>CM027580.2:17342611-18060111 GCA_015852605.2 Populus deltoides
GACCAAGTGTGTGTTTGACAAAACATGCCACTTATATTTCGATCCTCTTTATTTTATTCCTTTTTATTTTTGATATTTGACCAAGCAGGTTATTTTTGATGTGGAAGAATTCCAAAAATTTAGGGATCTTCGTTGGTATATTTATGGGTCCCTACTATTTGTTTTGTGTTGTTTTGATAGCACTGCCAGTATATTTGATTTCTGAGACTTTCACTGAGTGGGATGTGGATCTAATGTACAATACATTTTTTCTCTAAAGAAAGATAAAGATAATAAAAAATAAATAACTTCTTTTCTTTTAATCTAAATTTTATGGATTTATTCACTAACCTTTAAGTCGGAGATACCATACTTTTTGAATTCGTAATATTTACAATGCGAGGTGGAAGCATTTGTAATTGAATATTTCTTGACATTAGAGTCAAGAATATTACAAGCGTACAATCGGTAGCATAGTATAAGCAAACCTTTAGCAATTTAAGACAAAATCGACAGCAATTCTCTCTCCAGTAGGACGTTTAGAGGGTGATAATATCTTTTCTTTTCTGTAATCAGTCTTGTATCATAGAATCTTTGTTAATCAATAAGGATTCTTAGTTACCATAATACTAGGTGACGACTCCTTAAACTAGACCTTTCTCATCAAAGAATAAGATGTCAGAAACCTGTTCTTTTGTGAAGATTAATTTTAAAAGGTGCGTCGCGATATCCGGTCTGGCGAAAAGCGCCAAACTCGAGAGAAAACATCCTTAAACTCTTCGGTGCCCAATTTGAGAAGTCCCATTATCGTTTCATCGGTTGATAAGGTAGGAAGTTGAGGAAGACAAATATCATCATATAAGTCTTTTATTGATGAGACAAAAGCACGAGTAACCACTAGGGTAGAGACTCTTCTCCTCTTAAAATGGGTGGGCAACACTGTAATTATCATAGAAGAGTCAAATTTACTATTTCCCTGAATAAGGGAAGATCGACCCGAACCTATAGAGGTTATGACCCTACCACTATCTCCATAAAGGTAGAGCCTAAGGGTAGAGATCCTGACAATGAAGTTGAAGTATCCCATCACCTCTTCACTTCGCCTCAACTAGTTTCATGAGACAAGGGACCCACCGGTCAAACCCTTTGTTGGAAGGTTGTCCAAAAAGCTTCTCCTTACTCCTTCCTTTAGTCATGTAGGGACAAACAAGAATCAGATTTTTGTTTGTAATAAAGTGAAAAAAAGAGGAAAAGCAAGGTGGCAACATACCTTGCAAAATAGCGATAATATCATTTGTCCATTCTATTGACTTCATAATCGGTTAAAGTCGAGATCCAATAAAACACGATTCTTCTCTTCATTCGAGCTTAAATGAGGCTTGTTGTTTACTTCAGTAGGGTAGGACCCTTTAATAGTGGAAGTAATCCCATATTGGTTGTAGTCCTTCTATAGGAACAATTGTCCCAATGTATCTTATGTCTAATCATCTTCCCCTTCTACCTTAATATGTGTTGGCTTTGGCAACATGTTCTATTCATAGTGTCATCGTTTCTATTGGGGTGAAGGTAAAGGAACCATGTAATGCCATTACCACCATCGGTGCTTGGTGACTTAGTTGATAAATAACTCCTCAAAATATTGACCATGGAATCAAGCTCCATGATTATGCAGAATTTTTCAAAAAAGGCGATATTGTCCACTGTTGGGATGCGGACTAGTCCAAACCAACCTAATTATAGTTGAACACTTCCCCCATGAACTATTGAAGAAGGAAGGGTATCCCATTGAATACATATATATGGGGTGGTGATTTTAAAATAACCTTAGGTGGAGCCCAAGATTTGCTTATTAATATGCTTAGCAAGGAGGGATTTGAGCCATGTACTCACTTGGGTTGATGAGACCATAAATTCCATGTCATGACATTACACTACCTGGGACATCATCCTTGGGATTTTAGGGCAACCTCTCTCTCTTTTTTCTCTCTCTCTCTCTCATGAACGTCTTTATCAAGCACATGAGAAGGACTCTACTGAGACCTTCTCTCTAAGCCTCTTTGGTAGGGGCGAAGATGGACTCCTACGAGGAAGATCTTATCCTCTTTATCAAAGGAGGCGCAATGTGGCACCCCTTTTAGTCTTAAAGCCTAGTCTAGGGACCTGTCCCCTCCTGCTTTTCTTTTAAGTTTTGTTTGAAACTCAGAACTATCCAATTAGGGACTTTAGTGCTTCTTTATTTAGAGATAAATTTTATGTTTCTATGATTCATTCGGTTAAAAAGCAAGAATGACTATTGTTATATATATAAAAAATCTTCATCCCACTATCGGATGAAAAACTTTTATGTCATCACATATCTCAAAAGACTACCCAAATACAAAATTGAAAGCTAGTGATCGTTTCATTCCTCTAACACAAATCTTCTCCTTGTAAAAAGAAATCACTTAGACATAAGGATCATGATAGTAACATGAGGGATGCATACAATCTTATCCAAAAGACAAAAGGGTCTATCGTCTTTGTGAAAGGCTTTTCAAAATCTTTGCATACAATACCCAAATATATGGGGGCTATTGATGGATTAGGATTATTATTTTTGAAATTGTCCTTGAAAGGATGACCATAAAGGGATTGTCTTAGCTAAGCATTGAACCTAAATATTTATGAATTTAGTGGTATCATCTCATGCTCAAACTGAACCTGCAGGTGAATTGTTTGTGGGTCTAGCAAATTTTCAAACTTATTATTTTTAGGCTCAACTAAATGTTGAGCCCAAACATATATAGATCTAATAATCTGCCCGACCCATCAACATTAAGCTTGTGCTCTTTTCTTCGCAATAGTATGGTGTAACTTTGGTTAGTTGGGTCATTCACTTAATGGCCTCTTTCAATAAAGAATCTTGTTTATATATATATATATATATATATATATATATATATATATATATATATATATAAACAAGCCAGAAAAACTATGACTTCTTTTTAACACAAGGTTAAAACAAATAATAGTAGTGCAAAAATAAATTCCCGTTCGGGGAAAAAAGATGCAGTTTGCATTGGCGAGCAAAGTGCCTTCACCACACTACATTGGAATTACGACTTCTAAGATACAAAATAAAACCCATCAAGGCGAAACAAAAGATATGAACACAAAATGGGATCTACCTTGCCTTAACTTAATGTCGAGCATTTGTTAGCTGAATCTGGCATTGCCCTCGCTTGTTGAACTTTTGCTTCGGTTGGATCCCTTCAATAAAAATCACGGATGTTTAGGTCGAGGTAATGTATTGTCATTACTTAACATCAAAACCACATATGACATGCACGGCCTATCTTCTCGATTATCTTGAACACGAGTAGAGCCACGTGAATTGAGCGTAGCACTTGAGATAGATTGCATGCTTCAATTATTGATTGCCTAACCGGTTCCATAGGCCTCCCATCTTGGAATAGTCTCAAGCCTAATAAACAAAACCATGTTACCAATAGCAGATTTGGTATCTAGAACTAAGAAATGTTTCCATTGACACAATGTTCTCTAGACTCGAGATCCTAATTCAAAAGGAGATGTGGGTCCGACATGCTCAACCTTCTCGAATCGTTTTCTTTTCAATATTTCTTCATTTCTTTTATCAATTTAAGGCGTACTATCGTGAGACATGACCAAGCCTATGGAAACTGACACGGGTTTGAGAGTAAAGAGAAAATGATGAGTCAAAGTAATATAGTTTTGACACTTACATGCCTAAAAGGTTGAGATTGTGTTCTGATGGGGACCCCCCCTGTTTTTATATCCACTCACTATCTCTAGCACCAATACACCAAAGTCAAGACATCCGATTTTTACCGAGTAGAGCCCTTCAATTGCATACTCCGGGGAAATGTAGCCACTGCATGTATTCAACGAATGTTAAGGTTGCATTTGCAGAAAATGAAGGTAAAATCATATCACTTACTATGTTCCAGCCACTTTAATGGTATTGGCTTCAATTTCATTTCCTCCAAAACTTCTAGCTAGGCCAAAGTCTGAAATCTTTGGGTTCAATTCATAATCCAGTAGAATATTGCTGGCTTTCAGGTCCCTATGAATTACTCTTAGACGTGAATCTTGATGAAGATAAAGAAGTCCACGAGCTATTCCATTGATGATGTTGTAGCGTGTTGGCCAATCCAGTAGCGTGTCCTCTGTTTCATCTGCACAATTTTTTTCTCAGGTCAGTAAATTAAGGTCCATAAATGTGTATGAAAAAAGACAAAACAGCTTGTGATGATTAACACTTGAAAAATTTGAAGTTATAATCTCAAATAAATAAAGTGGCAGGTGTGACAAAGAAAGTGGAGGACATACTTCCCACCAATCTTTTGTCATAAAGGCTATAAAGGAAGCTCAACAAATGGTTGTTTTTGGTGCTGATGGCAGCCTCCTTTTCCTCAGAACTACCAAACTTAATTTTAGGTCGTTTCTCAAAGCAGTACACAGAGACTTGTTTTTGGTATTAGTGCAAAGTCGGTAATAAAAAAAGTATGATTATTAGCATGGATTTGTACAGGTTTTGAGAGATTCTTACTGAAAATGTAGAAGTCCAAACTTTTGTTTGGCAGGAACTCATAGATTAACATCTTTTCATCTCCCTCAAAGCAGCATCCTAGAAGCTGCACTAGATTCCGGTGCTGAAATTTCACAATATACTCAACCTCAGTCTTGAACTCGCCACTTCCTTGTCTCGAGTTCTTAGAGAGCCTCTTCACAGCAATTTCTCGCCCATCTGTTAATGTTCCCTGCCAAAAATCACTCGCTATCAAAAGTAAATCATACTTTGTCTTGTGAAAGTTGGGAATCATGATGGGATGTTGCATATTACTAGCAAACCGCATCTGTTGGAACTCTTTCCAAA
Source organism: Populus deltoides (assembly GCA_015852605.2). Lineage (NCBI taxonomy): Eukaryota > Viridiplantae > Streptophyta > Magnoliopsida > Malpighiales > Salicaceae > Populus > Populus deltoides. The sequence continues at coordinate 17,347,491 of CM027580.2, forward strand.
CGGAAAGCTTTTTTCAGTCATGTGGTGATAGAAGTTTAATCATGAATTTGGAAACCATCAAGAAATTGTTTACAGATTAGTACCTTGTAAACAGACCCAAAACCCCCTTCTCCGAGTTTATTGTCAACAGAAAAATTATCTGTTGCACAAGCTAAAGTATCCAAATCAAACAATGGTAATTTTAGATCTTCCTTTTTTGTGCTTGTCGTTTGACCTTCTTTCCAAAGCATCAGTACTTTTTCCTGCAAGCAGAACTGGTGTGTAAATAAAAAAGAAGCAGGAGATCTCTATTTTTTGTTATAATCAAATTTCTTGAAGACAAAGCATAACAATTTGCGAGCACCTTGGAATACTCGAAATCAAATTCTCAATAAGGTAAAGCTCCTTTATGTAAATGGAGGGATGGGGCGATAAAAGTGGTTAGATATTCATGCTGTGCAGATATATACCTTTTTTCTGATGCTTCCTTCTCCAAACATACAAGACCAAAACCAGTCCAAGCAGAAAAATTCCTGTAGACAAAGTGCTTATTATGATTATTTTCTTCACATTGGACTTAGCATTGATCTCTGCACCGTCACCATTATCTACCATAACAGAGAGAAACTGAAGTTATAAAACTATAACAGGAAATGCAAAATGGCCATTGTATGTTTTTGGTTAGTAATTACTAATTAGAATGGGTGGGAAATTTTCTTCAGGTGATGGAATCCTTCCACTTCAGTTATCAAATCAGTCTATGATGTTAGAAAGTGATAACAGATTCGTAAATTTTAATGTTTCATGTCATGTGATGTTCCGTAAAACCACAATAGGATGGCCTGAAAGAAGAGGAGGAGGCAGAAAAATTGCTTTTAATGCCATTTGATTTCTATGTTACCTTTTGCTTGAGCAAATTTAGTATTAGAACCAATCATTTAGGCAGTTAGCCAGGTCAATAAATGACTCTCTACAATTAAGAAATTTTGAATTTTGTAGTCTGAGGATAAATTCATACCTAGTTCTGATGCAGCCATCCTTATATAAATATTTTGCTCGTTTTCAGAAAACCTTCTATTATCAATGAGGTCACCAAACCAGAGCAAGCATCCACTTCCCTCCACCCCTGATGTCCATATTTGAATATGCTGTACAGCTGCAGTTCTTCAAGCACGTGTTCTTGCATTCCTCAAGATCCAAACTCTTGTCAAACCATGACGCTTTTTGTCTCAGGCATCTTCACTCCAGAGAGCTTTGAAACCCATCTCCAGAACAATTAAGTGGAGTCCTTCTAACACAGCCACTTGACCATACTGTCACGGCCCAGTCTGTTGGAACTTTTGGTACGAACCCATCGAAGCATTCACACACAGGAGAGCTTTGAATATTGCATAAACCGTTTGCACCACATAGTGCATAGCGATCACAATTATCTGTGTTTGCTGTTTCATAAAGCAACCAACTTTGCTTTTGCTCAATCCAAGCGAGGCTCGGGATATCGCCATTCTGATCTGTCATGAACCTCCAAAGCATTGACTTATCAACAAGACTTTCTCTGTAGAATATCTCCTCCTCACTAATAACAAATTCAAATTTGTATATGGGATTTTGTTGCAAGTTAGGTATCCCCACTGAACCGCAGGCCATCCCATGGCCCTGATCTGTACTTCATTTTTGAACCTTGCATCACAACTAACTCAGGATATCCGTAAGGAATAAGTATACAAGTAAAGTTACCTCTGGAAGGATCATTTGGTGACTTCCACGATGTCATGTACCACTCCATGCCTGTTATTCTATTCCTTCCTAGCTTCATGCCTGGCAATATTGTATCAGTTGGATGTTCAAAACTCTGCCACAAGGAATTTTCCAAGTTATCACCCTCCTCTTTCACAACAAGGTTTCCTGAATCCAGAAGTTGAGCAGCTGGATTAGAAGCAGATCTCGATGAGTTGGAAGACCAAATTATGGTCCCATTCCTGATTGAGGATGACAAGAATTCCCAAGTCAGTTAGCCTTAAAACACCTGATGAATCATTAAGGGGGGTCTCTCTATTGGCAACCCAAACTATAGTCTTGACAGCTATCTTGCCATACCATATCCCTATGTATCGGTTTTGGATTTTCCAGGGCTGAAAAATCCCAACACATAGGTTCCTTCAGCTGAAACTATGGTATCACCATCTCTAAGGGATTGAGTTGTGTTTATGGTGTCAATAGCAGTTGCTGTTTCTACAATAAGCAATAAAGAGGAGCAAAAAAGAAGCACAAGAATGCAATGTTCCGCTGGTACTCCCATTGTTTTTTTTTTCCCTGTAGCTCACTTTTTGATACTGATGGCTGCCATAGATGATGAAAATGTTCTTGCGAAAAACGGCATATTTGAGGGCACAAGTGGTCTGCTTTGAGATGAGGGGAAGTTAGGTGGGACGTCCCTTCGTAGAAAAACCGCTGACTATGCAACTGTGTTCTAAATTAAAATCAATATGGCAATTTACTCAACGAAACAAGATATTTTAAGTGATTTGTCCAATCATTCGGTCCTTATTAGAACTCTTTTATTGAATTCCGCCAATGACTTTTGATTTGATTGAATACCTATGGTGTGCCCTTTCTTTGAAGTTTACTATTGTGTCCATTTTTAATTAAAAAAAAACATGTAAAAATATATTTTTAAAAAATTAAAATAAGTAGTTCCAAGCCATTGCGAACCTTCACATGCATTTTCTCGGCTTCGAATCACCCTTTTTTTTTTATATAAATTGAAAGTATCCCTGTATTAAGGGTTTGTTCATTTAGACCCTTATAGAATGATTACTTATAATTACCTTTCAGCCCCATCTCTTTCACATTTGTTTTTTTTTACCTTTATATATGGGGAGGGAGGTAGATGGATATTATATATATCCCTTTACCTCCTCTCCCCACCCCCCACCTAAAATAAAATAAAATAAAATAAAAAAATAATATGTTCCGGCTCAATCATTACTTCAATGCCATCAATGCCATCTATATGTCAAAAAAATTCATGCTAGATTTGAAATTCACCTTATATCGTGTACCAATTTAAATTTTTTTAATATAAAAAAATAATTAAATGACGATAGTATTTTAAAAAAATAAGAAAAACTTGGCACTCGGGTTATTAACTTGATTATATCTAATAAGATTGTTTAATTTTATATTATAATTTAAATGGAAGATAACAATAATTAATAAGCATCAAAAACACTGACAATAATTAACTAAAAAAATAAGTCATTTATATCATACATATAAGGAGAAAAAAGAAAAGATTTTTGAAGATCCAAGATTTTTAAAGTCCACTTGCCACTTCCATTATGGACATCTCACATGACAGGAAGAGTTTGTTGAGATGATTCAAACTTTATGGCAAAAAGGATACAAGATGACATTAAAAGAACTTGCATGGTTCACTAGAGCAATGCTTTAGAAAAGCATATCGAACAAAACACAATGAAGTGAGTATTCGACTATATTCAATCAATTAATTCTATTTAATTCAAGAATAAAAATTATTTTAAGAAAATATATTTAATAAAGAACAAAAAATAAAAGGACCCTGGATGACCCAATCAAATAAAAAAAACAAGGGATAAAACAAAAGATGTAGAAAGGATATAAAAATACACAGAGCCTAATCTCCAATAAAATAAATATTAGCTTAAAATAATGATAAAAAAAATTCAAAGCAACCCCTAGCAAGCGTCCTTAAACTAGCTTAGTTTCTCAAATTGCAACTCGTGAAATTTCAAAATGGACTTAACCAAGAAGCTCAAATTCAAATTAAGTCAATGTCGAAAGATGGAATTGAGTATAAAAAAATATCAAACTAAAAAATTTGGCAAAGCAAAGAAAAAAAAACAAGGATAAAAAAACGAGGATAAAATCTTATAGGAAAAAATGATCGAGGGTGAAATCGCTAAAAAAATAAAATCATAAAAATTATGTCAAATGATATTAATAGCAATTAAAAGAATAAGGACTAAATATGACAAATAAAAAAAATTAAATGAGGATGGAAGTAGAACTAATTTTGATTTTCATAAGTTATTTCAAATAAAACAAATAATTGAAGGTAAAGATGATGAAGGTTTTGCGAGTTATTCGGTTTTTTAATGGTGCAATTTTAAAAAATCATTGTATGGGTTCAATTGTGTTATATTGAGTTAAGGTTTTTATGATGGAAAATAAGGTATTGATGGAGATTTTGGTAATTAATAAGTGTTTCTACAATGGTGAGTTGTTGATGATGGTCTAAGAGATTAGTTTGTTTGGTTAAGATTGTTATGCTAATTGTAGCTTGTAATGTTTTAAGGGAAGAAGTTTTGACCAAAAGAAAAGCTTTGTAATGGTTGATTGGTTATATAGGTTCTTGTCGTTGTGGCAGGGAAGTTGTTAAGGTTTTCTATAGTGGTTAGGCATAACTTGAGTATATAGGTGGGGGTATGAAATAGATGGAATTTGGACATATTGGTGGATGCTTTTAAAATGGCTTGTTTATGGGATGTTTTGGCATAGTGGTGAGCATCTAGTTGATATTGGTGAAATGGGATTTCAATTTTGTATAAGTTATGGTGTTGTTATTGACAAATTTAGTTAAAGTTATGTTTTTTCATTTTCTCAACACAATAAACGCAAGTGGTTTTGGCTAAATGTGTTTTCGTTCCACTTCTTGATGTTGTTCATATATGAAGGACCAACTTTATTATTTATGCTTGGAATTGTCCTTCAAAATGATGACTAGAAAAGGGGTTGTGACCCATCATCTCTAAGATCAGCTAAGTGTTTAGCTCAAACTCATGTGGTTTGGCGAGCTACCAAACTCATTATCTTTAGGCTCAGCTAAACGCTAAGCCCAAACGTATATGGGTATGGCAAGCTATCAGACCCATCACCTTCGGGCTTAACCAAGTGTTAAGCCTAGACATCTATGGGTCTGGCGAGCTGTCAAACCTATCATCTTTGGGCTCAGTTAAGCGTGGAGCCCTGATATTGGTGGGTCTGGCAAGCTGTCAGACCTATTATCTTTGGGTTCAGTTAAACACTGAGCCTAAACGTATATGGGTGCGGCAATCTTTACAACTCACCAGCGTTAAGCTTGTGCTCTTTTTAAACTCCAAAAGAATTTTAGGGGTATATTTTATTCTATAGATTAGAGTTATTTTCATCCTAACAAGATAAATATTTTGCTGATACTTGAGTCATTTCCCCTCAAAGAAAGAGAAAGACCTCAATGGCTATAAATTGAACTAATGTAACTTCCACTAAACGGGTTGAGATTTTCTCTATTACAAATGACATATATATTCAAAGATATTTTCATCCTGACAACATAGATATTTTATTGATACTTGATTCCTTTCCCCTTGAAGAAAGAGAGGGATCTCAAAAGCTATAAAATAAACCACGTAACTTTCATTGAAGGGGTTCAATTTTTCTTAATTACAAATGATATATATATATATATATATATATATATATGTCTTCTAAACTATGACTGTTTTTTCTCTCAAACAATGTTAACTTAATTATCAAAAAGTCCCCAAACTCAAATAAGGGGGACCTTTTGCAGGTGTCAAGCATAATCCACCAACTACCTTGTCAAAGAAGAACAGATTAAATTGCCAGAACTAGAAGATTAACCAAATATCCTAGATACCAATTTGGCCCACATATCCATAAGATAAAATCAGACCTCGTCAATGACACTATTTGTGGGGAAATGATTATAAAGCCTTCAATTACTCTTTCATAGCCAAGCCATTATCATCCCCAGTTACCATAAGATTCAGAGCCTCAAGATTTTGAAAAGCTTTCAATGGGTACTGGAGGAATGTTGGTTCAAACCATATAACTTCAAGAGTTATTGCCAGTCGAGGACTCCTTCCAAGTTTCCGAACCTAACATGGTAGATGATCCCTAAGTATGAGGGTTGGCTTCTCATTTTTTAGTCATATTTTCATAAAAACCTAATGAATTATATTGATCTAGTAGGAGTTCTTTAGGTGACCATCCAAAAAATATCTATTAAAGTAAAAGTCATTCCCTCCCTTTTTTAGCGCCTAAAATATAATATTGATAAAAGTGTTATTCTAGTTGATTATAGCTCGATGGGAGAAAAAATGTATTATGGTCAATGACTAAGAATGAAAGTTTCTAATATTAATTATATTGTTCAAAGTAACAATATTTCCCACTCTCCAAGTTCTCTCTCGAGATATAAGCCCCTCAACCTTTTAATGATGGGATTAATTCACTCTTCCTAGTGTGATAACATATTAACTTTGGAAGGAATGAGCATCTCCCCTAGTGCTACAACTTAATGTACCTTAGAAGGGATTAACATGGTTTTTCTAGTGCGATTGCACTTCTATTTAAGAATGAGATGAAAACTACATCTACAACAAGGAAAAATATGTTCTTCTTGGAATACAAGCCCCCTAACCTTCCAATGATAAGATGGATCCACTCTCTTTAGTGCAATAACATATTTACTTTAGAAGAAACAAATGTCTCTATAATGTTTTAGCATAATTTACCAAGAAAGGGATTGACATGGTCTCCCTAATATGATCGCACCTCTTCTAAGAATGGGATGGACACTAGATTGGCATGGTCTCCCTAGTGCGATCACATCTCTCTTCAAGGATGAGATAGGCACCGCCTCAGCTAAATTGCTCCGTTCTTTTTGCAATAATAGTTGTAAGCCCCTCCATAGGTTAAATTTGAAGCTTCTTAATGAAAATTCCTATCTGAAGGCTTCTTGACAACCTATAACGGATAAATCTAAACTAATAAGAGGATGCCTGTAAATGACATTTCTTTTTGGTTCCATGAAACCAAAATCCTCCTAAACCTTGCTAAGGTTAGATGATTTGCCGCCCTTCGCCATAAATGTAAGACCCAAAGTTTTGGCCCAAACTCAATCCTAAGTCAGCCCAAACCCAACCTAAGTTAACCTAGGTATATAAGAAAAAGTTACAAGGGAATCACTTTTTTCTTTTCAAATTCTTATGGCCGTTATAACCCTCCTCTCATCAAACCAAATATTTCAGTTTTTGATTTTAAGTTTTGGATTCAAGAAGGGTGGAAATAGCAAGTAAGTCATTCTCTCTCATATTACTTTTGATTATAGTTTGTTTATGAAAGGATTAAATAAGAGATTAGGGTTTATAAGGATTTTAAGTTCATGTTGTTAAAATTGATTCATAATTATTAAGGGTTTAATGTTAAGTAATTGATTTTAAGTATGTTGTTAGAAATAAAGATTTGTGAGTTGATTTGTTTAAATTGATTTTTATGGGTTAAGAAATTCATTTCAACCTTGCTGAAAAATCTAGACAGAATGGTCTTGAGGTTGAAGATGATAAAATTTTAATTTGGTCCTTGATTTATGAAAATTACAGTTTAGTCTCTAAACTTTGAAAAAATTATAATTTGAACCCTAAATATATTTTGAGATTCTGGACAGTGTTATTATGAGGTTAAGTATGATGAATCTCAGTTTGATAATTGATTTGGAATAGTTTCAGTTTGGTTCTTCAATTTTGGAAATTTACATTTTAGTCCCTGAACTTTGTGAAAATTACATTTCAATCCCTGGTTTGTTCTAGATAGAATTGAGGATGGTTTATGGGTGAAATTTTAGTATGGTTATGTATTTACAGTTTAATCTAGTTTTGGTGCCTGTTTTGAAAAATTATTGTTTTAGTCCCTAAACCTAAGAGAGTAAACCTGGTTTTCTTTTATGCATTGGAATCTTTTTTTTTTTTTTGAGTTGCTTTAAGTATATTTCGTATATTTATTGTAGGGTCTCCTAATGATTCTCAATAGAATTTTCGGGTTTTTTCATCTGATATTCCTTTTAATCTATATTTTTTCGGGTGAGTGAAATAATTTTTAATATGTATATAATATAAATAAATATGTATGTTGATTATATCATGAGTACGACTAGTTAATCTCTTGAATATTTATATATGTTACTTTATTTTTCAAGTACTCATTTATTCTTGAACTTACACTCGCGTTTTGTTGATTCTATTTGATATGATATACATTTCTTTGATGATTATATGAGTATCTATTATGTCTTGATATAGAACTTGTCAATAACTATATGCTAACGGAGATTAGTTAGCCTATGTGCACATAATATTCTGTATACCTAGCTGGTGAGAGAGGCATCAGCCTGTGGTGACTGATCATCCCATAGTAGTCACCTTCGGTGTCATCTGGTCACCTTCAGGTGTCATATGATCTCTGACATGTATTCTACTACTTTATGATAATATGTTTAGTACGTATATGTATATGTATATGTATATCAAGATAAATCGACTTGCAAACTATTAATATAAAAAACATCTAAAATGTATATTAAATATTTTTTCCTTACTGAGTTAGTTGAACTCACCCCTCATTCTTAATATTATCTGAGGTTCTTAGTTTCTAATAGCAGGTGAACTTTGTTGAGTGTTCCTGTTTCTTCAGTTTTGTTTGGTATGCCTTGTTTATTTTGCGAGGCTTTCCTTTTAGTTTTGATTCGATGTCTTAAACGCTCCATTGTTACCATGTTTTAATCAAGTTTGGATTTTTGACAATGTAATGAGTATTATGGATTATTGTTTTTTTTTTAATTACTGATGAGAAGTTTTGAACTATTATTTGGTTTCATTAGTTTTAAATAATATAATATTTCTAAAGATTATAAAATGCTGTGTATTTTTAAATAACTTGTTCTTTTGATATGTCCGTTTTGAGGCTTAGCGTAGGTTGGGTGTCATTTTGACACTGCTCCTGCGTTGCTGGTCATGGACCCGGGATTCAGGTCGTAACAATAAATGTTTAACTAAATATAAACATTAGACCCTAAAATCTTCAATTAAGTATGCACATTAGACCTAGAAATGTTCAACTAAGTATGATCATTAGACCTAGAAATGTTTAGCTAAATATAGGTGTTGGACCCAAAAATGTTCAACTAAGTATGGGCATTAGACTCGGAAATGTTTATCTGACTGGGAACAAGTCTATAAAATGAGGGACTAACACTAAATGGTAAGTTGTACTGAAATCCACCTGTATTCCCCTTGAAAGATTAAAGAAGTATAATTTAGACATGACAAAGAATATATTATCTCCCACCATCTCAGTCGAAGCCACCAACCCTCTAAAAAAATCTTGGAAATCCTTAAAAAAAGTCCCTTAAAGCCTCCAACTTCACACGAGAATGCTAGGCTTCAAGAAGCTTCCATCTTAGAGGAACCACCTAGTCATAAAAGGCTTTGAGTGCTTTTTCCCTAAATCTTAACTCAAGGGTAAGGCCTTGTGCTTGGTCTTTAAGCATGGAATGAGCCATCTTAATGCTATATAGTTTGGCCTCCACATTGGCTTTTCCCCCTTGCAACCGCTCAAAGTTAACTTGATTTGCCTTGTTCACATACACGGCCTCTCTCACATAACCTCTTTCAGTCACCCAACACTTTCGAGAGTGGGAGTACATCATGAAGGTCTACCAAGGATAAATGTTAAAAATAGCAATCATCAAACCAAATCAGAAATAAAAAGAAACAGGAGAATTCCTTAGATTAAAAGTTATCTCGCCAGTTAAAGCCAAATAGTGGTGGAAGTTTTCATCAGACATCTCGAAGATATCTTATGGGATGGTAAAGACTTTCTCCGACACTCTATCCACCTCAAAATCAGCCTCTATGAAGCTTATTTTTCCTCTCACCATATCCTTCATGAGTTGCCTCTCCTTATCTGTTAGAAATGGAAAATCAAAAGGATTACGACTAAGAGTCAAATTAGAGAAAACATCTTTGAACTCCTTAGTGCCTGGCCCGGTAGAAGTCCTAGTTGTCGCTTTATCAGCTGATAAGGTAAGAAGTTGAGGCAGAGGAAATACCATTGTAGAAGCCTCTATCGGTGGGATTAGAGCATGAGCAACCACTGGGGTAGAGACTCTTCTCCACTTAAAATGGGTGGCAACACCATAATCACCATGGGGGGTCGGATTTACTACTTTTCTGGATAAGGAAAGATCATGACCCCTACCTTCTATAAAGGTTATGGCCTTCACCACTATCTCTCTAGAGGTAGAGCCCTCAGTAGAAGGGAGATCCTCAACAATGAAAGGGAAGTATCCATCACCTCTTCACCTCTGCCTCCACTAGCTTCATGAGACAAAGACCCTAAGACAAATCCTTTGTCAGAAGGTTGTCCTAAAGCTTCTCTTTCTCCTTCAGCAATTAGTTATGTAGGGATAAACGAGGGTCAGATTTTTGTTTATGAAAAGTGAAAAAAGAAAAGAGGAAAAGCAGGGTAGCAACATACCTTGCAAAATAGCCTGATAATATCATTTGCCCATTCTATTGACTTCATAATCAGTTAAAGTCGAATCCAATATGACACGGTCTTTCTCCTAATTCGAGCTTAGATGAGACTTGCTGTTTACATCGTGAGGGGAACCTTTTAATAGTGGGAATAACCCCATATTGATTATAGTCCTCCTGTGGGATCGACTGTCCCAACATATCTTATGACCAACCATCTCCCCTTTCACTTCTTGATATGTGTTGGCTTCCTAGTTAATATGTTTTTCATAGTGTCATTATTTTTATTAGTGAAGGTAAGAAACCATCACATGTCATTGCCACCATTGGTGTTGGTGAGTAATTGATAGCAAATCCTTAATGATTATGCATAATTTTTCAAAGAAAGATGGGATTGTCTACCTGTTGGGATGCAACTAGTCTAAACCAACCTGATTATAGCTAAACACTTCTCTCGTGAACCCTTGAAGAAGAAAAGAGTATCTCATTGAATACATGTGTATAGGAGTGGTGATTTCAAAATAACCCTGGGTGGAGCCTAAGCTCTGTTTGTTAATACACTCAACATGGAGGGTATTTGAGCCATGTACTCGTTAGGTTGACGACGAGCCATGAATTTCATGTCCATAGCACATACATTACTGGGGACTTCATCCCTAAGATTCTAGGGCAACCTTTTTCTTTCTCATCAACATCTTTGTCGGGCACACGAGAAGGACTCCTACGAGACCTTCTCTCTTGAGCCTTTCTGGTAGGGTCAGAAGATGGATTCCTACGAGAAGATCTTTTATACTCCCTATCAAATGAGAGTGCCAATATGACATCCCCTCTCGTCTGAGGGCCTAGTTTGGGGACCTCTGTCCCCTACCATTTCTTTTAGGTTTTGTTTGAAACCTGAACTCCTCATTAGGGATTAGAGTGCTTTTCTTTTTAAAGATAAATTTTATGTTTATATGATCCATTCGTTTTGATTCATATATATATATATATATATATATATATATATATATATATATATATGGAAAAAAGTCTTGGGAATGTATCTGTGGGACTTTTCTTGAATTAAAGGAAAGGTGATGGGGGATCTTCTCTGCAAGAGCAGTTTTTCTATCAAAAATCACTAAGTAAAAATGAAAGAAAGGTAAAAGCAAGAATGACTAGGGTTATAAAGAAAATGAATCTCTTCATACCCACTTTTTGATGAAAAACTTTCATGTCATCACATATCTCAAGAAGACTACTCAAATACGGCATTGAAAGCTAGTCGTCATTTCATTCTCCGACATAAATCCTATCCCTGTATAAAAAAAAAAAGCCACCTAGACTTGAGGATCCTAATAGTAATATGAGGGATGCATAAAATCTTATGGAGAAGATAAAACAAAGGTCTCATCTGATGCTGACAAAGGCTTTTCAAAATCTTTGCGTATAATACCCTAATATGTGGGGGGCTATTGATGGATTATGATTTTTTTTTTTTGGAATTGTCCTTCAAAAGAATGACCAGAGAGGGGGTTGTCTCAGCCAAGCACTGAACCTTGTCGTTTATGAGTTTAGTGAGCTGTTAGACTTATCATCTCTAAGGTTAGCCAAACACTAAGCCGAGTTGTTTATGGGTCCAGCAAATTTCTAGACTCATCATCTTTAAACTCAGTTAAGTGCTGAGTCCAAGCATATATAGGTCCAACAATCTGTCCGACCCATCAGCGTTAAGCTTGTGCTCTTTTCTTAACAATAGTATGGTGTAACTTTGGTTAGTTGCGTATTCACTTAATAGCTTTATTCAGTTACGAATCGCATGCACGCACGCACCGACAGAAAAACTATGACTTCTATTAACACAAGGTTGAAACAAATAATAGTAGTGCAAAAATAAATTCCCGTTCAGGGAAAAAAATTCTGGTTGCATTGGCTGAGCAATGTGCCTTCACCACACAACATTGGAACTACAGCTTCTAAGATACAAAATCAAACCCATCAAGACGAAACAAAAGATATGAACACAAAATGGGATCTACCTTGGCTGTAATAATGTAATCGAGCATTTGTTAGCTGAATATCTTTGTGCTCTCCGTTGAACTTGCTTCACCGGATCCCTTTCAATAAAAAATCCTGGATGTTTAGGCTGAGGTAATGTATTGTCATTACTCAACATCAAAACCACATATGACATGTCTGGCCTATCTTCTCGATTATCTTGAACACAGAGTAGAGCCACGTGAATTGAACGTAGCACTTGAAATAGATTGCATGCTTCAATTATTGATTGCCTAACCAGTTCCATAGGCCTCCCATCTCGGAATAGTCTCCAAGCCTAATAAACAAAACCATGTTACCAATAGCAGATTTGGTATCTAGAACTAAGAAATGTTTCCATTGACACTATGTTCCCTAGACTCTGAGATCCAAATACAAGAAAAGATGTGTGTCCGACATGCTCAACCTTCTCAGAATCATTTTCTTTTCAATATTTTTTCATTTCTTTTATCAATTTAAGGCGTACTATCAGTAGACATGACCAAGTCTATGGAAAACTGACACAGGTTTGAGAGCAAAGAGAAATGATGAGTCGAAGTAATATAGTTTTGACACTTACATGCCCTAGAAGGTTGAGACTGTGTTCTGGATGACTGAACCCCCTGTTCTTATATCCACTCACTATCTCTAGCACCAATACACCAAAGCTGAAGACATCCGATTTTACCGAGTAGAGCCCTTCAATTGCATACTCTGGGGAAATGTAGCCACTGCATGTATTCAACGAATGTTAAGGTTGCATTTGCAGAAAATGAAGGTAAAATCATATCACTTACTATGTTCCAGCCACTTTAATGGTATTGGCTTCAATTTCATTTCCTCCAAAACTTCTAGCTAGGCCAAAGTCTGAAATCTTTGGGTTCAATTCATAATCCAGTAGAATATTGCTGGCTTTCAGGTCCCTATGAATTACTCTTAGACGTGAATCTTGATGAAGATAAAGAAGTCCACGAGCTATTCCATTGATGATGTTGTAGCGTGTTGGCCAATCTAGTAGCGTGTCCTCTGTTTCATCTGCATAATTTTTTTCTCAGGTCAATACATTATGGTCCATAAATGTGTATGAAAGAAAACAAAACAGCTTGCGATGATTAACACTTCAAAAATTTGAAGTTATAATCTCAAATAAATAAAGTGGCAGGTGTGATAAAGAAACTGGAGGACATTCTTCCCACCAATCTTTTGTCATAAAGGCTATAAAGAAAGCTCAACAAATGGTTGTTTTTGGTGCTGATGGCAGCCTCCTTTTCCTCGGAACTACCAATCTTAATTTTAGGTCTTTTCTCAAAGCAGTACACAGAGACTTGTTTTTGGTATTAGTGCAAAGTCGGTAATAAAAAAGTATGATTATTAGCATGGATTTGTACAGGTTTTGAGAGATTCTTACTGAAAATGTAGAAGTCCAAACTTTTGTTTGGCAGTAACTCATAGATTAACATCTTTTCATCTCCCTCAAAGCAGCATCCTAGAAGCTGCACTAGATTCCGGTGCTGAAATTTCACAATATACTCAACCTCAGTCTTGAACTCGCCAATTCCTTGTCTCGAATTCTTAGAAAGCCTCTTCACAGCAATTTCTCGCCCATCTGTTAATGTTCCCTGCGAAAAATCACTCGCTATCATAAGTAAATCATACTTTGTCTAGTGAAAGTTGGGAATCATGATGGGATGTTGCATATTACTAGCAAACCGCATCTGTTGGAACTCTTTCCAAACGGAATGCCTTTTTCAGTCATGTGGTGATAGGAGTTTATATCATGAATTTGGAAACCATCAAGATATTGTTTACAGATTAGTACCTTGTAAACAGACCCGAAACCCCCTTCTCCGAGTTTATTGTCAACAGAAAAATTATCTGTTGCACAAGCTAAGGTATCCAAATCAAACAATGGTAGTTTTAGATCTTCCTTTGTGTGCTTGTTGTTTGACCTTCTTTTGAAAGCACCAGTACTTTTTCCTGCAAGCAGAACTGGTGTGTAAATAAAAAAGTAGCAGGAGATCTCTATTTTTTGTTATAGTCAAATTTCTTGAAGACAAAGTATAACAATTTGCGAGCACCTTGGAATACTCGAAATCAAATTCTCAATAAGTTAAAGCTCGTTTATGTAAATGGAGGGATGGGGCAATAAAAGTGGTTAGATCTTCATGCTGTGCAGATATATACCTTTTTTCTGATGCTTCATTCTCCAAACATACAAGACCAAAACGAGTCCAAGGAGAAATATTCCTGTAGACAAAGTGCTTATTATGATTATTTTCTTCACATTGGACTTAGCATTGATCTCTGCACCGTCACCATTATCTGCACCATAACAGAGAGAAACTGAAGTTATAAAACTATAACAGGAAATGTAAAATGGCCATTGTATGTTTTTGGTTAGTAATTACTAATTAGAATGGGTGGGAAATTTTCTTCAGCTGATGGAATCCTTACACTTCAGTTATCAACTCATACACTCATAGATTAACACTGCTCTAGGCAGGACAAATCAGTCTATGATGTTAGAAAGTGATAACAGATTCGTAAATTTTAATGTTTCATGTCATGTCATGTTCTGTAAAACAACAATAGGATGGCCTGAAAGAAGAGGAGGCCGAAAATTTGCTTTTAATGCCATTTGATTTCTATGTTACCTTTTGCTTGAGCAAATTTATTATTAGAACCAATCATTTAGGCAGTTAGACAAGTCAATAAATGACTGTCTACAATTAAGAAATTTTGAATTTTGTAGTCTGAGGATAAATTCATACCTAGTTCTGATGCAGCCATCCTGATATAAATATTTTGCTCGTTTTCAGAAAACCTTCTATTATCAATGAGGTCACCAAACCAGAGCAAGCATCCACTTCCTCCACCCCTGATGTCCATATTTGAATATGCTGTACAGCTGCAGTTCTTCAAGCACGTGTTCTTGCATTCCTCAAGATCCAAACTCTTGTCAAACCATGACGCTTTTGTCTCAGGCATCTTCACTCCAGAGAGCTTTCGAAACCCATCTCCAGAACAAGTAAGCGGAGTCCTTCTAACACAGCCACTTGACCATACTGTCACGGCCCAGTCTGTTGGAACTTTTGGTACGAACCCATCGAAGCATTCACACACTGGAGAGCTTTGAATATTGCATAAACCGTTTGCACCACAGAGTGCATAGCGATCACAATTATCTGAGTTTGCTGTTTCATAAAGCAACCAACTTTGCTTTTGCTCTATCCAAGCGAGGCTCGGGATATTGCCACTCTGATCTGTCATGAACCTCCAAAGCATTGACTTATCAACAAGACTTTCTCTGTAGAATATCTCCTCCTCACTAATAACAAATTCAAATTTGTATACGGGATTTGGTTGCAAGTTAGGTATCCCACTGAACCGCAGGCCATCCCATGGCCCTGATCGGTACTTCATTTTTGAACCTTGCATCACAACTAACTCAGGATATCCGTAAGGAATAAGCATACAAGTAAAGTTACCTCTGGAAGGATCATCTGGTGACTTCCACGATGTCATGTACCACTCCATGCCTGTTATTCTATTGCTTCCTAGCTTCATGCCTGGCAATATTGTATCGGTTGGATGTTCAAAACTCTTCCACAAGGAATTTTCCAGGCTATCACCCTCCTCTTTCACAACAAGGTTTCCTGAATCCAGAAGTTGAGCAGCTGGATTAGAAGCAGATCTCGATGAGTTGGAAGACCATATTATGGTCCTATTCTGATTGAGAATGACAAGAATTCCCAAGTCAGTTAGCCTTAAAACACCTGATGAATCATTAAGGGGGGTCTCTCTATTGGCTACCCAAACTATAGTCATGACAGGTATCTTGCCATACCATATCCCTACGTATCGGTTCTTGGATTCTCCAGGGCTGAAAAATCCCAACACATAGGTTCCTTCAGCTGAAACTATGGTATCACCATCTCTAATGGAATGAGTTGTGTTTATGGTGTCAATAGCAGTTGCTGTTTCTACAATAAGCAATAAAGAGGAGCAAAAAAGAAGTACAAGAATGCAATTTTCCGG
The DNA here is from genome assembly GCA_015852605.2 of Populus deltoides. NCBI lineage: Eukaryota > Viridiplantae > Streptophyta > Magnoliopsida > Malpighiales > Salicaceae > Populus > Populus deltoides. The sequence continues at coordinate 17,363,885 of CM027580.2, forward strand.
TGGTACTCCCATTGTTTCTTTTTCCCTGTAACTCACTTTTTGATATTGATGGCTGCCATAGATGGTGAAAATGTTCTTGCTAAAAACGGCATATTTGAGGTCACAAGTGGTCTGCATTGAGCTGAGGCGCAGTTAGGTGGGACGTCCCTTCATCAATATGGTTATTTAGTCAACGAAACCAGATATTTCAATGAAAGTATTTTGTCCAATGATTTCGTCCCTATACTCTTCGAACTTTTTTACTGGATCCCGTCAATGGCTTTTGATTTGATTGAATCCCTGTATATTATGCCATATCTATGATTGCACCAAATAAGTAAAACAAAAAACATGTGAAAAAGAATTAAAATAAGTAGTTCCAATCCATTGCGAACCTCCACATGCATTTTCTCTGCTTCGAATCACCCCATATTTTTTTAATAAATTGAAAGTATCCCTATATTAAGGGTTTGTTCATTTAGACCCCTTTAAAATGATTACTTAAAATCACAATTTTTTCCCCTTATATATAAACCCCCCCCCCCCCAAAATAATAATAATAATAATAATTAGACAACGATAGTGTTTTTAAAAAAAGCAAAAAAAAATTGATACTCAAGTTACTAACTTGACTATATCCAGTAAGATCGGTTAATTTTATAATATGATTTAAATCGAAGACAATAATAAAAATGAGCATAAAAAAAATAAGTCATTGATATCATACATGTAAGGAGAAAAAAAAAGATTGATGGAGACTCACCGCCACTCCACTGTGGGCATCACCTACGACCATAAAAGTTTTATGAGATGGTTCAAACTCCATGATAAAATAATACAAGATGACATCGAAAGAAGATGCATGGTTCACTAGAGCAATGTCCTAAAAAAACAAATCGAACAAAATACAATGAAGTGAGTATCCAACTATATTCAATTATATATTCTATTTAATTCAAGAATAAAAAATTTTTTGAAAAAAATTATTTAATAAGAAAAAAAACATAAGGACCCCAGTAACCCAACCAAATTAAAAAAAAAAACAAACAAGGGATAAAACAAATGATGTAAAATAAATGACCGAGGGTGAATCGTCTAAAAATTAAATTATAAAAATTATTTTAGATGACATAAATAACAATTAAAAGATGAGTATCAAATCTGATAAATAAAAAAAATTAAATGAGGATGAAATTGAAATAAATTTTGATTTTCATAAGTTAATCCAAATAAAACAAACATTAACCAAAAGATTAGGGACTAAATTGAAAACAAAAAAAAGCTAGGTGCATGATTTGAAATATTGCATGGCAGGGCATAACAATCAAGGGAGAGGGAGGAAAGAAAGAAGAAAACGAAAAAAGAAATGGCTACTAGAGTTAAATCAGAGTTCTGTTTTCTATTCTCATCACCGTTACATGGAGTAGACACCGAGAAGAATCTAAAGATGCCTCGAAAAGACAGTTTTAATTACCAGAATTAACCATACGCATCGTGTAAAAATAAGTTATGATAATTTTTAGATGTAGTTAGATTATATGATATGATATTAAAAGAATTATGAATAAACATGTATTTAGTTTAATTTTAATAAAATATTATGTTAGGTTAATTATTGTGTTTAATTATGAAATTGGATTGTGAATTGTGATCGAAGATGGGTTGGACATTGGTAGAATTAGAAAACTAATGTGGTTTTTTCATGTTGGGAGGGACTTAAAAGGCTAAAAAATCTCCATCATTGCACCTCGTGAAATTATGTTACATCCTTGAATCTTCTACGGAACGTGCTCTATTACTGCAAAAGGTAAAAAAAAAAAAAAAAACTCTCCTCTCCCCTCCTAGCGTGCCACCAGCATTGACTAGATGGGGACAGCTGATAATTATTGTGCAACGGGCAGTTATTGCTTATCCTTGTTTTAGTGTGTTTGGTATTATGATAATGCTGTGATTTAAAAAAATTTATTTTATAAAAAATATTTTAAATTAAAGTTAGTTTGAAAAAATATATGTTTGGTTAAAATCTGTAGTTAAATTTGAGGTTGAATAAAAAATAATTTAATATATTTTGTTAAAAAAATATTTTTCAAATTGAGGTTACAAAATAATTAAAAAAAATATATATATATATATATATATTAATATTGATGGTTTGTAATTTAAATATTGTAGATTTAACTACTGTTATTACATCATGAAATAAATAATATTGATATCAAATATTTTTTTAATTATTCCATTAAATTACGTGCAATTTCATCATGTTCGAAATCTATCCAACAAGGACTATATTTTTCATGATTTATTAAACGCGCAACAACATCAGGTAAAAATATCATCAAGAATAAAATTGAGATTGCAATCAAATTCTTCAAATGCTACATCATTAAACGATGTCCTTCTAATTTTTTGAATAAAACACAATTAAAAATTAAAATAAAAACTGATTTTTTTAACTGGGTCGGACCCGGCAAGAACACAATTGGGATTGCAATCAAATTATGGAAATACTACGTCATCAAACGATCTCCTTCTAATTTTTTTAAATAAAACACAATTAAAAAAATAAAAATTAATTTTTTTTAACCGGGTCAGACCCGATTCAATACATTTAGCTTTGAACCAGACCCAGTCGATCTAGAACAATAACAGGAACAGTAGAGAATGACTCTACTGTATTCCACATGTTTGTGAAAAGTAATAGAGAGCTGCTTTTCACCGACCTGCGGTTTTAATTTATTTTAGCCGGCCTCATATGAACAGTAAGCATGGTTTTTATGTTATCAAACGTTTAACAGCTACAGTTTACTTTAAAAACAATCACAGCGCAGCGTAAATAAACACCCACATAGTCAATCGAGTTGTTGCTCGAAATAGCAACTTGCACAACGACCACGAAGAGATGTCTGCAAGTATGACAATGATTATTTTTTATTAAAATAATATTATTTTTTATTTTTTAAAATTTATTTTCAATATCATACTAAAATAATACTTAAAAATAAGAAAATAAATTGAAACTGAATACCAAACCTCCCTAAAAGAATGAAATATTAAATATTTAAAATCTGATAGTCGTCGAGAGGTGGCTGAGCTTGTGAGATATGCTTAAACTAAATAAAGCAGCCAAAGGTGACGCCGCCGTGGTTGGCAACTTGGTATTTTTAATTTGTATTTGTGTGGATATGTACGTATTTATTTATTTATTTATTTACTTCTTTTTTTCTTGACAAACCAAGTTGCCATGTGAAACATTTTTTGCTTAAAAATATTAGACTCAACAATTAACAATTATTATAGTTTTAGGTTTATTCGCAACGTTTTTCTTTCTTCACTCCAAAAAATTTAAATTGGTTTTCAAAAACATCAAAATCATTTTACATGATTGATTTATCATTTCTAAATAGATCGATACCAAGTAAATATTTTTTTCATTTTGTGTTATATATAGCAAGCATCGTTGAACATGCCCCCATTTTCTCACAAAATGAGTCGGCAATGTGAAACTTTTACTGCTTAAAAATACTAGATTCAACAATGTTTGCTCTCTCTCTCTCTCTCTATATATATATATATATGGCGCCCCACTGTTTCCCTACTCCCCCCCCCTGCCATATATATATATATATATATATATATATATATATATACACACACACACACACACAGCAAGCATTGTTGAATATGCCCCATTATGCAGAAAATGCTGCTGGGGCATCGTCGAGAAAGGATGGATGTAAAGTGTAGTGGGAAGGCTCTTTGTAGGAAAATAATGGCTTGTAGTGGGGACAGAAGAGATGCCATTACATCGGGAAATCTCTGATAATTTTTTTTTGGTTATCTGTACTCTGCACAAGCCTTGAATCCGAATCCTGATCTGCATGACTGGCCTTGGTACAAAGATTGATATGAACAGACTATATAGGTCAAAATTCAAGTTCATCATATACGTCTTCATTCATCACTTGATGAATATATAAAAGGATGGATTGCTTATGACCTGGATAATTTTTGTAAGAAAATTACTTCTTTTGACTTTTTATATACGTTTTGATCCTGACAGAAAATTAATTGAAGTATTTTATACAACATTTATGACAGAATAAAAATGTTCCATAGGTGAAATATTTTTTCTTTCATATTTTAATTTTCGAAAAATATAAAATTAGAAAACCTTTTAAATTTCTTATCGTAAAAATATATAAAAAAACTAAAACATAAAAATCTGAAATTAAATCGAATTAATGTAATTAAGAAAACATGTGTTTATTTTTCCATATCATTATCAATGAATTGATTTTTTCAATTAAATTAAATGAAGAAAATACACAAAATACAAATCTAAGAGATTTATGCAAAACAATAATATCCAAAATAAGCAAAAAGCTGAAAAGAATTCATAAAACCAAAATATTTTTATCACCACCAAATACAAGGTTAGACGCTATATTATTATAACAATAACAAAATAATAAAAATAAAAAATAATATTATAATAAAACAATCAACCTTAATATTTTTTTAAAAAACCTTCAAAAGAAAAGGTCAGAAAGAACATACTTTTCTTTTTATCTTCTTAGATAAACTTGTTGGTTGATAGATTATGAGAGTGTACAACGACGGAAAAAAAAAATGGAGAAGAAATATAGAGTGGATATTGGAAATTTTGTTTAAAACATGATTAATGAGCATATTTGAGATTAAATTAAAAATATAATTTATTACTTTTAGAGTTAAAATTTTGTTAGAATTTAATTTTCAACATAAACCTCAATATAGCGCATTAATATGATTTAAATAAATGGAGAAATAAGAAATTGATTTCAAAAAATTCTTGATTGATAAATTGTAGAAAAACTCATAATCCTTCAAAAACTTCTACCCCATATTAAAAAAAATAAGTTTTCTTTGTTGTATATATGATGGGAAAATAAAAAGTTAAAATTAACTGTACTCAAGTTTTTATATAAAAAAGAACCTAAATAAAGTGAAATTTAAGTTTAAACTCGCACTTGAAATTTAGGTTTAAGTTTAGATTTATTATAAAATAATATTTTAATTTATATAAGATTATTTTTTTTCTAACTTAAATTTTTGCTTGCCCGTGAATAATAGAATCTTATTAGTTTTCTTTTTAAAGGGATTTTCTCTAAAGTTAATAGAAGAGGGAATTCTATCAATTTTGTTTCCTAAATTTTTTAATAAAATCAGGCTATAAAAGAGTGTTTCGGGTTCATATTTTAGCATAAATTATATAAAAAAATTTGTACTTTTTTTTCACCTAAATTTTCAATTTTGCTTCTGTAATTTAAAGTCTGTTTTTTTTTTTTTCCTTTCTAATCTAGAGCCTATAATTAATTTTTATGAAGTACAATTAAATAAAAGTTTGTTAAATATGGTTTTTTTATGCAAAAGACGAATACAGAGAGCTCTTAAAGCTCACGTATAGTAATAGAATGAGGCGAAAACCTACAGGCCCAGTATCGTTCAGGGCCATTTTCTCCATGCAACCCATAAAAAGCATTTGATTTTCTTCCGACAGATGTCTTCCAGTGTTCGACAAAAGTCCTCAACGAGAAAAGCACTGCTTGGAGTTGGAAGAGGCTTCATTTTAACCAAGCATTAGCACATCAATTTAGTCTCTCACAACGAGCACTTAAGGTTCCTAAAGGAAACCCAGGTAGGAATTCGATTTAGTTCTACAATTGTGCCACCATGAAGGTAAATAACTTGAAGCTCTTCATCTTTAGATTTCATGTATTACTCCAACGTGCCTGTGGTTTCCTCGGCTGCTGGCAAGCGTAAAAGCTACGGGAAATGTCCACAACGAGAAACTGTGCCACCTCTTGGACGAGACTTTGCATTACCAATATACTATCATCGATCTAGTCTCTGCAAATTGGATGGCAAGTACGTCCTTGACGCAGAAAAAGAAAGGAAATGAAAGTAATCAATAATTCCATGCTCTATTTCTTTATGTTTCATCCAGTGGTGGCATGTGGTTTCTGCGTTTGTACTTTTCTTATAAGTACCATATGGAAGTCATATTTTTGCTCCATTTCAGCTACTTTCAGTGGTTTTTTCAAGTTCATGTTGCTAACAAAATTATCTAACTGTCGTTTTCGTACATAGACCCAATAATCTATACAAATAGCAGAGACGAATGAGCCTAAAAAGAACAATAGTTTTTGTGAACATGACAGGAAACAAAATATATCAGTGACAAAAAAAAAAAGTTTCTATCTTGCCTCTAATAGGGTTATGGTGGAATCATTGACTGAACATGATGTGTTCTTTATTGATGAAGAATTTGCTTCAACCAAAGTCCTTTCAGTAAAGAAACCTGGTTGTTTTGGCTGAGGCAATTTACCTTCACCGCTCAACATTAAAACCACAGATGACATGCTTGGCCTATCATTTGGATGGCATTGTACGCATAATAGACCCACATGAATTGAACGAAGCGCTTCTGATACATTGCATGATTCTGCTATTGGTTCAGTAATTAGTTCAGAAGACCTGCCTTCTGTAAATAGTCTCCATGCCTGATGGATAAAATCATGTTATAGGAAAGAGATTCGGTAGGTAGAATTAAGAAAATGTTTCAACTTTTTTTGAAACTTACATGGCCAAGAAGGTTGAGGTTGTGGTCTGGGTGACAGAATCCTCTATTCCTGTTCCCATTCACAATCTCTAGCACCAATACACCAAAGCTGAAGACATCAGATTTTACTGAGTAGATCCCATCAATTGCGTACTCAGGTGATATGTAGCCACTGCAGGCAAACATTGGATGTTAAATCACATTTGCTAGCAATGGCCATAAACTGCAAATGCCGGAGGTACTTACTATGTTCCCACCACCCTTTTTGTGTTGGCTTCAGTTTCATTTTCTCCAAAACTTCTAGCGAGGCCAAAGTCTGAAATTTTTGGGTTCATGCTGTTATCTAATAAGATATTGCTGGCCTTCAAATCTCTGTGGATTATTCTTAGTCGTGAATCTTGGTGAAGATAAAGAAGTCCACGAGCAATCCCGTTGATAATGTGATAGCGCTGTGGCCAGTCCAGTAGTGCGCTATGTGTTCTATCTGTGAAATTTTTGCTCAAGTCAGTAAGCATATACAAAAGAAAGTCTAATTAACTTTGTAATGGTATGCAGAGTTTCAAACCAAAAATAAAGATGTCCAAGCTTTTTTTAGGCATGAACTCGTAAATCAACATCCTTTCATCTGCTTCCATGCAGCATCCCAAAAGCTTAACCAGATTCCGGTGTTGAAGTTTTGCAATATGCATGACCTCATTCTTGAACTCATCAAGTCCTTGTCTTGAGCTCCTTGAGAGCCTCTTCACAGCTATTTCTTGTCCATCTTCTAGTATTCCCTGTAAATAATCATACCTTGCAATTAGCAAAGCCAGTTAGTATGTAAAATTTGAGAATTTGCTTAATGCTGCATGTTACTTGCATTTGTTTGAACTGATAAAAATTTGGAACTCTTTGTATGCAATTGCTTTTTCATCTGTAAGAAAGGGTAAATTCAATCTATCAAATAGATTTGAGATGACTAGTACCAGCGAACTACTTTGGTGGCCTGGAGTTTCTTCTATGAATCTCAATGCCCATCAATAAATTGCATGATTACTTGATATATCATTACCTTATAAACAGGTCCGAAACCCCCTTCTCCTAGTTTATTGGTAAGAGAAAAGTTATTGGTGACACAAGCAATTGTACCCAAATCAAACAGCTGAAGTTCTGGATCCTCCTTGCAGGTATCATCTCTCCTTCCTTCAAGAATACCTGTCACTTTTCCTAAAAAGTAGAGTAGGAATGAAAAGGTAACCGATCTCTATTTTATGATGTACACACATTTCATTGTCATTTCAAATATAATAATGATTGTGATTTGTCACTCAGATTACTACAGATCAAAGTTAATTGTAGAAAATTGCAGTGGGCAGGGGAAATAGTTAATTCTTTAGATTGAACAACTTACTGCCCTTCTGCTGCTTCTTTTTCCGAACAAGTAGAACCAAGACTATGCCTAGAAGCAGCATTCCTGCTGATACCACAGATATCACTATGATCCTCGTATGTTTCGTTTTATTGGATTTAGTTCCCTCTTCATCATTGTGATCTGAAACAAGGCAGTTGGCAGAAAACTGGCAGTTAAAGATCAACAATATGAAAGTACAGCCAATCACTATTTTATTTTTTGGAGAAAGCACACTAGCGGGATCCATCTCCTTCAGTTATATATACTGAATTCACAATAAACAGTGTCTCTGAATATTTTAGCGATCAGGATGGACCTCTATGGAAACTGCATGATTTTAATACTACGTGAGGTTTATAGAAGTTACAATTACCACTTTTGTAAAGTAAATCAGTCCATCACGTTGCCAGATGATATGTTTACCTATTCATTTTTATTGTCTCAAGTTCTCTTATTCCCTATGAATTTAGTGCTAAGTATTTACGCGATATAGACCAACTAGCATCAACAAACACATGCTTCCACATACCTATGGCCTGTTATAAATTTCAGTTCCCTGATTTAAGGATGTTAAAGAAAGCAAGAAAATTTGCTTCACTTGCATGTTGCTTTTTTTCTAACCTTTCACACCAGTTATCTTGTGCCTAATCTACTTTATACATGAATTAAATTTTAATGTTATTGCAATCCCAGAATTAGAGACGGTTTTTTCAGGTCATAGATAACTTCATACCTTGTTCTGATGCAGCCATCCTTATATAAATGTCCTGCCCGTTATCATTAAATTGTCTAATATCAATCAAGTCACTGAACCAGAGCAGGCACCCACTTCCTCCTTCCCTGATGTCCAGATTTGCATAAGCTGTACATGAGCAGTTCTTCATACACATGCTCTTGCATTGCTCAAGGTTCATGCTCTTATCAAACCACGATTTTCTCGTCTCTGGCAGCGTTACGCCAGAATACCTTTGAAACACATCTCCTGTGCAGTTCAGTGGAGTCCTTCTAGCACAACCATCTGACCAGTTCATCATGTCCCAAGTTCTTGGAACTTTCGGTAGAAATCCTTTCAAGCAACCACATGCTGGGGAGTTGTTAATATCACAGCTCCCATATGCACCACACAATGCATATCGGTTACAATCATCAACAAGTAGTGTAAGGTAAAACGCCCAGATGCCTGTTTCATCGGTCCATGTTAAACGCTGGACGTCCCCAGTTTGAGTTAGCACTAGCCTTGAAAGAATTGAATTGTTAAGAAGCTGGTATCTGTAAAATATCTCCTTGTCATTAAAAAACAAACTCGTATTTGTATACAGGGTTTGGCCGTAATTGAGGACCACCAAAACGCAGGCCATTCCAGGGTCCCGACCGATACCGCTGAATTGAATTCTCTGTCAGAATTAGCTCAGGATATCCACTAGGATCAAATCTAAAAGTAAAGTTACCTCTAGATGGATCGTCAGTTGTCTTCCACGATGTCAAGTGACGATCAAAGCCTGTTATTGAATTCCTTCCCATCTTCATCCCTGCCAGGAGTGTATCACATGGATAATCGAAACTTTGCCACAAGGAGTTTTCCAGGTCATCATCATCCTCTTCTTTGACAACAAGATTCCCTGAATCCAAAAGCTGTGCTACCGGAAATCTTGCAGACCTAGAGGCGTTGGAAGACCAAATGATGCTCTCGTTGTGATTGAGAAGGACTAGAAGTCCCTCGCCAGTAACCCTTAACACACCCGATGAATTGGTGAGGGGGATTTCCCTGTTGGCAACCCAAACTACAGTCATGACGGATACCTTGTTGAACCATATACCCAAGTATCGGTTTTTGGAGCTGCCTGGGCTGAAAAATCCCATTTTAAAGCTCCCATCAGCAGAGACCATGCTGTCTCCATCGATATCTCTGATAGATTGAGTTGTATTTATGGTGTCAATTGCAGTGGATATTTTAATGATCAGCAACAAAATAGAGATGTAAAGAAGTGCAGAAGTGCTATGTACACATGCATTCATAATTTTTGCTGCAGCGAACTTTGTCATGGTAATGCTTGAATAAACTTTTATTTCTTGCCTTCTTTTACTTTGATTTTTGGTGAGCAAGTGACGAATTAGAATAATGATGAGTCCAAAATTTCTATTATTTTTCAATGTTTTACTCTTATGGTCTCTGAAATGGACTTCCCATCTTCTTCTGAATGATAATAGGTAAACAAGACTATTGGATGACGACAATTTGAAACCCCCCGTGTGCGTTCTCATTCTCTACTAACAATGCCGCCATTACTGAAGTTTAAAATGTCTTCTGCGAGTTGTATGATTAGCCTATTCGAACACTTTTCTTCTTTCAATACTAACAAAACGTGAAAGCTTTCTTAATAGTCATTGAAATTGTCTTTCTTTTTAGTCCTGAGGAGTTGTATATATCTTTGTGAACTTCGTTCGAGGAGTTGTTGGGGTATTTAGAAGTGTGGTAAGTATATTAGCTATTGTTTTTAAGAGAGAAATATATTAAAATAATTTATTTTTAATTATTTTTAACATAAAACAATTTAAAAATATAAAAAATATAATTTTAAATAAAAATTATTTTTTTATAAAATATTATTCAGGCCGTGTTCTCAGACAACATCTTAAACTTCTTCGTAGATAGCAACTTTAAGATTGACTTGATATTAAAAGGTTATGTCTTCGGTTCAAATCTTAAAATTAATATTTAATAAATAAAATTTATTAGGTTTTTCTAGATAAGTACAAGGATGCATGCATGAGATAGTTTTATAAATAAAATTTAGTCTTCCTTGTCGCGTAAGATAATCTGGTTTCAAAATTGAAATTTTGGGGACACAAATAAATTTATGCGAGAAAACGGCCTCTTTGTTTGAATGCTGTTGTCCCTGAGAGGGATGTACATGACCAAATCACACATGCAAATTTTGTAAACGGGAAAAAACTGCAAGGAATAATTCAATATACTCGACCGATGGAGCATCCGAAGAGTCAATTTTGTATTTTAATAGTAGTTGTTTTATAAAATATTTTTTATTTTAAAATATATTAAAATAATATTTTTTATTTTTTAAAATTTATATTTTATATTAAAACTATTTTAAGGTAAAAAAATTAATTTTTTTCTAAAATATTTTTAAAAAACAAAAACAAAAACAAACGCAAACAGGTAAACTCTAAACTCTTGTGGCTAGTCAATCTGCTAATTCAATATACTATGATGTGTGCTTATGAATATGGAATACTTCTTACATAAATATTAGCTTATGGTTCAAATTGAAATATATGTTTTGAGTTTTAATCTTGGATTTAACCTTGATATTTTAAAAAAATCTAATATAATTATGACGTGTGTTGGATATTGTAGGCAAGTAATATTAACAAAAAGAATTATGTATTCTAAAAATGGAAAAACAAAAAATGTTTATTTAAATATAATTCTTTAGTGGAGAAATTCCTGAAAATAATAATAAATAAATTAGATAGAAAAAGGGTCTGGAAAATAATAAAAAAATAAAAAAATCTTATTTATGAAACCAAGAAAAAATGGAAAATGAAAGAGAATAAAATCCAAATCCATAAAACTCAATCGAAGTAAAAAGCTTGTCATTCAAATAAAAAACTTCCAAACCCTTTTGACCCAAAACAACAAGAAAAGCCGAAAAGCAAGAAAAGAAACGAAAGTGGCCTCGAGCCGAACGACACGCCATTCATTTACCACCTGTTGGGATTTCCGATCACTGGAAAATGAAGTTTACTAGATCCAATTTTTATTTTTTCCCCCTACATTCCCAATGACCACCAAAAATAATTTACTCTACTTCCTAAACAATATTGATGCAGCTAAAACTACACATTTCTGTGATTTAATTAGCTTTCAAAATGATTATTGATAAAAACAATTTAATAGCTTACATTGAAGAATATAAAAAAAGGGTTAATTTAATGGAAAAATATATTTTATCATATATTATTATGCAAAAATTTTTTTTTCTTATTTTGTGTTTCTCGAATTCATTGACATCTGGTTAGGGAATGTTGGATGGAGTTTTGGTGCTTAATTTGAATAGAATATTCGGCTGATTTTTAACGAATAAATTCTTGAGAAAAAAAACCTTGAATATGAAAAGGCATCCCATTTCAATTTTAAGAGAAAAATTATTTGATTTTTATGAAGAAAATGTTGTGAAAAAAGTAGTGAAATTCATTATTTTTTGTTTGTGATTTTGAAAAAAAACATTTATGTGAAAAAATAAAGATTTTGTATATATAAGACTGAGTGTAAATTTATTTATAAAATAAATTTTAATATTATATATGCACCTTTATAATAATTAAATATTTTGAAATTATAAATAATTTTAAGGATGTACATTGCTAAAAATACATCAAATATAATATTTAATTGTTTTTTTAAAAGCATTAAATCTAGAGAATTCAAAAGATTATTTTAAAAATAAGTTTTAGAAAATTACATATATGACTTATTGAAAATTCATTGTTCATTAAATTTCATGCATGCATACTGAAAGCAATGATCGAACAACTAACTGAAACATTATATCTGCATACGAATGTAACAAGTATACACGCTGTCTTCAGTTTGCAATTGAGGTCGTAGAGGGATTTGTTTTTTTTTCTGTATCAGTGTTGAAGTTAATTCACTGTGCATGTTTATTACCCGCGCTGCCTTACATGCTCACTAGATTTGTAGGATATTCAATGAGTCCGGAGATTAGTCGTGGTGTGCATAAACTAGTCAGACACCTTAAATTACCAAATAAAAAAAAAAAGTATACACGCTGTCTTACTATCCAAGTAGATGAGAGGAAACGTAAGAGAGAACTTGTAATTAGAAGCAAACTACAGCTTCAAGATGTATAATGTCTACGCAAAAACTAATCTATCTTGCCTCTACCAGTGAAATCGAGCATTGGTTTGTTGAATATCGTTTGCTGTGGCTTGGCAGATTACTCGCTTCAATAACGTCCCTTGCAGTAAAATAACCCGGTTGTTTAGGCTGAGGCAATTCATCTTCATTACCTAGCATCAAAACCACATACGAAATGCTTGGCCTATCTTCAGGACTTTCTTGCACGCATAACAGCCCCAATTGAATCACACGTAGCACTTCAGATAAATTGCATGTTTCAATCGTCGATTCCGTAATCAGTTCCGATGGCCTGCCTTCATTAAACAGTGTCCAGGCCTGTTAAGATAAATCATGTTACTAAAATGAGATCTCATACCCAGAACTAAAAAAAAACCTTAAGTTTTTTTATGGCAGTACTTACATGTCCAAGTAGATTGAGTTGGTGATCTGGATGATAGAATCCTCTGTTCCTGTTGCCACTCACTATCTCTAACACCAATACACCAAAGCTGAAGACATCTGATTTTAATGAGTAGAGTCCATGGAATGCATACTCTGGAGATATGTAGCCACTGGAAATATTCAAAGAATGTTAGATGGCATCTGTCAGAATTGGAAGTAAACTATGTATGCTGGAAACACTTACTATGTCCCCACCACTTTCCTTGTTTTGGATTCAGTTTCATTTCCTTCAACACCTCTCGCCAGCCCGAAGTCTGAAATTTTTGGGTGCATGTTGTAATCTAATAAAATATTGCTGGCTTTTAGATCTCTGTGAATTACTCTTAGTCTTGAATCTTGGTGAAGATAAAGTAGTCCACGAGCAATCCCATTGATAATATTGTAACGCTTAGGCCAATCTAATAGCACGCTCTGTGTGTCATCTGTCTCAATTACATATTTTTGACACGTCAATCCATGTCCTTATCAGATTCTTAAATGCATGTCAAAGAACCACTTGGATCCTATTAAATTATGATTACAATGATGAAAATATTAATGAAGTATAAATGATCAAGTAAATCGGTATAGGTTAGAGATCCAAACCAAAAATAAAGAAGTCCAAGCTTTTGTTAGGCAAGAACTCGTAAATCAACATCTTTTCCTCTCCTTCAATGCAGCATCCTAGAAGCTTCACTAGATTCCGGTGCTGAAGGTTCACTATATGCCTGACTTCATTTTTGAACTCATCTAGGCCTTGTCTTGAACTCTTAGAGAGCCTCTTCACAGCTATTTCAAGTCCATCTTTCAGTGTCCCCTGCTTATCATATGCAACTAAATAATATTTTGTCCTTTGAGATCGATTAAGTGGAGAATCATAATATGATGTCGCATAGAACTTGCATGGCAAGTAATAGTTTAATACCTTATAAACATGTCCGAATCCTCCTTCTCCCAGTATATTGTTAAGAGAAAAGTTATTTGTTGCAGAAGCCAAGGTATCTATTGTAAACAACAATAATTCCAGATCTTTGTTCTTGTGCTTGTGATTTGAACTTATTCCCGAAACACCAGTCATTTTTCCTGCCAGAAGAAAAGAAAGAATGGATCTCTGTTCTCTGCTAAATACAGATCTCTTAAGAAAATCAAGTATAGTGATCTCTTTAACAATTTTTGGTCGTAGATTGGATTACTAAAACTCTACTTTGAAAACAAAATAAACTGCCTCTATCAATACAACATGGAAACAAAGGGGAAGGGGCATAGAAGAGGTTAGAATTTCATGGTGTGAGTGTAACATACTGTTTTTCATCTGATGCCTTTTCCAAACATAAAAGACCAGGGCCAGGCCAAGGAACAGAATTCCTGTAGACAACACAACGCTTAGTATGATCCTTTTCTTCTCATTGGCTTTCGTTTCAATCTTTGCACCATAACCGTTATCTGCACATCAAGGAGTAAAAAAACTAAAGTTAGAAGATAATAATAGGTAATGCCAATAAGCTATGTATGTGTTTTGTTAGTTAATATGGCTTGAGAATTTTCATTAGCTATCTGGATCCTTTCATCACAGTTCATATGATAACTATATACCTAGTTCTGAAGCAGCCATCCTTATATAAATGTCCGGTTCATTTTCAACAAGTATTCTAACATCAAGCAGATCATCGAACCAGAGCAAGCATCCACTTCCTCCATCCCTGATATCTAAATTTGAATAAGCTGTACAACTGCAGTTATTCAAGCACGTGTTCTTGCACTCTTCAAGATTCATGCTCCTGTTAAACCATGATGTTTTTGTCTGAGGCAACTTCACAGCCGAGACCTTTTGAAACCCGTCTCCAGAGCAATTCAGTGGAGTCCTTCTAACACAACCACTTGACCAGTCCATCAACTCCCATTCGCTTTGAACTTTTGGTACAAATCCATTCAAGCAACCACACATTGGAGAGCTGTTGATACTACAGATACCATTTGCACCACATAGTGCATAACGTTCACAATTATCGGTGTTTAAGGTGAGATAAAGCAACCAACTTCGTGTTTGTTCAATCCACGTGAAGCGCTGGACATCACCACCCTGAGTTACCGTGACCCTCCAAGGCATTGACTTACTGAGAACATGATATCTGTAAAATATCTCCTTCTCATTAAAAACAAATTCAACTGAGTATTTGGGATTTGGTTTTGATTGAGGCATGCCACTGAACCTCAGACCATTCCACGGTCCAGACCGGTACTTAACAATTGAATTCTCCACCACAATTATCTCAGGATATCCATAAGGAACAAGAATTTCTGAAACATTACCTCTCGAAGGATCATCCGGTGACTTCCAGGATGTAATGTAAGAGTCCATCCCTGTTATTCTATTCCGTCCTAGCTTCATTTCAGGCAATAATGTATCAGCTGGATGTTCAAAACTCTGCCACAAGGAACTTTCCAGGTTATCATCACCCTCCTCCTTCACGACAAGGTTTCCTGAATCCAAAAGTTGAGCGGTTGGATTAGTCGCAGGTCTCGATGATTGGGAAGACCAAACTATGCTCCCGTTCCGATTTGAAAGGACAAGAATTCCTAGGTTGGTAAGCCTTAAAACACCTGATGAATCATTAAGTACTGGGGTTTCTCTGTTGGCAACCCAAACTACAGTCATCACAGATATTTTGGCATACCATATCCCCAAGTATCGATTTGCAGAATTCCCCGGGCTAAAAAATCCCAACTCATAGGCTCCATTTGCTGAAAGAATAGTATCACCATCTCTAATGGATTGAGTTGTGTTTATGGTGTCAATTGCAGTGGATGTATCAATAATCAACAATAAAAAGAGAAATATGGGAGCTATGCGATCCATTGTTGTTCTCATGATTTCTTTGCAGCTCACATCTTTTATTTCAAAGTCAGACTTAGATGTAGAAATACTCCATGTAAAAAACATTGTGATAATATTAATTACTTCCATTTAGAGGTACACTACCCACTAGTAACTAGTAAGCTTTATTTCTAGATGACAACGCAATTTCTATATGTATTTTCAAAAATTGATGACATGCAGTGTTGTGCAGCTTAGTAAAGCTGAATTAGTGATTTGTCATGGTCCGTTTGACTTGGACGAGTAGACTTGTCAAACCTTATATACCATTTACTATTATGATATATTTCTGTTGGTGTTTATTAATAAATTTTGTGACTTGACATTCAACAATAGCCATACAAATTTAAGAAGCTAATTCGTTGTTCGACTTCAAATGCAATTAATTAGCCAGCATTCAATATTCATCTTTCTTTTATTGCTAGGATTTCTGATTCTTATTCAGATTTTTGGTTTTGGCAATGATCAAGGTTTTCAACGCCCCTTATTTCACGCAATAGACTGTGATTTATATATGAATCGGGTTTTCAACGCCTTTGATTCCACGCCAATCGACATTTGTTTTTTTCCTTTTCGGAGATGGGCTGCTGCTATTTCTTGAGCTAATTTAATCTTAGGTGTCTTCATCAAAAAACCTCCAAGTCTTCTAGACTTGAAGCGTGAAGTCGTGCTATGGAAGGTCAGGGGGGATGAATGAATGGATGACTAACCTTCAAACTACTGATGAAACCTTCTGATGTCTCTCTGTTATCCGTCCCAATTGCGACATACTTTGACGTACAAGCTGGAGACGAGTTGTCTTTTTTGACCCAGTCACAAGCTAGCCTTCTTGATTGAGATGTTTTTATGATTTCAGCCATGAAGAACAGATATTTTAAGTTCTCTCATACTTATTGTATTGAATATTTATCGAAAGTATCCGAGGGCAGAATTATAAAATTTTGAGGAGGACTGGCCAGAATTGATATGTAAGGATATTGTTAGTAGAATATAAAGGTTAAGAGTAAGAACATGAGAATTATAGGGTGTCATTACGATACACTTGTTTAGGATTATCTTTAAATATTAGGAATTATTTTATATTTTTAATAACTTTGAGGGAATCCGATTCCTTTAGCATAATCTCAATTATTAACATAAACTCTGAAAGATGTTATCGTCCTTATGACTTATACTCCTTGTTAGTTGCACGATCTACAATTCATTTGCGTTGTTGCTCGCCTGGACTTTTCATTTCATAGGTGCACTGCGCGATCTCCACGCTAATGCAACCATACTCCAAGATCTCTGATCCTACACAACATGGAGGCAGCTCTACTCCTTGTCAAGTAAATCTATGTCATTCTAAGTTATAACTCGAGGGTGTATATATAAATACCCAAGGGCCAAGGATCATAGGTGCAATGCATAACTTCATCATATTAATACATATACAAAAAAAAAAAAAAAAAAAAAACTTACTCTTTTGCATCTTTTTATCCTCCTCTCATTATCTCATACACATGTTATAGAAAGCAAAGATTATGCTTACTAGATAAAAGACTCATCTTCGTGTAAGAGTGTATTGGACACCCATCTTTAAATGATTTTATTTCTATACCTGAACAAGACAAGTTCATTACCCCTTAAGAACAAGTACGTGTAGAATATACAATGCATCCTAGGGATGGTTATATAGCATAACAACTTAATGGGTAAAATCTTCCTCATCATGTTTCATAGTGTACATTAACCTACTACCATAGCTTAGAACATGGTTACATAATAAGCTTTTTTTAATTTGTGTGCCAAGCTTATTGTCTGTTTTAACCTAAGCATATCTACTAAAATTAGCTCATCCACACTCTTTGTTATCGCCCAATAGGTGAATGAAAGTATCAAAGCTTATTTAAAAATATTTAATGAATAAGTGTTTAATGTGGAAAGTTTACCAGAACCTATTACTATTGCGATCTTAATTAGTTAGATACACAACTATTTTTAATGGAAACTGTTATACACTTTTTTGAATCGAACTCTCATTAAGGTATAATAAGTAATAGA
Source organism: Populus deltoides (assembly GCA_015852605.2). NCBI lineage: Eukaryota > Viridiplantae > Streptophyta > Magnoliopsida > Malpighiales > Salicaceae > Populus > Populus deltoides. Next base: position 17,382,099 of record CM027580.2, read on the forward strand.
AAACCACATTCAGATGGAATTCATGAATGACTTAAAGGTTCATTTCATTGTAGGTTGGTATATCCTAAATTAATAACCATTTTATTAAATACCACCGAGATAAAAGTATTTTCATATATTATACAAAAGAACTTCATACAATACTCATTATCAATAAAGGGAAACACTATTAGGCATAACTCTAAGTTTCTTTACTATAAAGATAGGAATATGATACGAAAGATTGCTATGTATTACAAAAAAGAAAGAAAAAAATTAATCGTACCTCTAGTAGTTTGTTAAGAAAAAAAAGATAGTCTAAAAAGCAAGGAGAAGAAATCAACACTCCCCATGAGATTTTACCTTATATTACATTGATCTTGGATGGAATTTTAGAAGGAGACGATTCTAATAGAATAGAATCTGAAATGCTTAAGGAAAATAATTACTATTTTTCTCATGATAACAAAATTTTAGCATGAATCTATTACGTTCAATCTAAAAGATGGAGAGGGATTGACCTTTCCTATGAAAATATATTGATAATTACCTTAGTCCTTTCTAATTATAATATGCAAATGGTATTGATATATGATGGAAGTGCTATGAATATTATCTCAAATAAAGCAATAATACAAATAGATATTAACCCATCTAAATTGACACCATTATGAACCTTTTTTTATTAGGATAGAAAGAAAAGACTTATTAGTAAAAGGTGTATTGAACCTACCAATCACCATTGACACTTATACCAATCATCACACTATGTAACAAACTTTCGTGGTAATCAAGATAGATGTGACTTTCCCCTAGATGTGGCCCTAAAAAAGCATTTGTTTTTGTTTTTTTTTCTTTATTTCTTATTTTATTTTATTTTAATTTTATCCTTTAAAATTAGATTTGTTTTTTTATTGAGTTATCTCACTCTCATAACATGGATCGCGGGTTTAGCAAGTTAACTCGATTAGCTAGGGTTTTTTTAAATTTCATCATTTAATATTGGTTAATTGAGAATTAGACTTCATGATTTATTTTATATGCTCTCTGTTAGGTTAATCTAGTCTCGTAACCTGAGAATAATGCTTAACAAGTTAACATAAGTTGACTTAAGTTGTTTTTTTATGTTTTTTTGTTAATTGAATTTTTTTTTAATTTTATCATTCAATATTGGGTTGGTTGAGAATTAAACTTCATAATCTATTTTAATTTATTTTTTATGGGGATATTTTGGTCTAATGATCAAGGTCGCGAGTTTTGGTATTTTAATCTTGGTTAAATCAAGTTGTTTTTATTTTTATTTTTTTAAGAGATTATCCTGGTCTCATGTCCTTCAACATTGAATTTGTTTTTTATTGAGTTGTCCCCGTCTCATGACCAAGGATGCGAGTTTGATAGGTTGATCCAATTGACTTAGTTTTTTTTTCTTTTTTTTAATTAATTTTTTTTCTCAATTTCATCATTTAATATTGTGTTTGATTGAGAATTAGACTTCATGATTTATTTTGGTTTGATTTTTATGAGGTTATTCTGACATCATAATCTAGGAATAATGTTTAATGGGTTAAGCTATATTGACTTGGCTCATTTTTTATGTTATTTTTTTCATTAAAATTTTTACAAATTTCATTGTCAATTTCGTTAGGGAATGCTTGATTATCAAACAATAGTGATCACCCTTCAAATAAACCAAACAACTCCCTCCTCACATCTTTCCAAACAATAAAACAAGAGTGTTGCAACAAGGAGGATAACATGAACATACCAAGTTATGATCCAACCACCCACTACAATAATCAAGAATCATCCTTTGATTATCACTTGTCACCTGATGATCATGATTATATGTCTAAATATATTGATATCTGGTTAAAACTGACATATGAGGACCAAACCTAAAATAAATATAAATTGGAGGATATAATTGAATCTGTCAAAGCTTTACACATATACTAAGACTTAGGAGAGAGAAAATAAAGGGAGGAGAAAAAAGATCAACTGTCACCGAACTACAGCTCAAATGACAAAAACACCACCCTAAAATATGCGCCGCTACCTTCTGCGTTGAGCGCGTAGGCAATCAATTTTTTTTGGCCACCATACATGCCACCAGAATAGCGCGAGGGGCAATGACGTGGCTACACGTGTGTAGCACGCGTAGACCTATTTTATTGATTTATTAATATTATAATAATGCAAATTAATAAAAAGGCTATAAGGACATATGAATATTATGAAAAAAAATAATGATGCAAATACAAAAATACCCTCGTAAGGCAGCCTTTGATTTTTCAAAGTCAAAAGGTAAACATGAAATTTTACTGTACATGAAATATACAAAGATAAAACAACCCCCCTTTTAAGGCCAATATTTTTTAGACTTGAAGGGCACAAATGTTATTTAACTATATCAATAAATCTATAAAGACGCAAAAGCTCTTGGTCTAAAGGCTAATTTTTTGAGCTCTCAAGGGCAATATAGTATTTTTATTGCACATAAAAAAAACAGTGATAAACAACTTTATCTTTGATCAATTCTCAAATGACATTTGAATTTCATGGAAAATACGAGTTTATCTTCGCTGTGAAGGCAATTGTTAAGAGCAATGAATGACAAAATCATCATTACACTGCTTGAATTCACCGTAATTCTCCTTACATGCTATAGGAAACCCCTGAGTTCTTTTAGTTTTTTTGTTAATTAAAAAGACTTTACAAGAATCTTTGGTTTCTATAGATAAATGGTAGACACCTGATGCGCTGGAATGATGATTCCGTTGTGATTGAGAAGGACTAGAATTCCCTCACCAGTAATCTTTACACACCTGATGGATTGATGAGGGGGATTCAGCATGGTGGCAGTGCGTTGTTGTACCATATGTCCAAGCAACGGTTTTTCGAGCTGCCTGGGCTGGAAAATCCCAGATTAAAGCTTCCAGCAGCTGACACCATGGCGTCTCCATGGCTAATAGATTGAGTTGTATTTATGGTGTCAACTGCAATGGATATTGTTATAATCGGGAACAAAGCTGAGGAAAAAAGAAGCATGGGAATGCCATTCTCCGATAATCCCATGATTCTTTTTTTTTCCTCGAAGTACATTGTTATTTCAATGGCTATTGAGATGTAAGAAATGACCTTTGGGAACAAAAATGAAGATTTGGGATATCTGTGCCTGAAATAAACCTCTTTTTTTTTCTTTTTCGGAGAGGAGAAATTCTCATTGTTTATGTTAAAGACCTCGAAATTCCAAAATTATAGCTATCTCAATGTTGATCCCTTACACTCTTTGAAATTGACCTTCATCTTTTGGATTTTATGGGTTGGTAAACCTGCTTATTAATCACTGGACCGTGAGAAACCAAAAATCGAACATATTTTGACCTGGTTTTATTAAGTACATGCAATTTAGTTTACATGACGCAGGTTTATGGAGTATCTAGATGAAGCTTAGACCACCCCTCCATTGATGCTTTGTGGACCTGAACTGTGATGTTTTGAATTAAAAGAGATAGGAAAAGGCAACAAAGCCCTTGGAGGCTTAAAGAGTGGGTGTAAATGAATGAGGGGTAGTGTGGTAATTGAATAAACATAATAAGTATATATAGATAAAAAAAAAAAGAGAGATCTGAAATGAAGAGTGAAAAATTGACGGGAGAAGAGAAGAAAAGGGGAAAAAGAAGAAGAGAAAAGAGGTAAAGATAAGGGAAATAGAAGAGAATTGGAGAAAATAAGTTTAAAGATAAGATTTAGGTTGTTAAATGTATAAATGTGTGTTCTTTGAGCTTTAAATTTCTGTTTTGATAAATGTTAGGGTTTTGAAGATTGTGTTTTGGGTTGATTGATGAATTAATTTGAATGTTATGAGTTGATTGTTGTGGGTAATGAGTTGTTTAGTTGATTTTGAAAGATTTTAGGTAAAGATGATAATTTTGAGTTATGATTTGTGTACATGGTGAATTTTGAGTTAGAAATCTTGAGATAACAGTAGGTTTTCTGTGGAAATTCTAGGTTTGAGGTTGAAGATGACAAAATTTCGGTTTGGTCCCTCAATTTATAAAACTTACAGTTTAGTCCCTAAATTTTGGAAAAATTACAAATTGACCCTAAAAATTTGGAAAAAATCCAGAATGGTCCCTGGAGCATAATTAGAGATTTTGGACAAAAATGAGGATGAATTATGGACATAATTCCACTATAGTCATGAATTTATGATATTTTTAGTTTGGTCCTCCAATTTGACAAAGTTACAATTTAACCCTTAAAAATATGATAAATTCCAGATTGGTCCCTATCTGTAATATTAGCTTTTGCAGATTGGTTTGACAAATAAATGAGGGTTATTTAGTGAATTACTATCAAGTCTTATTATTTGTTTTATTATAAATTAGATTTCGAGAAAACCGTTTAATTTTGGGTTTTTGGGAAAATAACTAGTTTAGTCTAAAAACATATAGGGTTGTGAAATATACCCTTAGTTAGGTATATTAAATAGGTTATATGTTCTTTCAAATCGTTCTTGAATATGTCTCATTTGTATTCAGATAATCCTGATATTTTACCGATGGGACGTTAGTAAGATTTCCTTCTGTATCTGCTTTTGAGTGTTGTTTCCTTTCGAGTCAGGTGAGTGGATAATTTTTCATATATATAAGAAATATTATAAATATTTGAGTTGTTAATATGAATTGGATCATGCTTCTTGATAATATATATATATATATATATATATATATATATATATATATATATATATATATATATATATATATGATTATTATCCTTGTTACGATAAAACATGATCAATTGTTGAATCTGAATTCTTGATATGAACCAATATATATTTTGAATTGACTTTTGAATTGATAACTCCTCATTTGATTGATGTCATGAGTTAAGTCTTAAGATATGAATTTGTCTGTTTGATTATGATTATAAATCTATGGTATGTCAGTTAGAATACTCATGCTAACAGGGTAGTACTGTTAGTTTTTGTGCACATTGTATCTGAACCCTAGTTGGTCAGGGGAGTCACCAACCTGTGTGGACTGATCATCCTACATTACGGAGTCTCATGCTCATTGAATTTTGATTTTCTGACGAGCTTTACCTTATGATATTTTTGTTATGGCTTATTTGAGAAACCTTCCTATAAGAACATAGCTATGTCCCCAAGGGGCGTAGCGTGATGGCAAAGGGTTTGAGATCTGCACAACAGGTTTCGAGTTCGAGTCAGGGCGTGCATCTCTTGTAAGAGCCTGGGACAGCTGGGGTTTTACTCTCTCATCTGGGCCCACAAAGTGCGCTTTCCGGGGGAGTGAGGTTTCCTCGAATCCAAAAAAAAAAAGTTATATATCATTGTTGTATTACCTAGTGTGTGTGTATTGAGCGTTATTGTAATGTTTTGAATTAGTAAGTAGGAAAATACAATAAAGCCCTTGGTGGCTTAAAGTGTGGGAATAAATGAATGAGGGATAGTGTGGTAATTAGATAAACATAATATATATAAATAGAAAAAAAAAAAACAAAAGAGGGATCTGAATATTTTGAGTGAAAAACCGTGAGAGAGAAGGGAGAAGGGAGAAAGAAGAAGAAGAAGAGAAAAGAGGGAAATTAGAAGGGAAATAGAAAGGAATTGAAGGAAATAAGTAAAAAGGTAAGATTATGTATAAATATGTGTTAATTAAGCTTTAATTTTGATTTTGATAAATGTTAGGGTTTTGAAAATTTGAGTTTTGAGTTTAATTGATGAATTAAGTTGAATGTAATGGGGTTGATTGTTATGGGTAATTGATTAATGAGTTGATTATGGAAGATTGTGATGATTTTGAGTTATGAATTGTGTAAATGGTGAATGTTGAGTTAGAAATTTGGCAAGAACAGTAGGTTTCTGTTAAAAATTCTGGGTTGGAGGTTGAAGATGACAAAATTTCGGTTTGGTCCCTCAATTTTGGAAAATTACAGTTTAGTCCCCAAACTTTGGAAAATTTGCAGATTGGTCCCTGGAGCATATTCTGAGATTCTGAACAGAATAACATATGAATTATGGACAGAATTACTGTATAGATAAGAGAATTTAACACTTTCAATTTAGTCCTCCAATTTGACACAAATTACAATTTAACCCTAAAAATTTGGTAAAATTCCAGAATGGTCCTTGGAGTATAATGAGATGATCTGGACAGAAATGAGGACTGATTATGGTCAGAAATTCAGTATAGCAATGGATTTATGACAATTTCAATTTAGTCCTTCAATTAGACAAAAGTTGCAATTTGACCCTTAAAAATAGGATAAATTACAGATTATTCCCTAGCTGTAATTTTAGCTTTTGCAGATTAGTTTGATGAATAATTAAGGGTTATTTAGTGAATTATTGCCAATTTTATTAGTTGTTTTATTATGGATTAGATTTGAGAAAACCGTTAAATGTTAGGTTTTTAGGAAAGATCACTAGTTAGTTCAAAAACATATAGGGTTATGGAATACACCCTTAGTTAAGTTTATTAAATAGGTTATATATTCCTTTGAGTTATTCTTGAATATGCCTTCTTTGTATTCAGATAATCCTGATATTCTCTACCGGGACGTCGGTAGGATTTTCTTAAAGATTTTGCTCTTGACTTCTTTTGCTTTTGAGTCAGGTGAGTGGATAATTTTCCATATGCATGAGAAATAGTATAAATATTTGATTTGTTAATATGAATTGAATCATGCTTCTTGATAATATATATGTTGATTATTATCCTTATTTTGATAAAGCATGATCAATTATTGAATCCCGAATTCTTGATATGAACCAAAGATATATTTTGAATTGAATTCTGAATTGATAGCTCCTCATTTGATTGATGTCATGAGTTGAGCCTTGAGATATGAATACGTCTGTTTGATTATGATTATGATTATGAACCTATGGTATGTCAGTCGGGAATACCCATGCTAACGGGGTAGTGTTAGTCTTTGTGCACATCGATCCGAACCCTAGTTGGTCCGGGAGTCACCAACCTGTGTGGACTGATCATCCCACAGTACGGAGCCTCATGCTCATTGCATTTTGATTTTCTGACGAGTTTTACCATATGACATTCTTGTTATGGCCAATTTGAGAACACTTCCATAAGAACCTAAAGCCATACTTGTATATATATTTCTCATTGCTGTATTACCTCGTGTGTGTATATTGAACGTTATCTACTCACTGAGTTGTTGAACTCACCATCTCATTATTTATCCTTTTCAGGCTTATAGCTTGATAGCAGGTCATTTTGTTGGACCTTCAGAACCTGCTTTTTTGGTTGTACTTGTACCTTTTCTTTATCTCTAGTTAGTGCTCCAAAACTCTGAACTTATATAAACTCTTGTATTAAGACAATTCAATTATATTATGAAGTTGATTTTGTTATTAATGCTGCGTTGAACTCTGATTGAGTTAGGATAAGTTTGTGTGTAAGTTTGGGTTCGCATAGGTATGGAACCTTGGAGGGGAACCTTGCCTATGTGCCGGTCATGGATCCGGGGATCGGGTCGTGACAGTTATCTACTCACTGAGTTGTTGAACTTACTCTCTCATTATTTATCTTTTCAGGCTTATAGCTTGTTAGCGGGTCATTTTATTGGACCTTCAGAACCTGCTTTTTTGTTTAAATTAGTATTTTCCTATTATGTCTAGTTAGTGCTCCATAACTATAAAATTGTATTAACTTTTGTATTAAGACAATCAAATTATATTATGAAGTTAATTTTGTTATTAATGTTGCGTTGAACTCTGATTGAGTTAGGAGAAATTTGTATATAAGTTTGGGTTCGCATAGGTATGAAACTTTGGAGAGGAACCTTGTCTATGTGCCGGTTATTGATCCGGGAATTGGGTCGTGACATGAACTATATATTTCTAGTGAGTTTTGAGATTTTTGGCTTTGTTGGATTGTTTTTACAACTTTAAAATAAACATTTTTTGAGCAAATCCTAGCTGGAAACGTATGACTGAAAATAGGACAAAATTGGTAGGATGCACTGATTGAGATTCAGAAGCAATACCTAGCTTTAGCTTCTGCAAATCCTGTGAAGCATACTACTAGAATGGTTTGCTTTCTCGTACAAAAGAAAACCATCCTATTCAAAGAAAACCTCTGTCAAACCCAACGGGGATAGTTAGGAGAATGACTTGGGACCTAAGTGGGATTTGGTTTGTGGTTAGACCAGTTACGATGTTGCCCATCAAAACCATCTATTTCCTCACAAATTGAATTAGATAGAAGAACATATTCAAATCAGTAAAAGAATTAGATTGAATTAGATCCTATTCAAAGAAAACATCTGAGAATGTTGGTGAAGTCTTGCCTTCAATACAAGATAGTGAAACAGTAAAAGAAATGAATGTAGTATAAGACATGAAGACATTCTTATAAATATAAAAATCAGTTCTTGTTAAGAAAATAATATTTACTGACATTTCATGCATGCATACAGAAAGCAATGATCAATCAACTAACTTAAACATTATACACGCTGTCCTCCTATCCAAGTAGATGAGAGGAAACGTAAGAGAGACTTGTAATTAGAAGCAAACTACAGCTTCAAGATGTAGAATGTCTACGCAAAAACTAATCTATCTTGCCTCTACCAGTGAAATCGAGCATTGGTTTGTTGAATATCGTTTGCTGTGGCTTGGCAGATTACTCGCTTCAATAACGTCCCTTGCAGTAAAATAACCCGGCTGTTTAGGCTGAGGCAATTCATCTTCATTACCTAGCATCAAAACCACATACGAAATGCTTGGCCTATCTTCAGGACTTTCTTGCACGCATAACAGCCCCAATTGAATCACACGTAGCACTTCAGATAAATTGCATGTTTCAATCGTCGATTCCGCAATCAGTTCCCATGGCCTGCCTTCATTAAACAGTGTCCAGGCCTGTTAAGATAAATCATGTTGCTAAAATGAGATCTCATACCCAGAACTAAAAAAAAAACCTTTAGTTTTTTTGTGGCAGTACTTACATGTCCAAGTAGGTTGAGTTGGTGATCTGGATGATAGAATCCTCTGTTCCTGTTGCCACTCACTGTCTCTAACACCAATACACCAAAGCTGAAGACATCTGATTTTAATGAGTAGAGTCCATGGAATGCATACTCTGGAGATATGTAGCCACTGGAAATATTCAAAGAATGTTAGATGGCATCTGTCAGAATTGGAAGTTAACTATGTATGCTGGAAACACTTACTATGTCCCCACCACTTTCCTTGTTTTGGATTCAGTTTCATTTCCTTCAACACCTCTCGCCATCCCGAAGTCTGAAATTTTTGGGTGCATGTTGTAATCTAATAAAATATTGCTGGCTTTTAGATCTCTGTGAATTACTCTTAGTCTTGAATCTTGGTGAAGATAAAGTAGTCCACGAGCAATCCCATTGATAATATTGTAACGCTTAGGCCAATCTAATAGCACGCTCCGTGTGTCATCTATCTCAATTACATATTTTTCACACGTCAATCCATGTCCTTATCAGATTCTTAAATGCATGTCAAAGAACCACTTGGATCCTACTTAAATTATCATTACAATGATGCAAATATTAATGAAGTATAAATGATCAAGTAAATCGGTATAGGTTAGAGATCCAAACCAAAAATAAAGAAGTCCAAGCTTTTGTTAGGCAAGAACTCGTAAATCAACATCTTTTCCTCTCCTTCAATGCAGCATCCTAGAAGCTTCACTAGATTCCGGTGCTGAAGGTTCACTATATGCCTGACTTCATTTTTGAACTCATCGAGGCCTTGTCTCGAACTCTTAGAGAGCCTCTTCACAGCTATTTCAAGTCCATCTTTCAGTGTCCCCTGATTATCATATGCAACTAAATAATATTTTGTCCTTTGAGATCGATTAAGTGGAGAATCATAATATGATGTCGCATAGAACTTGCATGGCAAGTAATAGTTTAATACCTTATAAACATGTCCGAATCCTCCTTCTCCCAGTATATTGTTAAGAGAAAAGTTATTTGTTGCAGAAGCCAAGGTATCTATTGTAAACAACAATAATTCCAGATCTTTGTTCTTGTGCTCGTGATTTGAACTTATTCCCGAAACACCAGTCATTTTTCCTGCCAGAAGAAAAGAAAGAATGGATCTCTGTTCTCTGCTAAATACAGATCTCTTAAGAAAATCAAGTATAGTGATCTCTTTAACAATTTTTGGTCGTAGATTGGATTACTAAAACTCTACTTTGAAAACAAACTAAACTGCCTCTATCAATACAACATGGAAACAAAGGGGAAGGGGCATAGAAGAGGTTAGAATTTCATGGTGTGAGTGTAACATACTGTTTTTCATCTGATGCCTTTTCCAAACATAAAAGACCAGGGCCAGGCCAAGGAACAGAATTCCTGTAAACAACACAACGCTTAGTATGATCCTTTTCTTCTCTTTGGCTTTCGTTTCAATCTTTGCACCATAACCGTTATCTGCACACCAAGGAGTAAAAAAACTAAAGTTAAAAGATAATAATAGGTAATGCCACTATGCTATGTATGTGTTTTGTTAGTTAATATGGCTTGAGAATTTTCATTAGCTATCTGGATCCTTTCATCACAGTTCATATGATAACTATATACCTAGTTCTGAAGCAGCCATCCTTATATAAATGTCTGGTTCATTTTCAACAAGTATTCTAACATCAAGCAGATCATCGAACCAGAGCAAGCATCCACTTCCTCCATCCCTGATATCTAAATTTGAATAAGCTGTTCAACTGCAGTTATTCAAGCACGTGTTCTTGCACTCTTCAAGATTCATGCTCCTGTTAAACCATGATGTTTTTGTCTGAGGCAACTTCACAGCCGAGACCTTTTGAAACCCGTCTCCAGAGCAATTCAGTGGAGTCCTTCTAACACAACCACTTGACCAGTCCATCAACTCCCATTCGCTTTGAACTTTTGGTACAAATCCATTCAAGCAACCACACATTGGAGAGCTGTTGATACTACAGATACCATTTGCACCACACAGTGCAAAACGTTCACAATTATCGGTATCTAAGGTGAGATAAAGCAGCCAACTTTGTGTTTGTTCAATCCACGTGAAGCGCAGGACATCACCACCCTGAGTTACCATGACCCTCCACGGCATTGACTTACTGAGAACATGATATCTGTAAAATATCTCCTCCTCATTAAAAACAAATTCAAGTGAGTATTTGGGATTTGGTTTTGATTGAGGCATGCCACTGAACCTCAGACCATTCCACGGTCCAGACCGGTGCTTAACAATTGAATTCTCCACCACAATTATCTCAGGATATCCATAAGGAACAAGAATTACTGAAACATTACCTCTTGAAGGATCATCCGGTGACTTCCATGATGTAATGTAACAGTCCATCCCTGTTATTCTATTCCGTCCTAGCTTCATTTCAGGCAATAATGTATCAGCTGGATGTTCAAAACTCTGCCACAAGGAACTTTCCAGGTTATCATCACCCTCCTCCTTCACAACAAGGTTTCCTGAATCCAAAAGTTGAGCGGCTGGATTAGTCGCAGGTCGCGATGAGTCGGAAGACCAAACTATGCTCCCGTTCCGATTTGAAAGGACGAGAATTCCTTGGTTGGTAAGCCTTAAAACACCTGATGAATCATTAAGTGGGGTTTCTCTGTTAGCAACCCAAACTACAGTCATCACAGATATTTTAGCATACCATATCCCCAAGTATCGGTTTGCAGAATTCCCCGGGCTAAAAAATCCCAACTCATAGGCTCCATTAGCAGAAAGAATAGTATCACCATCTCTAATGGATTGAGTTGTGTTTATGGTGTCAATTGCAGTGGATGTATCAATAATCAACAATAAAAAGAGAAATATGGGAGCTATGCGATCCATTGTTGTTCTCATGATTTCTTTGCAGCTCACATCTTTTATTTCAAAGACAGACTTAGATGTAGAAATACTCCATGTAAAAAAAAATTGCGATCATATTAATTAGTTCCATCTAGAGGTGAATTAGTGATTTGACATGCAGTGTTGTTAAGCTTTATTTCTAAATGACAACGCAATTTCTATATTTATTTTCAAAAATTGACATGCAGTGTTGTTAAGCTTAGTAAAGCTGAATTAGTGATTTGCATGGTCCGTTGGACTTGGACGAGTAGACTTGTACTCCCCTTCATCTAAAATTCTTCATTATCGTGCAAACCTTGTATACCATTACTATTACGATATATTTCTGTTGGTGTTTATTAATAAGTGTAGCAAAAGATTATTTTGTTTACTAATAGATACAGCAAGAGTTTATTGATAGATCTGTTGATATTTTTATTTGTATTTATTAATTTTGTGACTTGAAATTCAATAATAGCCATACAAATTTAAGAAGCTAATTGGTTGTTTGACTTCAAATGCAATTAATTAGCCAGCATTTGCTTTGGTTTTTTTTTTTCTTTATTTCTTTTTTGTTTTTTTTTTTAATTTTACCCTTTAAAATTAAATTTGTTTTTTTTTTACATTCAATAATAGTCATACAAATTTAAAATACTTTGACGCCCAAGAAGACAAGTTGTCTTTTTTGACCCAGTCACAAGGCTACTTGTTTGAGATGTTTTTTATGATTTCAGCCATGAAGAATAAATATTTTAAATTCTCTCATATTTATTGTATTGAATATTTATCAAAAGTATCCGAGGGGCAGAATTATAAAATTTAGAGGAGGCCAGAATTGGACACCCATCTTAATTAGTGTAAGAGTGTATTGGACACCCATCTTTAAATGATTTTATTTCTATAAAGATAAACCTGAACAAGACAAGTTCATTAACCCTCAAGAACAAGTATAGAATATACAGTGCATCCTAGGGATGGTTATATAGCATAACAACATAATGGGTAAAATCTAATCTTCCCCATCAAAAGGGACTACCATAGCTTAAAACATGGTTACATTATAAACTTTTTTTAGTTTGTGTGCCAAGCTTATTGTCTGTTTTAACCTAAGCATATCTACTAAAACTAGCTCAACCAAGCTCTTTGTTATCGCCTAACAGGTGAATGAAAGTATCAAAGCTTATTTAAAAATATTTAATGAATAAGTGTTTAATGTGGAAGGTTTACTAGAACCTATTATTATTGCGACCTTAATTGGTGGGGGTACACAACTAATTTTCATGAAAATTGTTATACATTCTTTTGAATCGAACTCTCATTAAGGTACAATAAGTAATAGAAAATCATATTTAGATGGAATTCATGAATAACTTAAAGGTTCATTTCATTATACGTTGGTGTATCCTAAATTGATGATCACTTTATTAAATACCACTGAAATAAAAGTATTTTCATATATTATATGAAAGAACTTCATACAATACTGATTGTCAATAAATGAAAACACTATTAGGCACAATTGTAAGAAGTATTTTCTTTACTATAAAAATAGGGAAATGATATGAAAGATTGCTATGTATTAAAAAAAAAAGATAAGAAAAAAATTAATCACTAAGAGATATCTCTAGTAGTTTGTTAAGAAAAAAGATAAAGTCTAAAAATAAAGGAGAGGAAATCAACACTCCCCATCAGATTTTACCTTATATTACATTGATCTTAGATGGAATTTTAGAAGGAGACAATTCTAATAGGATTTGAAATGCTTAAGGAAAACAATTACTATTTTTCTCATGATAACAAAACCTTAGCATGAATCCATTATGTTCAATCTGAAAGATGGAGAGAGATTGACCTTTTCTATGAAAATATATTGATAATTACCATAGTCCTTTCTAATTATAATATGCAAATGGTATTGATATATAATGGAAGTGCTATGAATATTATCTAAATTGACACCATTATAAACTTTTTTTTTATTAGGATAGAGAGAAAAGATTTATTAGTAAAAGATGTATTGGACCTACTAATCACCATTGACACTTATATCAATCATCACACTCTATAACAAACTTTCATGGTAATCAAGATAGATGTGACTTTTCCTATGATGGGGCTTAAAAAAGCTTTTGTTTTTGTTTTTTTTTCTTTATTTTTTTTATGTTTTTTTAATTATATTCTTTAAAATTAGATTTGTTTTTTTATTGAGTTATCTCACTCTCATGACATGGATTGCGGGTTTAGCAAGTTAACTCGATTGGCCAGGGTTTTTTTTCCCCTATTTAACTATTTTTTTCAATTTCATCATTTAATATTGGGTTAATTGAGAATTAGACTTTATGATTTATTTTATTAGCTCTCTATTAGGTTAATCTAGTCTCATGGCCCGAGAATAATGCTTAACAAGTTAACATAAGTTGACTCGAGTTGTTTTTTTGTGTTTTTTTGTCAATTGATTTTTTTTAATTTTATTATTCAATATTGGGTTGGTTGAGAATTAAACTTCATAATCTATTTTAATTTATTTTCTATGAGGATATTTTGGTCTAATGATCAAGGTCGCGAGTTTTGGTATTTTAATCTCGGTTAAATCAAGTTGTGTTTATTTTTATTTTTTTAAGAGATTATCTCGGTCTCATGTTCTTCAACATTGAATTTGTTTTTTATTGAGTTGTCCCCGTCTCATGACCAAGGATGCGAGTTTGATAGGTTGATTCAATTGACTTAGTTTTTTTTTAAGTGATTTTTTTTTCAATTTCATCATTTAATATTGTGTTTGATTGAGAATTAGACTTTATAATTTATTTTGGTTTGATTTTTATGAGATTATTCTGACATTATAATCTAGGAATAATGTTTAATGGGTTAAGCTATATTGACTTGGCTCATTTTTTATGTTATTTTTTTCATTAAAATTTTTACAAATTTCATTGTCAACATTGGGCCTGATAGGATGAGAATTAAGTTTCGTAATCTGTTTTATTTGCTCATTATAGGGTTATCTCAGTCTCATGTTCAAAGTTGTAGATTCGGCAAGTTAATCCAGGTTATATTAGGTCTTTTTTTTATTTTATTTCTATAAGATTATTTCGATCTTATAACTCAAGTTATGAGTTTGACAGATTGACTTGAGTTGTTTTTTATTGTTTTTTTAGTCTTATTCTTCAACATTGGACTAATTGAGAATTGAATTTTATAATTTGTTTTAATTTTTTATATGAGGTTATCTTGATCTTATGCCATCTTGAATTTTTTTTAAAAAAATTAAACTATGTTTTTACTTGTCGTCCGAGTTGTATTTAGACCCACAAAATCAATCGGGTTATAACAGGTTAAGCCCACATGATTTAAATTTTGTTTCCACTAAAAAAAACATTAATAATATCTGAATATTTGTTATTATATTAAAAAAAAAAAATTAACCCCAACTTGTAAGATAACTTAGTCTGCATCAATAATCTAGTTTAATCGCCTATCTATGTTGTCTTATATTGCATACATATGAAATCAAACGCTTGATGGGCCTTGTCCAGGAACAAACGCTTCACGTCTAATGTTCTTAGAAACGACCTGCTTACAAGCATAGATATCAGATCCCATACCCATCACGACAGGCCTTGTCTACTTCTGGACCTCCTACAAGCCCAAATTATTTAGGCTCACTTTTCTCACAAAAAGAAGAAATCACCACGTTATGTCACCATGTGTTCGAAGAAAATCCTCAACAAGAAAATGTTCTCCCGCTTGGAAGTGATTTTAAGAGACTAATATATAATATTTACAAATTCTTGGTTAACTTCTGGTGGTGGCATGTGATTTCTTTGTTTCTCATTGGTGTATGCAAGTCATAAACTTTATTCCTTTTAATATTTGTTTGTTTAGTAGTTTTTATATGATAATATCATCATTAAAAAAACATAATTCAAAATATTTTTATTTTAAGCTTTCTATTAAAATACAAGTTAAACAATTATATTTATATTAGTTATAGGTCTATTTTTTTTAAAAAAACTCATAATGAATAATTATAAAATTAGTCTGTGAGTTCCTAAGTGTAGTATTTAAATGCAGTGTAAAAATTAAAATGTGACCCACATAAATAAAATAATGGAATATTAAAGGTTTAATAGAATATTAATGTTGAAATCCAATTAGTCAACTTTGAGGAATAGTTTTTTATTTAATAACTGCACATTATTTGATGAACGCAGTAAGATAAAAAAAAATCTCTTTAAAAAAACTGGTATTTTCTCTATTCATAACAATATGTTTTATTATTCCATCAAAACTTGCCTAAAATAATTTAAAATGTTAGAAGAGAAAGACAGTTTTTTTCATCAATTCACATCCAATATTTTAATTTAAATAGGTTTGCTATAAATGCAGGTAGGAATGATCATTTTCGGTTCGGTTTGGTTTTTATAAAAAAAAATAACCAAACCGAACCGAAACCGGTTCAAACCGACCGATTTCAGATTGGTTTAGTTCGGTTTTTTAGAACAAAAACCGGTTTAAACCGGTTTGGCTCTGTTTTTCAATTTAGCTCGATTTTGGCTTGGTTTTTTTTTGTTTGGCTCAGTTTGTTTCCGGTTTTTTCAGTTTGGGTTTGGTTCGGTTTTTTCAGTTTCAGGTTTATAAAACCGAAACCGAACCGAACCGGTTGGTTTTTTCAAAATTTTAATCGGTTTAATCTGTTTTTTTCACAGTTCGGTTTTTTCGATTATTTATTTTTTTATTTTCTCGGTTTAATCGATTTTTCAGTATTTTTGCTCACTTTGGATATAGGTACACTTTCTTTTATAGTTTTTTTTAGATATTTATTTGAAAATGAAAATGATGAAGTTACAAGATGATGGGAATTATTATTTTATTTGATCATATTTACAATTAAATAATTAATTAATTAAAAAAAAGCCATATTTATGCGGATATAACTATATATGAATGAAAGAAAACAAAACAGTTACGAGGAATCTTAGTTATAAAGCCTAAACAAAGAGAGTCAGCTCCTACAAAAAGACGTTACTTTTAGTTTACCTATGAATCAAAGTATCAGTTCAAAAAAACACGTACATTGATTAAATATGTAGTTACCCTGGTACAGAAACATAAAAAAGAATCTGAAGCAGCTAGAGTAACTAGGAGAACCTGTGGAGCACAACATCGAAACGTACCAAGCACAAAATGTAATCTATCTTGCCTCTAACAATGAAATAGTGCAGTCATTAGCTGAATATGGTTTGCTCTGGGTTGATGAATAAGTCACTTCTGTCGGATCCCTTTCTGTAAAAAAGCCAGGTTGTTTAGGCTGAGGCAATGCATCTTCGTTTCCCAGCATCAAAACGACATACGACATGCTCGGCCTATCTACTGGATTTTTTTGAACGCACAACAGACCCACGTGAATCGAACGTAGCACTTCAAATAATTTGCATGATTCAATTATTGATTCCGAAACTAGTTCCAAAGGCTTGCCTTCTATGAATAGTCTCCAGGCCTAATTGATGAGTGAGACAATGTTATTAGAAGGAGATTTGGTATCTCGAAATCATTCAATGTTGCAATTTTGAGACTTACGTGCCCGAGAAGGTTGAGTTGGTGGTCTGGGTGAGAGAATCCTCTGTTTCTGTTCCCGCTCACTATCTCTAGCACCAACACACCAAAGCTGAAGACGTCTGATTTTGTCGAGTAGAGACCATTAAATGCGTACTCCGGGGATATGTAGCCACTGGACGTGCACCAAAAATGTCAGGCTGAATTTGCGAGAAACGGAAGTAAACTACACTCTGAGGAGATACTTACTATGTTCCCATCACTTTGTTTGTATTGGCTTCGGTTTCGTTTCCTCCAAAACTTCTAGCCAGGCCAAAGTCTGAAATTTTTGGATTCATTTCATGATCTAATAATACATTGCTAGCTTTCAGATCTCTATGGATTACTCTGAGCCTTGAATCTTGGTGAAGATAAAGGAGTCCACGAGCAATCCCTTTGATAACATTGTAGCGCTTAGGCCAGTCTAGTTGCGAGGTGTGTGTTTCATCTGCCAGGGTTAATTCATTCAGCTTCTTGTAAAATCTATAGATGCATATGAAAAAAAGTACGAAAACAAGGTAATGCATACTTATTTTGATGAATTTTCAAATGCATATGGCAGTATGAATAGCTATATATGAAAGGAGTGAAAGATCTTCTCGAACATTTTCCACGAAGATTTCGAAGGAATCTAAAGGATTTTTCTTTTTGTCTTGTGAGTTTCCATTTCTTCTCATACTTCTGTCTCCAAATGATCTAGGAAACACACCTTTGGGCCGCTGGTCAATGCAAACTCACCCATAATTGGTGTGGGTGTCTGTATGACCACAATAAAGTATAGTAATTGAAAGTAAATTTGTACAGTTTTGAGCGATCCTACCGAAAATAAAGAAGTCCAAGCTTTTGTTAGACAAGAACTCATAGACCAGCATTTTCTCATCTCTCTCAATGCAGCATCCTAGAAGCTTCACTAAATTTCGGTGCTGAAGTTCCACAATGTGCTTGACTTCATTGGTAAACTCATCAAGCCCTTGTCTCGAAAACTTAGAGAGCCTCTTCACGGCTATTTCTCGTCCATCTTTCAATGTTCCCTGAAAAAAGTCGCTCGATATTGTCAGCAAGCCATACATTGTTTCATAAAAGTTGAGAATCATGGTTTGATGCTCCATACTATATTGCTTCTTGCTTCTGTTGGAACTTACAAAGTTAGAACACTTCTCCACCACAAACATTGGTGCCAGTAGGTTAAGTGTATCATGAAATTGAGGAGCCATAAAAAAATTGCATGATTGTGTATAGATTAGTACCTTATAAACAGGTCCAAACCCCCCTTCTCCCAGTTTACTGTCTTCTGAAAAGTCCATTGTTGCACCAGCCAAGGTATACAAATCAAACAACGGTAAATCCAGGTTTTCTTTCCTGAGGTTGCTATTAGAATTCCTCTCAAAACCACCACTTACTTTTCCTGCAAGCAAATCTGCTATGAGTAAAAAGGAAACGAGGGATCTCAATTTTCTGTGTGCAAATTTCATTTGAGACTGTACTTAAATTGTACCTTCAATTACTGAAAAACAAAATTCAAAATAAATTAAACTGCCTATCTTTACATAGATTTGGGGGAGGGGATTGGTTAGAATTTCATGAAGATAGTAACATACTGTTTCTCCGTTGCTTTCTATTTCGAATATACAAGACCATGGCTAGGCAAAGGAGAAGAGTTCCGGTAGATAACACAGAGCTTAGTATGATCATTTTCTTCGTGTTCGATTTATCATTAACCTTTGCGCCATCACCATTACCTACACACAGGGGAGAGGAAATTTTGAGTGAACTGACAGTAATAGAAAATGCCACCTTGCCCTAACATTTGTTTGGTTAGAACTATAATATTCTGGGCAGGCAAATTAGTCCCTTATGCTACAAGTTTCTTTCCGCTTAATGATATATAACTGGTAGGAAATGCAGTCATCTTGTTGTAAGATGCTTTATGTAGCGTTTGCTGTAATAGTTAGAATGAAAAAGAAAAGAATTTTCTTGTCTAGCAATATGTTTCTGATCCTATAATTTTCTTGAGTTACTTGATATTTGAATCAATCATTTAGGCAGTTATTCTAGTTAATATAAGACTTTTCTATAATGTACTAAAGTCCGAGTATTAGCTATTGATTTGTCCAAGGATAACTTTCGTACCTAGTTCTGAAGCAGCCATCCTTATATAAATATCCTGTTCATTTTGACTAAACACTCTAGTATCAACAAGGTCGCCAAACCAGAGCAGGCAACCACTTCCTCCATCCCTGATGTCCAAGTTTGAATATGCAGTACAGCTGCAGTTCTTCAAGCACATGTACTTGCATTCCTCGAGATTCATGCTCTTGTTAAACCATGATGTGTTCGTCTGAGGTAACTTCACCCCAGAGACCTTTTGAAACCCATCTACAGAACAATTTACTGGAGTTCTTCTAACACAACCACTAGACCAATCCGTGGCTTCCCAATCACTTCGAATTTTGGGTACAAATCCATGCAAGCAATCACACATTGGAGAGTTTTGAATACTGCAGATACCATTTGCACCACATAGGGCATAACGTTCACAATTATCAGTATTTGCTGTGCTAAAAAGCAACCAACTTTGTGTTTGATCAATCCATGTGAAGCGCTGGAGATCGCCTTCTGGACTTATCACAAGCCTCCAAAGCATTGAGTTGTTGACAAGATGATATCTGTAAAATGTCTCATTCTCATTATAAACAAATTCGAATGTGTACCTGGGATTCTGTTTTAATTGATTTGAGCCACTAAACCGGAGACCATTCCATGGTCCAGACCGATATTTCACTTTTGAATCCTCGATCACTAGTATCTCCGGATACCCAATAGGAGAAAGCAAATCTATAATATGGCCTCTGGCAGGATCATCAGGTGACTTCCATGATGTCAATGACCAGTCCATTCCTGTTATTCTGTTCCATCCCTGCTTCATTCCAGGCAATAATGTATCAGTTGGATGTTCGAAACTCCGCCACAAAGAATTTTCCAGGATATCATCACCCTCCTCTTTCACAACAAGATTTCCTGAATCAAGAAGTTGTGCAACTGGATTCCTCGCAGGTGATCTCGATGTGTTGGAAGACCAAATTATGCTCCCACTGCTATTGAGAAGGACAAGACTTCCTTTGTTGGTAAGCCTTAAAACGCCTGATGAATCATTTAGGGGTGTTTCTCTGTTGGCAACCCAGACCGCAGTCACGACAGATATTTTGCCAAACCATATCCCCAAGTATCTACTTTTGGATTTGCCAGGCTTGAAAAATCCCAACACATAGGTTCCATCAGCTGAAATTAGGGTCTGGCCATCTCTAATGGACTGAGTTGTGTTTATGGTGTCAATGGCCGTAGCTGTTTCTAGAATCAGCAATAAAGAGAAGCAAAGAACAAATACGGAAATGTAATCCATGGATGTTCTCATCTCATTTTTCTTTCTTGTAGCTAAAGGTTTTAAATATATGGGTGGCTTAGACTAGAAAATAATCAAATATTTATCGTTAGATACTGCATACTTTCAGACCTGTCTTGTCACTGTCATCTGAGGGCTGAGAGGGTGTTTATCTATATGGCTGCTTCTACTTTTAAAACAGATCATAAAAATAAATCGTTCAGTTAATTATTAAATGTAATTTATTATTTATGGAATCCAATACAATTTACATTAAAAATGCAGGGGTAATGCTGCTTCTCTGTTTTCTACCGTCGTCACTTAACAATGAAAAATGTCTGTATTATTCGTGACAGGATCAGGTAAAGCTCAAATCTGAATATATTAAAGCGGGTGTTATCCAGTAAAATAAAAAATATTAATTTTTATTTTTAATTATATTTTATTTAAAAAATAGTATTTAATATTAGTCAATGAGACTATATAAATTAGAAAGATATCGCATGATGACGTAACATTTACAGAATTTAATTGCAATCCCAATTTTATTTCTGATGATATTTTACTTGTATTGTTGCACGCTTAGGAAACCATGGAAATTGTAGTCCTTATCGGATAGATTTTGTACATGATGGAATTACATATAGTTTAATGGAATAATAAAAAATATTTTATATAAAGTATTATTTATTTCATGATGTAACAACAGTTGTTAAATTTACAATATTTAAATTAAAAACTATCAATATTAATATATATCTTTTTAAATTATATTATAACTTCAATTTGAAAAACATTCTTAATCAAGCATATTAAATTATTTTTTTTATTAAACCTCAATTTCAACCATTACCCAAATATATATAAATATCAAATCATCTTTAATAAAAAAAATATTTTTTATAAAATATTTTTATATTTTAAACTGTAGTTATAAAAACTACCATAAAACCAAATAAATTTACATGATGATGGAACGATATTCCATCAAGTGGGAAACGCCACATGCAAAAATATTGATAGTCAAGAAAAGGCTGAAGGAAGTGGGGATTATCATGGCCTTGTCCGTGGAGTGATAAAGTCTAGCCACCCACCCCACCACGTGCAAAACAGTTGAACGGATTGATTAATGATTGAGAAACTACTCTGGTTACGTTACCTTTCAGCGTTGATTTACTCTCTTCTGTGTGGGAATTTCAGTTGTTTTTCGTACCAAGGATGATAATTGATGTTGACGGAACCTAAAGATATCAACTAATAAATAATAAATCATTTTTTTTTATGAGTAAAAAGAGCTATAAATATGAAATTTAAATGTGTAGGTTTATTGTTTCTAAAATAATAATAATAATAATAATAATAATAAATTTTATCTTCATAGAAGATTTATAAAGTTTTAACTATGTCATGAACTCTGCCTTAGTTAGGAATAAAAAATAACAAAAAAAAAATAATAAAATCTGAAACAATACATGAAATTCAAAAATAAAAAAAAAATTATAAAAACTACTAAAACCAGGCCTCAGGACTAGATTTTCAAAATTTAATGATCTGGCGGTCAAAGTAGCGATTTTAAGCATTGTTATGGTTTTTTTAAGATATCATTTTGGTTTGGCGCAACCAGACTTCTTCTTGGACTTAGACCTATCTCACTAGTCTATAAATACATCTGTTAGGCTATCTATGTAAACCATTTGGGCAAATCCTCATTTAGATGGCAGACCCACATCTGACTGCTTAAACTCACCTATTATCGCAAAGCCGCCTACATCATTCTTTCCAGATTGGAGAGAACTCGTCCTCGAGTTGTGTTCCTCCTATAAATTTTATATATTTAAAACATAATTATAAATATTGGAGAGAGTTCATCCTCAACTTTGTCCATCAATGAATATGTGGTTATTTTTTAGTCTGTCACTCATCCATTGTTATGAAATAGTTTCTTTTTACAAGTGTTTTTGTTTTTCATATCTATTCAACCTGTAAATATAGTAAAATCACAACACTA
Organism: Populus deltoides; assembly: GCA_015852605.2. Taxonomy (NCBI): domain Eukaryota; kingdom Viridiplantae; phylum Streptophyta; class Magnoliopsida; order Malpighiales; family Salicaceae; genus Populus; species Populus deltoides. Next base: position 17,404,932 of record CM027580.2, read on the forward strand.
TAATATCATTTCTATTCATAATAATAAAATCATAATAGTAAATGTTTCATCTATGTTAATAACAGTTCATCATCAAGTCAATTTCATTATACATTAATGTTTTACAATTTAATCATAATTGTCTTCTTCTTCTTCTTCTTCATGTCAATCATAATTTTCTTCATTGAATTGATGTTCATCGATATCATTATCTTCATTGATTTATGTATGTTCAATGGTTCTCAATACATCATTTAATCCACCAACATCAATATTAACATAAACATTCTCAGCAACATGAAAAAATAAATTTTCTTCTAAGTCGATATACAAATCAACTCAATATGCATCAACTTGAAAGACATCGTTTCTTGTAGTTACTTCATTGTTACCTTCCTAAACAACATAGATACAACCCTTAGGTTTGGCTTTCACCATGGATAACCAATCAACCCTAGAAAGCTTTTTTTCTAAATAAAAGAGTGTATGTATAATAAACTTGTTGGCATTGTTTGAAAAAAATAAAAACATCTTTGATGTTGTGAAGTCTAACATTTATATTAATTTCAACCAAAAATGGTAGGGATCTACTTTGATTCCTCTATCGGTGGTATCATACCAATAGCATTTGTATAAAAAGATTTCATTAAGCTCACTATCATATTGCAGTTTAATCACCTCTTCTAACTTCCTATAATAATCAACTTTAAATTCATTTGAAGTTGATCCTTTAACATAAACTCCACTATTATAGATCTTTCTACCTGACCATACTCTTCAGTATAAAACATATATACATTGATGAAATACCCATTGTAGAACTTGACCTTTCTTTTAAATCCTAAAAATAGTAAATTCAAATTACCATTAACATTCTCTATTGATAAACTTGGTATTTGATTACAAACATTAACAATTAAAGAGAATTTTTTAATGAAATTAAGTATTACAAGAGATAAAAAAAAAATTTATTAAATAGTGTTCAAAATCATGTTGCAAATTGTTTATCTTATAATTGAAAATTTTGAGATTCAATCAAATATGGATTTTGAGATAGTAAAAATTAACAATGTTACCTTTGATGAAGTTTTCAATCTATTAGTTTATAAGAGTATGAGAAAAAAAAAATTTTAAATAATAACATGTTAATATTGTACTTACTGAATAAAACGTATCAATCCATCACAGTTAAATAACATATAATTATGTATATGTCTGAATTCGGTTTTTTTCTAGTATCTTTCTTTCGTTATATTTTTTTGTACAAGTCATTCAAGATGGAAAAATATTGACAAGTTCTCACTTAAAGGCATTCTCCCGTAGTCATTGTGTCTTTGAATGTGGTTCATTCTTACTCTCAAGTGAGGTTCAAAATAATACGAGATAAATATTAAGATATTTTCAAAAATATAAGCCTAGTATATTGAAGCTTCTACATGCGTCTTATTTTTAATTTTTTTTATTTAGGTTAAATAAATATCTATATGGAATCAAATGAATATTTTAAATTTAAAAAAAAACTAAAATTTTAATTAGGATGAATTTGTAATTCCTAACCTCTTGAATAGATACATTCATTTATGCTGGATAAGCCTTCCAACTTTTTCCTCAACTAGTAGATGTACAGGTATATGCTCTATTGAGTCGAAGAAAGATGGAGATAATAATATCACAAGTTTGTAGATTGTATGAATGATATTGAGTATGCAACTTGTTAGAGCATATATCTCTAAAAAATAATTGACCTTTATGAGTGCATCCTATATTCTTTTGGGCAATAAATCCCGATAAGTAAGTGAAATGAGTATTTGCATAAATACATAGCAATCATGACTTTTCATTTCATACAATTTGTCATCCTTCAAATTCATCAATCTAAATATGTTCAAAGCATATCCATCAGAAAAAACAGACTCTAAAGTTATTGGTAAACAAGTAACTATGCATTCTTGTGTAAAACAATACTAGCTTTAGGCTTTACAACTATTGACCAATCATAAACCAACTTCATATTCTTACAGTGAAAAAATAAAGGTATATTCATTATAGTCTTCATGTTATCTTTTGTCTTCCCTCTCACATCCATCATAGTTTTAAAAATATTTTCAAACACATTCTTTTTAATATGCATGGCACCCATATTATGGCGAAGAAGATTAGTTTTTCAATATAGAAGCTCCCAAAAAATACTTCGTCTAACCCAATTATGGGTCACATTAAAATCAGGAAACTTATGTTTACTAGATTGAAAACCAAACTAATGGCCTTGTACTATGAGACTATGTCATACAATTCTTCACCCGACGATACTAACGGTATAACATTCCTTTCAAATCTACCTACAAAGAAGTCATTTTTGCTCTTTGTGTACTTATGTTCAGTTAGCAAGAACATCCAATTACAATAAAAAAAACATGTTTTTACCATTATTTTAAAGGTGAAGGCCTTGTTATTTTCGAACTAGAAACTATCACACAAGCATGAAAATCATTGATAGTCCATATCAAAGCTACCTTCAACTAAAAATTTTATTTTCTCTAAATATTATACGTTAAAGTCTTGGATGACCACAATTACTTCAACCCATTAATCAACAGTCAAAGAAAAACATCTATATTTCTACCTCAATTATTAGTACTTGGGTATGACTATAGATAAGAACATGAATTATGGACTCATACATATCCCTGGTGGCAAGTTAAAAACTGTGAGTATCACCGATCAACAAGAATATGATGTAGCAAATGGCCTAAATTAATTGAATCCATCTATACATATTTCAACACATACATTTAATGGCTTCATTAAAAACTCAAGATGGACCCGATTATATTGTTTTTAGGCTTTACCATAAAAAAGGGTATATCACTACTTCATCCATTATATAATGTGAATGATACCATGTCATGTGCTTAGTAGTCTTTGTCTTTGGATACATTAATAACATTTGTAGTCTATGAGTGATTGAGAAGTATCTTAGTTTTCTATATGCAACAATAATCCTTCCCTTGCCAGTTCAGGGTTTATACCGAGCATGCCCACAAGTTTTGCACTTAATCAAATCAATATTTCTTAGGTAGTACAACATGTAAAAGTTTAGACATGTGTCAATTTCTGGTATCCTAGGCTAAGGGGTTTTCATCATGGATTTAGCAGCACATAAGTTCTTTTTTCACTTATTCCCTTCAGGTAAAATGTTTCTCACTCGTTTGATGATTTTGTCTTAACTAACCTTAGTTAGCCTACGATCTGACTTGATAGTGAACATTAGTGGAACAATTGATAATTTACTGTGATTTGTGCACTTATCCTATAATAGTTCATAGAAACCTTTCAAAAAGATCAAAAAATCTAGATGCATCTGCATTTGATTTTTCATTTATAATTGAACATTCCCTTACATCATCCCCGATTCATTCTCATTGCATCCATAATCATACTCCTATAATGATTAATATTATTATTTACAACTCCATACGCGTTGTTAGAACTAGAAGTTGACCCAACCATCATTTTTACCTTGATCTTGTAAGGAACATATGGTTTTTCATGTGCAAACCAATATAAATATTTCTCCATGAACCCTTTTAATAGAAGATGCATCATAACAACTTCTAGATCGAAAAACTTTCTATTTTTACACCTCTTACATTGACATCTAATACCACCTCCGTTAATATTTTTCAGATTAGATAATGCATATTTAATAAAACTCTTAACCCATTACAATAATTCATCCTTTGCAAACCTTCTGGTGAAACTCGATATATCCAAGAATGATCATTCATTATTTATATGAAACCTATATTGAATATTGATGATTAAATATATTAATTAATAATGTGAACTAAACAAATTATCAGTACCCAACTAATTAGCTATTATTGGTTTAACTCAAACTTATTAAATTTATTTTAATGGTACCCTTAAATCATTATCAATTTTCTATAAAAAATCAAATTCTTTCAAATTTATCAAAATTTTCAACTTAATAAGAAATTAACAAAATGTGAAACGTACCTATTAAATAAGCCATCATTTATTTCATTACAAAACAACTAAGTTACAAAATCAAACTCAATTTCATCAAATAACAAATAAATATAATTTTTAAAGAATCTCAAACAAACCCTAACATGTACAAATTATACATTATAAAATAAATTTCTATGCGTATTATATATTAGAATCAATTATTAAATCATATGAAAATTATTTAGATGAAATCAACATATAAATATGATAAAAAAAAAAAAACCACTTAATTAAATACATTTTGATTTGGACTTTGTGATGACTGTTAATCACAAAAATAAAAATTACTTGCGTGACTATTAAAGAGTTATTTAAGTTTATCATTAAGCATTTTATAATTTGAATTGCATAGATTTAATAAATAAAAAAATATTTATATTTTATTGATTATAGAAGTTGTTTGTTTTGCTCCCCAATGATACTTGATGATAACCATACAACTGAAAATTATTCTTAAATCTAAAATAATATATGCCAATAGTAATTTGATGGATCAACTAATTAAATAGATAAATAAATTAGACACTGAGAGTATAGATAATGTTTACATGATAATAATACCTCTAAAACTCTATACTCAATCATATTAATTGCATGTTATTAATGGTTAATGCATTACTCCTTGTTGATTACAAAGTATGTGTTTAAACACCAGAAAGCTTGTGATAAAAGATTAAAAAAAGAATTTGAGTGGTTTTGAATGCCACAGATTCCACGGCAATGGTATTTTGTCCATGGTAAGGCTAGCTGCCTTAGTGGACCTACTTTACAAGTCTACTAGCTAGACCTGCAATGATACTTGCAGGACTTGTCCTAGTTTCAACTAATTTAAAATATTTTTTGGCATCTTTTTGGAAAGATTACAAGAAATTAATATTGGCAAATGATTCATTTAGGCAATTAATTAATAGAGCATCGTCGCCTGAAAGTTGGCTCTCAGGTGGGAAGATTTCCTACTTGGTTCTGATGCAGCCATCCTTTTTGAATTCATGTGTACAAGAATGACTAAATAATGATAGACTATTTTCTTGTAGTAATGAATTAATAGTTTCTTTTTAGTTTTATTGTATTTTATTATTCTATAATTTCAATTACTCATATTCTTTTATTTTTAGCTTAATGTTTTTCTTCGGATTCCGATTCTCTGCAAGTCTTATTTGAGTCGACCATCGTTTTCTTTGGTTAATCTCATGGAAGTCGAACAGGAAAATTGATGCAAAGTATCAAGTGATCATCGGAAAGGGAAAGTGTAAGGCTTAAGTCGAAAACATTATTTTCTCTGCGCACCCTTCAAAACGTTTTATTTTCCAAGAGATCATCAACGTATGTCACCGAGTGTTCGATCAAAATCCTCAACAAGTAAAGTATATGGGCCACGGCTTGCAGAGATTTTTCGAGGCGTCATTCGTCTCTCAAAATGGGCTCGTGCGCTTGCCAAACAGACAGAAAGGAAACGGACCTCATTCTGCAAATGTGCCGCCATGGAGGTAAAACCACTACAACATTCATGTAAATAAGTCATTTCATCTAAAGTTATTAAGTGAAATTTTAACATATAATATTTCTCTAACATATTTTTTTTAAATAAAAACCCTTTAAACTTAAAATTTATATATTTCTCTAACCGTTTTTTTTTTCCGCTGCAAGTTAACTTCTTCATTAATGATTGATATATGCATTTGAACCACTTCCAGTGCTTTGTCTCATGTATATGCCTAGCAGTATTAGTATTTGCTTATTCCGATACTTTCCTCTGCTGTTGAATCACAAATGCCCGACAACATTGGAAGTTGTTTTAAGAAGTAAATGAGAATTTGGCAAGTACTTGCCATCTAAGCTCTAACCGAGATAAAAAGAACAGGAAAGAATGTACTAATATAAGACGAAGACATTCTTGTCAACGTATAAAAGAGTTCTTGCTAGGATAACAAGGTTGTCAAATAGTCATTTCGGTATGTAGGCTCGTATTTGTACTAAATTTATAACCCTGCTACAAACCTAGTATTGGAGCATAAAGAAAAAAGCTAATGTGGAAGCAGCTATAGATTCTAGGACAATACGAATCTTATGAATCAAGCCACAAAATGTATCTATCTTGCCTCTAACAATGAAATAGAGCATTCATTAGCTGAATACGGTTTGCTCTGGGTTGATGAATAAGTCACTTCTATCAGATCCCTTTCAGTAAAAAAGCCAGGTTGTTTAGGCTGAGGCAATGCATCTTCGTTTCCCAGCATCAAAACGACATACGACATGCTCGGCCTATCTACTGGATTTTCTTGAACGCACAACAGACCCACGTGAATCGAACGTAGCACTTCAAATAATTTGCATGATTCAATTATTGATTCCGAAACTAGTTCCAAAGGCTTGCCTTCTATGAATAGTCTCCAGGCCTGATTGATGAGTGAGACAATGTCATTAGAAGGAGATTTGGTATCTCGAAATCATTCAATGTTGCAATTTTGAGACTTACGTGCCCGAGAAGGTTGAGTTGGTGGTCTGGATGAGAGAATCCTCTGTTTGTGTTCCCGCTTATTATCTCTAGCACCAACACACCAAAGCTGAAGACGTCTGATTTTGTCGAGTAGAGACCGTCAGATGCATACTCCGGGGATATGTAGCCACTGGACGTGCACCAAAAATGTCAGGCTGAATTTGCGAGAAACGGAAGTAAACTACACTCTGAGGAGATACTTACTATGTTCCCATCACTTTGTTTGTATTGGCTTCGGTTTCGTTTCCTCCAAAACTTCTAGCCAGGCCAAAGTCTGAAATTTTTGGATTCATTTCATGATCTAATAATACATTGCTAGCTTTCAGATCTCTATGGATTACTCTGAGCCTTGAATCTTGGTGAAGATAAAGGAGTCCACGAGCAATCCCTTTAATAACATTGTAGCGCTTAGGCCAGTCTAGTAGCAATCTGTGTGTTTCATCTGCCATGTCAATTCATTCAGCTCCTTGTAAGATCCATAAATGCGGATAAAAGAAACAGGATAAAGGCTAATGCATACAAAATTTTGATGGACTTTCAAACAGAATTTCAAATTCGTTTTCTAAATACATAGATGCTGCTGAATGCATGACAACGAAACTAGAGAAAGCTCTTCCCCACCAAGCCATTTTCCTAAGGAACTCAATGTATTTTTTATCATGCTTATGGTTTCCCCTTACGTTCCATAGATCATCTCTCCAAATGTTGTGGCAAACATACTTTTGGGCTGTTGTTCAAAGCATAACTCACACAGAGTAGGTGTTGGTGTTTGTATGATGACAATAAAGTAAAATATAATACTTGAACTAAGAATTTATGGGTTGGGAGTGATACTAACTGAAAAGAAAGAAGTCCAAGCTATTATTGGGCAAGAACTCGTAGATCAACATCTTTTCATCCACTTCAATGCAGCATCCTAGAAGCTTTACTAGATTCCGGTGCTGAAGTTTCACAATATGCTTGACTTCATTTTTAAACTCATCAACTCCTTGTCTTGAATTCTTAGAGAGCCTCTTCACCGCTACTTCTCTCCCATCATTCAACGTTCCCTGTAAAGAATCACTCAATATCAGAAGCAAACCAAACACTGTCTCATGAGTAGAGAATCATAATTTGATGCTGCATACTACATTGCCACTTGCATTTGATGCTTAATTAGCAATGTAGTTACAGAAGGTCCAAAGAAACTAATACCACAGAAATACAGTGGAGCCAGGAGTTTGTCTCATTAAATTAGGAAAAGAAATTGCATGATTGTGAATTGATTGGTACCTTATAAACAGGTCCGAAACCCCCTTCGCCTAGTTTATTGTTAACTGAAAAATTATTGGTTGCCCGAGCCATGGCACCAAAATCAAACAATGGTAAATCCAGATCTTCTTTGTTTCTCTTGTGCTGTAAATTTCCTTCAAAAACACCAGTCATATTTCCTGCACACAGAACTGCTGTGACTAAATGGAAACAAGGAATCTCTGACTTTTGTTAAATTCAATTTTCTTTGAAACATCAATTATAATGAGCTCTTCAACAATTTTTTATTGTAACTTAGATTGCCAAAATTCAAATTTTAAAGTGAACTGAGCTGCCATATTTAAAGGGATGGGAAGGAGAATGGTCAAAATTTCACAGGGTTAGTCACGTACTGTCTTTCAGCTGCTTCTTCTTTCGAATATATAAGACCAAGGCTAGGAGAAGGAGAAGAATTCCTGCAGACAACCCACAAATTACTATAATCCTTTTCTTCACGCTGGATTTCGTCGCACCATCACCATTATCTACACCAAAGCAGAGAAAAGTGGAGTTAAAAGACAGCAATAGTAAATGTCAACTATCCAGCATATATATTTGGTTGGTTATTATGGGTGGAAAATTTTCATTAGTAAATGGCTATTATGCAACAATAGAAAATTTTATTTATCTGTTCAAACAATGTAAACAATACTGATCGAGGCAGAGCACTTAAGGCTTATGCTAAAACAATACTACGCATAGACAGGAACTCTTCAGTGCATCTTGTCATAAGATGTTTTAAGTAACAGGATATGATGGTTAGAATTAAGAAGAAAATTTTCTTCTGTTGCATTTTAAATCCCACCTCAGCTTCTAGTTGAGCTAGTGCTTGAAAAAAATTATATTAACAGTTAATATACTTAATTTATGACTTTACTGTAACTAACAAGAAACCAAGTATTAGCAATTGATTTATCCATGGGTTGACTTCATACCTAGTTCAGAAGCAGCCATTCTTATATAAATCTCCGGCTCATTTTCAACAAATACTCTGATATCAAGCAGGTCGCCGAACCAAATCAAGCAACCACTTCCACCATCCCTGATGTCCAAACTTGAGTACGCTGTACAGTTGCAGTTCTTCAAGCATGTGTTCTTGCACTCCTCGAGGTTCATGTTCTTGTTAAACCATGATGTTTTTGTCTCAGGCAACTTGACTCCAGAGAGCTTTCGGAACCCATCAACAGAGCAATTGAGGGGAGTTCTTCTGACACAACCACTTGACCAATCTGTGACTTCCCAATCACTTTTGATTTTTGGTACAAATCCATGCAAGCAATCACACAAAGGAGAATTGTCAATACTACAAATACCATTTGCACCACATAGGGCATAGCGTTCACAATTATCTCGATTTGCAGTGAGATAAACCACCCAACTTTGTGTTCGATCAATCCACGTGTAGCGCTGGATATCACCATCCTGACTTACCACGATCCTTGAAAGCATTGAGCTATTAAGAAGATGATATCTGTAAAAAATCTCCTTCTCATTGAAAACAAATTCAAATGAGTATACGGGATTTGGTTTTAATTGCGGTACACCGCTGAACCGCTTACCATTCCATGGCCCAGAACGGAACTTCACCCTTGAATCCTCCATCACAAGTATCTCAGGGTAACCATAAGGAACAAGTATGTATGAAATATTACCTCTGGATGGATCATCAGGTGACTTCCATGATGTCATGTACCAGTCCATGCCTGTTATTCTGTTTCGTCCTTGCTTCATATCTGGCATTAAGTTATCACCTGGATGTTCAAAACTCTGCCACAAAGAATTTTCCAGATCATTATCACCCTCCTCTTTAACAACAAGGTTTCCTGAATCCAAAAGCTGTCCAATTGGATTCCTTGCTGGTCTCAACGTGTTGGACGACCAAATTATGCTCCCACTCTGATTCAGAATCACAAGAATTCCTTGATTCGTTAGGCTTAAAACACCCGATGTATCATTGAGGGGAGTTTCCCTGTTGGCAACCCAAATTACTGTCTGGACAGAGATTTTGCCATACCATACCCCCAAGTATCGTTTTTTGGACATGCCCGGGCTGAAAAATCCTAATTTAAAGCTTCCATTAGCTGAAACAATGGTATCCCCATCTCTAATGAACTGAGTTGTGTTTACGGTGTCAGTGGCTGTGGTGGTTTCTATTATCAGCAATAAAGAAGAGCTAAAAAGAAGGAGGTAAGTGTAAGTCTTAGATATTCTCATCGTTTTTCCTGCACTTCTCTTTGTTAATTCTTCGGCTGGCTGATATGTTGAAAATATTCTCTGGAAAAGCTCTGAGCCCTGTACTTAATGAAGTGGGATAGACTTCTGTCCAAGGCACAACTTGAACGGCAACAACCGCTTCTGTCAGCTCTCTATATAGCGTTTTGACAATCAATTCTTCCAGTCATTATCATCTAGAAATAACGCATATTACCGTTTTCAACTGATAAATGAAAAATTTGCCTCCCAGCAGACGGATAGTTGGATCAAAAGCTGGTTCAATGACTGATTATATTTTTACCCTGCTGGATAAGATCAAGATCTTTTGGTGGCCGTCTAGAGGACATTACAGGCCCTTGGCATTGATTTACCTCTCCCTTACTAAGAATTTTGTCTTGTTGTGATCAGTAATATAAATGTACAGTGAAAATGGTTTTGAATGCCCAGCTACCTACGGTAGTTGCCATATTGGACCTGCTCTAGTGCACGTTTTCTAGACCAGAAATGGAAATTCAAAAGGAGACAGGAATACAAATGAGTAGTATTGGTTTGATAGTGGCTTGTCCCCACGGTGATACCTTTTGGACAACTAGTTTCATCAACTTGAAATTTAGGCTGGAATTTTCGGATTTTTTTTTTAAAATAACATAGTTTCCTGTAACAGGTTGAAAAGGTATCGGGATAATAGTTTGAACACACCTTTGTTTTAGAATAATATTTTTGTATTATTTGAAATAGCATCACGTCTCAACGTCTAAGATTATTTTTTTTTTCACGCAACAGCTATTTGAAATAAAGTTGTTCCAGTGAATATTTCAAATATATATTTTTTTATAAATTAATTAACCTAAATAAAAATCAAACAACATTTTTATAAAGATTTAGTGGCTAAGAAATAGGATTCAACATTCAACATTCCATAGGTAAAAAAAAAAATGAGATAATGAGATATAACAGGAAAGAAAAATAATAGAATTAAAAAAAAAAAAGAATGAATCACGGAAGACACACCGAAACTTTGTTTTTAATACGCCTGATACCGTTAGAAAGATTTAAACAAGATAATTCTAACTACATCTTAGAAAAATATTAAATAAAATCATAATTAAACCTAAATAAAATCATTAACAAATTACAATTATGATTAGTGGTCTTTTAGTGTATGATTAGAATCATTTTATCGAGAATTTTTTAGCAATATTAGGTGTGTCAAAAATAAAATTCCGGTATGTCCCCAATAACCTATTTTTTCTTGGCCATGAGATCTTGAATCTCTTCTCTTTACAGTTGACTTTTTATGTATGTTAATTAAATTGAGAGGAATATAATTTTTGAAACTAATACTATTTCCGGTTGTGTTTTTATGTTCAAAGTATGTTATATTCCTAATAAATTTTTTTTACATGTTACTTTCCCAAAATTTGTACGAAAGAAACTGTGTTAGAATTCTTAAATACCCAGACTTTTGGAAGCATGCTTTTATAAGAAAAAGGCAGAAGAGGACTCCAAGCTTTAGATGCATGTAACTGAAAGCAATGGAATTCACGTTGGATTTGCCTGAATTGAAACTGAAGAATACAAACAATGGGAGATATTCCTATTGCTGTAAACATGAATTCCGTTTTTCTTTTTCCTTTTATATTCAGTAGATCATAAGCTTACATCAAACGAAAGCCTGGACAATTATCATAAAGGGGGGCAAAAAGCAAATGCCTGTACAAATGATTGTATGTATAACTTTATACTTCCGAATGGTGAAAAGATTACCAAAAGAAAAGAAAAGAAAGAAACTATTTTATATGAACAGTTCAGTCCCAGGTATGATGAACCAAAAAACTATCAGTACAAAAGGTCAACTATCTTGCTTCTAGTTGTGTCATGGTGATTTCATTAGCAGAAATCTTGCTCTGAATTGATGAAGAACTTGCTTTACCACTATCCTTGGTGGTAAAAAAACCAGGTTCTTTCGGCTGAGGCAATTCACTCTCACTACCCAACATCATAACCACTGATGACATGCTTGGTCTGTCTCTTGGACTCCGTTGCACGCATAATAGACCTATTTGTATCGAACGCAGCGCTTCATATAAATTGCATGATTCTACAATTGATTCTGCAATGAGTTCTGAGGACCCGCCTTCTATGAATAGTCTCCACGCCTGGCATTAAACATTTATTAACAGGCAGCTTGGTATGCACAGATATTAAAATGTTTCTGCAGTGAAACTTACATATCCAAGAAGGTCCAGCTTGCTGTCTGGATGACAAAATCCTTTATTTCTCTTTCCACTCACTATCTCTAGCACCATCACACCGAAGCTAAAGACATCTGATTTCACAGAGTAGAGCCCATCAATTGCATACTCTGGTGATATGTAGCCACTGCAGGAGGTTATTCAATGTTAGAAGATGCTAAATCAAATTTCAGGGACCGGAAACAACTGCAAATAGTAGAGCACTTACTATGTTCCCACCACCTTATTTGTATTGGCTTCAGTTTCACTTCCTCCGACACTTCTAGCCAGGCCAAAGTCTGAAATTTTTGGATTCATTTCATCATCCAATAAAATGTTGCTGGCTTTCAAATCTCTGTGAATTATTCTTAGTCTCGAGTCTTGGTGAAGGTAAAGGAGTCCCCGGGCAATCCCATTGATAATGTGGAAGCGTTTAGGCCAGTCTAGTACCTTGTTCCTTGTTTTATCTGCCAATATTTTTGTTCATTATGTGATTATTATCAGGCTAGTATAAATGCATGGAAAGGAGGAACGAGAAAAACAAAACTAATATTTAGATGTATTTTCAATAATAAAAAATTTCCAAGGCAGCATGTGTGACAAGGAAAGCAGAAAAACCCCTTCCACGGCCGATCATTTTCAAATGGATTTTGGAGGAAGCTTAAGAGGTTCAGGCTGAGGTACTTATGATTTCTCCTTTATCTTGATACATATTTTAACAATTGATATTGCTACCAACATTTCTTTAACTATGGCTTCAATCAAAGCGAATTAAAGAGAGTAGGATTTGGAGTTTGCATGACAGCAACTAAATAAAATACACTAGCTAGATTTGTAAGGGTTTTGAGATACAAACCAAAGATAAAGTCCAAGCTTTTGTTGGGCATGAACTCATAGATCAGCATCATTTCATCGGCTTCAATGCAGCAACCTAGAAGCTTCACTAGATTTCGGTGCTGAAGTTTCACAATATGCTTGACTTCGTTTTTGAATTCATCGAGTCCTTGTTTTGAAGTCTTTGAAAGCCTCTTCACAGCTATTTCTTGTCCATCTTTTAGTATTCCCTGTAAATGGACATTCCATATATGTTATAAGCATGTCTTTTTTTACTAAAACTAACACCACGCACAGAGCTATGTTGGTGCTGCCAGTAGTCTGTACCACGAAATTCAAGAAATTGTGTCCCTGTTTACTGAAGTAGTATTACCTTATAGACAGTTCCAAAACCACCTTGTCCGAGTATATTGGCCGCGGAAAAGTCATCGGTTGCACGAGACATAGTACTTATATCAAACAACGGCAGCTCTAGATCTTCCTCCTTACCTTTATTATTTTGACTTGTTTCCAGAATATCTTTCATTTTTCCTGCGAAGTATCATAACAATGACTCCAAAAGCAACAAACAGTCCTCTATATTCTGTTAATAATTCAAACGTAATGAGTTCCTTTACATATTTTTGATTCACCACATATCCGTAAATCCAAGTATAAATGTTCCCTGCTAAGCATGAAAAAGACTAGACTGGGGGAATTTAATATTTGAAGGATTGAATAACTTACTCTTTTTCTGCCGCTTCTTTCTTCGGAGAAGCAGGAACAAGGCTAGACTGAGAAACACCATCGCAACACATGGCACTAAGATTATTATAAGCGTTTGTTTTTTGTCTTTGGATTTAGCCTCCACGCCCCCATCATTGCCTAGACACAAGGCAGTTAAGAGAAGAGAAGCTGGAAGTTAGGAATCAGATAGGAAACCTCATCACTACCTTAATAGTGTGGTTGAGTAGTGTTGATGGACAAAAATCAGTAGGGAGGCAATGCAATCAATCTTTTCAGGTTTATCAGTTTTGTGACGAAAAAGTATACTGCTTTTTTAACATCTCCAACAATCTCCCCATAAGGTGGGATTTTATTAGTTGAGGCACTTTTTTTGTTGAGGCGAAACTGATCCAAGTCATTATTAGTTGTGAAACAAATGTGTTCAGGTATGTCTATGGATACAGAATGAGTAAGAGGTCAATCTAGAAGAGGAAATAAACCTGCAGTTAGATAGCGTTTCAAGCTAGTCATTGAGGCAGTTAATTCATATAATATGTACTGCATTTGCAAGTTAAAAGAATCTCAGCATTAGAGAGTTGCATCTGAGGCGAGAGGATTTCATACCTAGTTCTGATCCAGCCATCCTTATGTATATTTCTTGCCCATTTTCATTGAACTGTCTCATATCAATAAGGTCACTGAACCAGAGCAAGCACCCACTCCCTCCATTAATGCTAATGTCCAAATTTGCATAAGCTGTACAAGAACAGTTCTTCAGGCACGTGCTTTTGCACTCGTCAAGACTCATGCTCCTGTTAAACCAGGATTTTCTAGTTTCAGGTAACTTGATGCCAGTGAATTTTCGAAACCCATCTCCAGAGCAATTCAATTTAGTCTTTCTATCGCAACCACTTGACCAATCCATTGTATCCCAATCTTTAGAGATTTTAGGTGTAAATCCATCCAAACAATTGCATACAGGGGAGTTGTTGATACTACAAGTGGCATATGCACCACAAAGTGCATAACGATCGCAATTATCAGTTTGCACTGTGAGATAGAGGTCCCAAGATTGCGTTCGATCAATCCAGGTGAAGCGCTGGACAGCACCATTCTGACTTATCACCATCCTTGAAAGAAATGAGCTGTTAACAAGCTGATAGGTGTAGTATTCCTCATCATTATCATAAACAAATCTGTATGTGTATATCGTATTTAGTTTCAGTTGAGGAGTACCACTGAACCGCATACCATTCCATGGTCCAGACCTAAACCTCTCAGTTGAGTCCTCTCTCACAATTAACTCAGAATATGCAGCAGGATCAAGTCTGTAAGTCCAATTACCTCTAGAAGGATCATCAGATGACTTCCATGATGATATGTACCGATCCAGACTGGTTACAGTGTTCCTTCCAAGCTTCATCTCTGGCAGGAACGTATCGCCTGGATAATCAAAACTCTGCCACAAGGAATTTTCCAGATTACTATCACCCTCCTCTCTCACAACAAGGTTTCCTGAATCCAAAAGCTGCGCAACCGGATTTGTTGCAGGCCCTGATGAGTTGGAAGACCATATTGCGCTCCCAGTTTGATCGAGAAGGACAAGAATTCCTTTGCTATTAATCCTCAAAACACCTGATGAATCATTGATCGGGGTCTCCCTGTTAGCAACCCAAGCTACAGTCGTAGTAGATATTTGGTTATACCATATGCACAAGTAACGGTTGCTGGAGGCGCCAAAGCTGAAAAATCCCAATCTAAAGCTTCCACCAGCTGAAACAAGATAATCTCCATCTTTAAATGGTTGAGTTGTATTGATGGAGTCAACTGCTGTGGATGGAGCTATAATCAGCAACAAAGAGAAGCAAAACAGAAGTGAAGGAAAGGAATCCATTGATATTCACATAGTTTTTCCCTGCACTGCAGATTGTTATTTGATCAGGATGGAAGATAACCAACGGAAAGAAAAGGGTAGAAACAAGATGTAAGCCCCTAGAAATGATCCAGTAATGGTACTCTACTGTGCAGGGGATAATATGATGAAAAGAACGGTGTAAAAATATTTTTTTATTTTAAATTAATTTTTTAGAGGGTTTTGATATATTATATAAAAAATAAATTTTAAAATATAAAAATAATTATTTTAACATATTTACACAAAAAATATATATTTTTTAAAAAACCAATAGTACAAATTCAAACGCGTGCGGAGTAAATGCTGACCCTGTATTCCTTCCAAGACAAAAATAGTTCAAAAACGCTGACACAACATTGACATGCATGTTGTTTTTAGCTTTGACTGCCTTTGTTTATTTATTTATTTATTTATTTTTTAATCTATCTCTTCGAATCTTGTTAAAATAAGGTTCATAAGCAGAAATCTTTGAATTAAATCCCGGCTCCAGTGCAGTCATAGAAGACTAATTTATAGTGTATTTTGGTGTGTGATTGTGATTGATTTTTAAAATATTTTTTATTTAGAAATATTTTAAAATAATATTTTTATTTTTAAAAATTATTTTTAATATCAATGCATTAAAATAATTTAAAAACATTGAAAAAATATTAATTTCAAATAAAAAAATTAATTTTTTAAAAACACTTTTAAAATAAAAAAATCAGCTTAGAACTTATGCTTTACCAAACACGTGTACTCGGTCCTTGGGACCATCAAGATGGCTTGTATATTAGACATTTTTGGAGGATTTTAATTGAAATTAGAGACCTTCAAATGCTGGTGATATCTGAAGAGCTAGTCTTGAATCATTTTCATTAATCACCTCCTCTTGAAGGCAACACAAATTGCAGAGAGAGGTCACAGTCCTTTGCTGAGGGATAAGGATGGCTTTTTTTCAATGATGGTCCAACTGGCTACCTGAATCGTGGTGGGCCTTGAAGGATTTAAATTTAGACGCTTCAAGAAAATAAAAATCGCACATTTTTTTTTATTTTTTTTGAGATCCAAGTGTGGTTTAAGAGATCAAAGTGTGGTTGAGTTTTTTTTTTTACAATAAAAAACATGTATTTTAAAGATATACATATAAAAAAACTCAATCTCATCTTATTATATTATATTATATTCTCGACTATATACTTATAGTTTGTATTTTTTTATCATTTTAATATGTTAATATCAAAAATAATTTTTAAAAACTAAAAAAATATTATTTTCTTATATTTTAGAATAAAAAATAATTATTATTACATTTCTAAACATCGTCTCAACAGAAAGATGGATTATTGTTCTTGTAATGTAAGATTCCAAGACTTGGATAAAGTTGTTATTGATTTACCGTGATTCAAATGTAAAAACATTTGTGAAATGGAATAAATTATTATATATGCTCCAATATTTGATAATTTTGATTAAGTATTTTTATCATTCAAATTATTAAAAAGATTTATTATTGTTAATAAAATCATCTTACAGATACAAATAAGGTAATGGGAAAAAATAATTTATTTGTGCTCTATTTAACATTTAATAAATTGTTGTTTCCAATTCTAATAAAAAGGAATAAAAGAGAAAAGACCTGCTTCCTTGCACATTAGGGCTAGCCGACGAGAGACAAGGGCAACTGATTGTCTGATTGTGTCGGAGCAAATATAATTTCGTAAACGACGTGCATTTAATAAGTCTTTGCTTTTATCTTGTTCGGCCGTCTGGTTTGAAAAACCAGTGGCTTAAATAAAGGGTGGCTTATACAAACGACGTGTATTCTAATCTGGACGCGCTCTTTCATTTTGGATTCTGATATCTAAATCTTTTTCAACTAAAATCAAAGTCTTAAAACATGATTCCTGGTGCGAAGCCAGGAATTATCTACAGGCTAAAATCTAAATTTCAGTAGATTTTAACTCTAAATTTTAATTTTTATTGGATTTATGATGGAATATTATTATTATTTTTTTTTTACTTGGGGTTCTTAAGACTCAGTTTAATCATCAAATCACTGATTAATTTTGATTGAATCGTTAGATAAATCAATTATTTATCTAATTTGATTTCAAAATATGATTTAAGTTTTCAAATCAATTTATTTAAATCAATTATATGGTTAGGATGACCAACTTTATAGAAAAAGAAAAAAAAGAAGAAGAAGAAACTAGAACGACCTAACTTCTAACATTGACGTGTGAACAATATATCAGCATCTACTTCAAAGTGCACAAAATTTGGTAAGAAGCTGGTGGCCAACCCAATTTGCAATTAATAATTTGTTTTAATTTATTAATTTTTAAGTTATTTTTATATTAGTTTGTATATCAATCCAAGATTATTTTTTTAAAATGATTTTAAAAGCATATTTTTCATTTCAACTTAATATATTTATAGAATAAATTTGAAAAGTTAAAAAAAAAAACAACCATTCAACTTAATTATTCCTTGAGTTGATAAATTGTTATCATAGTCTTGATGTTACTCATATCAATCGTGTATGACTAATAATTTTACTCCCTATACGAGGAAGAAATATGCGTTTTCAGTCAAGAAAAAAAGAAGAAGAAGAAGAAGAAGAAGCAAGTCTTTTCGCCGGCCCATTTGTTCTTACTTCTTAGTTCTTAGGGTTAATAATTTGACATTATATTCTTCTGCCACCAATAAAGACGTGGGTTTTTCACTATGCAAGGATTCTCTCTTGCATTAATGTATATGGGTTATGTAAAATTTTATTTTTATTTAATTTGATATTCAAGTTTTTTTTTCAACAATTTAATATTAATTGTTTTTTTTTTTGAAAATGTGGGATTGAAATAAGATGGGAAAAAATAAAAAAGATGTCAAACATTGGTTTTTAAACTTTAAAAACCATGCAAAATATACAATTTCAGTACCACAATTTTTTTTCCAATTCAATTTTGATACAAAAGTTTATTTTTGTTATTTTTTAGTTCCTGGTTGAGAGAGGAGAGAGGAGAGAGGGAGGTCTGTGGATTTTGACAGTAGAGATAGAAAAGTATTGTTAACACCGATTTAGACCACCAAAATGGACTATATTTATATCAAATGGTTATATTTGTTGAGAAGAATTCATATTAGGTGTTTTTGTACCTTTAAAGTTGTGAAAAAAAAATCTAAATTCAGGTTGATTTTGGTTTTTTGGGTAGTTGTTTTGAGGTTATAGATAGATTTATCATGATGCCTACGATGTTTTTATAGGTGTTTTTGGTCAAAAATGTGTTGAAAACGGGTTTTTAGATAAAAAACTTAAACCCTGATTTTTCAATCACCACAATAGTTGAAATCTGGGCAAGTCAAATGACAAAACATCTGATTTTTTTTTAAAAAATAAGGCAAACAACATATCATTTGTCTTAATTGCAAACAAAAAAAATTTAAAGGTCCAATTACGTAAGCCATGACAAAATGGGCTAGGTGGACAAGTCATACCCAGTAAAGCCTTGCCTTTGCTTTTTTTTTTCTAATTCTTTTTTTAATTAATGATTCATTTATTATGGTTTTATATTTAATTAGTACCCCTTCTCTCTTTTATTTTGTTTGGACAACTTCTTTTAAAGGATAATTATTTTTTTAGTTATGCATTTAAATTTGAAGAATTTTTTTATTCATTTATAATTTTTTTTTTATCTTTTGTATGGATGAACTTTATTTTGTAAAGTAAATTTTTTTTATTTTCAGATAATAATTCTAATATGTGCAGTCTTTGCAGGATATTTTTTTCCCTTTTATTTTGTTCGATCAATTTAATTTATGTCTCTATTTCTATTATCATTTGCTTAAATAGAAAATTTTATTTTAATAAACAAATTTAGTAAACACAATCGGGTAAATATTTTTTTTTATATGAAATATCTTAATATATATCAGTTTCTTGATTTTTCAATTTTTACTTTTAGGTGTCGTTAATGATTTTTTATTTATTTATTCACATATATAGTTCTCGATTTATTTAATTATATCTATACATAAAACCTTTTATTTGAACTTAGATTTTTTAAACTATAAAAATACATTAAAAAAACCTATATATAAATTTTTTTATAAAAAATAAAAGTATTTAACTCACAACTCAACACAAATTACATGAACAGTTCTATGTCAGTATAATGTCATTCGGCTCCCACTGCTTTTTGAAGAAAATCTAGTGCGGTAGTATTTTCCGTAAATTCATGATTAAAATGGCACCACTAGACTCAATAGTGATTTTCATTTTTCTCCTTTTTTTTTTTTTGGTTTAGAAGTGCTGTTGACTTAACAATGGAAGTAAAAGAAAAATATTTGATAATTTCTTCAAAATTCATGTTATCAGACATATTTAGCAAATCAGGAAGAAACATATTTAACAGCCAGGAAAAAAAATGGCATATTTTCAAGCTCACCGTCAAAATCCGCATTTGGAAATTAATGGGATTTTCCTTCATAGTGTTTAGAGGAAAAATCATGTCTTGAATAGAGAAAAAATATCATAATTTTAAAATCTAACCCGATCCGGGACAGAAACCTTACCGGGTTAAAAAAAAAACAGGAGAAAAAAAAATTTAGGATAACCCTGTTGACCCAGCAGGTTGACCTGGTAACCCGGCAAAATTCGGTCTAAAACACGATTGCAACCTATTATTTTTTATTTTTTTAACTTAAATGATATAGTTTTGATTTTTTTAAAAAAATTACCCCAGATAATCTAATCCAGTTAAAACTCAAAACTTAAATCTTTTATCAGGCCAGCGACGGACCGGGTCTAAAATCAACAAAAAAAAAAAAAATATATATATATATATATATATATATATATAAAAAATCAAGTAATCAAGAAAGAATTAAAAAATTGGGTAAACTACAAGTGCAATAATCACATAAAAAAGTCATAATTGCCGCTGTATTGAACGTGAAAACGTGTAATACTAATGAGCATAGGCTGGACTAGGCTGGCATGATCCATCACTAGGCTGGCTGGCTGGCATACCACTGAACCATGCCCAGGAGTCTCATAGCCCAAATATTTGGCTTTAACAAACCGCCGAATCCTTAAACCATCGTACGAGTGTTGTTATAATTGTTTTTTTTTTTTCTATAATTTATTTAAAAATATATTAAAATAATTATTTAGAATTTTAATAACTTTAATTTTTATTTTTTTCTTTCAAATAAACTTTGATTTTAATAATTAAAAAACAACTTTCAATACCATTTTATTATGTAAAAAAAAAAAGAACTCTAAAATTTTATTAAAAAAAAAAGGAAGAATGTAATCTATCAATGTAATTTATAATAAAAGTAGAGTGAAAATAAAAATTCAAGAAATGAGTGCACCAACATCCAAAAACATATATAATAAAACTTTATGAGTAAATATTTAATTGGTTGGGGGTACCGCTACAGTAGAACCTTCCCTCCACTAACCTATACTCATCAAAATCAACCAATATTTTATTAAAAATTAATCTTAAACATAAAATAAATGAAGATTGATCTGATTTAACCTGCATTAACTAGTTAAATAATAGCTCGGGTCATGATATCATAACAACTCTAAAAAAAAATTTAAAATAAATTTATGAAACTTAATCTCTAATTAACCCAATGTTGAATGATGAAATTGAGAAAAATCAAATTAAAAAGAGAAAAAAAAACAACTTGTGTTAACTTAAGTTACACTACCAAACTCATGACTCAGATCATTAGACTAAGTTAACCTTATAGAAAGTAAATAAAAAAAAATTCATGAACCCCAATCCTCAATCATTCCAATATTAAAGAATAAAATAAAAAACATAGTAAATTATAAAAGCATATTTGACTTAAAATAAATATTTAAGATGAGATTTTGTTTAATAAACATTGAGACAACAACATATTTGATCGATTCGAGTCAACACATGGTAGATTTTCAGTAAACCCATTGTTGAAGGATTAAACTGAAAAAGAAAATCAATTTAAAAAAATGACTCAAAAAATAACCCGAGTAAACTGGGTTTAACCTGCCAAACCCGCGACTTAGATCATGAAATTAGAATAATCCAATAGAAAACAAATCATAAAATTCAATTCTCAATCAACCCAGTTTTGAAATATGAAATTGAAAAAAAAAACATCAATTAAAAAAATAACACAAAAATTAATTCGTCAAATTTGTGACTCGAGTTGAAGGATGAAACTAGGAGGGAAAAAAATTAATTAAAAACAAATTAGAGTTAACCTGTCAAACCTACGGTCTAAATCATAAGTTTAGGATAATCTTGTAAAAAGTAAATTAAAAATACTTATAAAGCTTAATCCTTAATAAAATAAATATTAAAAAATTAAATTAAAATTGAAAAGAAAAATATAGGTTAAAAAAAACCAAAGAATTTTTTTTAAAAAAATAAATAGAATTATACGAGAAAAGGAACAATAAAATCCTCTCATCCTTTAATTTTTTTTGTTTGTTAATGAACAATGTTTTTCCCTCTGGAATTAGATTTTGTTAATAATAATAATACACGCAACGGAACTCCTTTGATGACAATTACACTCTTGTTAAAAAAAAAAAAAAACCCTACGTTCTCGATCATATTTTTACAATCAAATGTAATTTATCCTTTCTCTTCGAATTCCTCAAAACTTTATCCTTGAAACGTGAAAGGATAGAAATACATTTTACCATGGCGTTCCCACCCCCAAAAGATTCAAAGCTCTTCAGAATGTCTAAACTTGACATGAATTTCCTCTTATCTAGCATCAATTAATGTGACAGTGACTTCATTGACAGAGCAAGATTCTTGCTTGCTTGATGAAGAACTTGCATCAATCAACTTTCTTTCTGTGTAAAAACCAGGCTCGTTAGGTTGAGCCAGTGTCCCCTCACCACCCAGCATTAGTACCACTGTTGACACACTTGGCCTATCTCCTGGGGAATGTTGAACACATAATAGACCAATATGGATTGACCTCATCACTTCATTTTGATTACAGGTTTCCACTATTAAATCGTCGACCAGCTCCAAAGCTCTTCCCTCTTTGAACAGTTTCCATGCCTGGAAATTTTAAGACACATTTTGTGAATACACTTGTTTTAACATAGCTAATAAAAGAGATTAGGGGAGAAGATCACTTAGCCCTTACATGACCAAGAAGGTTGAGTTGATGTCCTGGATGATGAAATCCCCTATTTCTTTTCCCACTTACAATCTCTAACACCAAGACACCAAAGCTAAACACATCGGATTTTATCGAGAATAGACCGTCAATCGCATACTCCGGCGACATATAACCACTGCACAATATCAGCAAATTGATCAATGAATTTCAAGCAATATATGAAGGTAATTCTAAACATTTTATTTTCTTCTCGAAATAAAGAAATGAAGAAAAAGAATATCAATTTCTTACTATGTTCCAACTACTCTTTTTGTATTTGCTTCTGTTTCATTCCCTCCGAAACTTCTAGCCATGCCAAAGTCTGAGATTTTAGGATTCATCTCTTCATCTAGCAAAATGTTGCTCGGTTTAAGGTCTCGATGAATAATTCTTAGCCTGGAGTCTTGATGAAGATAAAGTAGTCCTCTTGATATGCCATTGATGATTTGAAACCTCTGAGTCCAATCCAGGGCCTTGCTTTGTTTTTTATCTGTCCATTGCATATATATGCTCATTTTAATCCAATATATAATCCATATAATTAATCACCTAATAAAAGTTTATCAATTTAACAGGTTCTTACCATTTATGTAGAAGTCCAGGCTTTTCTTGGGCATGTATTCATATATCAAAATCTTCTCATCTAGTTGAACGCAATATCCTAGTAGCTTTACAAGGTTTCGGTGCTGAAGTTGCGCGATGCATTTAACTTCATTCATGAACTCATCAAGCCCTTGTCTGGATTCTTTGGAAAGCCTCTTCACAGCTACTTCTTGGCCATCTTTAAACACACCCTGCCAAATATAAAAATAAGTTATTAAAATGATTTTTTATGCTACTACGTTATACGTTGAATGTGGACCTCAATTGCAGGTTAGTTTAATGTTCATGTCATGTGACAAACACCTGCATATTAGTTTTAGGTATCCCTCATATCTTAGTTTATGAAAGTAGCTACTTCCATTCATAAAAAAAAAAAAACATAATATATATTAGTCTCAACAACTTTAATTAATATCTAGTCTTAATAGAACATGGATAAGGAACATTTAGGAATAATGTTGTAATACAATAAAAATCTTATAATTATAATAACTTTGTAATGTCCTATGTAAAACATTTTTATTCCACATATTATCTTTACTTTGGATGCATTAATCAAATATTAGATTTATTTATCAAATATAATTGAATATTAAAAATAAGAAAGCTTTTATTAATAATAAATATGTTTTACATTAATAAAATCAGTGCTACGTATAACCAATTGATTGACTATAAATTATATTCACTAACAATAAGTTGTTAGATATGTAGAGGAGCTGAAATCTACAATTAGAGATAAAATTGGGCTTCAGATATTGTTAAATGTTACAAATATTAAATGTTACAAATGCATAAAATATGGGTCTAATGATAAAGATGTTGATATAGGAGAGAACTAATACGAGATTTGAATATCAAATGAGGGTTCTTACCATTGAGCATTGATTTACACCTTCTAAGAAAGGTAAGTTATCACAGACAACAAACAACCAATCCAATCAAGCTAATCCAAGCTCCGACTATGATAAAAATAGGCCATAAGCAATTCCTAATAGGGATAACTAGAAGAGAGATAATCCATGTGCCAAGTCACCTCCCATAAAGTGTTAAAGATGCAATTAGAAAGGCCATAGATCCAATGTTTATCCTCAAAAGAGGCTTATGAACATGGTTGAATGCGAGGATAAAACATGTAGACAAGGTACAAAATTGTATTCGGAGGAGTGTTATGAACCTAATGAGGAAGGTGAATATGAGGATGATGATGACAGTCAAGCCTATATGGTGAGATGTTTGTTGTTGGCACCAAAAATTAATAATGAGACAAAACAACATAAGCATTTTCATACTAGATTCACGATAAAACCAATATATTTTTAACCTTATAATTGATAACAATAGTTGAGAGGATGTTATTAGTAGGGAAATAACTATTGAATTGAGTTTGTAAATTGAGAAACATCCTGAACCTTACATTATAGGTTTGATTAAAGAGATACCAAACATAATAGTAATTGAAAGATGTAAAGTTTTTTTTTTTTCCATAGGCAAGTATACTAATGAAGTTTATAGTGAAGTAGTTAATAGAAACATTTGTAACTTGTTGTTTGCTAGGCCATGACAATATGATATGAATATATGGCATAGAAGATGGGAAAACATCTAAAGGTTTGTTAAAGATGGGATCGATTTTACTTTGATGCCTCTAAAGGGGATTTCTTAACCAAAAGCCTAAAAGGCTAGAGGAAAGGCATTCTTTATTACTATTACGTAGTCTTTGTAAGAAATTAAAACAGATTTGAAGAAGATAAATGAAATAAATACCTTAATTGTGAAGTTCTTCTTGTTGTTTGAAGAAGTTGACAAGGTAGTAAAGGTCCTTAAAGTTGTTAAGTTTTTATTACAGAAGTTTTAGGAAGTTATTTCATATGAGCTATTAGATGAGTTACCTTTTACACATGATATCTAATACTTTGATTTGATAACATGGTTAGTCTTTTAAATTTGTCTCAATATATGATAAGCCCAAAAAAGAGGAAGATCTTGATGAAGAAAATATAAAAAAATGTTGAAGAAATGGTTGATTCAAGAGAGGTTAAGTCCATTTGTTATCCCTACTTTATTGACACTAAAGAATAATGGTGGTTGGTATATATGTATTGATAGTCGCGCTATCAACAAAATCACTATGAGATACAAGTTTTTAATTCCACGATTGGATGATATACTAGATCAATTGTATGGTGCAACAAGTTTTTGAAAGATTTACTTAAGGAGTATGTACCATTAAATTTAGATTTAACTAGATGATGAGTGGTAAATGACTTTCAAGACAAAGAATGGGTTGTATGAGTGGTTAGTCATATCATTCAGGTTAATAAATGCACCAAACACATTCATAATACTAATGAATTAGGTTTTGCAACCTTTCATAAATAAATTTATTATGGCTTATTTTGATGATATCCTTATGTCTAGTCATAATGAAATAAATCATATTAAGCATTTAAGGAGTGTCCTATAGGTGTTGCTGAAAAACAATTTGTATATGAGTTTGAAGAAGTGTAGCTTTATGACTAGTAAATTGTTATTCTTGGGTTTTGTAGTATGAGGTGATGGAGTTGAAGTTGATTAGGAGAAAATGGGGGAAATTCATGATTAGCCCAAACCCAAGACAATCAATGATGTGCAAAGTTTTCATGGATTAGTTATTTTCTATATGAGATTTATTCAAAATTTTAGTAGCATTATAGTGTTGATCACCAAATGTTTGGAGAAGGGGAATTTTAAGTGGGATGAGGAAAAAGAACAAAATTTTACCTTAATAAAGGAGAACCCTCATTTGAATAATGATAGTAGGTTGAAAGTGATGGTTATGAAGTGGGTATTAAAGGAGTTCTCCTATAGCTTTTTTTCAGTGAGAAGTTGAATGAAACTCATTTAAAGTGGACTTTCTATTATAAATACTCTATAATTTTGTAAGGGATTTGAAGATTTAGGAGCATTAATTGATTAATAAATATTTTATCTAATATTCAGATCATCAAGCTCTTAAGTCTTTAAATAGTCAAAATAAAATCAATATGAATATGATGACTAAACAAATTACATTCCTTTAAAGGTTTAGTTTCATTCTAAAGCATAGAGTTGGAGTTCAGAACGAAGTGGTTGCTGTATTCAGAAGGCGAGTTGCACTTTTTATAGAGATATTTTAGGTTTTGAGTGTTCGAAGAAGTTATGTTAAAGATGCTAATTTTCAGGAGATATAGAAAAAAAATATTATAATGGTCAAGTTAATGGAGATTTCCATATACATAATAGTTACTTAATGAAAGGTAATTGACTATGTGTCCCTCACACATCCCTACTTGAAAAACTAATTCAAGACTTGCATAGTAGCAGATTAAAGGGTCACGAGGAAACAGACAAAACAATGTCAACTTTGAAGGATAAGTATTATTAGCCTCAACTCAAACATAATGCAAATGGATTTGTTCAACATTGTTTTACTTTTCAAACAACTAAAGGGAAATTCCAAAACATTGGTTTATACATGCCTCTACCTATAGCTAAACATATATAAGAAGATATTTTCATGGATTTTGTGCTAGGTCTTCCACAAGCCCAATATGATATTGATTTTGCTTTTGTTATTGTAGATAAATATTAAAAAATGGTCCATTTTATACATTACAAGAAGACTATGAATGCTATTAGTGTGACTAGGATATTTTTCAAAGAGATAGTGAGGTTACATGATGTTCCAAACTCCATCACGCGTGATATAAATAATAGGTTCTTTAGTCATTTTTTGCTAACCTCGTGGAAGATGTTTAATTTCTCTTTAAAGTTTAGTAGCACTGCTTATCTACAAACTAATGGCCAAACAAAGTCTCTAAACAAAATTGTAGGCAATCTAATTCGCTGCATTTATAAAGACAAGCCTAAACAGTGGGGTGTTGCCTTGGTTTAGGCAAAATTTTCTTACAACAGTTTCAAACATAGTGTTATTAGCAAAGCACCATTTGAGATTGTATACATGTAGCCTTCAAATCATGTACTCAATCTAGATTCAGTGCCTAAAGCTGATGGGATTAGCAAGTCATCAGAGAATTTGGTTGAACATGTGAAAGTTATGCATTAAAAGGTTAGAAGAAAACTTTAAGAAACAATTGTAAAAAAATAAACACGCAAGAGACAAGCATATGCAAGTTAAATCATTTCAAGAAGGAGACATAATGATTTCCTACACAAGGAGAATTCCTAGTAAGACCCTATAATAACTAGAAGATGAAGAAGTATGGTACGTATAAGGTGCTGAAGAAAATCAGTGATAATGCTTATGTTATTGATCTTCAACATAGCATGAGCATATCCAGGACCTTCAATATTGCTAAGCTTTACGAGTACTTTTCAAATACTGAAGTTAACTCGAGGATGGGTTTTTTTTAAGTGGGGGAGATTGTTGTAGTAATTATCATAGGAATTTATGGACCAAATTGTCAAGGCCAAACCTGATGATAAGTCCGCAAAGAAACACGAAAGCATATGATCTGAAACCTTTTCTACGTAGCTTGAGAATTTTAATTTAATTATTATTTTATTAGTTACGAAAGTTTTAATTAGAAATTATTTTCTATAAACAGATTAAAACTATTATAAATAAGAGACGTCTAGTTTATTTTTAGAGAATCTAGACAATTATTCAGATTCAATAAAAATACTAGATAATTTTCTCTAGATTTCTCTATAGTTAAATTTGTAATCTTAGGGTTTGAGAACTGTAGTTTTATCTTCGTTATGTGTTGTGTCAAAAGCTCAATGTGTTACCTTATAAACCGGTCCAAATCCACCCTCCCCAAGCAAATTGCTGAATGAGAAGCCATTGGTAGCAATAGCTATTGTATTCAAGTCATAGTGTGGTAGATCAAGATCCTTCTCCTGGTAAGGTATTGTGAAGTTATCCTCTGGAATCTGCTCCTTCCCTGTGAAATGGTAAAGAGGGTATAAACAAAACAATGTACCTGTAATCTTCTTTCTAATCCTACAAGTTATAGCCTCATGCATCTCATTCATGACTACAAAATACTATAGAGGGTCAAATATGAACTGAAACAAGCCTTCTTCTCATAGTTACTTGCATTTTCAGTATCACGAGTTTCCATATTTAATCATGGTCCAAAATAAACATTCCCACAGAAAACAAAATCAGAGAATTGATTTAAGGGTAAATGTAACTTACTTGACCGACCATGACTGCTATTATATTTGTTTTGCTCCATCTTTTTCTTCCGTATGAGCAAACATATGCCCAGGCATACGACGAGCAATGGTGCCAATACTGAGCCCAATATAACAGCAACTTTGTTATTCCATTTGGAGCCCCCTTGACCTTGATTTGCAGCAGCTACAAGAAAAATAGCCATTACTCAGTAATTAATTTGGAGAAATACTTCCACCTGAAGGCAGACAGTGACACTTGAACATATTTTTAATTTCATTGTCAAGATGACATTTGAACACAATTGACTTTGCATATGGATGGTTGATTCTTGCTTTTTGCACGGTGTGTTGGCACTTCGAACATGTGAGTAAGAAAGCAAATAGAAGAGACTAGATAGATGACCCGCGCTTTATTGTGGGTTAGGTCGATTTTTTTCTGCAGCGTAAAAAAATGATGCCTAAGCGCTATTATTGGATTTTAAAGAATGAAAAAAAATCCACGACTCGACACCATAAAAAGAGAGCTAAAAAAATAATGATTCTCAATCCTCTAAAATAAAAATGTAAAAGGATGAAATCAAGAAAAAAAATCAATGAAAAAAAAGTATTAGAAAACAAAACACCAACAAAACCAAATAAGGTTGTCAAAATCCATGAAAGCAAAACACAATCATTATTTGATAGGTGGGCGAACAATCATTATTTGATAGGTGGCTCGCGCAACGTTGCAGACCTATCATTTTTTTATCGCAGAAAAGATATCGAGACGATGCGTATTTTTTTTAATAAGAACAAATCCAAGATTATGATCATTGACTCAAGATCCAAAAATATTAAAAAGCAATGAAAAAAATGGTTGAGCCAAACCTAGTGAACCTGTTGAGCTCATAAATCGAGACATAATACTGGGATATCTAAATAGAAAAAAAAGATAAATAAACAAAGAATACTATAACTAAATAGAAAAAAAAAGTAAATAAACAAAGAATACTAATTTTAAAAAACAAAATTCCTTCAAGTATTGCCTCAAATTAAATATCAGGGATGCAATTAATAAAAAACCAAAATAGGGCCAACCATATTTTTCATCGGAGAAAAAATATCAAAACAATGTAAACCTTGTAAACTCGGGTTAAATTCTCAAACCTGTAATCCATTAAATTCCTGACCCGAGCTCAACACCTAAAAAATTAAATGTTGGATGATAAAATCAATCAATTCAATTCAATTCAAAAACAAAATTCCTTTAGAAAATCTAAATTTAACAAAGCCAAAAAAAAAAGGCGACCCATGTTATTTTAAAATTGACCATAAAAATCTCATAGAAAGAAAATAATAAAAAAAATAACAAAATGGTAAAGGATGGAAAAGAATGCTTTAAAAAAAGCAAAAAAACCATGAAAACCAATGTCCGTGTTAACTTCATTAATCGGAGGCAATCTCTTAAATCTATAAACCGTTAAATTCTACACCCAGACTAATTACGAAACTTAACTTGACCAACTTGCGACCCAAGATATAAGATGGGGATAACCTAAAAAAAAAAAAACTGAACAAATCACAAAGCTCATAGCCCAATAATTCAATGTCAAATGATAAAAAAAAATCTAAAAATGATTTAAAAAATTACTGAACTCAAATCAGGTAAATCATTGAAACTGGTGAACTGGGTCATGAGAATGGGACAACCTTATAAGGGGTAGAAAGAATCACAAAACAAAATCCTGAATTATAAAAAATTAAAAAAAATAAACAATGAGGATCAAATCTTGCACAAAAAATAATTGAAAGAAACTAATTAGAGACTAAATTGAAAACAAAATAAATGAAAAAAATGATAGAAAAAGAGTAATGAAAAAAATAAGGACCAAAATTAAAAAAAAATGAATTAAAATTCTAAAGGACAAAATAAAATAAATAAAATAAATGAAAAGAATGAAAAAACAACAAGCAAAAGAATGAGGAGCAGATTGTAAACAAAAAAACAAATTAAATTAAATGCAGAGAGGGATGGAATTGGAAAAAAAAACTTCAAGAAGCATTAAAATCAAAGCAAATAGAAATAAAAAGAGTGAGGACCAAACCCAAAACAAATATAAAATGGAGGAAAAAACAAAATTTTTCAAGGCCTGACACAAAATTCAAGATCCGGGAGAGAGAAACGAAAGGCAAGAGAAAAAACTTCTTTGCCACCGAATCATCGCTCGCCTTGGAGCACATCCTTGCGCATCAAATGAGATGGCAATCAATTTTTTCCTGTCACTGTAATTGGCCACACGCGCCTCTGAAATAGCACGGAGGACTCTAACGTGTGCTCATCAACATATTTTATCGATTCATTAATATTTTAATAAAAAAAATTACAAAAAAATAGCGTATAGGCATGCCATTAAAAAAAAGGCCATGGTGCAAAGACTACAACTCCTTCACAAGCTACTTTTTAAATCCGGAAAGTCAAGGGTAAACAATGTAAAAAAATAATGCAAAGATAAATAAATCCTTCCTTGTAATACCATTTTTTCTGAGCATCCAAGGATATAAGCGTTATTTCACTATGCAAATTAAAAGAAAAGAACGAAAAAACCTTTAGCAAAAAACCATTTTTTATTAGATTTCAAGGGCAAAAAAATATTTTTATCGTGTTATAAATGTGAACAACATCTTTACCTCTGATAAATTCTCAAATGGCATTTGGATTCCGTAAAAAATATAATTTTACCCCTGATACCAAGACAATTGCATGTTAAGAGCAATAAAGAGCAAAACTATAATTACACTGCTTCAATTTACAATAAATCTCCTGACATGCTATTGTGAATCATTGAGGCCATTTAGTCTTTTTTGTAATGTGAACAGAGATTAACTCAACTTCGACGAAGTTAAAAATAGGTGTTTCTTTTTCTCCTGTCTAGAAAACAACACATCCATATTGGATTCAAATTCAATCCTCTAACTGTTCAAGTTAGACGGCTGGTTCTTTTTGTTATTTTTTTAAAAGTAAAAAAGTTCTTGAACAAGATAAAGCTGAAAATTCCAGAATTTTTCTTCAAAATATTTATGCAGAGCAATATGTTCTTAGATACCAAGCCAAAAATGTGTGCTTACCTGCTTCAGAGGAAGCCATCCTAATGTAAAGATCCTGCCCATCATCTGTATACTGTCTGATATCAATCAGGTGTTCATCAAACCAGAGAAAGCATCCACTTTTTGCGATTACATCTGAATTGGCATAAGCCATGCAAGAACAATTCTTCAAGCATTCCGTCCTGCATTCTTCCGTGGTCATGCTTATATTAACCATCCAATTATTCGCTTGAGGCACTTTAACGTTGGAATACTTGATGAATCCATCTCCATTCTTGCAATCCAATGGCATCCTTCGAACACATCCACCAGACCAATCTGCCCTTTGCCACTGTTCTTGGTTTCCCGGCATGAATCTGTCCAAACAACTACATGCAGGAGAAGTGCCAATGTTACACCTTCCATAAGCACCACATAAATTATAGTTATCGCAGTTGTCCGCGGGTGCGCTCGCGTACACAATCCAACTATTAGTTCGATCAATCCAAGTAAGCCGATTCATGATACCTTCTTCAGACAAAACCAATGTTGTAATAACAGAAATATTATACAGATCAAAAGTGAAGTATGCCTCCTTGTCATTAAAAACAAAGGTATAGTTATAAATTGGATCTGGTTTCAAATAAGGCAGACCACTAAACCCGATGCCATTCCATGGCCCTGAACGAGACTTCAAATTTGAATTATGATTGACAACCAACTCTAAACGCATGGGGTCTACCTCAAAAGTATAATCACCTGGAGAAGGATCATCTGTGCTCTTCCACGACGATATGATCACATCCAAGCCTGAAGCTATACGTCCAACTTTCATTCCTGGTAGAAATGTATTCCCCGGATGGTGGAAACTCTGCCACAAGAAATTTTCCGGGTTTGGATCATCTAGATTTCTGACAGCAAGATTTCCTGTTTCCAAAAGCTGCGCAACAGGGTTTCGAGCTTGCCTTGATATGTTGGAAGACCAAATAACACTGCTGTTCTGATTGTATAGCATGAGGATTCCCCTTTCATCGACCTTGAAAACTCCGGATTTATCAGTGATTGGTTTTTCTCTGTTGGCAACCCAAACAACTCTTCCTTTAGATATCCTGTTGTACCATATTCCCAAGTATCGTTGTGTGGAATTTCCAGGGCTGAAAAACCCCATTCCATAGTTTCCACCACTTGATACAATGGTCTCCCCATCAGTGATGTTTTGGTTTGCAGCTATGGTGTCTGCTGCCAAGGATTTTGTGAAAGAAGAAGAGAAACATAAGCAGAAAAGAAGGGTAAGGCCAAGGCGAAGGCTTTTCATCTCTGTTTCGAGCAGAATTTCTTTTAGTTTGAGACTAACCGGCAATGGCATTAAATGTGTAATGGAGACTTGGTCAGTAGCCAAGTCCTCCTCCATGATATTATATTATGTGACATATTGTTTTATTATGGTATTCAAATGCTTTATTTTTATTTGGATGATTATGACATAAGTGAGAAACTGAGATTGCTTTCCTTATTAGGGTGTTTGGGTTAGAGGTGGGGGTTGAGGTTTGGGTGTGGGACCCACTAAAAACTATGAAAAGCAAGAAATATTAGCTTTTGTGGTTGAGTTTTGTGCATAATTGGGTTGTACCCAACCACAACCTCAACCATAAAAGCTAAACCAAACACACCAAGTCTTTTACCAGTACAATGGTTTCCGCTCTTACGCCAGCTAGACTAATTTTTTTAAATGTAAAAAAAAAAACATTGAGTGTAGGGATTTTTGTTTTTCTAATGTTATTAAACTCTCGCAAATAAGTAAGTCTTGAAACTCTGGCTCTTTATCAAGTGTCATTGTATAAGAGATAACTCAACGTGAATTAATTGATTTAATGAGTTTAAAGAAAATTCAGATTACCGGAGAAAGTATAAATCAACTTTTAAAAAAAACCAAGAAATTTTTTTAAAAAATATTAAGATGATGACATATTAGATAACCCGGGTCACATGTGACTCGATTCATGAATTTAACTAGGTTTAATATTTTTTTAAAAAAATCATTGTTACTTAATTATATGATAAAGCAATTTGTTCAAGACTATGATAACCCTAAACAAAGCAAAACAAAAAAAAACCATTCACGAAGTCTATTTCTCAACCAATTAGACACTTATGGATGAAATCAGGAAATGTTTTTTTAATTATTATCAACATTAAGTAAAATACCAAATTGCTCTCGAGATGATGATTAATCATTAGATGTCAAGCTTTATAAGTTGATTTTTTCTTAAAAAAAAAAAACCTTAGACCCAATTTAAGTGTTGTTTTGCATTTATAGGCATTATAACAACTTAACTTTGCAAAAACTAAAAATTAAACAACAATAGTAACTTTGTTCAATTATAAAATGGTTGATCCACAATAATTGAAGGAGGATGAGTATGAAAGTCAAAATGAAAAAAAACAGCAAATTAATTGTTTAAACCCATACTAATTGATCCCAACAAATCTTTTAGACCTAGGTTAATTTTCTAAATTCACAACCTATGAAACTGAAAACCCGAGTTCAATTAAAAATCTCAGTTGTCAACCAACTTAATGATAAATGATAAAAAAATATCTCAAATTAAAAAAAAATAATCAAAGAAGAAAATAGAGAAAAAAAAAAAGGGAATGAGCAAAAACTATCTTAATTTAAAAAAAAAGATTGAAATCTGATAGAAAAAATTAAAGAAGGATGCAATTGAAAAAAAAAAGATTTGAGAAATGAATTAAAACAAAACAAATAAATATATGTCGGAGGTCCGACGAGTACACACGTTATATAGGGATGAAGAGGAGGTTGAGAAGAATAAAATGACACGACAGAATTAAATTTTTGACCACTGTATGTAGCCGCATGTGCAGCTCGAAGGCTGCAGAGTGACTGACATGCTGACGCATACGACACACTCGGTAATAGCTTTTGATTTTTATTTTTTGAAAACACCACCCTACCCTCAGGACCCAAGCATTAATATGAAAAAAAATATATATTTTACAATTACAAATTAGCCCCTCCAATCAAGCTTTAAAAATTAAAATCTAAGGGTAATAGAATAATCACACTGTAGCAAAACAATATGAAAGGCCAAAAGAGACATTAAACCATAGTTAACTAATTATTTGTTATTAAGGGTGAGAAAGTCATTTAACTGTGCAAAAGATTAATTAAAAGACTAAGACACCCCTTAACAATTTAGAAATGACAAATGAATTAAAGAAAAAGACTATTTTACCCCTAAAAAGCTTCTCAAGTGAGGGTTTTTTCAAGGACAAAATCGTTAATTTGCTATTACAATCCACAGTAAACAAAGGTATATATACAATGATTTTCCTATATGGTTTTGCTTTTCATTTTAATATCAATTTTGTAGAGCATGTATAAAATATCTTAAAAAAATATGATAGATACCATTGTTAAAATCCAAGTCATTGATTCTTAATTTTTTTTAATATAATAATTTTCAATTAAAAAAAACTCATAACCATCAAATAATTATTAAGAATAAAATTATTATAATTAATACTCAACCAATCAATGACCGGATTTTAATTAACATAATTTATCATGTTTATTAAAATATAAGATGATCTCAATTTGTAAAAATTTGAGATTTAGTGTGTGTTTAGAATTGTGTTGCAATGTGCTTTATAATTTTTTTTTCTTGAAAGTATGTTAAAATGAGTTATTTTAGATTTGTTTTTTATATTTTATATCAATCCATTAAAAACATCGGGCCTTTCGCGAGAGCGAAACATTGCGTTGACTCGTCTTAAGCAGGTTAAAAGATTTTTGGTTGGATAAAGAGTTACCATATAATATTATAGTTACTAGAAACCCTAGATGTCTTTAAAGATTCTAAGTAAAGGACTCGTTACGTAAAGAAAATATATTATCACTCCTAGTATGTCTTTCCTGAGGTAAGTTGTATCGTTTTTCTTTCTTAGTGGTTACTATAGTATAGAGGTGTTCTAAATTATATTACCCTACTATGGAGGATTTGCTATGATGAACAAACTTTGGTTTTCTAGATCAAAAACTTGGTTTAAAAGATCCTAACATAAAAAATATCAGGTTTAAAAGATCCTAATATAAAAATATATCAAAAGAAAGCAAACTCATTCACAACTTATGTGTCGTTAAGGAACTGAAGTTAGAAACCCAAAGAGATTTGGTTATTATTGAAATTTTATATTTTTCTTTGGTATTTCAAATTTCTATGACACTTGTACCACGAGACACATGTTGGAATATTTTCAATTATCTTTGAGGTTTCTTTCAAACAAACTTGGGAATTTTTGGCTATTACGTCATTTCAAATAATATTTAAGATAAAATTCCTTACAATTTTTATCCTTATATTATAGGTGAATAAATTGTATTACTCTCAATAATATTTTGGATATTAATCTCCATACAAGTTTTTTATCCTTATATTAAAAGTGAATAATAATAAATTATTATCCATAATAATCTTTTGAATATTAACCATATTATAGGTTTTTTATCCTTATATTAAAATTGAATAAAATATTTTACCAAAAATGAGTTTTTTTATATTTTTTTTGAAATGTAGGTCAAAATCCTTTGAATTCTCCAAATTGGTTGTAAAATTCATGCAATACTTTTTGAATTTCTAAACATGCAAACATATTTTTTTGAATTTGTTTTTTAATTTTAAGACATGCTCCAATTTTTTTTTTTTAGGATTTTTGGCTATATACAAGAAAAATTTTATTTATTTAAAAAATTATATTTTTTATTATTAATATTTTTAAGGCTTTGTTTAGAAATAAAAACCTATTTTTTTGGATAATTGTCAAAATAGGCCTACGAGAATATTTGTTGAACACTTCTTTAAGCAAAAAAATCCTTTATAAAAAAAGTTGAAAACCAAAAAAGGCTTACCTAAATGACCCGAATTTGACCTGATTAGATTAACTCAAAATATTTGGTTCGACCATAAATTGAACTAAAAACACAAGTTTGACAAAAAAAAAAAACCAAAACAAAAATCAAAACATAAAACGAATCAAGCTTGCCAAAAACACAAAAACCCAAAAAAATTAGATCAAAACCAAGAAAAGACTAAGAACACAAAGAATAAATGAAGAACATCAAGAACATGTTGAGCAACATAAATCGAGATCCAGACCAAATATGAACAAGCAAAAGACATAGGCATGCTGGAAATCAATTGCTAAACAATAATCAAGCATCAAACATCAACAATTATCAATCAATAATCATAATTTGATGAAAATAGGTTTTGATGCAAAAACAAAACCTTATATTTAAAACTCAGAAAAAATAGTTATTGATGCAAACTAACCTTAGATCATTGATTAATCAAGTTACTAAAAATTTCTAGTGCAAATAATTATATCAAAACTGGTCCAAATCATAGAGCCAAGATAATGTTCTTTCCAAGAACACTGCCCGTAAAACTTAGAAAATGAAGAACAAGCTGCCAACCCAGAAATGTGCATACCAAGCCCTAAACCATGCTTTTTTTATTCACATAAACCATACCACTATAGTTACACTTGTTTGAGCTAAAACAAACAACACTAAAATATCAAAATCATGCATGATGTTTTAATTTTCAAAACTGTCAAAACTAACAGCATGCATATTCAACCATTTTAAAGCTCAAAATTGATATTTTGACACTTAAAAGGATTTGGACAAAACCGAAGAGCCTAGAATATGTATTAAAAACCTAGAAAAAACATCAACAACCCTACTACCATATTTGACAGATTTCAAATCTATCTTATTTCATAAAAATGTAAAACAAACTTTATGCAATTTTACCCCTAATTAAACCAATGTCAATCCCTAAAGTTCAGTTTGTTTTTCAATGTGGTCATTGGATACCTATATGTGAATTTTGACCTTTAATTGATTAATAAATTTCTAATTTTTTTCAATTTGACCCCGATTAAACTAAAACACATGCTTCTTGCAATTAAGCTCTCAATAAATTCAATTAAACCCTGCAAAATTCCAATTGAGTCCTTAAACATATAATTTTAAATTTTAATTCCCAAATTCAAGAGGCCTTCACCAGTCCATATATATATATATATATATATATATTATTATTTTTTTTTTATTTATATATATATTTTTCCAACGTTTCCAACTTTTTTTTATTTCTTTTGATGAGTTTTTGATTTATTTTTTATTTTCTTATTTTTTTTGTATATTTATGCGCATCTCAAAATAAATAACAACAAAAACCATAGAAAACACATCAATTTAAATTTTTTAAAGCAAAAAAATCTTTTTAAAAATACCCAAAAACAAAAATAGAAGCTCTCCCAATCACATCATTTGATAATTGGTAGGAGATTTTTCTTTACTTCTATTCATAATAGTTTGGACAACATAGATTTTGCAAGGCGCAGGTCAGTGCACAGGCATTTGGAAGTTATCTTTGGCCCCCGGGCACCACACGTGCCGTGCGAAATCGGCAGCATCTTGCCATCCACACACAACACGCCCGGACTTCTAGACATAACTGATGACTTTTCCAATCTTCATATGCAATTAATTTGCAGCTACCGCGGTTGACTGCCTTTCCGAGCCTGACATCTTTGAATTCACTCATAAATTATGGCTGACAGCCAATCTTCATATGTAATTCATTTCGACCCTTGACAATTGTATGCTGACCGTACACTTTTTTCAAAAAAGAATTCCTGGAAAATATGGACTTGTCCGAGCAGTTGATACATATCATCAATCAATTAAAAAACAGTAAAAATTAAAACTACATGTTCTGTCAAATCTTTTTTCTTAAGAACATCAAATTAGGTTTTAATAAGACTCTGAATTGAATTGGTTAGTTAAATTCTAGATTATTTTTTTTAATTCAATCTAGACTAAGATCTAAGTCGGTCGTATATTATGTTGACTTGTCAGACCAAATGGGATTAATAATTGTAGGAAAAACTAAAATAGGACGAAGATTGTATGACACATGGCCTTTACCTTTTTTTTTTTTTTTTGGTAAAATGCATATGTTGAGATTAAGGGTCAAGAGACAACTAATTAACAAAACACTGTAAAGTATGGCTAAATCACTATTGGAATACTCATAAAACACTATTAATGTTTTGTGTTTTTTTTTCTTTTTTTTAGTTATTTTTTAAATTTTACCCTTTATCAACTCAATCTTCTATATTTTTAGGGTTTTTTTTTCAATTTAATCCTTCAATATTATATGATATTTTGAGAATTATACTTCATATTGTTTTTTCAATTTTCTTTGTGTTATGTTATATAGTTTTATGAATTTATTTTTTTTTCTTGATTTCAACCTTCAACATTAGATCTGATCTATTAAAAATAGAGTTTTATATTTTTTTAATTGTTTTTTTATGAATTTATCTTGTTCTCATGACATATATCGTAGACTTAACAGGTTAACCTGAGTTGACCCTATTTATTTTTTAGGGTAATATTTTTCTAATATTTTTTTTGTTTTATCCCTTAGTATTGGATTGGTTGGAAATTAGGCTTAGTCATTTTTTTATGGAGTTATCTGGATCTCATTACCTAGGTCACCGGTTTGACAAATTGACCAAGGTTAACTATGCTCATTTTTTTTAATTCCTTTTTCAATTGGGCTTTATAATTTTTTTTCTTTTTTTTTATAGGTTTATCCTGATCTCATAACCCGAGTCGAGAGTTTGATAGGTTAACCTGAGTTAACTCAATTTATTTTTTGGATTTTTTTAATTGAATATTTGTTTTTCAATTTCACCCTCCAACAACTCAATCTTATTTTTTTATTTAGTGTTTTTTTCTAGTTTTATATTTTAATATTAAGTGTTTGACAATTGACATTGGTAATTTTTTCATTGTTTGTGGAGTTATTGGTCTTTGGTTTAGTTTCTGATTTAAGTTATATGAATAATCTTTGTTTTTGTGGAGTTACATGGTCTTATGGTTTAGTTTTTTCTTTCGATTTCAACGCTCATCATTGGATCTGTTGAAAATAGAACTTTGAAATTTTTTAATTTTAATTTTTATAAAGTTATTTAGGTTTTATAACTTAGATCATGAGTTTAACATGTTAGCCCGAGTTGACTTATTATTTTTATGTTTTTAGTTTTTTATTTATTTCATCATTCAACATTGAGTTGGTTGAAAATTGAAATTCATAATTTTTTTATTTGCTTTTCATGGTGTTATCTTGATTTTAAGACTCGGATTGTTGGTTTAACAGGTTAGCCTGGATATTTTGTTTTCTCTTTTAAATTTAATATATTTTTTTCAATATTATCCTTCAACATTATGTTGATTAGAAATTGATCTTCATAATTTACTTTGATTTTCTTTTTTATAAGATTATCATAGTCTTATAATAGGGGTCAAAGATTTGGCAAGGTAGCTTAAGTCGATTTAATATGTCATCGTATTAATATTTAAAAACAAATATCATGTAATATGTCGTCATATAAATATTTAAAAAAATCATTTAATATGCATTATATTTTGAGTTCATTATTTTTTTATTGTATAACACATTAGCAATGTTTGAATATTATTTTTAAGTAAAAAACTTGATTCGTTCCACAAAGCAACATTAGCCAATTATCTATTTGTATTGCCAAAAGTTGAGTCATATTTTACTTTGTAGGACAAGAAGAATACTATACACCGTTGAATGCTTTTAGAGCCTGTTCATTTTTGCAATGGAAAAGTGCTTTTGAAAAAATTGACTTTTTTTCTTTAAATTATTATTATTTTGTTATTTTTAGATTTTTTTGATGTGTTGATGTCAAAAATAAATTTTAAAAAATATATATATTTTTTGATGCATTTTCAAATGAAAAGCAATTTGTAAAGCAATCACTACGACAATATCAAATAGGCTCATAATTGGGGGTAAGAGTAGGCATTAATAACTGTACCAAAAAAAAACTTCTTTGTCCATTTCTATCGTTTTATTTATTTTCATTTTTTTCTATTTCTATCATATTTTTTTTTATTTAATCGTTTTGTAATCTAATTACTTGAGATAAAGTTTTACAATTACTATAGAAAGATAAAAGTAAAAGAGAGAGGATTGCAATATAAAACACAAAGAAAATATGTGGTCAATCTCAAAGTTTTTAGAATTTTTATTTTTGTTTATTTTTCAATTCTCATGTTTGAAAAAGAAGAGAGAAACTCGATGACAAACAAAGGAAAAATAAGGTTATCGGTTGAGCACATTCCAGCCATAAAAAAAATATGTGTCAATTAGTTTTTGTTCTCGAGGAAATTTTAATTGAGGTGTTTTTTCCCCTCTAAGCACATTCATGATTGATTGACATTCCTTAAGCTTATAACAATACCTTTTACCACCACACATGTTGAGGTATTGACTACCATGAAGAGAAAATATATAATTCATGCGATACCCACCTCTTAAGAAGAGTGGAATAAACATAAGGAATCCCAATGATATTTTTTTCTTTCATCATGACCATTGTCATGATAATGAGAAATGACATGCCCTAAAAAAAAAAGATATAAGAGTAATCTCTAGGGATTATGTCCAATAATTTCTAAGAAAGGAAATGCAATTTGAACAAATAGAGAAAGATCTCTACAATGCATTACCTGAGATCATATAATCTCTAGAAATTATATCTCCAATTGCATAAGAAAATATTTTGAACTTTCTATAAAATCAACAGTGTTTCTCAATGTCTCCAATGTCTTCAATGAAAATCTTCATGTCTTCGATGAAATCCACGACAAGATATCTATAACCTAATTCTTCATATCTCCAATAATATCTTCATGATGAGACCTCCATGTCTCCAACAAAAATGTCCATGAGAATCTTCATATCTCCTAACATAATGCTTTGACACTGCTTTCATAATCACAAAGCATTCTCCACTTTTTAAATAATAATGTTCTTTGCTTTAAGAAAAACAAGAAAATTGATCAAAATATCATCTCTCGTGTAAGAAATTTCTCATCTCTCTTACATACAAGTTAACAAAAGTCATAACAAGGTAACATGACATGTATAATTTTCCTTCCCTCTTACCTCTACTAGTTAAGTCTTTTAAACATAAATATTTAAAAGACTAGGGCACAAATGATAGTGCACTAAATATAATACCAAAAAAATCCTAGTCATTCGGGCTAGGCTTGAATGGCTTTGTCACCTCACCAAGCCTAAACAGGTTATTCGCCACGGTTTTTAGGCCTCGATCCAATACTAACCTCTATACATGTATCTCAATGTATTTTATAAATTTGAGAAGTTAAAACAGCGTTGCGCACTGCTTACTAGTGCTCTCCAAGTTTTCTATGTTGAGTAGAGGGACCTTTTTTCACTTTCATGATTATTTCCTATCCACACATCACCTAAAGGGACATTGCCAAACAACAACCCTCTCAATAATGACATCTTAAGGGCCACTAACAATCACTAACCCTTTCGCTATTGGCATAACAAGACGCCACAACCAATGGCGAACACCAAATTCTCCAGCAATTGTAAAACAACCAACAATTTA
This sequence comes from Populus deltoides, assembly GCA_015852605.2. Lineage (NCBI taxonomy): Eukaryota > Viridiplantae > Streptophyta > Magnoliopsida > Malpighiales > Salicaceae > Populus > Populus deltoides. The sequence goes on from CM027580.2 coordinate 17,447,188, forward strand.
CTAAGAGATATTTGTAACTCTTTCACATTTGTTTATTCAACAATCATACACTTTCTATGTTTTCCATTCTTCTTTTCTTTTAAGCACGTGCTCCTCTTACATTTACTCACTTAAGTACCAAAGGTCTTCTATTATGTTAAAAGACTAGGTTAGCGGGAGAAAACCAAGTCTAGAGACAAAACCTACATTGAAACCCATGCACTTCAATCCAAAACACGACTGTAAGAAGCCTAATTCAATCTTGAGGTTTTCATTGTCTCAATGCAACTGGAATTTGTACTTTATGCCATTTTAATCTTTTTATATCGTTATTCATATGCATGCCTTCTGTACAGAGTCTTGAATTGTTAGAAAAGAACTTTACAGAAGGCATAAAAAAAAAAGAAAAGAACAAATATCACTTGAAAGCAGAGCTTCCATTTAAGCGTTTCTCCTACATGTCCAAAGGCATATGGACTCGATAAAAAAAATGGAACCCATACAAAGCACATAGCAGAAAGGGCCGAGAGAGACTGGACCCTGGCCACAAGGGCTCACGCATTTGATGGGCTCGTTATAAAAGGCCCAATCCAAAAAGGAAAAGTTCTTGTGATCTCAGCATTGAGCGTGGACTCTTTGACGGCAAATGGTCAGCTTCACGCAGATTGACCAGACGGCCTGCCCCTCACGTCAAAAAGTTGAAACTAAATTTCATACACCATGACATCATACAGGTTGGTAATGGAGAGTAACCTTCCCTGTTCCTCGGACTCACGATGATACATCCACTCTACCTAATCGCAACGATTGTTTCTAATTACATATCAATTTTAAAAACTAATAATTTTACTAACCTTATTTTATATGTTGAATAATTAAAAATGTAGAATATTAAAAATTCAAGGAGTTGATGATATGATTATTAATTCGCTTGTGTTAGAAGTGTGATAACGGTTGTTTTTTAAAGTGTTTTTTTTACTGAAATGCATTAAAATGATATTTTTTTTATTTTTTAAAAATTATTTTTAAGATTAGCGCATTAAAACGATTCAAAAATATACAAAAAAAAATTAATTTTTAATAAATTTTTTTAAAAACATGAATCAAACCGCGCTTCTAAACTTTTACTCAGACTTATCTTTCAGTTCAAACTTTAAAGTAACATTAAAAAAATTATTAAATTTTATTGGTGTAAAAAGTATGCAATTGGGAATGCATGCAGAGAAAAATTAATCTTGGTTGATTCACAAAATGATATATATATTGTTTAGAGTTCTAATCCTAAGAAAAATCATAAAAAATATTTTTTGTAAATATATTTCTATAAATGTAGATAAAGAATTAATCTTGACATGCCAAAAACAACTGAAGTAGAATCACAGAAATGAAATTTGCTAGTTGTAACCTGCAATTACATCATTTGGCAATTTGTAGACTAAATAATCGTAATTTCCTTTTTTATAAGAAAATTTATTTTAGGGAAAAGTCTTTATTTTTCGAACAATAACAGATGTTAATGTCCAAGATTGTCCACGAAAGTCCACAAGAGAATACCTTCTTTATACAAATTGTCCATTCTACCCCTACTTTCCATCAGGAAGTTCCCAGGAACAGGCCTGCAAGCTTCCCGTAGAATGACCACCTTACCCCCGATCAACCTTCCCCGAAACTCATAGGTGCTAGGCCGCAGTTCCCCGGGGAAAAAGAACGTGGTCTTGACCTTCCTTCCTTCATGACCTGTCCCATAGCTGTCTCCCATGGCCTCTCCTTCTTCGAAATCCCAATTCCCTATCTATATATGAACCAAAGCCATGAACCTAAACAGCCATCTCTCAAATACCCACAAACCAAGTTTCTATTTTCCTCTGTTTACAGTTCACACCTTTCTTTATATAGAAAAATGGCTTCTTCTTCAAATTTTGAAGATTTCTTGCCTCTGATGGCCAACAAGCTAGGTGGTGACGGTCTTGTAGGAGAACTATGCAACGGTTTCAATCTTTTGGTGGATAGTGAAAAGGGTGTCATCACTTTTGATAGTCTTAAAAAGAACTCAGCTTTATTGGGTTTGCAAGATTTGAGTGATGATGATTTAAGGTGTATGTTAAGAGAAGGTGATTTTGATGGTGATGGAGCACTTAATCAGATGGAGTTTTGTGTTTTGATGTTCAGATTGAGTCCTGAGTTGATGGAAGAGTCTCAGTTTTTGTTAGAGGAAGCACTTTTACAGGAATTCAAACATTATTGCTAATTTTTTTACATTTTTTTTTACTACAATTGTTCCCATTTTATGGGGATATATCTCATCTTTCTCTTTATTGGTTGTAATGACTTGTATTATTGGATCATTGAATATAGTGAACTAAAGATTAGAAATTGAAACTAGTTGCCATTTTAACTCCAGTGTTATCTTTTTATCTTTTGTTTTTGTTATTATGCTTCATAATGACATGATCTCGTGCTTAATTTAGTGAGTTCGATTGAAATTAAGGTATTTCGGCGTTCCAGCGATGACTGTATGTTTAGTATTTTCTTATGTTGTTTTCCTCGAAAAGCAGAAGCAGAGGATGTCCTTTGTTCTTCCTATCCAGTGGTGTGGCCCCTACAATCTACTTAGTACAGAATTGATAGGGGCATTAGAGAACGTAAGAGGCACGGCTGCAGATTACAGACTCTATTCTAGATCCCCAAATTACATACAAGTGCTTCCTAGAATGTTGGGCGACTAAGTTTCTGTGGAAAAACCGTGAACGTTAATGGAAATAAAACAATTTTTTTCTTTTTGGAGTGGGAATTCATACACAAGCATCCGATCCCAGTCTAGACGTTTGAAGAGGTACTAATGCTGTAGTCCCTTGTAGATTTAGATTGATCAGTCACTGAATTGAATCTGCATGCTTTGACGCTTTAAATAAATCAAGCATGTGTTTTTTTGTTCTGTGAGAAGCAAAAGGTTGCTAGCAAAATTAGAAGACTTAAAGTTTAGATAACAGAAAGAATTGTAAGTCTTGAGGCTCTGAATCACAATCCTAAAGTGTTTAGGGGGTCAGAAGTTGTTGCCTACTGGTATTGAGCAACAGACGAACCAGTTCTAGATAAAGCAATCTAGCACTTGCTTCTTTAGTTTTCAATCAATGAAATTTCATGTGAGTCTACATTTTAGCCAAATTCTGCTCCAATATAGATACATTAACTTCACCGGTCTTGGCTGTAATGGTGAACAGAAAAGCAGAAGTCAGTATTGCGGCCCTGCCCATGCTAGATTGCACTTGTTTTATCAGAATACTTCTGCTTCAACTTTCAACTGATGATAGTCTACCGTGCTTCTAACAACGTCAAACTAACTTCACTTTTTGAGTAAACTTCAATCTGGTTTGATGAACTTTCCTGTTCAAGTGGATTCTTTCCCATGAAAAATAAGGTTATTAAGTCTGAGGCAATGGATTTTCATAGTTGACATTTCAGCCCATCTTCTGCTCTTTGTTGCACCCATAACAAAGCCCACATGAATGCATCTTAAAACTTCAGATGTATTCTTAGATGAGCTAAACTTTCACCAATCAGTTCCAATGGCGCTCCTTTTATCCAAAGTATCCATGCCTAAGAAAGCAAGGCAATAGGTCATGTCGCAACAGAAAAATTGTTGTTAGAAACTCCAGATAAACAAATATGTATATTGTTGAGTAAACAAAAGAAAGCATCCTCAATGTAATCTCTGTCTGGAGCCTTGATGGAGATAAAAGAAGCCCTCGAGCAGTTCCGCCTATAATGTCCATACACTTACTCCAATCCAGCAAGGCAGCAACTTTCTTTTTGTTTGGTCTGATCAATTATCATCCATGTTAGTCTCTGATTAACAACTTGACATGATATAGAACTAAAATGTTGTTGATTCGGACAGGTATTCGTACCAAAAATAAAAGAGTTTAAACTTTTGTTGGCCATATATTAACATATTTTTATCTTCATGAACGCAGCAGCCACGAGGCCTTACGAGATTGTGGAGCTGAAGCTCAGCAATTAATATAATTTCATTTCTTAACTCGTCCAACCCTTGAACAAAACTCTTCGAAAGCCTTTTCACCGCTATTTCTTGTCCTCCAATCAAAATATGCCGTATGTCAAGATGATATGTTCCGGTTGGTGATTCTTTTGCTACTTACGTACAGGTCCAGAATCACCTTCTCCTAACTTGCTACTGCATGAGCTATAGAACTTAAATCAAATATTGGCAACTCCATGTCCCCTTTTCTTACTTCTTCAAATCTATTATTCTTCATAAGATTCCTCCTCCGCATCCAAGAGATCATTCCTGCAATTAGCCTGCCCGTGCCCAACAAAGCCGTGCTCGCAATTATTCCTGCTTTCTTCTTCTCACTCAAGTTCCCTTTTTTCAAGTTGCACCTGATTGCAGAGAAGAATAATTAGAAGCAACTGAAAGTCTCCCTAGTTCAAGATTTCCTTCGTAACTACAGCTCGAATTAAATCTGGGAATTTTTTATTTAGAGTTGAGGGAAACGGAAGAAGAAAAAATGAAGCGGAAGTTTATCATAATTATGTTTTGAAGAGGGAAAATTAGCACAAGCACTGCAAGAGCATTTCTTCAAGCATAATCTCTCACATTCCCTATGACCAATGCTCTTTTCAAACCAGGAAGAAGATGTAGCTGACAGCATATTGGCAGTATACTTGTGAAAGCCATCTTTATCACAGCATTTCAGTGGAGTCCTTCGAATACAACTATCTGACCAATCTGAAAAATTCCAATCTCCCACGACTTGGGCGTGAATCCATCCAAGCATATATATATAGGAGTTCTACTTATCTAGCAGCGTGTTAGTGATGCAGTATAACAGAAATCCTAAAACTGGGATTTCTGAAGCTCTAAGATCACAATCTTAAATTGTAGAGAGGAAACTCTAATATATTCTGAAAACGTAATAATTCATTAGAATGACTTGAAAATAATACACCAATTGTTTTTATACTACCAACAACCAACCTAGCCAATATAGAAAAAAAAAAAAAAAAACTAACCAGGAAATAAAATCCAGATATAACGATGAAAAATAATAAAAAAGTTCAAAACCAGCATTTTCCAGGCCTCAATTGAGGGGTGTTTGACCTCAGCTGGTGCAAGCTGCTTACCTCACATGGAACAGGGCCTATAGAACCTTTTCCTCAAATTTCAGCTTCATCCAAAAGTTAGATTTAATGTTACGACTGTTTTTGTCATACTGGACTTCTTCAACGTCAGTTAGGTCTACAATCACCCAATCTTGAGCTCGTTCATTCCATGTGTAGCTCTGAAAAAGGCCCAATGGATTTAGTGTAAGCCTTGAAGAAACTGAACTTCCATCCTATGCTCGAAATAAACCTCTTTGCTGTCGAACACAAATTCATTTGTGGAAATTATATTAGGTTTCAGTCTAGGATTTGATGTAAATTTTATGCCATCCCATGACCCCGTTCTAAACTCTGTTTTATTCCCTCTTCAAAAGTAGCTGTGGATACCCGTGAGGAATCTATACCAAACGAAAACAGCTCTTCCAAGATGACAGATACCTTTCAATCCGTGTTATGAAGTTGATTCCCATTCTCATTCCAGGTAGTAAGGTATCACAAGGATGATCAAAACTTTGCCACGGAAAGTTTGCAGAGTTATCATCATTTCCTGCTCTTACAGCAAAATTTCACCACTCCGAGAACCGTGCAACTGGATTCTGCCTATTTCTTGATGCATTTGAATTTGATGACCAAACAATATGGTTTTTGGTATTGACTTAAATTATAAAAAGTTTAAATTATATGCATGCCGAGAGAAGTTCTATCTAATAAGTTTGCTTTCATAACCAGGAAAGAACACAATCATCCTAGCGAGTCCTCGTAATGAGATTATCGTTTATTTCTAACCTATGAGAATTTATGTACATGCATCTTGCTGGTGTCCAGTACTTTTCTATCATTATTTGCAATTTTGTCATCAGAAGAACAAAACTGAGCTTAAGATCCAAAATTCAAATTCATAACTACATATATAAGAAGGAAAACTTAGTGACAGCTATAAAATAATAAACTAATAATAAAAACCAAAGTAAAAGATAATAAATAAACATGATTTTAAAAATAAAAATGAAAAAAAAAATGAAAATAGAAATCATGAAAAGATATGAGATCTAGAAGTTATTTTAAGTTGTTACATTGCTAAAAAAAAAAATGCTTGTATATAAAATAATTTTTTGTGAAGCTCAATTTCTTGTGAAGTTCGCTACACTAAATAAGTAAACATATCAATTTCTTTTATAAATCATTTATGTTTTAGGTTAGTTAATTAATTAAAGTTTTTTTTTATAATATTTATAGTTTACTTATATATTTAAATATATTTAAGTGTTTCACAACTATTTTCTAAAGAATTTTGTTGCATTAATATATGATTTGTACGTGAGAGTTTGTTTAGAATTTAGAAGAAATTGATTTTATTTATCATTTGATGAAAATGGGTTTAATTTTATAACTTATATATTTTATAATTGAATAAATAATGTGTTTTTTATTTATTGTCAAGTTGAAAATTCAAGAAAATTGATTTTTTTTTTTTTGAGTTGATATTTATATATATATATATATATATATATATATATATATATATATATATATATATATATATATATATATAAGGAATCCAAACTATCATAGAATGAAGAACAGAGATACGTAATTAAGCTTTAAACTGGAAAATCTATAAAGCAGAAAACAACATTTGTAATTAAGAAGAATAAACTCCACAAAAATGACATATCATGATTGATAGGAATCTAATATGAGAGTACTGTTCTTTACCATTACGAAAGTGATTCATCCGTCCCGTATGGGCTGTGGCATGCAGCTTTAAGCTGAGATTGATACTGGAAAGGCAAATTTAACTCGTTCACTGACGCAAGGGAAGTCAGTCCTCGAGAAATACTGCTATTCTATTGTTCTAACTTCTATGCCCTTCTAAAACGGCATCCATTGCTGCCACTCGATGGTTTCTGCCAAGGTGCGACCATCTCTACATTTACCTTTCAGCTGTCGCTTTCAAGTGAGTGTGTTCCAGAACCATTGTCTACGTTTTGGAGAATTTCTATATGAATCTTCGTGATGCCAGTGCCATGCCAACACAACCATGAACACAGTCTACAATGATGGCGTTTGATGCGCTTTACTGTCCGTATCATGATGGTGAGACACGTGCAGGAAAAAAATCAGTGATTAAGCTCTAGCAACGCGTTTTTTTTCCCTTCCATTTTCCTCTCTTTCCTAAATTTCTGGTCGTTGCAAAAAAACAAAGAAGTTTGGTTTTTTTTTTTTTTTTTTTTCTGATTCAAATAAAATTTTTATTCTTTTGATTGTAATTGTAATGTGTTTCATCTTGAGTTATTTATTAAGTTATTTTTTTTTAATTCTATCCGCATGATTCGTGTCACAAGTTCTAAAGATTGGATCGAATTGACTTTGGTTATTTTTTTTTATTTTTAATTTCATTCATCATTATTGGGTTCGTTAAAATTATATGTTCTTTGTTCTTTTAACCTTATATTTCTATAGAGTTATTCTAATATCATGTCTCGAGTCAAGGATTCAGCAGGTATGACTCATACCTTTTTTTTCATTGCTTTTTAATTTCACCTTTCAACATTAAGTTGGTTTAAGAATTGAATTTCATAGTTTTATTAAATTTGCTTTCATAAAGTTATTTTAGTCTCACAACTAAATTATAGATTTGGTTTGAATTTTACTAATTAAAGTTGAATTATAAAAGATTTTCATTTCCAGTTTTTTCAAAGGATTTATTTTTAAGAATTTATCTATGTTTTAGATGATTCTATACCCAAGCATGATTAGTCAGGTTTGGGAGTGAGGGGTGGTTTATCCCTACCACTTTTTGATTTTTTTTTCTGATATGAACCCTTGAAATATAGGGTGATTCAATTCACAACACTTTCTTTATTTTCATCCATTTTTCTTTTAAATAACAAGTTAATTGCACAGGTTTTCTTATAAAACATTCAGTGGAGCTTGTTATGTTAACTTTAAAACATTATTATAATTGCAGTAACTTCGAATTTATCAAATAATAAGATAATGACTATTTATGATTGAAATAAATATGGATATTTATTACATTGCACTCATTTAAAAATGATTTATTTTGCCTTTAAAATAGTATTTGGTTACTATTTAAGGATAAAAAAAATTTGAGACAACGAAAATATATTAGACAGAAAAATAAATGAAACGGAGATAAAATTGTATTTAATATTAGAATACAAGATGTAATGATTATTTATATATCTTGTTTGGTTATGGTGGACATGATATAATAAAATAAAATAAAAATATTTTATCCTTAATATGTATTAGTATAAAACTTATATATTTAAAAAAATAATTAGATATGATATGTTGACCCTCACGTCCTGTGACCTAGATCTTTTCTCGGGTCAATCTTCAAGTTGAGTTTTAAAATTATGATAATAATGATTTTTATTTTTATATTGACCCTCCTGACTTGTGACATGGGTTTTGCCTATATTCAATTTCGGAATCAGGTTTTAAAACTATAATAATAATCATTTTTATTCTTATATTGACCCGGTCAACGGTAAATCCAACTCGTGACTCGGGTCTTGCCAATGGTCGACCCATGAGTCAGGTCTTAAGACTATGATTATAATTATTTTTATTCTTAAACTAACTCAAATCAACCCAACTCGTGACCTGGGTCATGTCCTCAATCAATTCTTGAGTTGAGTTTTAAAATTATGATAATAACCATTTTTATCTTTACATGTCTTTAAGTCCACAATTTTAAGATTAAGAGTTTTTTACAAAGATATTTTAAAGATAAAAAAATAAAAAATATTATCTATAGAGACAAATCTCCTTTATACTTTCCTGGTACAGTAATCAATCTCTATCTAAAATACCGACAAACCTTTTTTTAAAAAAATAATTATACTTAATTTTGCATATCTATCATAATTATTGAACAGTTATATGTAAACTAAAAATAAAATTTTATTGTGATATTATCAATATAATTAAAAAAAATTAGGGTAAAAATAATGTTTATATGACAAGTAAATCACTTCGAGTTTTTTTTTTTTTCATTTTTTTATAAGAGCAATTTGATGAACAACTCCTGTTCCAGTTTCAAATGATAATCAACTCAGTCAATTCAATCACACGTACACCATTAATTATTCGGACTTCTGCTGTCATTTCAACTTATATGCTTCATTATTAGCCGCAATATATATATTTTTTTCAAAAAAGCAATCTTTTCAAACAAATAAATTAAAATGGAAAGCCAGATAAGTTGAAAAAGTTTCTGTAAAGTGTTTTCACCCTTGGATTCTTTTTCTTCTCTTTTAATTATTATAATTTTGTTTCACAAAATTAATGTTCAGATAATTATAAAATAGTATTTAAAATTATAAACACTCAAAATATTACGAGATGTTATGAACATTGTTTCCACCTTAATTTTTTTTATTTAATCATTTTACTTGTTATTTAATAATTATAGTTTGGTTTTGAGAAATTGATGCTTAGTAAACTATATAATAATATTTGGAATCATTAACATACGTAATCAATAAAATATAAAAAAAAAAAAAAACAATAAAAATGCAACATAAAAAAAAAACAGTCTATTGTATGTTGATAATTACCCACAATATTTTTTTTTTTGATTTTATTTTTGTCACTTAACTTTTTATATTTTGAATTTAATCCTCTCACACTAAGTTGATTTGAAATTGTATTTAATGTTTTGTTTTGACTAGTTTTATTATGGAGTGGGTGTGTGTGTATATATGTATATATATTCCTTTTGAAGATAACAGTGCACGATCTAAAGGTGTAATAGTATAATAATATCAATACCTAGAATAATTAGAGGATAATCAGTTAAGTTAGTGAATAGCAAGACAAATTATTAATTAGGATATAATAAATTAAAAATATTTAATAGTTTATAACTTGAAGTAATTATAATTATAATATCTTAAAATAACTGTACAAGTTGCTAATTTACTATAATGAAACTATCATAAAAAATAAACACGCGATAATTTTATGATATTTTCAATGACTATTTAATTTTGTGATTTTTAAGGAAAAAAAATGACACTTGCATGTTATATATAATGGCTAAATTGGATAAAATAAAACACCCTATCTAATTAAATGGTTGAAATCAGGGGGGAAAAAGTAATCTAGGAAATGTAAATTAAAATGGGCTATAATTTAGAGCGTAGATATTAATTTACAAGTAATTAGGCTATAGAAATAATTCTTTTGCGAGGATATTTTGGAGGTCAGAGATCCTGTAGAAAATCAACGAAGATGGCGGTTGAGAAGAGACGACACAAGAAATGACAAGGTAATTTGCTTGCAATTTATCAACACTAGACAGTGGCCCTACTTGGGATGCATCAACTCCCAGTATTTATATATCTTCACAATTAGCAACTAGGTATGAAACAGCTTAAACACTTGGCATCAATGGATATGATCCTTGCATTCGTATTTATCATTACAAAACTACTTTTATTCCTGTTCAAGTTCTCCACTGCCCTTGACAGCATTAGTCCATCAGAATTTATGATTGATGGCAAGACATTGGTCTCCGAAAAGGGAACTTTTGAACTGGGGTTTTTTAGTCCTGGCATTTCCAAGAAAAGTTACTTGGGAATATGGTACAAAAATATCCCAGTTAGAACCATTGTTTGGGTTGCAAACCGGCGCAATCCTATTAATGATTCCTCTGGCTTGTTGAAGGTAGATAACTGCTGCAACATTGTACTTCTTAGCAACAACACTAATACTGTTGTTTGGTCTTCAAACTCAACGAAAAAAGCAAGCAGTCCGATTTTGCAACTTCTGGATTCTGGGAATCTAGTCTTGAGGGAAAAAAATGATGGAAGTAGTGGACTCTTATGGCAAAGTTTCGATTATCCATGTGATACAATGTTACCAGGAATGAAGTTTGGATGGGATTTAAGGACAGGATTTGATTGGCGTCTATCATCTTGGAAGAGCTCAGATGATCCATCTCCTGGAGACTTTACAATGGGGATCGAACGAGAGAGTATCCCCGAAGTAGTAGCCTGGAAGGGCTCGAAGAAGCACTACAGGAGTGGTCCATGGAATGGCGTTGGATTTAGTGGTTCTGCAGAGGTAAAGCCTAACCCAGTTTTTGATTTCATCTTTTTCTCAAATGACATGGAGGTGTACTATAAAATTAACCTCAAGAGTGAGTCTACAGTGATCTCAAGGTTAGTTTTGAACCATACTACCTACGATCGTCAGTGCTATACATTGAATGAAGAAACTCAAACTTGGGTGCTCCAAGTTTCTGTGCCAAGAGACCGCTGTGATAATTATGGCCTTTGTGGTGCAAATGCAAATTGCATTTTCAATGCCATACCGGTTTGTCAATGTTTGGAAGAATTCAAGCCCAAGTCACCAGAGGAATGGAACAAAATGGACTGGTCTAAAGAGTGTGTGCGAAATAAGGAATTAGACTGTCAGAAAGGAGATGGATTCATCAAATTTGATGGACTCAAATTGCCAGATGCTACACATTCTTGGGTCAACAAAGATATGAATCTCCAGGAATGCAAGGCTAAATGCTTAGGAAATTGTTCCTGTATGGCCTATTCAAATTTAGATATTAGAGGAGGAGGGAGTGGATGCGCTAATTGGTTTGGTGATCTGATGGATATCAGACTGGTTCCGGGTGGAGGCCAGGAACTATACATTCGGATGCATGCTTCCGAAACAGGTATGTTGTTGCCATAGTTTTTGTTAATCCATAAGCATGTGAAAAAGCCACTGAAATTAACCTTAGTTTCCTTGATCACAACTTCATTGATTCAGTTTTAGCTGACATCCAAGTCTTCTTAATTTGCATCGTCAGGAGACCGTGAGGCTAAAGCTAACATGAAGATTGCTGCGATAGCTACAGCTTCCGTTGCCTTAATCTTGGGGATAATAACGATCAGCTATCATATCTTGAAAGAAAAGGCAAAGTCTGCAGGTAAAGTATCCTAGACTGGTCACCTTCACTAAATAAATGACCGTCATGTTTGTTATATATTGGAGTTATAAGCTTGTACAAACAAACAGCAGAAAAAATATATAATTACATAGAGGACACATTCTTCTGTAAATTGTAAAAGAAAAATACAAAGAGAACGTCAATCTTCAATCAATTCAATTTCTGAAACTAGAAAAGTAGAAACATTACTGTTCTGTGTTTTAGTTCATTTTGGTATTGACTCGCAGATGATATTAGCTAATTTGGATTCATTTAATGTTTTAATCATTTTCAGCACTTCGAAAGTTTTCTTCAATAAATGAACCTAATGTTTTAATATTTTGTATCCTTCTTTTCTAATCTTTTAATATTTGACATGGTGCCTAGGAAATACTTCATTTGAGAGAACAGAATCCGACTGGGAAATTGATAAGAACAATGGTGGGCAGAGGGAAGACATGGAGCTACCACTATTTCCGTTCTCAGCCATAGCTGATGCCACCAACAACTTTTCAGTCAACAATAAGCTAGGAGAAGGTGGATTCGGACCTGTCTACAGGGTAAACTTCCAAAAAAGTAGGGTTTCTATAAGAGCAATAAAGCATATTGTTTTATGCAGAGCGTCACAAGTATTTTATAAATTTTGTCCTTTAGGGTAAGCTAGAAGATGGACAGGAAATTGCTGTGAAGAGGTTATCAAGGTGTTCTGGTCAAGGATTCAATGAGTTCAAAAATGAAGTCATACTAATTAACAAGCTTCAGCACAGAAATCTTGTAAAGCTTCTTGGTTGCTGCAGTCAAAGAGAGGAGAAAATGCTGATTTATGAATACATGCCTAACAGAAGCCTGGACTTCTTCATATTCGGTACACTACGAATCCCTTTTAACCTGATAAACATAGCTGTCCTATGGTCTTGATAATAAGAAAATGCTTTAAGTTATTGTTTCTATTAAATTTGTTGTTTTAAGTATTCCAATAGCACTTGGCCTAATATGAATGCTTGACTTATCAGATGAGACAAAAGGTAGACTGTTAGACTGGTCCAGGCGTTTCAACATCATTTCTGGGATTGCAAGGGGGCTTCTCTATCTTCATCAAGATTCCAGATTGAGAATTATACATAGAGATCTCAAAGCAAGTAATGTTTTACTTGATGATCACATGAATCCAAAAATTTCTGATTTTGGTTTGGCTAGAATGTTTGTGGCTGACCAAACTGAAGGCGACACAAGCAGAGTGGTGGGAACTTAGTAAGACATCTGATTCATTAGCCAGTTCTAATATTCCTATATTACCATTATGTTTTCTTATGTTAAACGCTTCATGCAGCGGTTACATGGCACCAGAATACGCTACCGATGGTCTATTCTCAGTGAAATCCGATGTCTTTAGTTTTGGTGTCTTATTGCTTGAGATAATAAGCGGAAAGAAAAGTAAAGGGTATTACCATCCAGACCATAGCCTTAGCCTTATTGGACATGTAAGTGTTCAAGGTTAAATTGCTTTGTCGACTTATTACATGTCCTGAACTAATGGCTGACAGCAAGTCTTTTGTTTGTCTTAGACATGGAGAATGTGGAATGAAGGCAAAGCATCAGAGTTAATTGACGCTTTGGGAGATGAGTCATGCAATCCATCAGAAGTGCTGAGGTGCATACACATTAGCCTCTTATGCGTGCAACATCATCCTGATGACAGGCCAAGCATGGCCTCTGTCGTATGGATGTTGGGAGGAGAGAGTGCGTTGCCTAAGCCAAAAGAACCAGCTTTCCTTAATCACAGAGCTCCTGGTGAATCAAGTTTATCCTCGAGCAAGATTGGATCATCTTCAACCAACGAAATTACTGTCTCAGTCTTGGAGCCTCGGTAGCTAATTGCCTATATCTGGTTAACTAGACTGGAATTAAGGTCTGCTTTAAACTATGTAGCAGCATTGGCCAAATGCTCTTGTTTTGCTTCTGAATTATTTCCTGCTTGTCCTATCATTGCATACTAGTTACAAACCCTCACGTTGCTTTGGTGATCAAAATCTTTGTGTGATTTTTAAGCAGAAAATTTCTACTATTAAATCATTTATATAACCTGTTTAATTTTCCATGTACATTATGCAGACTTTTTTATATAAAGAAATAATTTAATTGAGAAAAAAGATCACTAACTAAACAAATAATTATTTGTATAATAGGAAAAGGAAGAAAACAATGTTATATTCTTAATGTTGAATATATTGTCTAATTATAAAATCGTTTAAATATCAAAGTTCATTCTTGTACTAAAAAAAATATAATTTATAAGTATATGAATTCTAAAACTTTATAATAATATATCATTTTTCAAAAGAAAATAGAAATCAATTAGATATCGTTCGAGTAACTAATTTAATTAAGTATTTAGATCATTGTCACGCATTGAGAGCAAATTTAATTTTTTTTTTTTAAAAGTAAAAAACATGTTGAGGCATTGCTAAAAAAATTTCTACTAGAATTTTTTAAAAAAACTGTATGGGGATTAACTTGATGTAACATGGTTAACTTTACAGTTTTAAATGCAACTTATATGACCGATAAAAACATAGTTTGACTCAAAATCAATATTTAAAATGAGATTTTTTTTTATAAATATTGAGACGACAACATATCAAATCGACTCAGGTCAATCCGGATTAACAGGACAATCCTCATGTTGGGTCCTGAAACCATGATAACCCAATAGAAACTAATTAAAACAAATTATAAATCTCAATTTTCAATAAACTCAATGTTTAATAATGAAACTAAAAAAAATCCAATAAAAATAACCTGAGTCAATCTGAGTTAACCTTCCAAACTCATGACCCGGTCATGAGACTAGGATAGTCCAATATAAATCAAATTGAGACAAATTATGAAGTTTAATTATTAATCAACCTAGTGTTAAAAGATAAAATTAAAAAAAATCAATTAAAAAATAACACAAAAACATCTTGAGTCAACTTAGGTTAACCCGCTAAACTCGTGACTCAAGTCATGAGACAAAGATAATCTTCTATAAAGTAATCTGAAACAAATCATGAAATTTAATTCTTAATCAACCCAATATTAAAAAGATAAAATTGAGAAAAAAAATCGATTAAGAAAAAGAAAATGAAAAAAAAAATTTATTCAATCGAGTTAATCTGTCAAACCCGCAATCCGCGTCATGAGACTAAAATAATCTTATAAAAATTAAATTAGAAAATAATTATGAAACTTAATTCTTAATAAACTTAATGTTAAATGATATAATTTTAAAAAAATAAAAAATATATATATATAAATAAATAAATAACTATTCAAATAAATTGTGTTATGTCTCTTTTAATTTATTTTGTTAATTTATATTATCATAATACATTCTTTAAAAAAAAAAAGCAAGAAGAAGAAGAGAGAGAACACCTTTTGGTGTCATCACATACCCTTTTTCACTAAAAATATTAATGTTCAATAAAAGAAATATTTTAACTTAGTCCTTACTGCATTTCAAAATTAAATTGAAAATAAATATTTTATGAAATCTTGATAATATCTTTTTTCAATTATATTTAAAATTGCAAAAAAAAAATATCATGTTTATATTTCAAGTAATTGTGAGAAAAAAGTACAATCATATTTAAATAAAAACTTTTAAGTTTCAAATTTTAACTTTATTATATTCAGGACATTAATAATTGTTTTGAACCAAAACTCTAAGCTCAAATTGTCATAAATAATCAGCTTTTTTCTTACAAAATTATTTATTTTTTTGAAAATCATTCACTAATTTTGTGGTTTATGGGCGGGGACAGTATTATATATATATATATATATATGGAATTGTATTAGAAAAAATAAATAGTAAGATTTTCTTCTCACCTACCAAGTCTAAGAAAGTTACTTTTATATAGTTTATTTTAAGTGGATAGAGTAGGCGTTTTTTTTTTTTTCTGATTTGGAGTTTTTTTTTTTTTTTTTTTCAAACTTTCCTTCGTGGGGTGTAAAATAGGTTCCAGTTTTAGTTATAAAACATAATTGTTATTAACTAAAACTAAATTATTTAGGGAACTGTAGCAATAAATATTTGGTCCTTCACAAATAGCCACAAACCTAGCAATTGAGGAGTAAATCTATATTTTTATAAAGACGCATTAATCATTGACAAATTAATAAGAGATAAAAATAGTTTTTTACTTCCATTATAAATAGTATAATGACTTAATTAGCTTTATAAAAAAAAAGAAAAAAAAAACATTAAGTTGAGTGCAGGGCCTTTCTAGTCATTTTCATTTTCGAAGCACAATTAAATTACTGCACTACACTAGGAAGCAGCAAAAATTAAGCTTCCTTACAACGCTTCTTCATTTTGTGTTTTTTTTTTTTAGTTATAATTAAATAAATTTAGGGGCAATTTGATTTTTTATAAATATAAAATTTTAATAAAAAGAAAAAATCAATAAGTACTACCGTTTATACTTCATATCCAATTTAGTCTATATTTTTTATTGCTGTTTATTTTTTTAATCTTTTTTTAATTGATTTTTTTCTTCAATTTCATCCTTAATTATCAAATTTTATTTGATTTTTATATCAAATTTAAACTGTATTCTTTTGATATTTTTTAATCATTTCTCTAATTAAATTTATTTCAATTTCATCCAACATCTTTTGATTTTGATTTTTTTTCATGTTGAATTGACCCCCCATTATTTTATTAATGTTTATTTTGTTTTGGATAATTTTTTATTGTATTTTTGTAAATCTCATACCTTGGCATTTTTTTTATGGAGCCACGAGTTTTAAAGGTTATTTGACTTTGATCTTTTTAAAATCCGTCTATAAAATTGATTTTTTTAAAAAATAATTTTATTATTAAATATTTGATTTTGATGAAATTAGTCTTCAAGCTTCTTCTTCTTTTCACCTTTTCTTTTTATAGTATTATCCAAATTCTATGCTCATGGTTTCAAGGTTGACGGGTTAATTAGGGCTTACTTAATTTTATTTTATTTTTGCATTTTTAATTTTTTTTTAGTTTCATTCCTTGGCATTTTTTTATTCAAAATCTTGCTTCGTTGGTTTTTAGGATTTGCCTTCTACGCTGCAATCCAGACCTCATTATTACAATAATGAGTTTCAAAAGTTACACTAGTTGTTTTTATTATTTTTTTTCCAATCTTATCATTTAAGAGTTGTTTTATGGTTGAATTTCATAGTTTGATTTAGTTAGCTTTCTTGGAAGACTTTTTTTTTATTAGCACAAATATCTTAATCTTAGTTATCTTTTGATCAAATATCAATTTAATTAATTAGATATGTGTATAAGCATTTTGATTTGTGATTGAGAATTTTTTTGTATTAAAAAATTCATTGCAAATGCCTGTATAATTACTCACTTTACTAAAAAAAAAAAACAACTCACAATCAGAATGCAAATACAAGTCTAGCACATACCAAACACCTCAGTAATCTTTCTATTTTTTTTTATCATACCTTCAAGAATCTTAAGATTTAAGCAACAACCATGTAAATTTTATTTTATTTAGATTATTTAAATTTTAATTAAAAGGGGAAAGTGCATGATTAAATGAAAATGCAGGGCTAAAATATTATGTACTTCTAAGAATAATTCAATTTATATTAGTTCAATAACTTATATCATATTACCATAAAGGTTGAAAATTCTATCATTATGAAAGAAAGAAATAGGGAAAGAAATTTTAATTTTAAATTAACCTAAGATGTATTTAATCTCTACAACGATTTTTCAAAGATACCATTTGTATCTAGCTATAAATATTTTTTAAATTTTATTTTTAACATCGGTACATCAAAATAATCTAAAATCATCAAAAAAATAATAATTTTAAGAAAAATAATCAATTCTTTTTAAAAATTATTTAACAATGCAAAAATAAATAGACTCTTGAACTAGTAATTGTTATTTGATAGCTCAACGTATTTGAAAAATATAGCCCTAGCTAGAGATAGTTTCAAACATTTGGCTTGGCTGATAAATGAAGGCCCGACTCGGCCATTTAATTTCACAACCCGTTAATTACACTTTCTATAGCTAATGGTAACAATAGCATTCAAGATCCACAATTAGTTTTCATAACTCCATCCAAGATGGTGAGGGAATGGGAAATTTAAGAAAACTTTTGGTGTAAGATTCAGGTCTTTTTAGGATTGTGGTAGTGGTTGCGGTTTAAAATGTTTTTTTTACTTAGAAATACATTAAAATAATATTTTTAATATTTTTAAAAAATTATTTTTGAGACTTGTACATCAAAACGATCTGAAAATATAAAAATATAATAATTTTTTTAAAAAAAATTGAATCTTAGAGGAACGTATTCCCAAATAAACTAAACAAGGATAGAGCTGCTGCTTTTTCTTTACAAAGAAGCAAAGTTACATAAAGATTCTAAATACAAATTTTGAATGCATGGAAATCAAGTCAACCAAGACCTGGGACGAAAGAGGGTTATGAGCTGACATAATTATAAAATTTAACCCATTCAAAGCAATCAATGATAAGCTCCAAGCAAACACAAGGCTTGAACATATATACCCATGTAAGTGGAACGAAATCATATGCTCAAAATGGGAAGAGAAATGGAAATAACATTTTAGGCTGCAACTTAATGACATTTCCACACGCAGCAAAAACAAAATCCCTACGAGGGACAAGATTTCAGTGACCAAATTTAATTGATTGTAATCCTCATTGAAGTAAAAGACCCTGGATTCTAATCCTACGCAGTCCTATTAAAAATAAACGCTCCCTGGTGAAGGTGAATTATAATCCTATTCTAAATAGCATAAGGTGAAGGATACCACCTCAAATCCCATCAAAAACTAAAATCAAACAGAGATAAAAGACAAGCCAGCCATATCCTAATGAAGGTGAATTGTGATCATATTCTAGAAAACTCAGATGTGCTACCTAAGAACTTGGCCAAGTTCCCTATTGAAACAAAAACTAAACTATTTCCTTAAGAAAAACTTATAGTTATGCCCCCTAAAAATAACGAGAAAAAAAAAAACTTCGGTGGATGAATTGAAGATTGCAAGAATACTAAGGCTAATAGCAGCCGATAACAATACTGAATGTAAAAGAGCCAAAAAAAAAAATGTTTACTTTCTGTACATTTCAGATCACCAAACAAGGAAAGGTCCTAGATTGCTATTCAATATGGAGGGGGAAACTATAATAAATGAGATGATCTCATATTAAATTAATCAAAAGATGCCATATTGAGCATATGACTAAAATGTTCAAGTAAATTCAGACAATGTGAAGTTCAAACAGAAGGCACTTCCAACATTGAAAAGATTTGAAGATGAAACACGAGAGCAATCTTAGGCCATTAGCATTGACTAGCTTCTTCACGAGTATAAATTTTTCCACCCCATCTTTAGAATCTTTAACAACATCTACAACTTGTCTAATAACACAATCCTCCTATAGGTTTCAAGTTAGAATCTTTACAGAAACTTCCTCAATAGGGTTGGTCTGATTAGAATCAATTAACTTCTTCATAGGTATAAATTTTCCCACCCTATCTTTAGAATCCACAACACCTTCTACCCATGAACCTTTGCCAAGGTTCTGGATTTTGTCTCAATGCCAAAGATCTATTAATATACTTGCAGACAAAAGGTGCATAAGTTTTAGACTAATAACTGATACCATGAATAAAGATCAAGAGATGCTTATGGGAAGAGGTTTCTCCCCCTACATAACCATGAAAAAACAAGCAGAATATTGGAGTGGAAAGGTTAATCATGAAATTTGCATATTCATGACTGAGATAATTGAATTTAGTCAATTTACTATGAGTAAAACTATAAATTCCATGAGATAGAGCAATCTCAATAAGCCAAACATAAATACAGTTGAGTCCATTAAAAAATTAATATCCAAGTTCGCATGTCAGCTAGAAAAACATTCTTTGAAGACTGAGGGAACCACAAAGAAGTTTAAGTTGGCTAAGGTTGCAAAACAAGACGAACAAGATATACTACTGGTCCTAGGAAAGAACAACAAATTCTCCAACGATAAAACCATCACCCATAGAAAAATGCAAGCATCATAAGCATAACAAGGCAATGATGGTGGAAAATGGTGAGAGCAATATCCAGGAATTTAACAAAGGATCCAATGGTCTATCTAAAATCTGTTGATGGATCCTTTCTTGGCAAGCCCATATCCTTCTACTGCTCAAATATTAAACCATAAAGTTCTTCGAGAAAGGCAGCATTTTTTAAGGCCTTCAAAGCTTCTGAGAGGAAAGGAAATATACTATAGAATAATGCAATAGGGAACATTCACGTTTCAAAAATTAATGACCTGATTGAATGCATGAAACGTGTGAATTGAAAAGGTAAGGACTCATACGAACGATAAATATACAACAAACGAGCAATTCATCTATCTATTTTTAATAGGTTGTGATGATTCTATATTTGTCACACCATAACTCTCAATAGATTCTTCAGAAGAAAGGGTACCTGGTGTGATAAAACTAAACTATCATAGGCGATACAGTTCAGCAGCCTATGCAAGCATTCCTCCTGATGAGAAGCAGAAAACAGGTCTTAAGGAAATCAAGGTCAATAGAATCATATCTTTTGGCATATGCAAGAAAAGATGGTAACATGAAACAACAATGTCCTCTTTGAGAAATTTGCTAACAAGGAAGTACCATCCCTACACATTACACAACAGAAATTTTTAAAAAAATATCCAATTTTTCTCAACAGCACTTTATTAAAAATATCAGCCAAGGAAGGATTAGTTACTAAATGAGACCTATAGTAATTTCAAACATTAACGAGTTAAATGGTCTGCTTACCCAAATTTAATAATAGGATTAGTTACTAAATATCGAGAATGTGATATTATATGCTTCTAGCAGTCACAAATCAGTTGTTGTAGCAAGAAGGCAAAAGCATTTGTAACGCCTTATATGCAATAAAAACTTTCAAGACATAAAATAGAGAAAAAGATGCCTTCAGTAGTGTAGAAAGAAGAAATTTACATATATTAGGCAGAAACATTACTTGGACATATGGCATTTACACTACAAATTAAAACAAAAGCATTACAACAAAGAAACCCTATCAAGATTAAGACACACAAAATGCAGAGAAATTCATATTAAAGAAAAAACACATCAATATTTGAAAAACAAAAAAGAAAAAAGAAAGGAGAAACCAATTACATGGAAAGTGAAATTAATAAATCTTAAAGAGAAACAAGAAACTATTGACAACAAAATTCAATCTAAGAATGAAATAAAAAGAAAATAAGCTAAAAAACCAAAACTTTAAAACTGAAATTCTTCAATCCCTTGATAAAGTCAAGAAATCATAATTTACAATGACTAGAAATTTTTAAGAAACCCAGATGCTAAAACATCAAAATCCAGAAATACACACCAAAAACTTTTGACCAAAATAAATAGATAAAAAATCCCATGGAAGAAGAACAAATTATGTATCTAAAGAGAGACTGATAGAGAAAAATATTGGAACTCACAGAAGTAGAACACAGAATTTGAATCAAACTTCAAATAGAGAGTTTAAACGACTAAAAGAGGATTGTTGTTTCTTGAAAGAGAGAGAGAGAGAGAGAGAGAGAGAGAAAGTTTTTCTTTTGAAATTGAATGTGAAGTTTTAGAGAGGCTGGATTTTCACACTGCAAGAAAAACTACAGACAATTAAAAAAATTATCGACCGTTGGAATTATTGAACGACAGGGTGTTTGGTTTTTCCGTTTGCTTTGTCTGTTTAGGTTTTCCAAACGACAATTTCTCATAGGGATTTAAAACAATTAGGGATTTTTTTCACCTTAATGAAAAACCATTTTTATTTTAAAAAACTAAAGGTGAAATAATCAAACACCATAATTTAATTCAACCCTTTATTATGTTTTTAATCATTTTATTATTTTCATATGTTTCTAGGTTTATTGTATTTTTCCTCTTTTGTAAGCAAAATAAAAAGGAGCTTGGATTTATAAAGTGCAATGCAACAAGTTTCTTTTTATGGAACTGAAAGAATATTGTCTTATTTTTTAAATAATTTTTATTTATTTATTTATAATAATTATGTTTTTTTTATTAATTAGAAAAATAAATTTAATTCTTCATTCATTAGAAGATAAATTTAACATATCATAAAAAACAAAACAAGGGAGTATTAGTATAGTTTGATTTAGATTGAGTTTTTAATTGAACTAAATAAGATATAGACTTTGTCATACATCTTTGATTTGATCGAGTTTTTAGTGGTTCAATTGACTATTCAAAACATAATTTGGTCTAGGGGGTTGATCAGAAAAAATCAGAATTCAAAACCTTTATTAGATCAAGTTTTTAATTTAAACGAACAAAATATTGATCCAGATAAACACATTCAATCCAAGTTTTTAGTGATATGGTTGATCTGGTCAAACCTAATCTAAACTTAACCAAGTCAACACAAAAAAACTTTGTTTTAATAAATAAAAAAATTGACATGAAGTCTCCTTATTATATAGCCTAGATTAGCTAAATAAGAGGGTATCTTATTTGTGAACAAATAGTTAAGAAAACAAAAAAGAAAGAGAGAGGGAGAGATTATGCCAGTAAACAAATGTCTTCTCCAAGTGAAGTTTCATAAGAATTATCTCATTATTGATTTGTAAGGAGGCGTTGAGCTTTGAAGACAATAAGTTTCAATAAACAGGTTTTCAATCAATATACTTGATTTTAAAACAAAATATAAAACATACAAATTTCTAATGTGAATAAAGAGTCAAGTCGAATAATGATAAGATCCTCTAATACACACATAGCATAATTAAGTTTGTAGAAAAAGTGCAAAAATTTAAATAGAATTTAAATAGGAGATATATAGAAAGTAAGATTTAAATGAACCTTACTTAAATTTGTATTAAAATTATTACAGGAGATTGTGGTTCTAGAGGTTCGAATCCAAGCAGTATGGATCTTTTTACAGGATAAGAGATAGTAATACAAAAGGTTATATGGAAATTTAAATATGTTACAAGAGGATAAATGTGTGATGCTTTTTATAGAGGAACTCTTATATGAAGTTTTGCTCTCAAAGCCTGGGATTAGTCTCTTTATATAAAGCAAAACGAGATTATCTTCTTTGAAAATTTTGTAAAGCAAATGATTTGCTTTTCAAAAAGTTATTTGTCAATTTTCACCGATAATTATTTATTATTTATGCAAGTGGGGGGTCAATTTTTAAAAAGTTGAAGTGGTAGCTGGCTATTTTTTCCATTTATACCAACAAAAGAAGATGAACCTCAGCCTAATGGTTTGGAGGATCTCGACTAAGAAATAAAATAAGTCAAAATATTTTTGGGCTTCTTAAAATACTTTTTTTTTTACAGAGGTAGTGATTGCCTAAGATTTTTGTATAAGAGAGAGAATATCATAACAGTCATTTTTATTGTCATTTGCTAGGCCGATTATAGAACTTGAACATAATAAAGATGAAGATGCATCATTGTCTTTTGGTGATTTATAGGAGTTGCTTTGTGATTTTAAAATACTT
The DNA here is from genome assembly GCA_015852605.2 of Populus deltoides. Lineage (NCBI taxonomy): Eukaryota > Viridiplantae > Streptophyta > Magnoliopsida > Malpighiales > Salicaceae > Populus > Populus deltoides. The sequence continues at coordinate 17,470,823 of CM027580.2, forward strand.
TTCCTCATATTGTGGTGCTAAGGCAAGAAAAGCATAAGTATGAGATCTATGTGCTAGGAATTTAAATTGAGGATTTGAGTCTATAATCAGAGCATTTTGGTGATGTTGTGATCATTCCATGACAATAAGTTTAGAACTTTTGGTTCCTGCTACAAAAAAATCCCATTATTTTACTTTATATCTTCTAATGATGATGAGATACTCGTACAAGAATATTGTAGTCAAAATACAAGGAACATACCCAAGCGACAAACAATTTGAAACATAAATATTGGGGATTCAAAATAATTGTCAATCCTATTATCAATATTCCTAACTTTGATGTTAGTGAACATTGAGGATATTACTTATTCTAATATTAGTGAATACGAATATTTCTAACTCTGGTACTAGTGAATAAACTAGTAAAATTCAAATTGAAAGCAAAAACACATATTCTTATTATTTGATTTAGAGATTAAAAAAGAAAGGATAGATATGTATTGCATGCTAGATTTACATTTCACAGTTTAAGTCTATAACTCAATACTAAGTAAAGTTGTCAAAAAAATACGAGGAGCCCACAAATAAATCCAAAAGGATCCCTAATTTTTTTGGAATTTTTTGATATCTTAAAAGACATGTTTGACTAGATATAAAAAACAAAAAAGGAAAAGGCATAAGGGTGTGTTTTTCCAAACACACCTTTAGCCCAAAGAAAATTAGGTAAGATGGGCTTGAGGCCTAGGCCCAGCCTAGTCTCAACAATTTCTATCTCTTTCTGTTTTTTTTATGGACTGCATGAAGCCTAGCAATATAAGCTGGGCTTGACCTAGCCTATCAAGATTGGTCACTAGCCCAAGCCAGTGACCAAGCCTTGCACCAATGGGCACGCGTGAATTAATTCATTTAAGATATCATTTTAGTCCCTTATTTTTTTAGATTTTAGGTGACAAGTCCTTTGAATTTTAAGAAAATACATCTTAGTCTCATTCTCATGACCAAATTTGATGGTTTTGAAAATTAGATCTATTTAACTTTTATTTTATTTTATCCTACGACATTAGACTATTGAGCCTTGAATTTTTTTTAATTTTCAGCTTTATTTGAAATTATTAGTTAGTCAAGTTAACCCAGAATCATTGAATATCATTATTTGAGTTTTTTATATTAAAAAAATTTATATATTACAGGCAAAAAAATCTGGTCAGTCTTATATTGCATCATTTTCAGGCAAGACTAACGAAAAAAGACAAGTAACAAACGTATTTAAGGGGAGTCGATACTCATAAGAACATTCAGCCCAAGCACTAGATTTCTACCCTTGTCGACACGACACAAAAGCCATCATTTTCATATCTTTTCAACACCTTTGAAAATAAAAATAGTTCTAAAAACTTCTCCAAATACTTGGGAAGCATGTTTCGAAAGGCCTTGTACAGCTGTTCAGGTTTGTAAAAATAGTTCACAAAAGTTATTTGAGATTTGAAAAGAAAAATCATAAAAAAAAATCTTGAGATTTTTAGTGAACACTTTCTTCCTCTTATTTACATCTATTGACTATAACACTAACCAAATGCAATGCTGGGCCAGTAGAAAGAAATGACCTAAGAAACAAGGTAACCTGTTGCTATCTATCAACACTCAACAGTAACCCAACTTTCTGGGCATCATTTTCCTATTCAAAACTCATGTTTCCCCAAGTCTATACTGCAATCATTCATATAGATTGTAGTATTTTTCTCTATAACTAGCAACTGGTTAAACGGCTTGAACGCTAGACATCAATGGGTATGATCCTTTTACTTACATTTATCAGTACTAATGTACTTATTTTGCTTTTGAAATTCTCCAATGCCCTTGAAAGCATTAGTCCATCAGAATCTATGGGTGATGGAAAGACATTGGTCTCCAAAGAGGGAACCTTTGAGCTGGGTTTCTTTAGTCCTGGCATTTCGAATTACAGTTACTTGGGAATATGGTACAAGAATATCCCACTTAGAACCATTGTCTGGGTGGCAAACCGGCGCAATCCTATCAATGGTACTTCTGGCTTGTTGAAGATAGACGACACAGGAAATCTTGTACTTCTCAGCAAGAACAGTAATGTTGTTGTTTGGTCTTCAAACTCCACAATAAAAGCTCAAAGTCCAATAGTACAACTTCTGGATTCCGGTAATCTGGTCTTAAGAGACAAACAAGATGCAAATACTGGAATCATATGGCAAAGTTTCGACTATCCGTGTGATACACTGTTGCCAGGAATGAAGCTCGGATGGGACTTAAAGACAGGATTTGATCGGCGTCTATCATCTTGGAAGAGCCCGGATAATCCATCTCCTGGAGACTTTACATGGACACTGGAACTTCAGAGTAACCCTGAGGGAGTGAACTGGAAGGGGTCAAATAAGTTCTACAGAAGTGGCCCATGGAATGGCATTGGATTTAGTGGTGCCCCAGAGATAAGGGCCAACCCACTTTTTTATTTTAATTTTATCTCAAATGACCAGGAGGTGTATTATTCATATGACCTTAAGGATCGATCTGTAATCACGAGGATAGTCTTGAACCAAACTACCTATCGTCGTCAGCGATACATATGGAGTGAAGATACTAAAAGTTGGATTCTTTATGCTTCTGTCCCAAGAGATTACTGTGACAATTATGGTCTTTGTGGTGTAAATGGAAATTGCATTATTAGTGCGATGCCCGTCTGTCAATGTTTAGAAAAATTCAAGCCTAAGTCAGTAGAGGCATGGAACACAATGGACTGGTCTCAAGGATGTGTGCGAAATAAGGAATTAGAATGTCAGAAAGGAGATGGATTCATCAAACTTGATGGGCTCAAGGTGCCGGATGCTACAGATTCTTGGGTCAACAAAACTATGAATCTCAAGGAATGCAGGGCTAAATGCTTACAAAACTGTTCTTGTATGGCATATACAAATTTAGATATTAGAGGAAGAGGCAGTGGCTGTGCTATTTGGTTTGGCGATCTGATAGATATTAGACAAGTTCCAATTGGAGGCCAGACACTATACGTTCGATTGCACGCTTCAGAAATAGGTATGTGGTTGCTATAATTTTCAGTATTCCATGAGCATGTGAATAAGCCACTGAAGTTAACCACTGTTTCCTTGATCACAGCTTCTTTGCTTCAGTTTTAGCAGAATTCTAACTATTCTTCATTTTGCAATTGACCATGAAGAGGCAAAAGCTAAACCTAAGATAAGGATTGCAGTGATAACTACAGTTACCATTGCCGTGGTCTTGGGGATGCTCATGGCCATCTATTACGTCCGCAAAAGCAAGGCAAAGCGCGCAGGTAAGTTAATTAGACCGATCGCCAGCTGTCACTAAATTTGTGACCATTTGGTATTCTTTCAATTTCTTATAGGGTTACGAGTGTATAGATAGAATTAGATTGAACAATAGATCACTACGAGATTGATACGTGGGATTTTTTTTTAATTTATAGCTAGCATAATTTTTAATTTATTTATTAAATAGGGTTAAGATTTTTATAGAAGATTCTAAAGGATCTATTTCATATAAAATTAAAATTTCATACAAATTAGAGATCGAAAACATCTTATTATTTTGTAAATTACTATTCAGGAATTGACATAATTTTCTAGTTGATTTACTATTTTTATTTCTATATAGTTTAGAATTCTTTTATTATTTTTTAAGTTTTGTTTATGATGCTTTTTCTAGTATAAATATGATTGTTTAATTTGTATTTCAATAAATATACAATTTTGCCTTAATAGACATAACTTAATTAAGGTCTTCAAATAAAAGTTAATATTCAAGAATTGTCATAATTTCTTAATTGATTTAATTTAACTTTTTTAGTATTTAGTTGTGATCTTTTATTATTTTTTATAGCTTTGTTTAGGATGTTTTCTTAATATAAATAGAGTTATTTAACGTGTATTTTAGCAAATTATTTGGAGAGAAGATATTGATTAATAAAATTTAAAATTAGGGTTGTAAAATTTTGAGTTGCTTGAATTTACTGTTTTTCTTGAATTATCTATGTCTAATTTAGCCTGTGAAAGAAATTTTCATGTACCCTGCGAAAGAAATTTAAGAAATGGTCTTCAATCAATAGAATTTCAGCACCAAAACTAACATATTAGCTGTGCCAATGTTGTACGTATTGTTAAGAGGGTGACTAATTACCCAAATCAGTACTTACTTCCAAATCACAATTATAACTTCTAACCGGGGTGTAGCTATGAATTGTAGTTTGGGAGGACCAAATTAGAGAGAAAAAAAATTGAAAGGAGCTAAAGTTTAAATTTTTTTACTTTTAAGACTAAAAATCTAATTTATTGAAGGAGAGCGTTGAAAAAAAAAATTCTTGCAGGAGCCTCTGCACCTGCTAGCCCCCTCTAGTAACAATGTCTAATCATTGTGGGATTGATCTAATGTTCTAATCATTGTCAGCACAATCGAACATTTTCTTCGGTGATCGAAATTAAAATTTGAATAACTTGAAACCATTCATTCATATCTCTCTTCTTCTTTTTTTTTTTTTTTAATATGGTGTTGATATTACCCTGTTTTAGAGAGAATGGAAAAGTGCTTGCAAAATGATCATGAGAATGATAAAGGACAAAAGCAAGACTTGGAGCTACCACTCTTTGAGTTCACTGCAATAGCTAATGCCACCAGCAACTTTTCGATCAACAATAAGTTAGGAGAAGGTGGATATGGACCTGTCTACAAGGTAAACTTTAAAAATGCCTAGCAAACGTCATTTATGACAACTAAGGCATTTTGATTTATGCAGAGAAGCGCAAGCATTTTATAAACGTTTTCCTTTAGGGTAAGCTAGAAGATGGACAAGAAATTGCTGTGAAGAGGCTGTCAAGGAGTTCTAGACAAGGATTAAATGAGTTCAAAAATGAAGTGATACTGCTTAACAAGCTTCAGCACAGAAATCTTGTAAAGCTTCTTGGTTGCTGCATTGAGAGAGAGGAGAAAATGCTGATTTATGAATACATGCCCAACGGAAGCCTGGACTCGTTCATTTTCAGTACGGGTCTCTCGTAACCTAATAATTAACTTAGTTGGCCTAATATGCAAAAAAGTGTTTTAAGTTTTTGTTGCTATTAGATTCTTTATTTTGTGTATTCCAATAGCAGCTTGGCCTAATATGAAAACATGACTTATCAGATGGGACAAAAGGAAAAATGTTAGACTGGTCAAGGCATTTCAACATCATTTCTGGGATTGCAAGGGGGCTTCTCTATCTTCATCAAGATTCCAGATTGAGAATTATACATAGAGATCTCAAAGCAAGTAATGTCTTACTTGATGATCACATGAATCCAAAAATTTCTGATTTTGGTCTGGCTAGAATGTTTGTGGCTGACCAAACTGAAGGCGACACAAGCAGAGTGGTGGGAACTTAGTAAGACATCTGATTCATTAGCCAGTTCTAATATTCCTATATTACCATTATGTTTTCTTATGTTAAACGCTTCATGCAGCGGTTACATGGCACCAGAATACGCTACCGATGGTCTATTCTCAGTGAAATCCGATGTCTTTAGTTTCGGTGTCTTATTGCTTGAGATAATAAGCGGAAAGAAAAGTAGAGGGTTTTACCATCCAGAACATAGCCTTAGCCTTATTGGACATGTAAGTATTCAGGGTTAAATTGCTTTGTCTTATTACATGTCCTGAACTAATGGCTGACAGCAAGTCTTTTGTTTGTCTTAGACATGGAGATTGTGGAATGAAGGCAAAGCATCAGAGTTAATTGACGCACTGAGAGATGAGTCATGCAATCCCTCAGAAGTGCTGAGATGCATACACATTAGCCTCTTATGCGTGCAACAGCATCCTGATGACCGGCCAAGCATGGCCTCTGTCGTTCGGATGTTGGGAGGAGAGAGTGCGTTGCCTAAGCCAAAAGAACCAGCTTTTCTTAATGACGGAGGTCCACTTGACTCAAGTTCCTCCTCAAACAAGGTTGGATTATCTTCAACCAATGAGATCACTGTCGCAGTCTTAGAGCCTCGGTAACTAATTAATACTGTATATGAATCTTTCAACCTATATTCCTTTAGCTGGTAAGCTTAACTTGAATTAATAAGGTCTGGTGATAAACTTTTTAGCAGGATCGATCAACTCTAATTGTATTTCTGAATTATATTCTGTTTTCTCTCTCTCTCTCTCTCTCTCTCTCTCTCTCTCTCTCTCTCTATATATATATATATATATATATATATATATGAACAAGATTTTATTAGTGCAGCAATGCGTATAATTAAAATTACATTATTTTTGCAGATAATAACCACTTTGCTTAAGTTTAATCATTTGACAACGTGTTTTAGCTACAAGACAGGCTCAGATAAAAATGTGTTTTAGCTAAAACAACGAAACCTGATGGCAGTTAAATTATAGATTTTATGATGCATAAATGTTGAGCAACTTTGTATCAGTATCTATAAGCACAGCATGAGGTTATAGGAGCATCAGCATGATGCATGCTGTGTCCGAAAATCTTAATTGAAAAATTGCCGAAGCCTGTAAGAAGATCTTTCCAGTCTTCCTGTTCTTGGTCAAAGCTTATTGTTTCATGTGATTTTTAAGCAACAATGACCTTGGCAAGATAAAATAATAAAGCTTTGATACTTGTCAGGGGAGGCTAGGATCGATCTTCTTAAACTCTCTCTCCACGTAAGAAACTCAACTACTTTATGACGTCATCAATATATGAATGTTAAATTAATGTTTCTCTAAAACTACTTATTAAATTAAATCTAAATGTTAGTTTTGAAACTTGTTTCGTGAGCTGTAACTGGATCAGGTTTAAAAATAAAAAAACAAAATCTAAAAAGACCCGGCAATTTAATTAACCTGATTAAAAATTTAATTATAATCTGTTGATTTTTATTGTTTTTTTTTACTAAAACAACATCGTTTTGATTTTAAAAAAAAATTAACCCAGTTAAAATCTGAAATCAGGACTTTGGACTAAGCCAGGTTTAAAAACTATGATTATATATATATTATCTTGATATTTGATAATTGATTTTTCGAACTTAAAAAGGTTCGAACGAACGGGAACCACCACTTACGGAGAAAGGCTAAAATTTCGGTTACAAGAAAAAAAGATAACTAATTAGATATTTTCAAGAAAAAATTGAGATGACCCAAAAAAATATTTTAAAAAAAAGTTCAATATTTTTATTTCTAAGTTCATTTATTCTAAACCACAGCTTATATCCAATTATTATCTAAGTTTATTTTGCAAGTTTATTTTTAAGTCAGGTCTTTGATATAAGTTTAGAATTAATCTTGGTATTAACTCGTCAATATTTTATTTTATTTGCTTTTTATGTCTTTAATAAAATACATGAAAAACAAAAATTAAATCTTATGCAATTATTCACGGAGTTGAATAAAAATAATTGTCAAATCCTCAAATTAGAAATCTCGTCCACTCGAAATTGGATCCTAGTAATTATTAACTTTCAAAATAAAATATTTATGTGGAAAATGCAAATTTTGAAATTCTAATAATATATAGTCATGAAATGTAAATAAAAGAAAATTAGGGAATTTAATTATGGCAAGCAAATATGCATGCATGACGACTTATTTTATATAAAAAGATATATGTTTTAAAAACACGATTTATGCTAGTGATATATAGACGACACCACAATAAAACAAATCAAAGAAAAATCAAAACAAAACTATGATATGTCTCGAATGTCAAGCCGTAAGCCTAACGTGCAAGGCTGGACCGCCATTATTGAAGGTTGTTATCACTTGACATGGTGGCTAAACCCGAAATTCAAGTTGACCGGCATCTTAATTAGTCCGAGTCGGTGTCAAAAATAATTAAATAAATTAATAGTTTACTTGATTAATTAACATGTTAATTAGTAGATCAATTTGTGACTAAACCCAGTTAAAATCAAATTGATTATTTTTTTTTAATTTTATAACAATATCATTTAGACTTTACAAATAATTATTTGATCAAGATCATTCTATCTGACCAATAACTCAAGTTTTGCACAAGATTGATTTGAAAATCGGTGTTATAGTTCACACATAGACAACCAAATAATGAAATATATTGATAAAACACTCTACAGCACTATTATATTGAAGATCAAATATGTGTAATAATTATATAAAATCTTGCTGAGAAAACATTTTATATATATATATATATATATATATATATATATATATATATATATATATATAGAGAGAGAGAGAGAGAGAGAGAGAGAGAGATGTGGGTCAGTCACATTAGGTTTTTTTATTTAGATTTTTTTTTAAATGACTCTAGAATGCTGAGCCAATGAAATAATAAAATATGTTAGTGGTGATTATTTTTAGTTTGGTTCAACTTTTACTTAAAAAAATCAAATTAATTTTTTTAAAAATAATTTAGGATTGAAACCAGTTTTGATCATAATTTATAATTTGGTTTCGTTCGATTAATTAATGTTAAAAATGGAAAAACTTAATTTTTTTTTAAGGGTAGATATTTTTTAGTCTTTTAAAAAAGTTATTATATGATGGGAAAAACATTCTAATTGCCTAATTTTTTGTCTTTTAATTGAATTTTTTGTTATTTTTGATGGGCTTTTAAAAAACTTTTAATTGATGTAAAAAACCTATTACCTAGATTTTTTTTTTAAAATTTTTTGAACTTGGCATTTTAATTTTTTTTAAAGGAGTTATTTACAATATCAATCCATCCTGCTTTACATAGTTTTGTCACATGAACAAACACAATGATACAAACAATAATCATCAAAGAAATTGCAGTCTTTTATGAAAAAAATACACATTGATCCATCAATCTAACTTATGCCTTGTTTATTTTCAGAAAAATACTTTTCTGAAAACTATTTCCCTTATTTTTCTATGTTTGGTAAACATACAAAAAGTTAGTAAAAGGAAAATGAATTCCAACCAAAGAAAAAATTAAACATTTATGGCAGGAAAGTGTTTTCCTTTTAAGGAAAAAACTTTCCTTCCTTTACAAAAAAACATAACACAATACACAATACGAATCCTTGTCTCTCTCTCTCAAATCTCTTTACCAGGAACAATTGAAGCATATCTCTTTACCAAGAACAATTGAAGCATATTCCTCTTATTGCATGTAACTTGATTTCCTCAAATGTCTCTCTATTATTTGCCTTATGTTTTCATCTTCTGTGTTTAGATCTGTAGTTATAATTATGACATAAATCTTGTGATCATGTTTAATTTGCTGTGTTTTTTTTCACAAAAACCAAACAAAACATCTTGTTTAATTCGCAAACCCATGCTCTGTTTTTTTCATTCCAGATGATCTCCCTACTTGTTTTTCATGATTTTTTCCTAACCATTTTCAACTTCACAGTTGATCTTCCCACTCTGGTTTCTGTGGGAAAAAAACAGAGTATGGGTTTGTTATGTTTTTTTCATTCCAGTTGATCTCCCTACTCGTTTTTCATGATTTTTTCCTAACCATTTTCAATTTCACAGTTGATCTCCCCACTCCTCTTATATGATGTTTCGATAAACTTCCTCTCTAGCATGTCCCCATTTGCTTTACCCAACAATAGAGCTCTGCTTTACCCTTTCTTACCTTGCCTATAGACTCATATTTTGAGCCCCATGACCTTCTTTTTCCATAATCAATTCACGCATTCATTCATATGAAGGACTAAACGAACCTGAATATACTAATTCTTTATCCTTTGCACTGCCTAAAGAAATCCTATTTTGCTGAGGAGTGAACGAGTGACAACAGGAGAGGTACAATATGTTTAAATTGAAAAGATCTGCTTTCAATTCCACTCCATGTCTTCCTCTTCCTTTCCTTTTCTTTAATTGCTTCTTTTCCAGTGGAACCTAACCCACCCAATGATGTCTCCTTACACCACCTTCTCTCCATCCTTTCCCATCCTAAATGGAAAAACACCCTTATTTCCATAAGCTAATCCCAAATCTGTCCCCTTCCCAAATCTACTACCTTTAGCTCTCCTTCTCCTTCTCTTCTGCTTTCCTATAAATTTTGAGATTATGTGGTGTTGGCGAGAAAATCTACATTTCCATGATTAAAGTATGGCTCTTTGTTGATGATGTGTGTGATGTGCGTTTTTTGTTTCGGTATTTTGAGGTAAATGAATACAGATGACAATGATATTAAGTTCAAGTTAAGTGTTAGAAAAATTAAAATGGTTTGGTAGAAAAATCATAAAGGGTCTGAACATAACATAAGGTTTGAGAATTTATAAAATAATATACTTTAAGGCCTTGTTTGTTTAGGGAATCAGATATCATTGCCATAATTATTATACATTGTCAGCTTCTTTGAGCATAATTTCTTGTATTGATTGTGTAAATATTTTATATGTTTTTTTAATGTTTATTTCCCTAAATTTTTAGTTTTTGTTATCAGAAAACTTCACTTTCTTGTTATGGATTGTTATTACCCAATTTTTGACTTATTTTTTTGATAAATTTTTGAAAAATAAAAAAATAGCAAAAAAAATGAAAATCCAAAAAATATGTTTTTAAATATTTGCATCGTTTTTAGCATTTTCAACGTCGTCTCAAAAGAATTTAAAATTTTAAAGGTCTTTTGAACGCGTTCAACTTTTCACACGTTATTTTTTAAAATCATTGATTTTCCTCATCGAGTCGATGATGATATTGCTCGTTTTCAAAAAAAATACAAAAACATTAAGCAAAATCAAAATTTACAAAAAGAAAGAAAGTTGAGGGATCAATTTTGAGGCCCAAGCAACATTTTACCTATAAATATAGGTGCACAACTCACACAAAGAGGGGAGGGGTAATTTTGCGCATATGAGAAAAACACGAGAAAACCCTAAACCTAAACCTATCTCTTTTAAAAACAAAAGTCGCCCCCCTCCCCCGGCTTGAATTTGTCTCCCCAACACAGACCCTCTGACCTCTGCCTCCCGGCCATCTTCCCCGCACAGGCCGCTCCCTGTCCTTTTAAAGCCAGCGCCACCCTACCTTCGGCCAAAGAAAACCAAAGAGCAAAAAGCTTCTAGCCCTCTCTACCATTGCAGTCTTTCCTCCCGTTTCCCTTTCCATTTTCCCCACAGACCGACTTCCATTGTTTCCCCATTTCCTTTCGCCCTTAGCACCAGCATCTCCTTTCACCGCCAAACACAGCGACACCGCCTCCAAGCGCCAACCACATTGAAGGCCCCTGCTCCCAGCACTTTCCTTTTTTTTCTTGCTCTCTCGGCCAGTCGCCGCTCACCCTCTTTTGGCCAACCCAGCTTCAACCGTGCACACCAGCCAAAACAACCCCTCTCTCCCTCTCAGCCAAGACAGACCCAGCGGCCACTCCCATCGCCATTTGCCCTGCATAACCAAGGACCCCTCACGCCCTCCTTCCACCTCTAACAAAGTCGTTCTCCCTGTCTCCTGAGACCCACGGTCTCCCTCTTCAGCCAACAGGTTTTTCCTTCCTTAGCCTCCACGCACACTGGCCAGCAGCAACCTTTCTTCCTCCAGCGACGCCTATAGAAGCAACCCGCAGACCCTCATCATCGGCCAGACCCGACAAAAGCCTAGCAGTCGGCGGCCCTTTTGGTCTTGTCGCCGCATGAAACAGAGAAGAAGGCGAAAGCGACCCGAGGAAATAGATCTAAAAAAACAAGTAAAATCAATTGTTGTGTGTGTTTTTGTTGTTGCAGGTCATGGTGTCCTTCACCGCTGGTAAGGAAGGGAAGAGAGGAGGAAGCCGCTCCAGATCCCCCTGCTGCCTAGAATTTCTTGCGGTTGGCTTTAGATGTTTTGGGGACCGCAAAGATAAAGAAGAATTTAATATTTTGATTTGCTCATGGTTAAGAATTATAAACTTACACGTAAGTTATATTTCTAATATCCGATGAAAAGATAAAATTTTTAAAACTTCTTTAACACATAAAAGCCACGAAGCAGCTTACCTCAGGTAGGGTGCGTTAGGGGTGCTAATATCTTTCCTAACCACAACCAGTCCCTTACCCGTGAATTTCTGACAAGACCAGTACACCAGGGTTTCCTAGTAGCTCTCAATTACTAAGTGGTGACTCCCAAGAACAAATCAAGCAAACGAATGAAAAATCACCAAACGGACGCTGCATAGATGACGTGCGACATGGATAGTAAGATTATTCATGCAGTATGTATAGGAGTAGCTGTAACTGTGATAGCTACAGAGGTAACTATTATTGAACAAAAAAGAAATAGAATTTATATACCAAGAGAACCACGTATAAATGCAATTACTTAACGGGAATTCTATATTGATAGCATTTTGAATCGAGGTGATAGACATTGCGTTGAACAAATTTGTATGAAACCAGTTGTCTTATATAATTTGTGTGATGTTCTCACAAGTCGTGACCTATTACTATTAACTCGAAATGTGTCTATTAGGGAGCAAGTAATTGTGTTCTTACAAATTGTAGGTCAAAACCAAAGATTTTGTTTTATTAGTGGTATATATTATAGGTCTGTTGAAACTATCCATCGTTACTTTAGAATTGTTTTAAAAGCAGCTCTTCAATTCTAACACACCTAAATTGCAAAATCAAATTTAATTTCATCAAGTGACAAATAAAATCTATTTCCCCCAAATCTCAAACAAAAGTTATGTAGGGAAAAGCTTTAAAACACTTAAATATACAAGCAAACTACAAATACTATAGATAAATCTCAATAAATTAACTTAAAAAATAAATGAGTTATAAAAAAATAGATAGGTTTGTTTTCTTGGTGAAGTACTGAGACTTGACGATAAATGAAACCAAAAGAGAGAAGCTAACACTATAGACAGATATAGATTGACGTCGGTAAGTTGGATGGCTAGATTTGTGAAGAGGTTGGCCAAATTTGGTAATTAATTGAGAGAGATAGGATGTTGTTTTGAAAGAGAAGAAAGAAAAAAAAATAATCAGAGGAAATGTCAGGTTTTAATTCATTTAAAATTATCAACATAATTTCCATCGACAATTTTATTGACATTGATGACATTTTAAATTGCTACTGATGAAATTGTTTTGTCGGCATTTCATTAAAAAACTATCAACAAAATATTATTAGTGTTTTCGTTGGTTTTTTCTAATTTTTCGGTAGTGAAACTTCCTAATGGTCCCCAACCTATAGGTTGGTGTAAATTGGCATAACTAACATACCTCACATTAAATAATAACATGCAAGGCACAAAGAGGATGAAATTAAATAACCTTAGTGATCACTTGGACACAGTCGTTAGGGAGGCCGATGCATGTCCCCACACACCATCGTGGCTGTCGGTGCCTAGAGAGTGACATGAGGTGAATCTATGCATCGGGGCATTGAAGTGAATTATTTTTTCAGATCTGAAGCAGAAAGTCTTCTTCTTCCCTTCTATTATAACAGTATGGTTTACCCATCATTCAAGGAGAGATGATCTGAGATACCATGTAAGCAATGAGGCTCAAGGAGCATCAGCTTGATGTAAGCATTTGCGTCCAAGAAATTTGGTTCTAACTAAATACTAAATTAACAAGAGGAGGCGCAGTTTTGACAGAAAAGATTCTTGATATGATCAAATTCTTTTCTTTGTTCCTCGTTAAACCTACCTAAAGTTGACACGGCAAGTTATGACGTCCAATAAATGGCCATTTCTTCCATTTTAATTCTCGAAGCCTCGCCAGCTTGGATTATTACAATATTAATTCCAGGTTGAGTAACACTTTCAAACTCTCATCCTCAAATAGGACAAAGCCAGCTACGAAGACCTTTCTCGTTCATTGTTTTATATGGATATGGCCCTTGTGTAGCTCCGAAGGTAATTAAGAGTTCCGGCGACCTCTAAACGATAAGTCTTTGTTTAAGACCAGCTTTACATATCATATGACTTTGCTTGATAGGTAATATTGCATGTAATGTCAATTACAAGTATAGTAAAGTTATAATTTGATTTGCTGATATAAAAAATAAAAAAAATTATTATTTTAATTAAAAAAAACATATGAAAAAACGACTTGCACTAAGACTACAGGGATCGTCGGAGCAAAAGTCAAGTTGCTAGCTATTTGTATCCTTGTGGGCCTCCGTGATAGATTTCTCATTATCCAAGGAATATCCCATCTTTCAGTATCTTTGTTCTCTTAACAATACAAAAAAGTTACACATCTTGTTAATAAAAATGTCCCGTTGAATTAAATTAAGGCAACCAGAAAGACAGCTTTTATATTTGTGCTAGGGTTTCAGAGTTCGATCTCTTTCGGATTCAATGGCCATTAAAAAAAAACAAAAAAAAAACTAGGGATGAGCATGAGATCACTCCTTTCCATTGATTATACATATGTTTTGTGTTGTTATTCTAAAAACTATTAATTTGCTTGTGGCCAAAGAAAAATGATCTGTTAATTAGCTGGAAAAAGTTACATTAATCACTTGAAGTTCAACCAAAGCAATGTATTAATCTCTTTCCAGGGTTTTTCAAAGCGAAAAGGAGCCTCAGAACAATTGATCATGTGATCTTGTTAGGGGAAAAAGGATCGCCATGCATGCATCCTTGTCAGATTCGTTAACATATCTTAGATCGCCTTATAAAGATGGCTATGAATTAGAATTATAACTTTGGACCATGCAAAAGCTCTCTATATATGATCAAAATTGACCGAAAGGGAGTTGGATTTTCTTGACAAACAAGAGCACTTGTCTTCTAACTTGCTGCTGCATGTATATATATTAGACTTGAATTGCAGTGCTTTAGGTTCATGCCCACTACGACTTTTTTATTATTATTATTATTATATATAATTTGTGTTGACCCAAATTAATCAAAATGATATTTTTTAAAAACAAAATCAAAACAATATTGTTTAAAAAAAATCAAAAAATTAAATCAAATCCTAATTGTGTTGATGTAGTCGCGGGTTGACTAGGTCAGCTCCCATCCAAAATTTTTTAAAACTCGACCTGATTTTAACCATGTTAACAAAATTCAAGTATACCTATTAATTAAACAATACCAATTTTAGCAGTACTGCATGCATGAATAATGATAGACTATGTGCACAAGCTGTTAATTATTTAAACGTTATAAAAAGCTAGAAATACTAAAATTTTAGGGTTCTTATCATCACATTCTTTGCACATTGGTTTCAATTCACCGTACTAGCTAGCTAGGGATTTTTGCATCGTGCCTAATTCATAAAACATCACGTTCCATTAATTTAACCAGAATTATTTCCACTTTTTATAATTTTTGGTTAAGTAATTATCAAGCTAAGAAGATGCACTGGCTAGCTAGCTCCATCTGCTCCCTTCTAGTTTCTTTTTCTCATACTTTGATAAAAGTGTTTCTCTTTTCAAAAGTTAAAGAAGGATGGCTGATAGTTATTGTGCATCAATAATGGAAAAGTCTAATAAAAGAGAGAAAAAGGAGTGATCTTGAATTTCTCACAGCGTGGCACATTTGTAAATTCGATTACCATTTTAGGTTTGGGTCAGCATGCAATCCATTTGACGTCATCCACCCGTCCCTTTGAATTTGTCTACATCGAAAAGTCGTTTTTGTTTTTATTTTTATTTTTATTTTTATTTTGTAAGACTAAAAGTCAACCAATTAATATTCCGATTTCACACACAAAAAAAAATATTTATTCCAATTAGATCCCCAATGTTTAATAAAATAATATTATTTAATTAGTTGCCTCTAAGATGGCTTGAAAGACACCATGAATACTAAAACATCGTTCTTTTTTCCAGTTCACACTAAACATCAAATTATTGTTTTTATATTATTTTTACTCGTAAAACAAAAAAAAGTAGGGTGACAACTTCTAATTGGTGGCACGGGCTATATCACAACTCCGGCAAAAAAATCTTTTAATATAAAAAAAATATACATGGACATTGTTAATGTGTTATATAAAAGTAATATATATATATAACACGAGTTATAGATCCGACTAAGTTCAATAATTTATTTTTATTTAATTATATGATATAAAACAAGCAACGAAAATAAATAAACTAAATTTTTATAGAAATAATAATCATAACCTGGACAAAAAAATGCTTCAAAAAAAAAAGATATCATGAAGCTCAATTATCAAACAACTTAACGTTGTACAACGAAATTAAAATTGAAAATAAAAAATTACAAAAAATGATGTGTTGACCCAAGATAGTATGTCAAACCGACAACTCGAGTTATGAGGTCTAAACAACTCTATAATACCAGGATTTTTAGATTTGCCAACAAAACTTTTTGTCGGTATTTATACTCTCAATCCATTGGCATTATTTTTGTTAGAAAAACTCTCTTTAGTGACTTTTGGTCTTTTCGTGAGTCCGTCGGTAAAATTACTAATAAATTTACTGATCGCAAAAGCGCACTAAAAAAATTACCCACTTCACTCCGTTGATATTTTCCTCAAGAAATTTGACATGTAACCAATAAAAAGACCTTATGCAATTACATTGGTAATTAAATAGTGATAGTGATATTTGCAGTAATTTATTTTAACTCTCTAAAATATACTGACAGACTTGATCCATTGGTAATTTTTTTAAAATATTTTTGTAAAGAAACCTATTAAACAAAAGTATAAAATAATTAAAATAAATTAAATTAATATAAATCAACACTCAATAATAATATGTAGGATCTGAGTTGCTTGGAAAAAAAAATCAACTCAAACAAATTTGCAACATATAAATAAACAACAATAACAAATAAATAAATCAATTAAAAAACACTTCTACCTAACCTAGAAAATCTATTTCAAAACCCATAATCCAGCAACAAATAAATTCATTTAATCAAAATTGAACAACAAAATTAACTAATAATAATTAAAATCAATCATATACATTTAATTGAAATTGAACAAAAAATTGAAAAACATAATCCAACTAAAATTCAACAAAATTGTTCTCATGTGAAAAATATGCCTACAACAACATTCATACAATTATTAAAAATAAAAATATTAAGAAACAAATATAATGAAAAAAACACAAAAAAAGAAGAAAAAAGAAAAATCTTACCTTAATTTCATTGCAAATGAAGATGAGAAAAAAAAATAAGACAAATTCATAAAGTATGTTAATTAACAAAAAACAAAAAAGATGAGGTAAAAGAAGAAAATAAGAGAAGACATACATGCGCATGGAGGAAAAGAGAAGAGAAGGAGTTGAGGAGAGGAGAAAGAAAAGGAAAGACATTAGTGTTTTTTACATAAAAGGAAGAGAGAAGAAGATGATGAAGAAGAAGAGGTGTGTTTGTTATGAAATTTGTGATTCTAGTCTTTTAACTGAGTTTTTTTACTTATGGTTTTACCGATGGATAATTAAAAATTAATATTTTAAACCATTAAATCAATGATTCCACTTGTAATATTTAATTAAAATTTTTAATTTAATCAAAAATTTTTAGAAACCCCTCAAATATCACAAGCGACTTTTGAGTCCATAAATGATTCCATTTTTAATATTTAATTAAATTTTTTAAAAGAAACCTCTCAAATATCACCAAAGACTTTTTAGTTCATTAGTTATTCCGTCTATAAGGAATAGTAATTAGTAATTAACAATACAATTGAGAAGTAAATAGTTCTAAAGCTTTCGGAAAAATACTGGCGGACTTTAATCCGTCAGTGATCTCTTTATGTAATTGATAACATGAAAAATGCAATTAAGAAGTGAACAATCTCAAAGCTCTCTTAAATATACTGACAGACTTAATCCGTTGGTGAACTTTTTGTATTAACATAATGAATAGTGCTACAGAAAAAGAAACAATTCTAATGCTCTTTGAAATATACTGACAAACTTATTATGTTGGTGTATCTATTGGTATTTTACAATTTCAATGCTCTCTTAAATATTGAATTTTACTGGCGAATTAATATTGTGGGGGTAATACCATCAGTATAAATGACATGTCATTGTATTTTTTTAGCTTTTTTTAATTATTTCTTTTCCCACTATAATCCCCTCAGTATATACTGACGAAGTATTTATGTCGGTGTTTACCAATGGATATAATAAGAGAATATTCTGTCAGTAAAATTCATTGCAATCTACCAATGAAAATATTTTCTTGGTATTTCCATTAGTATTTGCCAATTTTTTGATAGTGAAATGAAGATTAAAAAAAATTATAATCCCCAATTCCCAACAATCCAAATATAGAAGGATGAAATCGGGGAAAAAAATCAATTAACTAAAAGGACAAGTCTTATTCGAATGGGATAGCCTAATATAAAACAAAACAAAAAAAAATTAAGTAGTCTTATTCCCAAATCAAACAGGTATTGAAGGACAAATAAAAAAAAAAATTAAATTTTTAAAAAACAACCCTAAAAAAGACAGAGTAAACCCTCGCTAACTCACCAAACCCATAAATTATGTTATGAGACCAAGTTAATCCCGTAGAAAATAAAGTAAAGAACATCACGAAACTCAATTTCCAATAAACCCAACACCAAGAGATAAAATCAAAAAATAAAATTAGTGACAAAATACTAATGTTAACCTGGGTTAACCTTTCAGACCCATGATACAGATCATGAGGACGAGATCACTTCACATAAAAAAAAATCATGAAGTTCAATTTTAAATTGACCCAATATTGAAGAATGAAATTAAAAACAAAACTCACCTAAAAATATTCAAAGAAAAAAAAATATCAATCAAAGGAATGAGATCTAAAATTGACATAAAAACATAATGATAGGATATTTTTTTTTGTTAGACCAGAACAAACCTCAAGTAGAGGAGATGAGAGAGGGAAAAAAAAGTCATGTCATCACTTAACTGTGAACCATCAAGTAACACGCACATCAAATCTAGTCCATGATATTAACTAAAAAAAAAAAGAAATGAATATTTGTCAAAATCTCAATTTTGTTCTTCTAAACTATAAATTTTTTAAATTAATAAAATAAAATTTTATTTTATAAAATTAACTATCAACTGAGTAACAAAATATTTATTGACACCTTTAAATTATCATATACAGGCATAAAAAATAAATCATCAAAACCAATAAGAAAAAAAAAAATACCAAACAAGAAGAAAAAGAAATTGAGAAACCAAAACGTAAAAAATCCTAGGAAAAAAAAAAAAGAAGAAGAAATGAACAGTAAGCAATATGGTTATAAGCATGACCACAACATTTCATCATCATCATTAATCATTAATTATTTCGATTTGAAAATTAATCAAATGCATTTCGTCCGTTTCTCTTCACGGCACCCATCAGAACTTGAGAAAATAACAAAAACTTGTATTTATTTAGAGCTGGCAATATTGAATAATTATTTATTTGTCTTTTCCTCTAATTATTTATTTGTGTTTTTTCCTTTAATTATTCAATTCAGAATAATATTTCAAAAAAATAATTAATCTCCCTCCTTCTCCCTCCCCTCCGTAAGGCGTAAGCAACTATAAATACGCGTTCTCGCCACCCACTCGTTTCAATTCTATAAAATCATCAACGTTTCTTTTCCTTTTCTCCTCCTCTTCTTAAAATCACACAAGCAACCACACGCACAAAAGTAGTAGATCGCTCGCTCTGCAAAATTCTTCCAAATTAATGGCAACCAAAGTCTATATTGTGTAAATCTCTCTCTCTTTATACTCTTAATTTTCCATTTCTAATCTCTTATGACCTTGAATTAGTTTATTTGTATTCAATCGCGATTTGAGCAAGGGTTTATTCTATTGATTCATTTGCAAATATTTAAAGCCTGCATTGCGTTTGTTTGTTTCTAATAAGTTCTTCTGATTTTTAGTGTCTGATCTGTATTATATCTCTAATTAATCATGCAGTTTAGAATTTTAATTTATTTTTTTATTTTGTGGATTAATTAGTGTTGCTAAGCTCATCTTATGCTTGATGACTAAGATAAGATATAAATGCGCGGTGTTGATTTTTCGGATCTTTGAATGCAATGGAGTTCGAGGTCTTGTCGGTATTCACATGATTCTTGTTTTCATGTCAGTCGAACATTTAATTCAATTATTTATTGAGTGAGTCGGTCTCAAGTTCGATCTTCTCCTTTGTAACCCAAAAGAATTAATTTTTTTTTTATTGCTGCTCGTTTATTGTTCATCTGGCAATCCTTTCATTGCCTGGTATTTTCCACCTGTAAATCTTTTTAAAGGCTCTGAGGAAGTAAATTTTTGTTGCTTAAGTGTTGAAGTTAGAGTATATTTAGCTCTCTCGTTTCATGAAATTTTGATAGATTAGTTGAGATAATAATTCTCTGAAGATCCAGTCTAAGTCCCATTAAAAGAAAGGCATTTGCTGCTGCTACAGAGTACAGACTACTATTTTTCATGATTTTCACCAGTTGCATGGATATCGTACTGGTTTGCGGACACTTTATTATTTCACTAAGAATGGTCAATTTAGCTGGTTGTTCTTGCCATGTTATTGGTATGAAGTCTTTTCCAATCTCATACATAGTGGGCTAGTGGGCACTATATATCTAGGCATCCACTATTTCGTGGGATGGTCTATTGGGGTCAGTTGGTTTATTGCTAACAGAATACAAAACACAATGAGGGAAAGTATTTCCTTTTTTTATTTTCTTACTTTTTTTATTGGGTGAAGGGGGTGTTTGAATGGGGATATGTTTGCACATAAGTCTAGTTTGCAGACCTAGTATTCTCAGAATCCAGACATTACAGCATAAAATGTATAGTAAGTCAATTCTTTGAAGGATGAAATGATGTGGTGAGCTTGTTGGCGCTGTGTCAGTTTAGGCATGATGAAGCATGAAAGTCAACCTTATCTATTTTCTCACTGTGTCCAAAGTAACCATGACATATGACTCACTCATTTCAGTGGCCTGATGGTCTTCTGTAGCAAATTTAAGTGTTTGCAAATTTTATTTGTCATATCTTAAGGACTCATCTGCTGTACTGTTTGATCATTATGTATGGTGCACCAAGTATTGCAGTCCATATTACCCATTGCCAACTAAGCTTTTCGTATTATGCAAACACTTTCTAGTAGATCAACTGCTGGTTTGGATTAGATGATCTTATGGACAGATATTCGATTGGGTTTAAAAACATGATGAAAAGGCATCATCTTTAAAGACTGTTATTAACAGCTTGTGTATATGCGATTTCATGCAAGTTATTCTTATATGCTACAATCTCTCCACATTCTTTCTCCTTCCTGAGGTTTTATTTTTTGGGGGTTTAGGGATGAGGTTATGATGAAGCATGCTTTGGTGAGACGCATGCTTTGAACTTTTCTCCTCATAATCTGTCTCATAAAATTTCTTATAACTTCTACAGGTACTATTCCATGTACGGGCATGTAGAGAAACTGGCAGAAGAGATTAGGAAAGGGGCTTCATCCGTTGAAGGTGTTGAGGCCAAATTATGGCAGGTAAGGAAGTATATGTTGAACTATTGAGTTTACCTTCATGTTGTAGCCTGTATATGATGATACCATCTTTGTTGTTGTGATGTTGAACTATTTAGTTTACCTTCATGTTGTAGCCTGTGTATGATGATACATAGTAGAATGCCACCAGAATTTTAGATTGAAAAGGAACTAGGATTCCTTTGAGACTCATGAATCTAGACTTGCTTATAAAAATGTTGGCTGCTTGTGAAGTTCTGCGGTTATCAGAATTCATCATCAACATCCATGGATCCCATGCTTTATGTGAACTGCTGCATGCAGTTTTGAAGGTTTTCAATGTCATTGCATTTATGACAATCAGTATTATCACTTTATTCTCTCTCTTAATTATGTCAATGTTGCTCCCACGTCCCAAGTTTTCTCATCTTGTTTGCCACTCAAGTTTGTAATCTAATAAAATAGGAATGCAACTTGATAGTTCAACTGGTGGCTAGGAAATCCTTTTAGTTCATTTTTTCAGAAGTTTTCTACTTGAATTGATTGGTACAGCTACGTATCATTTTAAGCACAAAATTCCACTAGCTGTCACAGTCTGTTGCTTACCATGGTTTTGGAACAATGCTGAAATTTCTTGGATTATTTTTTGAAGCAAGGCTCCTCCTTGTGGTTTTTAAGATATTGCAAAAAAAATGTACTTATCTAGTCCTCATGTGTATCAGGTTCCTGAGATACTGCCAGAAGAGGTGCTAGGAAAGATGAGTGCACCACCAAAGAGTGATGTACCAATCATTACACCTAGTGAACTTGCAGAAGCTGATGGCTTTGTGTTTGGATTCCCAACAAGATTTGGAATGATGGCCGCCCAATTCAAAGCTTTTCTGGATGCAACTGGAGGTCTATGGAAAACACAACAACTTGCTGGCAAGCCTGCAGGAATCTTCTTTAGCACTGGATCCCAAGGTGGTGGCCAAGAGACCACAGCGTAAGTCCCTCTTTCACTGTTAGCAAATTATCTTTTTCCACCGTTAGCAAGTAAAGTGTTTTACTTGAAAACTTGCTAGAAAGTGAAAGCAACGACGCTTTATGAAAATGCTGAGATTGTTACGTACAGGTTGACTGCTATTACCCAACTCGTTCACCATGGGATGATATTCGTTCCCATTGGCTACACATTCGGTGCTGGCATGTTTGAGATGGAGCAGGTTAAAGGTGGAAGTCCTTATGGTGCAGGAACTTTTGCTGGGGATGGCTCAAGACAGCCAACCGAGCTTGAACTGGAGCAGGCTTTCCACCAGGGCAAGCACATTGCTGCCATCACAAAGAAGCTCAAGGGAGCCGCATAAGTTTTACTCGATTACAAGAATACAGGCTGGTCTTCCATTTTTTACTCTCATAAAATATGCATTTGCAAAGAATAATTGTTGATCTATTGGTTATTATATGCCTAGTATGTGTGTAATACGATAGTATTAATTGCCTATGATCACAAGGTTGATTGTGCTTCCATTTGTTCCATTCCCCAATGCATTATAATTTGATTTCTTCCGTCCTCTGTTTTCAGGACCTTTACTTTAATCTACTCTCTTGTATGTTGAAAAGCAGTAAGATTTACATAATCGTATGAAATAAGAGTGTTTTTTTTTTTTTTTTCAAGCTGATGCCAGGCAGAGCCCTGCTTTAAGCAGCGCATCAATCTATGAAATTAAACCATAGTTCTATCAAAGTTCCTTATATTGCCATTGCTGATTGTGCCTGCAGAAACAGGTGCTTGTGATTCTTTCCAACCATGTTTTGTTTTTTATGTGAAGTGTTTTTTGTTTTGAAATATATAATATTTTTTAAAAAAAAAAATTAATTCTTAATATTAACACATATATATATATATATATATATAAATATATATATATATATATATATATAAAAACCGGCTATCCGCAACGCAAACATGATGTCATAGTAGTAGGCCCAAGTGAAACAAAGCATCAAGAATAATCACATCTAACAAAAGTTAAAACAGTCGAAGTTCCACCAGCTATAAAGTATAACCTAACCTTCATGTTCATGCTTGAAAGAAATATATAGAACACGATGGTCCGGTAAATATTAAGAGGAATTTGATTCATCAATCATTTATTATTTAGTTATTGTTCTCCGAGTAGATATGAGAAGAGAACCAACCTCTTCTCGGAATACGAATCTCCAAACAAGGCTGTTCATCTCATTAAAAAGTGTGCCCTCAAGCAAGCTTTTCTCAGCCACTCGGATTCTGGATTGCAGGGATTATTAAACATGGTGCAGATGCAATATATGATGGTGTCTTTTCCTTGTTCTAGCCTGTAAATTATCGTTTTACAACCAACACGTAAAAGGGTTTAATTTGGCTTCTTTGCAATCAATGAACGTCGAATTATCATTGCAATCAGGCATCTGTCACCAAAAGAAGTGTTGTAACTCTCAAAGCTGTTTCTTCCCGTAATCCGGCCAGCCATCCAGTCGCAAGCGAATTCTCCAGTCTCGCCACTCTTTACGTGTAACTTGCCTATAGCTTTTCTTTCTCTGCCTAAATGCTTGACTTCCCTTTTCTGCTTATGCAGTAATCAATTCCTGTACCAATAAATAAAACTTTGTACTACAGTATCTTCAACTTAATATATGATTCGACATTAAATTCTGTGCTCGATTTCCAAGGTAGCTAGGCTGATGTAATGTATTACCTCATATCTTCTTCTCTGCTTTATGCTCATGCCATGCTCGCATAGTTGGATGCCCATTAGTAGTGATAATAAAAATCTCAAGCACTCATTGCCTTGCAAGTTGACAAATATAAACTCCCATCAAAACATTTTTAACTCCACTGCACTACCCAGAACAAGAGTCTTAGGGCAATCATTTTTACCCTAAACAATTACAAGATTCCACTTTTTCTCTCTAAATATGGCTCTCCTTTCCGATACATTTTAGATTTAAATCTTAAAAAAATTATGCAGTGGTAATTTTGCTGCAGCCCTGGCTGACAAAAAGCTCATGGAACTTTGAAAATAAGGTTTCCAATTGATGAAACGATCGAAGAGGAAACAGTCCCTTTAAACTCACATGATGAGTACTGACTGAACATGAGCAGGCAAAAGCTATACTTAAATGCAAGATAATGATGGCATTAAACTAGCTGAAAAACCAATTCTATTTGTTGCAATGTCATTGGATTCGACTGGTCTAGCTAGTCTAGCGGTATCTAGCCTTGGAATTTATGTCTTAAATTTATATTAAAAAAAGGATACGATGCTCGTGAACATTGAAAATTTTCTGTACTTTAAGAGAAAGATATGTTCTAAGTGCAAGAATTAAATCAAACAAAGCTCCTAGAGCAATCTTTGTTTGTTTCGATCCTTCTTCCTTGAAGGGTTTATACAGATGTCATCTTTTCTTTTGTGGAAATTTCTCTTTGACAATTTGAGTAACTGGAGCAGTCTCCAGTTTCCCACTCCTCTCTACTGCCCTGAAGAGGTCCAGTGCCCAGGATGATCAGCGAATCACATGCATGTGGAAGTGTAATATCCTGTATCTTGCAATATACGATGTATATATAGCCCAATTAATGACATTATATTATATTGGTAAAGAAGAATGTCTATAATTAATTCCTTCCAAGTAAGAATCTTTGTCAACATTAATATATATATTGTAACTCAGCTTGGCAGGATAGTAGATTGAAATAAATATGAATATATATTGCAAAAGAAAGAAAAACAAGAAAGAAAACACAGATTTAATATGATTTGACTTGATATTGTATCTATATTCATACGAGCGAGGAGCTATATTTCTCTACGTATCAAATTAGATTTATATAACAAGAGTATTAGTAATTTCAAATAATATTTTTTTTTTATCGTATTTCTCCGTTCTTCTCATTCCTCTCTACTTCGATATCTGTACATGTAATATAAAAAAGTGCATTTAAGAATCAATAAAAACTTACTTGTAATAGAAGACAAATATATATAGAAAGGAAAGTAAGCTTTTGAAATCTTGAAGTCACATGGAAGACTGTAATATCGGTGAAACAATAATCAACTCTTAGATTCTATGTTTTTTAGTAAATTAAAGTTGATGTAACTTTCAGTAACTTTAAAATCATAAAGTACTTGATAAATTAATTATAAGGTCCCGAATCCGGTGCTGAGCTTAAAAAACAATAAGTTTCTTCATGATGTAAGATCATAATTTATTGCATAATTAATTAGAGGATTAAGCAGCAAATTAATTCCAAATAATTATTACTTGGAAAGATTCTCTCCATTTTTTTTTTCTTATTCGTTCTTGATTGGCATCTTGACACGATCGATTTCCATATTTCGTACACAGAGGTGTCTTGAAAACAAAAATCATCACAACTTGAGCCCTTGTTTGCTCAAATTTATACACAGAAATCAATCATTGCAACGATTGGAAGAGGATAAATGGTTTCTCTCCAGTCCGTCATTTGATACAAAAACTTTTACCCATCTTCTTGTTGATTTCTTCAGAAGAATTCAACATCAAAGTTTTCACTTTCCTCCTGCAACACATATATATTTCTTGGGTTCCCTTTAATCATAATTCATAAATACAAACAAGCAACCCTTGAAATAATTAAGTAAATAGGATCATCTATTCATAGTTTCCAGCAGTCTCAAGCACAAAATTAATCAGCACTAATTTTTTTTTTAATGTTTCTACATGTGAAAGTAAGAGAGATTAATGAATAATCGGCTTGCCTTCACCTTCCAATGGAAGCCCCCCAATGTGGCCATTGGATGAAAAGCACAAAAGCAGAGACTGATAGCATCTACACACACATACCTCCATCCCTAACATTTGATGAAAATGAAAACCTAAAAGAGGAGGAGGTGTGGCCCACCTTCTGACTTCCACTAACAATATTCCAAACACATAAACAAATCAAAAGTGAGATTTCCAATCAAATGACATCCCCACACTCACTCCCTATCCTGGAATTCAATTATTCCCTTTCATTCCTTTTCCCTCTTAGTTAAATCAAAACTGAAGCTAGTGCCAGTTCTATTCATGAAATATATATATATATATATATAGCAGTAGAAAAAAATATGAAAAACAAGAGTTTCTTTATATATCTTCTACTAAACTCAGCTACTACTTAATAACAGATTAATGTTATCTAAACTAAATCTTCTTGACAGCACTTTCCCTAAAATCAGCACCTATTTTCGTTCCTGACCCACGTTTATTACAGCAAATAATATACTTCCAAACATTGGCCATATGCATCCTTTTGACTTTCAGAGAAATGTATTAAATCTCTTTGAATGTACTAGCTGATATGGTAAGTGAGCCTGCCTGCCTTTAAGATTATCTGAAGAGAGGATTTAATCTCGATCAACACAGAAACTTGCGCTAACATACTTCTAGCCATCGAAACAAAAATATCATTTTGCCTGTAGCTGGCCGCGTGTACCCTTGGAGAGTCATTTCCTTTTCTTTCTCTTTCACAGTTTCTCTACATAGTGTTCTCTTCCATCCAGAACTACAGTTAATATGGGGCTTCTTTGTTTTCTGTTCCTTATTTTTTCTATCGTTAATCTTATCATTCCCAACTTGGCTAGGGTTTGATAAGATCATATACACTAGTTGCATAGAATCTGTTCCCATGCCCGAATTTTTTACCATCGTCCTTTCCTTTTATCTGAAAGTCCCTCCAAATGTGGGGGTCCAAAAATCAACTGTGGTCTCATGAGTAACCGGAAAAGTGCTTGATACCGGTACTAAACATAGCCCTTGGCTTCTAAGATCTTGTTTTTGTCCTTCAGAGTCCCTGGACTTCTCAGAACTCTACAGCAAAAAAGAAGATGCCATATATCAATTTCATGAACAGAAAAAAAGATTCTTACTCCTTGATATTAATTGAAGAATTTATAGTTAAGTATTGAATAATCGTTGGAATAGTTACTATATGATTTTATACTTCTGGAGGGAGAATATGATTGTACCTGCTGGTGGTGTATGGGAGCTCCATTTTTCATGTATGGGGTGCGCAAGACCTGAAATATAAAATTAGAAGATGAATATTATATAAATGCTAGACAAATCTGCACTTAATGGATGAATGCATTACTTACAACTCATGTCCTGCATCATTTCTTTAGTATAGTTTTCACTAGAAGGATGCAAGATTTGTATAAGATCACTTACAGCGACTTGCTCATGGAGGAATTTGATGTATTCAATAGCTTCAGAGAGCACCGAGGCTGTATCAGTCTGACATGATAACATGATCACAGGCCAAAAAGACAATCATTGATAAGCTTTAATGATTCAAGAATGAAAATGATCTGTCACTATTTACTCTTCGTGAGAGTGAGTAGCAGAAAAACAAGAGAGTTATCTTACCTTTCCGAAAGGTGAAACCAATTGTTGGAGTGCAGTGATTCTGTCCCCCATCTTCTCTTTCCTCGCCTATGATCAAAGCTATACTAATTCTCATTCATGTCTATAAATGATGGATAGGATAAAAAGCTTGTATAGACTCATCTTGTCAAAATCTTTTCTTAAATTTTTTTTGTACCTTAAAAGCTGGCGAAGGTGATGGGGTTTCATTTCTTGGCCTTTTTGCTCCTGCTTCACCCCCACTTTTCTTTACTGCTGTATTCGAATCCCGTACTTCAGATATATTCTGCTTGGAAAAAAACGAGTGATCCAAAAACTATCAATCTCAATAGTCCAAACCCTAATCTTGAAAGCACACTTAATTACCATCAATCGAATATCTGTAAATTGCATTTAGCTATATATATAAGGCTCAGGCGTAAAGATGCCTGGTTGTACTCTTCCATTATCATTTTATATTTGCATACCTTAGGTTTTTCATCGAAATTCGATGTGGTAAACTGCGGTTGCATCGACGGGAAAAAGCTCGGACGGACATCACTCATGGCACTTGAAGATGCATTCCAAAAGGGAGCATTATTGGAGAGGTGCAACTGGTTATGAGGAGGCTGTTTGGGTGGTGAATTTCTCAAGAATTGAGGTATTTTAGACCAAGAAGGCAACAATTCATTAGTGCTAACACCATAATTTGCCCCATATGCATAACCCATCGATCGGTTGTCGAACGAAGACTGCTGTACTTGATTATCTGATCCCAATAGTCCTTGCAGCATAGTTGAAGGGCTTCCATATATACCTGATGAATCCATTGGGAAACTAGACTGCAAGCCTTGACCTGTCACAGTACTATCACTGGAGCTCCCGTGAGGACTGAACTGTGGTTGATCTAAAGAAAAGCCCCGATTCATTTGCTTAAACTCATTCATAGAGGAGTCTCCACTGACCCCAGCGAACACTCTCTCTGATGATCTCCACTGAGCTTGAGAAGATCCAATCCCAGTTTCTTGCTGATAATTGGTGTTTGAACTCAAATTATCTTGTAGCATCGATCGAAAACTGCTCTCAGACTTATCTCCGCGACTGCCAAAAAATTTGAGCTTTAAACTCGATATTTATATTTTTTATAATAATGGAGTGTATTAATTAAAAGGTAGTCATTTTAAATTCGGTAGGTATGCATATAAAGAAACAAAGAAAATATACACATGAAGCAAACTCGCATAGCTAGCGTTACAAGTGTGTATTTGTATGTGAACTTACAGTAAGGCCTGGTTCCAATCAATGGCTGGTGAAGAGAGGCCTAAACCCATCATATGCAAGTCAGCAGAAGAATCATGGCCTTGTTGCAGCTTCTGGGAATCATGGAAAACAACAGAACTATCCGAGACTGAAACAGTTTCCATAGAAGACCTTCCTTTGACATCAACCATTTCTGTTGGCCAAGCAAAGCTTCCTAAACTAGTATGTCCCGAAGTTGTAGATGATGATCCAGTACTATCAAACCTGTTCCTGCTTGATGAAGATGAATCCCACCAGTTTGTGCTTGTGTACTCGTCTGCCATGGCTTAACTATAGCGACTGCTTCTCTTGAGCTGGTCTCTGTGTGGTTGTTGTGCGCAAGATTCTTGTGCTTTGTTTCTTGATTTCTTGGATGCTTTTACTAAGCTTCTATGGTTACATAAAATGATAGAAAACCGTTCAGTGCAGAACTCGAGTATATATAGGAGTGGTAGCCAGAGTGACCATTTGGGTCCTGTGGTGTGCTAACGAAAGAACTAACCGGAATGTTGGCGGTTGACCTTTCTCTCTGTGTGTGTGAGTGAGTGACTAAGGAAATGTCTTTTTGATATTGATTTTTTATTTTTTTATTCATTTGTTTGGCCTGGCTACCAAAGAATAGTATATTTTGATACGGTATTGCCATGCCTATGAAATCATGCCAGGTTAGGATCCACTTGTGTTAATTGGAGCCACTGGGCCAATCATAGAGCAGGGAATGCTAGCCATCTCACTATTATCATCATCATCATCATCTATTATAATATATAATAGTTAGTATTTTCCTCGAAGCGATGATTTCTATGTACAGAGCTTCATTTTATACAGGTATTACAGCTGCAATTTTTAATTTTTAATGGTTGTTTTCATGGGGGTTTTGGTATGAGATACTTTATTTCTGAGTTTAACAAATGGAAAAAATTATTTTGATAGATTTCACATAAAAAATATTTAACATATATGTAATATTACAGATATTGTAAATGTATAAATATAAATATTGTTATTAATATTATAAATATAAAACTTTGTAAGAGAATTTATACCCACATTGACAATATTTTTGTATCTGTGTACCTACAAAATAAAAGTTTTCATACAAAAAAAAAATCCCAAGTGGATCAATTGTGTTAGCAATAGTTGCAACAGTTTGATAAAAATCACTTGCAGTAATTAATTTATACCTTCGGTCATGGGACAATTATTTTGAATTTGAAGAGCCATGATCACTTCACACTACATTGCTCAGAAAGTGCTAGGCACCAAAGCACACGTACGTGCATAGTACTAGAACTAGCTAGTTAATGATGCTAACCTAGCTAAAAGTTTCGTCACTTCACTTCCTCAATTCATTTACCGGAATTTGCATTAAGCTATATATGCATCCACCGGATTCTGATGTACCAAAATACATGCATTATTCATGAAGTTTCGCTTATTCCATTAGACAAGGAGGCACATGGACAAGGAAAAACACATAGTCCTGGGATTTAATTTACAAAGTGTTTTTTTTTTCAATATTACACACATGGCAAACTTTATATGCATTCATGAAATTTTTTGAATTGAGCCTAATCAAATCTAAAAAACTTTTCATTCAAAACTTGAAATTTCTATGATTTATTACTAATTTTATCGAAAATATTTTTGGAAAACTACTTTTTGAAACTCATAATTGAGATGGTACGATGAGAATCACCATATATGTAAAGTGGTGACTATTTCTATTTATATTGAATTCATGAATTGATTACATATCAGTTAGAGATTGCATGAATTGATTATATATCAATTAGAAGTTAAAACATGAAAAGTATATACAATGGGATCTCTTATAATTAGGGTTAGTTATATTGCAAGCATTTGATTATGACAAAGTATCATGAACACTCCCCTCCAGCCCACCCTTACCCCTCGTGCAAGTTGAGTGCTGGATTGGAATGAATGTGAATCTTGGATCTAAAAAATTCAAAAAAAGGTTAGGAAACACTTTTTGAAAATATGTTGGCATCCTATATGTGAGAGGGCACATACTGCGTTTGAAGTTTGCCAACAACAATAAGTTTTGAAAGGAAATGATAGTCTAATTCAAAATGTTTGACCTTCTTATGAGATACAAGGTTGGAACTAAAAAAGATAGCACTTTTGTTGTCACACAAGAGAAGAGGCCATTATGATATAGGAACATATAGGTCACGAAAGAGATGTGTGAGCCAAAAGAGTTTAGTTATGGTATATGCAAAGCACGATACTTAGATTCACAACAAAAATAGGACACAATAGGGTTTTTTTAGCGCTCCAAGAAACCAAGTTGTCACCGAGATAAATAGAGTAGCTAGAGGTAGAATGATGAGTGTTAGGACAACCTGTTTAGTCAGCATCAGAGTAAGCAACTAAAGCACCAGAGTGCAGATGGGCGAAAATAAAATCCAAAATAAAGGGTGCCTTTGACATAGTGTAGAATACGCATAACAATAAGAAAATAATTATTGGTTAGAGTATGCAAATATTCATTAATATGAGCAATGTCTAGGTGTGTCATAATCAAGTATTAAAGTGCGCCAATGAGAGACTAGTAAAAAGTGAGATTTAGAAAAAGAGGACCATCAACAAGCAAATACTAGGAAACAACCATGAGAATATGATCAGGTTTGCTATCAAGTAACTAAGCTCGAGTACAAATATCTTGTGTATATTTTAAATGACTAATAAAAAGATCATTCATAATTTGTGAAGTCTCAGAATTAAGAAAGTAACTAAAATTATCTAAATCTTGAGTGGTGAACTTCAAAATGAAGCTTACTAGTAAAGTTGTTAAAAATAGATAAGTTGTTATTAGTAATAATAATTTCATTAACATAAAGAAGAAAATAGATAATGTTTAAGTGCTTATGAAAGACAAATAGAAAAATGTCAACACAGCTGTAGAAAAAACCAAGTTTAATTAGAAAAGTGTTGAAGCTCTAAAACTAAGCATGATGATCTTACTTGAAACCATAAAGGGTTTTCTTTAGTTGACCTACATGATTAGGAAAACTAGGGTAATTGTTCATAAGAGGTTGTTCTATATAAACATTTTTAGTAAGAGTTTCATTAAGGAATGCATTCTTAACATTAAGTTAATGGAAATGTCATTTGTTGGTCACAATAATAGAAAACATAACACATATAGTGGTAGCCTTGATAACAAGAATAAAGTATTAGTATAGTTAAGACTAGTTACTTATGTATAGCTTTTGACAATAAGGTGAGCTTTAAATTGCTCAATTGACCTATCGGGTAGATATTTGATCTGAAACACATATTTAGATCTCACAATATTGGTGTTTGTAAGTTGAGGGACTAAAATCTAGGTGTGATTATTTTGCAGAGCATGAATATTTTTATCCATAACAACAATCCATGCAGGATTATTATCAACAAATTTAAATCCTTTAGGTTCAGTAAAGGTAATAAGAGCAGAAAAAAGTATAAAGGTCTCATTACACCAAGTTTTGCCAAATGTAATGTTTTGAAAACACTAGTTTTAGCTCGAGTGATCATAGGGTGAGAACCCCAAGGAAATGCAAGAGAAGAAACATCAGTAATGGATCATGTCTTAGTAAGGGATGGACTAGAAGCTGGTGGTGGTAAAGAGAGACTTGCAAAGGAACTAATATCCTATAAAGACCTAGCCATTATATTAGTATAAATAGCACACATGACATATTCAGATTCATTAATATAAGGAGAATGGTGTTTCAAGGTTAAGGATGAAGGATCTATATGGAGAAGATTCAATTCTAGAAAGTTAGGAAAGTGACGCGGGGAGAGTGGCTGAGTTAATATGTATCGACGAAAAGAAAAAAGATTTTCATCAAATTGAACATATTGAGTGATATAAAACTAAGAGGTTACGGGATCAAGACAACAAGACCTTTTATAAGAGGGATTGTAACTTAAAACAAATACCGGGAA
Source organism: Populus deltoides (assembly GCA_015852605.2). Lineage (NCBI taxonomy): Eukaryota > Viridiplantae > Streptophyta > Magnoliopsida > Malpighiales > Salicaceae > Populus > Populus deltoides. Next base: position 17,503,842 of record CM027580.2, read on the forward strand.
TACTAATAGGAGAAAATTTATTAGGCATATAATCATGTAAACAAAGATAAACATGGCAACCAAATGGATGAAGATTTTTATAATTCGAATATGAATAAAAAAAACTCAAACGATGACTTACCTCCAAGAATGGTGTAAAAAAATAGTTAATGATATTAGCTATAATGCTGAAGACATCAACTTAAAATCTAGGAGAAAAATAAGAGTGAAAAAAAAGAGCTAAAGTAGTTTTCACTCATATGGTATTGTTTTTATTTAGCATGAACATTTTGGGTAGGTGTATATGAGTAAAAACGTTGATGGTGAATACCAAATGTATAAAGATAATCTTTGAAAAAAGTATTAGTAAATTCACCCTGGCCTTCCTTTGAAAAATCTTGATATGAGAAAAAATTTAGTTTTTCATATTTTTTTTAAAATTAAGTGAAAACATCATAAAATTCATATTTGAGTTTCAAATGATAAAGCAAGATAAATCATAAATAATCAACAATGAAGATAATGTAATAGGTGTATTCCAAATATGATTTGATAAGAGAAGACCTTATTTATCATGATGTATAAGATGTAACACATTAGATGTCCTATGTTCATTATGAAAATAAGGTAAACAATTATTTTTTGCAAGTTGACATGTAGTATATAATTTTGAAGAGAGAAATAAAGATAAAGATGTTATTTTTTTATTTAAGTAAGAAATAAGAGAATTATTCACATGTTCAAAGCGAGCATGCCATAAATCATATGAAGTATGTATAGATTTATTCTAAAATACAGAAATAAATGTTGAGTTGTCATGCTCTAGTATATATAAGCCTTCATCTCTCTTATTGGTTGTACAATCTTTTTTATTTGAAAATTCTGAATAAAAAAAAAGAATATCAATAAAGGTAAATAATAAGAAAAAAATATTAATGTACTAATTGAAATGATATTTTTTTGTGAGGAGAGGAACAACCAAGACATCTAATAATTGAATATTTAGAGTAGGAAAGAGGGTACCGATATGTGTAATGGGTAAGGAGGCTTCATTCTTTATAATTATTAAATCCTTACCCATATAATGATAAGATTGGTTTAAAATGGATGGGTTATTGGACATATAAGCTTAAGCTCGAGTATCTAAATACTTATCAAAGGCAATAAGTTATTTTATAGAATAAGAACTAGTGAATGCCCTAGTAAAATGAGCACTAGAGTCATTGCGAGCATATCATTACTTACACCTGTCATCAAAGTGACCATCAATTCTATAAATTTGGCAATAAGAAGGGTAATGTCTTTGAACAGATTAAAAACGAGTATCAGAGTTGCAGGAGAAATTTCTTTGATTTGACTGCTTGGAACCATGATTTACGGCGATGAACAACATAATAGGAGGAGCAAAAGGCTTAAGAGACTTCTAAAAAAAATATCAAAGCTCTCAACTTTAAAGGCCAAATCACGAAAACATAGGAAAAGTGTAAAGGCCATTTGTGAAGTCGAGAAGCTTAAAAAATCAAAACCGAGGACTAGTGCCCTTTATCAGCATCATTAATATGTTGACCAATTACATGGAGTTAGTGATAGAGAGCCTTGAAGGCTTTGGCATAAACAACAACAAAACATGTGCCACACTTTATTGGTTGAAGATTGTTTTTAAGACAGAGTTTATAGGCCTTCGAATGGTGGTTAAATATATGCTCTAAGGTGATCCAAATGTCGTGTGTGGTAGAAAGCTTGATGACCTCAGTCATAGCCCTTTCAATAAGAGAGGAAAACATTGGCTTAAGAAGATATTGGTTAGTAGCTTTTCATGCCAAGTGTTTGTCATTTGGTATGTGAGAGTTAACGAATTCAAATTAAGGTGGATGCACAATGGTTCTATCAGCATAGCCCATTAATTGTAACTCTCAAAAGGGAAAGGAGTTGGCTTTTCCAAATGAGATAGTCGGTGCATGAAAGCTTGATGATGATCGTGTGAATCAAGGTGTTGAAAGGGACAAGGGTGAAGGAGGATTTGATAGCCATTGAAATGAAGGTTTACAAGATAAAATAATGGATGTTAATCCAATTCAAAACTCTGATACTAAAAGGTTTTGATGAAAACTATCACACATGTATAATGATGAGTGTTTCTATTTATATTAAAATTATTAATTGATAACATATCAATTAGAGGTTAAAATATAGAAAGTATACACAATAAGATCTCCTAGAATTAAGAGTAAGTTAAATGACAAGCCTTTGATAAAAGCAAAGTATCCTCACCAATAATCATTGGATTTTAATATGCACCGATGAAATTCACTAAGTTCAATTGATAACTATGATTCTTAGGAGAAGTTTTTTGGGAATATTTTTCAACAACTAGAACTAATCCTACCCTAATCAAAATACAACCTGCTATATAATGTATGTATTCCAATAAATATTTATTATATTCAAGTTGACACAATAAATATTTATTATATTTAAGAACTAATGAATATTTTTTTTTTGCAAACACTTACTTTTTTACATGGGTGCTTGATTGATCATCAAGACAAGACCATTAGCTTCTTGACAATCACCTAAAGGAAGTTGGCAATTAACTCAACATATCAAGAACATTTGGGTGGTCAAATTGTTGTTGATCAAGTAAATTTTGTTTTCTAATTATGTGAAACTGTAAATTTAAAGCGTCAATTAATATTGTTCCTATATTTTTTATGTTGGTGAAATGACTGGGATTCAAGATTAGCATATACTTTAATTAAAGGAAGATTAAATATCTATGATGAGTCAACTATGTTAGAATTGTATGATTATGTGTGGTGTGAGATGATAATAATTTTTTTAGTTAAGGATAAGATCATTTTGACCTTTGCTATAAGTCAAAGATAATTTGGAAGTTAAAGAAGTCAAAGATAATTTGGAAGTTAAAAAGGAGTAATTGTTCTTGTGTTTCCTTACAATGATGCTCTTAGCCTCATCTTTTATGATTTTTTTCCCTTTTCAATCGGAATCGTCCTTGTAAAAATGTAGGAGTAGGAGAAGGTTCGATAAAATTGTATCATTTTAAAAATAATTTTACTTACTACAAAAAGAGAAAAGAAAATATCCCTATAGAATTATTATTTTTACTTACTAATATTTCAACACAAAGAAATAAAAAACAAAAACAAATCATAAATAGTACTACTTTATTTATATGTACCAAATCTGTTTCCATCAAGAAAAAAGAAAATTGACAATCACTACCACCTATTACAATTGTGTCATTATTTCCTCGAAATCATTATTAGGGGATAAATTATAGCATAGCTATAAAACCAGGTGCAACTATGATGTAATTCAGGGGTTGAGTAAGTCACTTTAGATTAACCTGATCAACCCAAAATTATGTTATTTTAAGTTTTTTAAAATAAAACAATATTATTTTGAAAAAATATAAAAATTAAATTATATCTCATTTAAGTTTTGACCTAATCTATCGTGTTATAAATTAACTTGTTTAATTAATTAAATTTTATCGGATTAATTCTTATCAAATTTAACATAAAAAGTAGATATGTTACGGATTATGTTTAATAATACTCAAAATTATAGTATTTACTTAATAGAAAAATACTGTCAAATTGATTAAACAAAAAAAAAGCAGAAGAAGAAGAAAAGGACAAGCATTTAGATTTTGACTTTTAAGGTGGGTGATAGATGATGAGGCGGCGGCTGCAGCATGAGGAGGAGGAGGGAGAAAGATAATGGTGGAGGAGCGAATACAGGAAGAATCACGCGTTACGTGGAAACAATTATATAACCTTTGGTTTTGAAATCTAAAAGAGTCAACGGGTAGGGTCCACGAGACTTGCACGCGTGCCACGACAAGTGGGTCCCGCGACATAGGCCTCCTAAATTCCAAACCCATCCACAGGTCAGCCAGCTGCCTCATCAAAGTCAGAGCCAGAAATTGACACTTCCAGGAGGACTTGTACCTATTAAAAACAAATTTGTGTCATCTTCTTCAAATTCTAATCATTTGGCCTCCCGTTGTTCACATTTCAATTTACTCTTCTTCTTCCACCTTTCAATCTTTGAAGAAATTTATATGTCAAGGACTGCACTAGGATTGTTTGAGGTGGCAAATGATTCTATTTTTCATATTATTATTTAGTACATGAAGAAAAAAATTATGAATATAATATTAATCATGATAATGAATTTAAGACTCCATTTAATGTATTCTTGATGTACAAATTTTAGGTAATATAATACCATTAGAGGAATTGTTGTTTCTACATTTTTGTTTATATGCATCATGTATAATGATATAAATTTAATTTAAACCCGATGGATATCGAGTTTATTCAATCTGAATAAATAAATATGTTTTGGATAGTTACTCTACTCGATGGATAATGGATAGATTATGTATATTATCAAACCCGATCCAAAAACCACCCGAACCTAATTCAAAATATATATTTATAGATTATTAAGTTTTTTTAATACAATATATATATATTAACTATTTTGCTTTTTTATAGAGTAATAAATAATAATTGATAATAAATACCCATATAAATACTCCAAACCTAGTGAAATGTTTATAAATATTTAAATTTTTACTCGGGTACCATTACCATCCCCAATCAAGCAGAAACAAAATCATTATGACTCTTAATGATAAAGCCATCCGTAAGAGATGAATAAAAATACAAGAATGATCGGAATTGTCTGGCGGCAACACCTGGGATTGTTATATTTGGAGGTGGGGGGTGGCGCTTCGGTGTTTGTATTGTGCTTTTCTTTTGATTTTTAGGTGAGTTTTGGCCGGTTGTTTATAGTTTATAAATTCTTTTCTTGGAAATTAGTGGAGGTAGTTGGCAAGTGGCAATTCTAAGAAGCTAGCTAGCTGTTGTGTATGATCCAATGAATGAATATGGACTTAACTTTATGGGGAACAATTTTGTCTTGGAAGATATATCTTATAATTCTAAAATTCTAAACAATTAAAGAAAATTATAGGATAAGTTTTTATATATACCCCACTTGAAAGAATGAATGAATATGCACGTATCTTTGATTATTGGGAACAATTTTTATCTAAGAAAATATCATACAATAAAAAATAAATTGTTATCAATTAGCTGAATTATAACCATATATGAAACTAAACTCATTCTTCATCATTTTATATTTTGTTTAAAGGTTTGAAATAATAATTTTATATATACATTGAATAATTTAATTAAAGGTTTTGAAGGTATTTTATCCTGGTTTAGTACGTAAGTGAAGAGTTCTTACATATATATATAGGAGCTTGTTACTGCTCATCTTCTTTATAACTCCCTTATTATTTTTGAATTCCAGCTTTTCATAGCTTTAATGGTAAATTAGCTAGTTTCATCAATAAATATCTCAATTATTATAAAAATATACATGCATGCATGTATAAATACATACGCCTGGTAGCTCCAAAGAAGCTCAATTAGTAATAATCAGCAAGCTATATTTAATCCAAAAACTTAATTATTAAATGAAAACCAATGATAGATTTAAGATATATAACATTAAATATAAAAATGATATGTCTTTTGAACAAATTGTAACTAGCTAGTTTATTTAATTAATTAATTTTTCTTAGAAGTGGGGTTATATAGCAATATATTTATTTAAAAATGCATTAAAATAAAGTTTTTTTATTTTTAAAAAATCATTTTTGATATCAGCACATCAAAACAATTTAAAAATATTAAAAAAAATTATTTTAAACAAAAAAATATTCAAAATTTTTTAGAATGCGATATGCACTGTATTCCTAAACACTCTCTAAGTGTGCTAGCTTTAATAAGAAGGGTAGATGACATTAGAGAATAATATAAAATTATTTTAAAAATCTAATTCAATAGTTTAAATGTTTTAGGTAGAGATGATTTTTTGACATAAAATCAAGTCTTAATTGTTAAACAGTAAAACATTTAAGTTTCATCGCTCTATTATATCTAATTAAATTAAACATAAGGTTGTGGTTTGGATATGTGAAAGTTTTAAATACAATTTTTTTTTTTACTTAAGATAGTGTATTAAAAAGTAATATAAGATTATTCTTGAAATTTTACTCAATAATTTAAATTTTTAAATTAATATAGTTATTTGACCATTAATAAGTTGAATGATGCTTATTGAAGTTATTGATAGCACATCCAAAGTGAAAGCTCTATTTCCATCAACAAGAACGATGCTAGATTCACCAAAAAGGAAAAAAAACAAAATTTCATTGATTAAAATGCCCAAATAAAAAAAAAATTATAATGAATCCTAAAATATTAAAAAATATGTTTTTATTTTTTAATTTATATATCACGTTAAATCATAAAATAACATAAAAAAAAGTTTTTTAAATTATTCCTAAACTATATAGTGCCATTGTTTTCCGAGAAAACTTTATCATATTATTAAATGGAAGGCGCAAAATCGTTAATTACAAAAGAAAGGACACAAAGAGTAGCGTCCTCAGTTACCTTTAATTCGAATACACATCAATTCTCAAGCTCTGTTATTTATTAAGTATATTAAAATGAGTCTGAAATTGAATCATAATCATTTTTAAATCTCTTATTTCAATGAAAAGGGCGAAAAATCCAATTAATTGTAGCTGCAATATTGTCCCCCGATCGAAACTTGTCTCCTTTTAATGCAATTTTCTTGTTGAACCAGTTGGGTTTTTTATGCATGTATACATATATTTTTGTTGGGATGTTGATAAATAAAACCATTATTGACATTGCCACGTATGAGAATATTGCCAAATATTCAAGAGTCCTTTTATTCAATACTTTTCCTTCATCATTTTTTTTTTCAAGCATATAATGAGTAGTAGATAATGTCAAATCTTTTTTGATGATTATATTATACATAATTGAGTTGTGAAAACTTATGGATATGTATTCTACCTCTTAATTAATTTTTTTCTATTTTTAAGAAGAATTCTACGAGCAAATACTTTTATATATATATATATATATATATATATATATATATATATATTTCTCCAGATTGATATGGAATATCATATTCTATATACGCTAGCTAACAACCCATTAAATGATATTCAATTTCGGTGAAATTTATAAGAACAATTGACAATTGAGTGGTAAATTTTAAAAGACAAAAAAATTGGCTGTCAATGATAATTTTTAGAATTAAAGGTCTTTAAAACTAATAAATATTTTTGTGTTTATTTTCATCGCTTTTTTTTTGTTTTGAAAAGTTTAAAATACAAAAAACATAAAAAGAAAACTACAAATGATAAAAAATGGTTCATAAAATAAATATTAATTTTTAAATTATCAGCATCTTTTTATACGTGATTCCAGGCTAAAGAGTGAATTTGTGATGATTGTAATATGAACTAAAAATAAATGATTATTGAATTCCATTATCCACTTATTATGATGCAGAAATACATGACAGACGGACCTAAGTGACACCATGTAAGCGTAATTTGCGCCTGAAGCATTTGGGGACTTGAAGCCAGCTAGTCAACCACAAACATTTGCGTTGACCCATCAAAATTAATTTTAATTTGTTGTGCCATAGGAAAATGACTTGTTACATTCTTCAACTAATATCAATTTAAAACTCAATCAACTCGTGAATTTATTAGATTAATAAAATAAGATAAAATAAGATGAAATATAACATAATCAAACTTGAGTTATTTTAAAAGAAAGTTAATTAAAATAATATTTTTTTAATTAATCTGAATTAACTAGTCCAGTTTGTAATTTACACATGGATCAATCTCGATTTATTCTTTTAATTACTAATTAAAATTAGTAACAATAATATAGATTTATGTTTTTTTTTTGGGTCCGAGAAACGGTCCTTGCCAATAATATATGCTAACAACGTTAATCAAGAATCCATAAAATTCATTATTTTGTACATGTACACATGTTGTTGTCTCTACATATACATAATTTAATAATTAAAAGATTACGAGAAATTAGGTAGTTTATCTAATTAACTTTAGTTTTAAGAGTAATTTTAGTGCCTGTTTGGAAATTAGATTACAACTAAGCCTCGTAACCTTAATTATGAACTTGAAAACGCCACGCAAACAAGTTCTCCAGACTAATTATGAACTTGAAAACTCCACGCAAACAAGTTCTCCAGACTAATTATGAACTTGAAAACTCCACGCAAATCCAAAGTACGTAACATTTTATTAAAAACTGTAAGAAAACACAATACACAACGCCAGTAAGTTTTAATTAATAAGTTCTCTGTGTATATCTTTCAAAAATAGGAATTGTTAAGTTATTTACTCTTTATACGGGGAATAACCGATCCAATATATATATAATATTTTATGTTTTGTCCTTAATTGATAGCATTTATGTACTATTTAATTATTTTTATTGTAACATGAATGCTCTTAATCTTTTATTTTCGTCTCCCTCTGTTTTTTTCTTCTTTTTTTGCACGTGCAAGAATGTTATAACTTGTTTAAGTTGTATTGTATTTTTTTATTAATGTGGGTGTCCGGATCAGCTTGTGTATACCTCAACTAATCTCACGGGCCCTGAAGTTAACAACCATATAACCCTCCAGTGGTCATAATATTAACAATCACAAGACTCGAACTTGAAATCATAGAAAAAACAAACCATTTGAACCCAAACTCTTACAATTGAACCACTTACTAGATAGTTAGTCGTGTTGTATTTGTTGTGTTGTGTTGTGCAAATCATACCTATTATATTGTGTCTTATTATGATGTAAGATTAAACACATAAAATTAATTATTTGATAATTATGATTGTGCTATGTTGTTAATAAAATCACTTAAATAAGAATTAAATACACAGATTTCATAAAAAAAAATATAAATAAAGAAGAAACAATAATTAAAACATTAATATTTTTTTAGTCAATATATATATAGGACCACTACATAAGTTAATTAAAATCCTAATAAACTGAGATTTAATATAATTAAAAAAAGAAGAAGATAGTAAACAAATGATCACTCAACAGAATCCATCCATTTCAAGCAACCCGTCAACCATATTTGAAAATTGTCAACTTAAGTACATTTCACGAATTCAAGCAATGTTAGCATCAATGAAGCTTCTAGGAACTTAAAAGTATTTTTACGTTATTTTGAATTTACCGACATTTGAATAAATAAACTAAAAAATAATTCCTCTTTGTAAAAAAAAAAACACTAGGATAACAACATAAAATGTTAATAATGTAAATAGAGAACCCACTGGCCATTTTGTTTCCGAATCATTATTTCATCAAAATGATGTCACGATGCTCTAAGCTTGAGGTGTGAAAGCGACAAACTAGACTACCATACTTAGATTTGGACATAAAGTGGTGACCTCCATGTGTGTGTCTGCAAGAGAGAGAGAGAGAGCAAGCACCACGAGTGAATGAAGAATACAAAGAAGTACAGAGCAAAGCATGTGGGGTCTTTGGGAATTCATCGAAAGTAAAAGGAACACGGCAATACGCACACAAGCATGAAAAATACACCAACCTTTTAGCTTTGTGTTAATTTCAACTCCATGTGTTTCTAGCTGTCCATCTTCAACTTCATGCCTCTCTTGCCATTCTTTATGTTTTTTTCTCCAATATCTTAGTCAATTCCAAGTGTATATGATGACAAAGGGTACGTTTACTTCTTGGATATTCCCCTAATATACTATTTACTAAAATTAATTAAGTGCACGATCAATGCTAAAAGAATAAAATATGAAGTGGCTTAGGGTAATTGATCATCTTGTTTGACGTGATAGATTCGTCTAGAAATCATCCAATGGTTCATATATGATGCTAGTTTGATGAGTCTCAAGTCAATGAATTCTAACCATTTAAAAGAAGAAAGTACTCGATCGTCGTAATTGATATAATTTTGGAAATTGACTAAAGGAAGGGGGTGAAAGTACTGAGGGAGCAAGTTGAGTGGTTTAAATTTATTTTCATCTATTTAATTTGGCATTTGAGTTCATATATTCATGGAGAGACTCTTGAATTACAATATAATCTACTGACGTATTATGTCAAATATATTGCTAAGGAATTAGTGGAGTAGCAATCTCCTAACATATATATATATATATATATATCGCTGAGGAATCTTAGGAGATTAACTTGATGTGCCGAGGAAGAAATTAAGTTGAAATTTGGTCATCAATCTCTTAAACTCTTTTCACTTTAATCCTTTGAAATGATGATGCAACTAGATTGACACGTTCAATGCTTTGGCCTTCAATTAAAACACAAGAACATAAGAAGCATTTGTTGCTTAGAAGATCAGGAGGTTAATGCACGAAACAGACCAGTGCATTAAACGATTATATTTACAAGAAGATAATGAAAATCCAATCAATAGAAGAAAAGATATTAAAAAGCTTGACAAATAACTAAATTAATTAAAGAGGTAGATCATTTCAAGAACAAAACAAAAAAAAAAGGAAAATAAAGAGCAGATACATAACCATAGAACCTGACACTTCGCTGTGGGAGCTAAGTAGGGGATATAGATGATGAAGCTTATGCTTCTAGATCTATGAACGTTCTGGTTCTCTCTTTCTTTCTATTAAATAAAAATAAAGTATGTTTTACTTACCAAATTTTTGCGATTAATTAAGTATTGCAGTTCTAATCCTACAAAAACCAACTAAGATTTCCACTTTGTGATCTCATGAGACTGCTTGCCTAATTAAAACCGGTGTAATAGACAAAAGACAGTTTGCCAACCTTTTAAAAGCAGGCTACCCAAAAAAGGCAAGTGGGGAATGGATATAAATATTTATTTGAGAACCAAAAACAATTCAATCAAGTTCATTAAGAAAAAGGAAGAAGGTTTTGATCCATGGTTTCTTGTTCTAATAAGATCCACTAGCGGTTTTAGAAAGTGATTTTAGTGAGAACATTGATAATATGTAGTAATTAATTATAATTTCACCTAGGATTCGAGCTCTTAGTTATTATATTCTCATATATTTCAATTGTATATTAATTAATTAACAATCAAACTGTGCATGCTAAAAGAATCTCTTAGTTATTGTTGTTGTTGTTGAGGATAGATTTATAATTAAGCATACTGGAATATTATATTTTATAATATTCATGCATATAGTTAGAGAGATTTCTACCATATTTACATAAAAATCAAAATTTAAAATAACTCCAAGGATGAGGTTAATCAAACGTATATATTTCACCTTTTTAAAAAGTTTAAATCGAAAGTTAGGTAAATCTTTCCCTCCCACCTAAGTTCTAATTAAGCCAATTTGTTGTAAATAAATTATCTTTAGTTTACTCGTATAAATTCATGTTATACATACTCGTCACCAACCATCTCCAAACCAATTTCTATGGATTTTAAAATATTTTTTCCTCATAATTAATTATAAAGGGTAAGACAACGTTAGCAAGAGCTCGTGTAAGAGATGTGAAAGATTGTAGGTTCATGCATAGTGACCTCTCTTTTCATTGACTTGTTTGAATTTCAGCCCTTTGAAAATTATTGTGCAATTTACACCATGTACAAAAAAGACCTCTAATTCATCTTTCAACAAGATATGATAATACTCTATGTAAATAAATAAAAATTAACTAGTTAGTGGGCTATGTCTTTTCCACTAATCTATTCTATCCCCCCTGGTGGGGGTTGACATGGATCTTGACCCTTCCTGTTGAAACATTCTTTCTGGTCATCATTTCAGTCCCCACCTATTTCAGACTTGTTTATAATCCTACAATATTTGAAGACAAGGGTTTGGAATTGAATGTTGTTGCTTCAATGGTTGTCCTGTTATGCTTTTCTAATTGGAAAACAATTCTATTATTTCTCTTGCCCACTGGTTGTGTTTTCAACAAGTGTAATTTACTTAATATATTGTAGGGACATGAGAGATATAAAGGGAGAAGACTTTGGACTTTGCAAGCATCAGTTTTTCTCTCCTTTTCATGGAGGATTGTACTATATTAATATTATCATTTCATAATGATTGCTAGCTAAATTCATTATAATAAACACGTTTTGTGTTAATTTTTAAGCTGTTTCAAATTAAAATTCATCTATACTACTAGCTATGGAATTAGGAAAAACAAAATTAAGGCTACTATAATTGTATGGCCATCATCTAATCAGACTCTAGGCTGGATTGATGATGATAGGAATGCTCTCCCGATCTTCATTGTAGCTCATTGTATATTAATTTAGCCCCGTGAAAATAATTAACAAGGGTGAAAATACCTTGTATTTCTGTTTTCTAATAATCAATTTCATGTTACTTTGGTCTTTTAGAAAATAAGAATTATGTTTGAGATCCAAGCTTAATAAATTCAACGTGGCTAAAGTTATATAATGGTTTTTTTTTTTTGTGATGCGTTGAAGTTGTAAAACAAATTTTAGACTGAATTGATTTCATGTATATGATCTTGGACATGTGAAGTGACTAAGTTTAACTATTAGTTTAGTAAGTTGATGAAATGAATTTCACAAGTTTTCTTACAAAACAAGTTCCTATTAGAACAAAAAATCATCTAATATTTAAGTTAATAAATTTACAACTAGAAAAATACATAAAGCTTAAAAGTGAGTAACGGAGAAGATAAGCAGGATATTAGGTGAGCATGAGGAGCATAGGAGTAGCAATGTGACTTTATGACCTTGTATGGTATGCTTTATTTTGTGTTAGGAGTTCTGTTGTGAGGATTTGTTTTTGAGTTATGTTGTGTTGTTACTCATGTTAATTTATCTAGTAATCCGAGATATTTATAGACATCGATCATGTTAACTTCCATCATTTTAATTGATTATTATGACTTGTTGTGTTATTGGTGAATGAGTTAGTGATTGACAATGTCTTTTGAGGTGATATGTTGATAAGAAATAATTATTGACAAGAAATGAGGTGTTTTTTCTTTGCATAGAAAATTTGATGTGCGCTAGTGGTTGGTGCGTAATAATATTTTGACATCTCAAAATAAACAAAATATACTAAAATACATGCGTGTCTAGTAAAGATACTAAGTCGAGGCTAAGAAAGCGTGATGGGCAACATGAATGGGCCTGGTAAAGGGAAGAATGAGATTGTTTGGGCCTAGGTTGAATGGCTATATATATATATAGTCTTAATGCCCTATCATGATCAGAACATGATAAAAACCCTGAAGAAAAGATTACCATTATTTCCAACTTTCAAAGAGATGTGGCCGAGCGGCCACGATTCGATCCAGGCCACCAAGTGCATAGCATGATCTCATATATACATCATAAATATATGTATATAGTTTGTTGTTTTCTTTCATTTTGAACTTAAAATAACTATGCATAAAGTTTAATGGTGGTACGGAGAAGAGAGGAAAGAGAAAGGGGCTATGTTTAAAGTTTAATGGTGGTAACATAAAGGATTTGAAAATTGGACGGACCTACAATTCTTGGTCCTTCCGTTCCCTTTCTTCACTAGTCATGATTGTTGTTTAAGGCCAACCTCGACTTTCTGTTCATATTACCTTTCATCAAAGAAAGCCGACTTTCTGTTCATATTACCTTTCATCAAAGAAAGCCCTAGAGAGGCTGATTCTAGTCCCTTGTCCAATGGACCACATCAGGTCTTAACCCCATAATATTGCAAGATTGAAGCCGAAAGCAATATGCATCCACCAAAATAAATTAAAATGTGAAACTGTAAATGAATTTCAGGCAATTTTTTTTCCAAATGCTTAATAAAGCAAACAGGAAATAATAGCTAGTGCACATAGATAAAAGTTTGTATACAAGGGCATGCATATAGTTCAAGCAATAAATTAATACATCTACACGACTATATATGTGCATAAAATATTATGTAAAAATTCTCACATAGAATCATTTCTTTTCCTTTTTTCTTTCGAAATCACGGTATTGATATCATTGTCTGTCTCACTAAATTTTTGAAGTCAATGGGCTTTATTTTCTCAAATTATGTTTCTTTTTTTCATTTGAAGGTTAGAATTCAATCAAAAAAAAAACTTGTATCCTACGCTTATAATTTTTATCTTTTAAGGGGATAATCACCCTTCTATCAATAACGAGTTTTTGAAATTATAAGGGGTATAACTCAACTGGTCAGATTCTAAGTTTGTTTACTAGAGGTTACTAATTCGAATCTCACAAACCTTAGAGTCACTGGAGATTTACATGATCATTAATTTTAGAACCCGTAAAATTAGTTAAAGTATATACAAGCTGACCCGAATATTCACGTTAATTAAAAAAACCGAGTGTTTTGGCCCCATTATTGTTTAGCGACACAAATGTTTGGTAAGCACTCTTGCTGAGTTTATTTAATATTTCTTACAAATAACTGAAAAATAAAATTAAAAAAGACAAGCCCCCCAACCCCATAGATCATATAAAATCTAAGAAGATTGTATTGAAGAAATATAAACTATGAAGTGAAGCTGTGTAGAATAATGTTAATGATCTTATCGAATATTGTTTTGAATTCACTTCTCAAAAATCTCATATACTAAATAGATGGTCTCACTAATGGGTCCCGTAAATCGAGAAATTAAAACTTTCGAGGTGTGTGGATTCAAGAAAAAACAATTTCTTGGTGACAGAAAGAAATCAAAGCGTAGGACATTGCTTAAGGGATTTAGTCGCCTAATTTTGTGTAACTTGTTAAGGGTCAAGCCTGTATTTTATGGGCTTACATCAGAGTAGAATAAGACCTTTTTTATTTTATTTTTTTAAATTTATTTCTAGTATCAAAAAATAAATACTTTGAAGCCGCTTCTTGACTAGAACAAGCTGTCGTCCTCCTCGTTTACATTGCTAGACTTTCATTTTCTTCTTCTTTTTATTTATTTTCTTCGCTTCTCTTTTTGGGTATTTCTATATCAAGAGAGATAAGGAAAAGTTCAGAAGAATCTCAAGAAAAGAAAAGCTTGAAATTTAAAAGCCTTGAAAGTTACGATACCACAAACGAAACGACAAAAGAAGAAGAAGAAGAAGTTATGAATCTCATCTTATTTGTTCTCTCTTCAATATGCATACCCTATAATGGAAAGTTTTATATCACCCATTGCGTCTTGTCAATTGCATTTCTACTTATGGGCAAATAATATGATTCAATTTCATATCTTTATTATCCAATATGATCTATGAAAGATTCAAACTTTAGAGAATTCCTAAAAAATAAAAACAAAATATCATTAATAGATCAAAATCTTTAATTTTTAGATAAAAAAATATCGTGATAATTATAAAATCTAAAGCAGTTTAAAAATCAATTTAAATTTGATATATCGTGATTTGATATCTAGATCAGTTTAGATTTTAAAAAAAATGATTTGATTTGATTAATAATCAATCAATTTAGTTAAAATGAGATCAAAATTTATAAAAGTTTTTAAAAATTTTTATCAAAATAATATTTTAAATTTTTTTTATAAAAATAAATGGATTAATATTGATCAACCTTAATCGAAATCCAAGCCAAACGGCAAGTTTAATATCTCGGATAGTGCATTGATAAAAAAAGAAAGGAAAAAAAAAAGAAGAAGAGAGAGAGACTTATTGTTGGGCTATAGGTCAAGGACGGGTTGAATGAGCTGGTGGATCCTTTGATGGGCCAGAATTTAAACAGATACATCCATCAATCTACAATTTTTGCCCCTCTTTCTTACATCAAACTCAAATGTTCGAAGCTCAATTTGTAAATCCAACTCTAAATTACATTGCATCTGTCAAAATCCTAATTAGGCAGCACTCAATTTCGAGGCCTTCTCAGCAGTTGCCTACTGAATGTGGTGCCCAAAAGAAAATGACTTGGATAATGAATTGTGAGTCTCAGAAATTTCACTCCATCTCTCCATTTATTTTCGTTCATATATTTGTCTACACACACACACACACGTATAAATATAAATTTTCATGAATAAAAAGAAAATTATTTTAATTTTTACAAAATCATTGTTTAAAATATAATTGTTAAAATGAAGATTTTTTCTCGCTGAAGACAAACGAAAACTATCACAGTATAATGAATGATGCATGTTGTATTCCAGGTAAAACCCAGTTCCTTTCAGACCCTCTCGCAATATAATATATGAGGCCAAATGTAGCAGAGCCCGAAATCATCAATCATAGCACTACGAGGGTTGATGGGTTGTTGATTTTACAGAGCGTATGGACCTTGAACAGTTTTGGTCAATCTTGACGTTTGATTTGAATGGAAGGGCCACATTATGAAATTAAATCGATAAAGGACTGGATTAACCTGTCAGAATATTTAAAGGATGAAAGAGGTCATTGAACCCTTAGAAGATTCCCCTTGCAGTGCCTCGCTAGATCAAACCAGAGCTCCGAACGAAAAAAATTGAAAAAACATCCTTGGCTTTTTTTGCTAGATGAGCAAACATGTTGCTTAAGGATATGATTCTTGTTTTGTTTAGTGATTCTGTAATTGGCCAATACTGGCTTCTTGTTTAGCCACTGAAAAATAATCACATGATTGTTTTGTGCAACATTAGAGTTTGATTATGATTATTGTACGTAGATACTGTAATTAAGTAAAGGGCTGCTGAGTCTTTCTTATCTTTTCTTTTTTCCGAACTCTGGTTATCATCAGTTCTGGGAAGTATTGGTGATTTGGAGATACCCAGTGATGTTTTATCGTCATTTAGACAAGCAAAGGGCCGTGCATCGCGAAGTCAAATACCTGAAAGGCAGGCTGTGGATTTGCGTAGACATGTGCTCATGAGATGCTCAGATAGTCACTTCTTTGCTATGTTTTTTTATAACAAAAACAGAGAAAGAGAGGGGGGTTGTTGAATAACTCAGAGTGAAAATCAATGATCAACCCTTATTACACGATGTGTTTTAATTATTTTTTGGATTTCTGTATTTTCAGTTTTATTACCTTGTTTGTAGGTGTTTTGATTTTGAGGGTTGCCTGTGTCTAGGGGACTCCAGATGTTTATGTTCTTAGGTTTAATCGTGCGTCAGCCCGTTTTATCACGCTTGTGTGATAAAATTGCAGGGAGAAGCCCCTCGTGCCATGCCATTTCACAATAAATTATCCGGACAAGGTGAACTGACCTGATACAAAGTACTGAAATAGCTGTAACAATTCAGTCATTGCCAGGGGTCTTGTCTGTCATGATAATGCTTGTAGTTTTAGGATATGTAGTGGAGTGGAGTTTAATTCACATGGCATAGTTAAGGCATTTAGAGTTTCAGTGACGCAGATTCAAGGAAAGGCCAACTTCAAGAACCTTGAAATGTGGATAACTAATTTATTGTCTGAAATGCCTGGGAGTGAGTTTTCCTGGCACAAGGCTTTGTTTTTTAAGTTCTGCTAAATAAAGCAGGGAATTGGTAATTTTGTCGCAGCTGCTTCTTAAGAAGTTGCTGTCCATGTTATAATCAATCAATATCACATTTCACTGAATCAGAAATTAACCTCTTCAAACAATTCGGAAGCTTGGAACCAAGCACCATGTTTCCCAAAGAAACACTTCATTTATGCTTCATGCTGTGGGAATGGGGATGTTTCAATATTTGAGTGAGCATTTTCACGATGGTTGGTTCAACAGTTCCCCTGGGAATTTGGAGCAAACAAACAAAAAGGCGAATCTTGTAGGCCATTTTGTACCTTACGCATGAATAGAAAGGCAAGAGCAATGAATTAAGCTGTAACGAGCCGTGGCTGCTATTCTGGCCTTGCTTTGGTCTTGTTCATGCAGCATTATTACGAGTGTCTTGTTTAAGCCTAAAAAATGGACATGCAGGAAGTGAATTGCTCTATGTTTCTAGCATTTACGGAGCTTTAGATTTATGCGTGTGTGTGTGTCTATATATATATATAAACCCTCTTCTAGAGAATTGATTATTTTGACCCTCAAAATATAGGGTTAAAAGGAGCTTACTTGTCACGATGTTTTTCAAGTGCAGTTGAAGTGATTGAAGTTGTCCAGTTAAAGCTCAAATTCTACTGTCTGGAGATCAATAGATGTGCTTATTGTTGGAATTTGTTCTACAAGAAAGCACGCTGTTAGCCATGGTTGCCATCTACAAAATGTTTTCTGAATGTTTTGCCACTTTCCACACTTGCTTTCAAAAAGCCAGGAAGAAGCTCGTGCGGTTTCATCTGAGTGCTGCTTTCGAAAAAGGATTGTTAGTGAGGACAATGACACTCAAGTCGGCATCATCAAGTTGCAGGTTGCATATTGAATGATCGGGGAAAATTCTGTCACCATATGGATTATCAGCCTGTCTATTTATATGATAATGAGAGGTGTGATATGATATTTCTTTTAACATCTTCATGCAGTTTTCATTCCAGAGTGGATCTCTACAGGCCCGCCCACACACACCCCCCATTGGGCCTGTCTTGAACCCTAGACTCATTTGGTTTACAATAATATATAGATGATAACTATCCAGTCAGCCCCAACCTATAATTGTATTTGAACAGAGTTCGGAGCCAAAACTGCTCGGCATGGATTGAGGACGATTCAGTGCAGGGTTTTAAATTGAACTTTGAATGCATCTTTGAAGAAGGCAAGATGTTACTTGTCATGTCATCTTGGTATTTCAATATTGCACTTGGTCTTGTCCAGATACCTCTTACCCAAGCCTGCCCGTCTTCCATAAACCAGTTGAGGAGGTGATATGATGTGGGGGGGGGGGGGCATATTCAAAGCTGTGTTTATGTTCTTCCACCTCTCTTCCACGAGAAAGAGAAGAGGAGGGGGGGGCCAAAAATTTCTAAAACAAGACATAATTATGCACTCTCCTTTCCATTCTTCATGGGGGGCAATTTCAGGGGGACAAGACACACCACCTCCCTTTTTAGATGCATTTGCTCATGGGACCAATGATCTCCCAAGCTCCTATCTACCAACACCACCTCATGAACACAGACATAAGCCAAAAGAAAAATATACAAATAAATAGCAGAAAAAATGCTTGTATCGATCTCCACGTTCCTTGCACTAACTAGAGAGAGCAGGCATTGAATTCTAAACATGAATGGTCCACGGCGCCTCCCCAGACTGTATTGGAATATATGATAATCTCTAATCCTATTTAGGAGAGGAACACAGTTATGAACCTACTTGCCTATGCATATATAAATATATAATTAATTTTTCAACTTCCATATGAATATGTTCCCCACCTTACTTGGTCTCAAGCATCCCCCCTGCCTTCCCTCTCTATCTTCAAAATTAATCTCCTATATCTTTATTAATTTGTCACACCATGTTTTTTCAAAGACAAATCAAATGGGGTAAGAAAGGGAGGCTCAATGTGGGATGATGTTCAATCGATGGTAATGAAGCTCAAAAAAAGAATAAAAAAGTAAACTAAAAAAATATGGCCCCCTCCTCCCATATGGCTGCAATCATAATCCAAAAGAGAGAGATCTTTTTCTTCATGTACTTGTTGTCAAGCGAGTGTTCGCCTGGCCAGGACCCACCGGCTAGCCTAACCGGCGACAAGAAACGATGGGCTGAAAGTTTTAACCTAAGCATAAGCAAAACTGATATGCATCTAGGATTGGACAAGTAACTCAACATAGTCTAAATAACTATGATGGTGAGCAGCATTACGTTTTTCTTTCTTCTTTTTCTTTGTTTTCTTCATTAGTTAGGCAAGAGGAAACAACAATGAAAAGGGATGTGAGACTGGTTAACGATGGAGAATTGTTTGGAATCATAATACCCTAAAAAGCAAAGTGATTTTTATCTTTTGTTAATCTTGAGTTGTCTACACTTTTTGATCCATCTTGTCTTGTTTTCAACTATATGTTAGTGTATATCCTCTCCGAGCTACATGATAGATCATGATCAAAATGTTTGTGTATCAACACAAAGCGTAACACATCACCCAGCCTTCCAATCTAAGCCCTAAAAAGCGAGCCGACAAACTCATTCTCTTGGCATCACCATGTGATTTGTGGCCATTACCAAGTCACTCCCATTTGGTTGGTTCTTCTTTTATGGCATCAAAGGCAATGAAATTTTAATAAATTTGGCAAAGCAGCGATCTATCATGATTTTTCTCTACTTCTTTACTTTACCCGTTTTGGAAATATTCCTTTATAAGGCCTTCTTTGTAGGCCACTGTAGCCATTCAACAAGTTGCTCGCACACTTTATTTTCGTTTTTAATCTTATATTAATTTTTTTTTTCGTGTTGTAGTATGCTAGCTAGCTAGCTAGCTGCACAAACCTAGAGAGAAAACATGATTATAAGATCTAAAGCTACAATTAACAAGAATTTTCGTATGCTAATCATATCTTAAAAAGCTACGTGAAAGATGTTTGAAGGTACTATATATCACCAGTTCATGCCACCAAGGTCTAGAAGCT
Source organism: Populus deltoides (assembly GCA_015852605.2). Taxonomy (NCBI): domain Eukaryota; kingdom Viridiplantae; phylum Streptophyta; class Magnoliopsida; order Malpighiales; family Salicaceae; genus Populus; species Populus deltoides. The sequence continues at coordinate 17,524,196 of CM027580.2, forward strand.
GAGTCCACCTATATTGCTTTAGATTCTATGTGCCTTGTACGTCTCTCGAGTATTATATAAAGCAAGATTTCTATTCAGCTTTTTCAAAAGGTTTTTTTAGATTTAGAACACGTTTTGCTAGTTTTTTAAAAAATTTTAATTTTTTTTTAAAAATTTAATATGATTTGTATGTTTTAAATTATTTTGATGTGTTGATGTCAAAAATAATTTTTTAAAAAATAAAAAAAAACATTAACATGTATTTTAGCATGAAAAATACCAGTAACCACACTGCGAAATACGCTTTTAATACGCTTTTAATACCCTAACATCTAGACAAATAAGTTTCAGCCCAGCTACATTAGGTTATTTATTTTGTATTTTTTATTAGTGTTTTTAAATGATTTTAATGTAATAATATTAAAAATAATTTTTAAAAAATAATAAAAAATTATTATTTTAATATATTTATAGATGAAAAGAATATTAAAAAATAACCAATATTATTATATATATTTCCCATGTAAAGTAAGCACGTTGTCACCAGCGAGTCAGTGAATAATTACATATTAGCTCATAAACAACAGAGATAAATTATTATACGATAGGGCTCGTGTAGAGACCAAACCGTGTAATTAATTAATTGGTATAGTAATTAAATCTCAGTATTAATACTAATTACTAGATATTATAAGTACTCAATCGTGTATTGCCAGTGGTTTAATTTGTCTACGCTAACCAAGTCAAGTAATATTTTTGGTTCAAATAAATTAAATTGATTAGTGTTGCGATGCTAATTAAATTAATTGTTTTAATATAAATTATTTTTCTCAGTGTTGGTAATGTTTTTTCTAACAATATTTTAATTATAAATTTAAAATATCATGCATATTGAATGATATTTTTTAAAAATATTAATACGATTATATATTAGACAATATTTTTTAAATATTGGGACGATGACATATTAAATCTCCCTATGTTAATCTATAAAATCTAGACTATGACAACTGTATAAACAGTAAGTCAAAATAATTATGAATGCTAATTTCTAATTAATTCAATGTTAAAAGATGAAATTAAAAAAAAATTAAATTAAAAATAGGACAAATAAATATGGGTTAACATATCAAACCCGCTCAAGTTAACCCTACAGAAAAGAACTGAAAAAAATTACAAAATCCAATTCCAACCAACTTAATGTTGTAGATGAAGTAAGAAAAATCAATTAAAAAAAAAGAAAAAATAATAATAACTCAAGTCAATTTGGGCTAACCTGTTAAACTTGCTACCTGGGTCATAAGACTATGATAACACTATAAAAGGTAAATCAAAATAATTATGAAAGCCAATTTCTAATCAACCCAATGTTGAAGGACTAAATTGAAAAACGAAATTAAAAAAGCACAAAAAAAACTCAGGTTAACCTACCAAATCCGCTTAGGATAACCATATAAAGTAAATAAAAAATAAATTATGAAGGTCAATCTCAACCAACTTAATGTTAAAGGATGAAATAAAAAAGAAAATCAATTAAAAAAAAGAAAAAAATAACTCAAGTCAACATGAGCTAACCTATTAAACCCGCTACTTAGATCATGAGACTAAGATATCTTTATAAAAAGAGAATAAAAAAATTATAAAACTCCATTTCCAACAAATCCAATATCGAAGCTTGAACTCAAGAAAAAAAATTAAATTCATGAAACCAAGATAACTTCACAAAAAGTAAATTAAAAAAAATTACGAATCTCAATTCCTAAACAAATCTAATATTGAAGGATAAAAATAAAAAAAAAAACTAAATAAAAAAGAAAAAGATTGAGTTGTTGGATGGTGAAATTAAAAAAACAATATTCAATTTAGAAATGGACCCAAAAATTGTATCAAGTCAACCCGGGTCAACATGTCAAACCTACGATCTAGGTGATGAGATTGAAACAACATCATAGAAAACAAATAAAAAAATTATAAATCCCAATTAAACATATTAAATTAAAAAGGACCAAAAAATGAACAAGGTCATCTTGAATCAACCTCCCAAAACCAAAACTCGATTCATGAAATTAGAATAACCCATAGAAAGAAAAGAAAATACGAAACTCAATTTCCAACCAACTAGATATTGAAGGATAAAATTAAAAAAAAATCAATTAGAAAAAATGACCCAAAAAAACGACTTGAGCCAACCTGAATTAATTTATTATATCAACGACTTGGTTCATGAGATCAAGATAAATATATAAAAAATAAATTAAAAATAATTATGAATACCCAATTTCAACATATTTAATGTTGAAAATTGAAATCAAGAAGAAAAAAAAATCTAAATATACGAGACCAACATATAATCCATCAAAATGAAAATTGAAAAAACAAAAATGAAGGATGATTCCTAAAATAATCTATTTAAAGAATGAAATATAAAAAACTAAATAAAAAAAATAAGATTTAGTTGTTGAAGAGCAAAATTGAAAAGAAAAAACTAAACTAAAAAAGCAAAAAAAAAAACATAAACATAAACACTATTGTAATAAATAGAGTTTAATGGGTTGGAGAAAAAACTTTTAATGAAAAAAAAAATATCTAGGTATTGCTAATATTTTTCTAGTAAAAAAAAATTAAATTGTGTGGAATTGATCCGATGTAACTTAGTCATCTTTGCGGGTCTAAAGGCAACTTGTATGACTAGTAAGAACATATTACAAGTCAAAATAAATATTTAATATGAGATTTTTTTAAATAAACATTGAAACAACAACATATTGGATTGATTTGAGTCAACTCGGGTTAACGTTCCAATCTGTATACCCAGTCATGAGATCATGGTAGCCTAATAAAAGGTAAATCAAAACAAATTATGAAGCTTGATTTTCAATAAACTCAATGTTGAAGGATGAAACTGAAAAAAAAAATCAATTCAAAAAAGACTCAAAAAATAAAGCAAGTCAACTCAGGTTAACCTGCTAAACCCATGACCTTGGTCGTGAGACCGAGATAACGTGATAGAAAGCAAATTGAAACAAATTATGAAACTTAAATCTCGATTAACCTAGTCTTGACATATGAAATAAAAAAAAATTGATTAAAAAAGAACATACAAAAACAACTCAATTCAAATAAATTGGGGATAATCTTATAGAAAACAAACCGAAACAAATCATGAAGTCTAATTCTCATTCAATCTGAATGAAGAAGGGATATAGTAAAAATCCGTTTTCCTTTAGTTTTTTGTGAACTAGCTATTTGACTCATGCTCTACCGTGTGTTGAATAATTGTTTTCTCAATTAAAAAAAATTAATATGCAATCGTTTGCAATGACTTTTTTTACACAAAGAAAAACTTATAATCACAAATAAAAAATCTTATTCATGCTTTTAATTAAATAAATCAAGAATTATATATGATAATCAATATAAAAAAAAGTCATGAACAATAATTAAATACTAAATTAAAAAATTAAGAGATAGATATGTGTCAAGATATATGATCTCGCAACAAGGGCAATGAACCCAGTTATGTTGAATAATGATGTTTCTTAAAATCAATTTCTTATTGAATCCAATAATCATTAAAAAAACACTCAAAATAAAGCATGATGGGAAAAAAAATTTTGAATATAACAAAAAATGTCAAGTAATTGTTAATTATTTTTTAGAAAAAAAATAAGTTATGAATTCATAATCTGACACATATGACACATACTAGAGGATTTGTTTTTATAAAAGTATTGAGATGAAATCATATTATGTCAACTTGGGTAAACACGAGTTAATCAGTTAAATCTACGATCTAGGTTATCAGACTATCATAACCTCATAAAAACCAAACCGAAATAAATTATGATGTCAAATTCTTAATCAACTTAATATTAAAAGACGAGATTAGAAATAAAAATATTAAGTTTAGAAAAAGATAAAAAAAAAAAAAAAAGAAGACTTGTGTTAACCTAGGTTAATCTGTTAAACTTGCGATTCAGATGATGCTCTCCATTATATTAAAAAATTATTTATTTCATAAATTATTTTTATTTAATTATACATCAACCAGTTGTATATGAATGTTTTTAAATCATACAACAAATTTTTTTAAAAAAAATTAAACAAGGGTGGCGCGTTGGATTGAAATAAAAAGTAGCACTAATTTTTTAAAATATTAGTTTAAAAAAAAAGTTATTTTTTTCAAGTCACACAACAAAACACATTAAAAAAATAATGCATTTTTTTTTTAAGTTTAAGGGGTTTAAATAAAAAATGAAATGAAAAGAAAACAAAAAGGTCAAGTATGTGGGCCTATCGACACGTTAAGCCCATTAAAAAGGCCTTGCCTGTGAACCAAACCTTTTTTTCACAATATTAGAGGGTGGACGATATATTGTCCGCCTTTAATTTAAAATATAATAATGCATACAACTCTGTTGGCTAGTTTTCAATGATATTTAGGTTGTTTTATTTTTCTAAAATTCATTTTTCATGTCATTGTTAACCTTAATAAACTCGTCTACGGCCTTAAACAACTCAAAAATCCATTTAAAAACTCAAAATCAATCTAAAACCAAAAACATTATATAGCTCATATGTACCATCTTAGGCAAGGTTAGGGGTGAAGAACACCGATGCAAACTCCATCCATCAAATGTAACCAATTCACACCAAAATAAACCTTTTTTTTTTGTCAAAATCAGTTTCAACTAAGTCTTTTCTCGCTATCATTGGAATCTGGCTATTTTCTCTATCATCTCTCAAACCAAGAACTAAAAAATAAAGAAAATGAAATTTTTAACTAAAATTGAATTTTAAAAATATCAAGTGATTGAAAGTTTATGATTTGAAAAGTAGGATGACCAAATTAAACTTTTTGACCTAATTTTGAAACTACCATCTATTTTCTCTGCTTTTTTCACTCTGGTCTTCTTTTTTTCAATCGTACCCTACCTCATCAAATATGAAGCAATTAACCTTTAATTTGGCCGTAAAAGGATGAAATCGCCCTAAAAAAAAGTTTGATGACCAAAAAAAGAAATAAAAGAGAAAATTTAGCAAAGTGCATCCATAATAAAATGTGTTTTGGTCTACATTGCAAAAGTCTGTAGAGTTTTTGCCACACCTTTTAATGTTTTCTATAATTAAAAAAATATATTCGATTAAAAAAAGAAAAAAATTAAGAAAGTCAACTTGGGTGCACTTACCAAACTCGCGATCTGGGTCATGAGATTGAGATAACACTATAGAAAGAAAGAAAAAAAACTATGAAACTCAATTCCTAACCAACTCAATGTTGAGAGGTAAAATCAGAAAAGAAATCAATTAGAAAAAAGTGGCCCAATAAAAAATGACTTCGAGTTAACCTTTTAAGCCCGCAATCTAGGATATGAGATTGAGAGAACCTTATAGAAAGAAAATAAAAAAAAAGAAGTTAGGAAGCTCAATTTCCAACCAGCCCAATATTGAATGATGAATTTTAAAAAAATCAATTAGAAAAAACAACCTAAGAAAATGACTCGAGTCAACCTGGGTTAACTAGTTAAACCCACGACCCAAGTCGCGAGATTAAATAAATTCACAATAAAGCAAATCAAAAACAATTTATGAAGCCTTATTTTTAGCAGATTTAGAGGGTGTTTGGGAGTGTGGTTGTGGTTGCTTTTCAAAGTGCTTTTCACTCAGAAAAGTGTGCCAATAATATTTTTTTTATTTTTTAAAAATTATTTTTAAGATCAGCGCATCAAAATGATTTAAAAACATCAAAAACATATTACTTCAAAGCAAAAAAAATTTCAAATTTTTTCGGAAGCACTTTTAAAAAGCACTCCCAAACAGGCTCATAATGTTAAAGGTTAAAATCGAGAAAAAAATTCATTATACCAATATATAACCCCATAGAAAAAAAATGAAGCACAATTCCCAAAACAACTTAATATTGAAAGATGAAATGAAAGATAAAACTAAATAAAAAAGAAGAGGATTGAGTTGTTTAATAATGAATTGAAAAAAAAAACACAAAACACAATTCTAATTAATAATGTTTTATGTGTGTGATTACAATGATTTAGCCATATTGGCTACAATCATTTAGCCACACCTTTTAGCATTTTGTTAGTGATATCGAGATAAATTCATAAAAAGCAAATAAAAAAAATTATGAAGCCCCACTTCCAACCAATCTATTGTTGAAGGTTGAAATTGAAAAAAAAAACTAAATATATAAGACTAATATATAACCCAATAGAAAGAAAATTAAAAACAATTATGAAGCATAATTCCTAAAACAACTTAACAATGAAGGATGAAAAAAAAACTAAACAAAAAAGAAAAAAAACACAAAAAACAAATAGTATTTTATAGATGTAACTAGAGTAATTTAATCACACCCATTAGTGTTTTGTTAATTTCAATCTATTGATGAAACAATCAATTTGTTTATGAAACAATCAATTTGGGGAACAATAATTGTTGTAAGTTGCAAATGTAAATACATAATTAAGTGACATGTAAAAATGATTGTAGTATGTAAATTGATGGATCAGTATTTTTCTTATATATTTTTTACCTGGATCCTCGTTGAGAAGAATCAAGGGATAGATGGTCATAACAGACCTTGGGCATAACTAAGCATTGAGTCCAAATATGCAGGGGTCTGGAAAAGCTACCAAACCCAGTGTTTTAGGCTCGGCCAAACGCTGAGCCCAATCATACATGGGTTTGGAAAGGCTACCAGACCTGGCATCATTAGACTTAACCAAGTAACGAGCCCAATCATACATAAGTCTAGCAAGGGTACCAAACTTAGCATCCCTGTGCTCAGCCAAACACTGAGCTCAATCATATATGGGTCTAGAAAGGTTACCAGACCTAGCATCCTTGAGTATCTATCGTCAAACGTTGTTTTTCTTCTGATAAAGTTAGAGATATTTTTCTTCACTAAAAATACGAGGAAGATATTACACTTTAGCCCCTTCTCACCTTAACGCGACAAGACTCATGAGTTATAAATATACGATAAATCCTTTAAACACTAGGTTATTAATCTTCATTCTCTACTGCATATTTATTTTTAGAGACTCTAAAATATCTTAGTTTTTTCTCTCAAAAAGATATTTACTTGAGCATCGGAGAGTTCCTAAATTCACCAAATCAAAAAAGCAAAAAAAAACATATAAAGTTCGATAAGAAAACGGCAACATTTTTATCGTTGCACAAAGAAATTCATGGATATATATATATATGATTCAGCTATGTTAATTTATTACTTACTATAATGGGGTTTTGCTAGTTTCTTGTTGAAGGGTGAAAAAATTGATAGTGATTGTCATTATTTTCATTGCAATATATAGCAATATATGGTGTGTACTATACGTGGGCAAGTTTAGTTTTTGTTTTCGTCTTACGTATCCAAAGGACTACTCTTTTTTGGTGATTGTGAGTACAAACCAGGTACTAGCCCCTTTGATTAGCTTCGCACTGCCAATTATATTATGATGATCTCAATGTTGGCAAAGCGCATTAAAATTTGTGTGTTAGAAGGAAAATGCTTTGCACTTGTTGGAAATTAAACACGCTAAGTATTTGGATTTTCTAAGATTATGCGTTGGCATATATATATATATATATATATATATATATATATATATATATTAGGGGGATTAAAACCTCTCGCCATAATTTAATAAAGATTTTAACTAACTAGTTAAACAATAATTTTAATTAACTAGTCTAACATAAGTCTTTTTTTATTAATGATTTCTACATACTTTAGAACTTTATCTAACAATCCTTCTCTTAAACTCATGTTTTTAACACTTAATTTAACAATAAGAAACTCTCTTCTAAATAAGGTCTCTTTGAATATAAACACCAAGTAATCTCCTCCTGAGCTTCACAAATAATTTCAATTTGAGAGACTAGATAAATATATCAGCAACTTAATCTTTATTTTTGCAATTGATGATTTCAATGGTCTCATCCTTTGTGAGAACTTTTAAAAAATAAAATTCCGCATCAATATGCTTGTTTTACTATATAGAACTTGATTTTTAGAGAGTTTAATTATTGAGTTCTTGTCACAAAAAAATACAATGGACCCTTGTCTCTTGAAATTAAGTTATTCATGAAATTTCTTCAACCATATCACTTGACATGCACATGAAGTTGTAGCCACAAATTCAATTTTCTTGGTTGATAAAATGATAATTGATTGCTTATTTAAAGACCATGAAATAGGTCTTGAACCAAGCTTAAAAGCATATCTTGAAGTGTTTTCTATCATCTTGATATCCTACATAATTGTTATTAGTAAAGTCAATCAAATCTATTTTTTTCTCTTTTTGTTTAGAACAATCCATTCTCTATAGTATAAGTATTGAAGTATCCTTTTAACAGTTAGAAGATGAAATTCTGTTGGATTTTCTATGTATCTAGCCTTATTGATGTCAAATAGATCAAACTCCTTATAATTTACTTGTAAAATGTGTCATCAACCTTATTTCCTTTATGATCCTTATTTAGTTCTAAATCAAACTCAGTTGGTGTACTCACTAAATTGCAATTCTTCATTCTAAACTTCTCTACAATTTCTTGAACATAATTCTTTTGAGAAATAAGTATTCGGACATTTGATTGAATCACTTCAAAGTCAAGAAAGTAATGTAACTTTCCAAGATCATACATATTAAACTCAGTCATCATGGACCTTTTAAATTTCTCAAACATGGTCTTATCATTACCAATATAGATCAAATCATCTACATATAAGCATACAAAAAGCATCTCTCCTTCTTCTTTAATTTTGACAAAAAAGTATATACTCATGTGGACATCTTTTAAATCCTTCATTCAGAAAATAAGCATTTGTACGACTATACCAAGCTATTAGAGCTTGCTTTAGCCTATAAAAAGTCTTTCAACTTATATATCTTATACTCGTTATCAAATTTTACATAACCAGGAGGTTAATCAACAAATACCTGTTGTTAAAAGTCTTTATATAGAAAAGTTGACTTTACATCTAACTAGAAGATAAACCATGAATTTTGAGTTGTCAAAGCAATAATTAATCTTATTATATCATGCCTTGCAACCGAAGTAAAAACTTCTTTATAATTGACATTTTAATCTTACTTGTAATCTTTAGCTACCGATCGAGCTTTATATTTATCAATTTCACCATTATCCTTTAATTTTTGCTTATACACCCATTTAAACCAATGGTCCTTTTTCCTTCTAGAAACTTTGTTATCTCCCATATGTTGTTTTTCTCAATGGCATCAATTTCATCATCCATAGCATTTTTACCATTTTTCCTTTAACAACATCTTTAAAAGTCATAGGATCATAATCTAATAATATAGCAAAATAAGTAAAAGGATTATCAGATTGATCAATTTTAGTTATCTCATAATCACTCATCCATAGAGGCCTTATCTAATACATTGTGATCTTTGACTATTATGTAATATCCAACATCGGCAGGTGAAGGAGTGGTAGCTGGCATTATTAAGAGTGTTGGTTGCTAACTTGTCATACACGTTTTGGGGTGTCAAGCTCAAAAGTGGACTCGCGTCACCAGGAACAAAACCGTGAGGGCGGTAAGGCCCAAAGCGGACAATATATGGTATGTTGGGCCGGGCTGTTACATTTGGTATCAAAGCTGACCTCATTGTCTGTCTGGTTGTGCCGACGAGGTCGTCAGGCTCCTTAAAGGGGGTGGATTGTAATATTCCACGTCGGCGGGTGAGGGAGTGGTAGTTGGCCTTATTAAGAGTGTTGGTTACCAACTTGTCATACTCGTTTTAGGGCGTCAAGCTCAAAAATGGGCTCGCGTCACCAAAAACAAAACCGTAAGGGCGGTAAGGCCCAAAGCGGACAATATATGACAGGTTGGGCCAAGCTATTACAATTAGGTGTACTATGATCATCTACTAGTTGTGAAGCTTTCTTTATAGGATTTCCCCTTCTTTCATTATTCTTACCATTTAAATCCATAAAAATATTATGTCTAACACCATCATTACTCCATGTCCAAAATTAAGCTTCATTAAAAATAACATAACGACTGATAATAATTTTCTTGGTGCATAAGAATTATATAGTTTATAAGTTTTTGAATAATTATATACTAATACCAATAGAAATGAATTTTTCTCCCATGTGATCAAGTTTTTTCCTCTTTTGCTTCAAAATGTGGGCATAAACAATGCATCTAAAAATTATAAGATGATTAATTGTCGATCTTTATCCACTCTAAGCTTCATCTGATGTCTTATCTTGAACAAAAAATGTAGGGATTCTATTCAAAATATGAATGCTCCAATTTACTATTTCAAGCTAAAAATTCTTTAATAGGTCACTCCTTGTCAAAAGATTTTTCACGATATCCCTAATAGTACAATTCTTTCTTTTGTAAACTCTATTTTGTTTAGGCATATAAGTTGTAGCAAGTTTCCTTTTTGTTCCATAGGTGTCACAAAGACTAGAAATTCATAAAAGTTATACTCCCTACTACAATGCGTTCAAAGAATTTTTATTGGTTGGTTAGCTTCATTCTCAATAAGTGTTTTATACCTCTTATAGGCTTTAAAAGCTTTGAATTTTCTTGCAAAAAATGAACTTGGATTTTCTGATAATCATCAATAAAGGTGATTGTGTATATTTTACCTTCATTAAAAAATAGAATTATTAGCCTATAAATATCAGAACAAATAAGCTCCAATGACTTCTCGCTCTCCATGATTTTCCTCATGGAAATTGATTTCTGTATTATTTGCTAACAACATATTCTTTACAAACTTAAGGAGTTATAATTCGAGGAAGTCCCATCACCATATTTTTTTGATGTAGAATTTTTAATCCACCAAAATTAAGATGTTCATAATGAAAAAGCCATAATCATGTTTCTTTCTTTAATCTCATAGAAAAACATGACTGAGTAATATTTTGAAGACATAAAGGAAACAATTAATTCATGATCATGTTAACTTTAGCAATTAAGCTCAAATTGTCAACTTCAATTCTACATACTTCATTTATTACATAAATCCTTTTCCTTTTCCTTGAAGTTGATCAATGCTAATTAAATTTGTTTTTAATTCTAGAATAAAGAAAACATCGAATATAGTATTGACAATATTCTTCTTGGTTTTGAGTGCTACCATTCCTTTTTCCACAACAAAAACTTTAGATTCATTACCAAACTTCATAAAATCTTGATAAGATTCATCTAAGTCAAAGAAAGACTAACTTATCTCAACTTATATGATAGCTACTACTAGTGTCTAAATACCATAAATTTTGGTGATTTCTCTCATTCATATGACAAGCCATCAATAATGACATTTCATCTTTTTTTTATATAAAAATATATTTTCTACCACTACTCTTATTCAAATTAGTTTGATAATTAAACTTATAATGTCCATACATGTGATAGCTGAAGCATTCAACTTTTGATTTGTCCATTAGCTTTAACTTGTAAAAAGTTGAAAGATTGTTTTCATATCATTTTCCTTTTCTTTGAGAATTAGAAGACTCATTATCTATAAGTTTTTTTATAAAATCTATTATTATTATTATTATTATTATTATTATTATTATTATTATTATTATTATTATTTTCTATGCTCCCTCCTCTTTCTTGACCACCTCTTTATGAGGTAGAAAAATGATTATTACACGAAACTCATAAAGGTTGCTCTTTCTTCTCTTGTTAATTCAACTTTTACTCGTGAGTTAGTAAGGAACTTTGCAATTCATCATTAGAGAATTCATCAATATCCTTAGATTCCTTTATTGAACATTCAATGCAATTGAACTTTGGTGTCAACAATTGAAGAGTTTTTTCAATGATGGTGATATCCTTGTTTTATAGCCATGGATTTGCATCTTGTTAATGGTTACCATTGTTTGTGAAGAATAGAATGTGACCGACTCTCCCATATTCATCCTAAGAAATTCAAATTTTGTTCAAAGTGTATGAAGTTGCTGCTTTTTTGCTCTAGCTATTCCCTGGTTCTTGTTTTTCATTGATTCCAAATATCCTTAGAGGTATTTATTAGAGAATAATATAAATCATATCTTGAAACCTCACCTAAAAGCTTAAATTTTTGTGTTTAGATGGTTCTTTGGCGTGATATCAAAGTCTTGATGATCGAGTGGTCACGAGTTCGAATCTCACCATCACCATTTATTTGATAAAAATCAAGTAAGTTAATGTGGATCTATGCAAGTTTTAAGCCCAAAAAGCTTTCACTTAAGGAGATGTGTTAGAGAATAATATAAATCATATTTTGAAACCTCATCTAAAAGCTTAAGCTTTTGGGTTGAGATAGTTCTTTGATAGTATTCTTTTCTAAAATGCTTTCCGAGATTGATTGGTCAATAGATTGGAAAAAATAATTTTTTACCTCGAAATCTTTCAATTTTTGTCCTTTTATCTTTGGTTTTTTTTTTTTTTTGCACAGCATTTATTGTTGATTCAAATGGTAGTTCAATTATTCTTTGAGAAACAATTTTTCAATACTCCTTAGACCTTAAAACATTATCCACTAACATGCTCTAATTACCATAATATCCATCAAAATATGGAATGTCATGTTGAACAAAGTTATCGGGGCCATGATTTAATTTATTTATTTTTAATGATTTTGAAATTATTGCCAAAAAACTATTTGGGGTTCTTTTCTGTTGTTATTGGAAGCTAACTTGTTGCCTTGTTTGCTGAGATTTTATTGTTGGAAAAGAACTCTTTTCCTGCTGCTACCAAGAGTTTATCTTGCTTCATTGATCTCTTAATCAATCTAAACTTGGATACTAAATGTTAGAAACTAAACAAACAAGTATTTGAAGCTCCAAAGATTTTATTGATTAACTCATAACTCTTAAAATTCTAAATACATTGGCTTTTATATTTATAGATAGATAGATTAAAACCTCCGACGATAATCATCTAAAAGGTATTCTAATTAACTAGTTCAATAAAAATTTTGTTAGAATTCTTTTTAATTCTTACATAAACTAGAATTTTATCTAAGAAAAACCCAACACAAAAGTAGAATCCAAGTCATTTGCTTTTAATTACAGTGCAAATTGTTGCCTCAAAATTACGATTTGTACACAGTAATATAGTCTTCTTTCTTTCTTTCTTTTTTTATTGAGAGAGAGAGAGAGAGTGTGTGGGATATTTGTGGACTGTCACTACAATTATTCCTCCACTTGCAATATCAAAAACAAAATGCATTAGTCCTCGATTAATCATGTCTTTAATGATATTCAATTTTTTACACTCCACTAATTTAACCAAACCAAGTATCAGAAGAGATTTAAAGGCTCATAATCCGAAATTAGTGAGAATCGAACAATGGTTCCTGGATAGACCACTTTACGACCAGATCATAACCAATGGTTGTGACACCTATATTTGAAAGACCTGTCATGGGTTCCCTCGTATATTTATCCATAAACAAAAACACTATAACGGTGTTTTCAAATCAAAAAATTGAAAAGCTTGAAAAGACAATTCACACGAAAGATGTAAAGAGAACCAGATTACTTTCTTTCATAAGAGCACATGATTCTAAGATTAATAAGGGCCATTCCCTAGTTGCTTTTTCTTTTTCGTTAAAAGTGCAAGTTTCAAGTCAGTAAATCATTGCTCTCTGGACTGCAATTCTAACTGATATCCATGGTGTCCTAGACTATAGTGCTTTGCATGAGAAGCTAGGCGAAATAATTGTGACCCACGCCAATAGGGCCATCAATCTTCAAGGTCAAAATCTTATATAGTGGATCATGATCCATCGCTGCATACATGGACTGTATATGGGGACATAAGTATTGCCCTGAAACATTCTATATATGAGAAGGGTCACTTTCTACCTTTACGAAATATGCCGCATTTTTCATGCTTTCAGCAACTTTGGTGTTTCGCGAGTCTTGAAATCTCATGATTTTGTTGCATGAATATTACACTTTATCACATGAGGAAGATAAGAAAAAGATTCCATGGCCAGTAACAATGAAGCAAGCAGGTTACGGTTTGCTAAACTCAGAAGAAAAGTCTCAAAGGGTCTTGAGTCCATTATGACATGAATTGGAAGCAGAGCTCTTTTGCCAGCTTCCTGATGGCAGTGATTAAAGCAGAACTACCGTGTCAGACCATAATTTGATCGCACCATTTGAAGCAAGAGATTTCAAAAAATAAAAAAATCGAACACAATCTCCGAAGCCCTTTCGAGTTTCGAAGCGTCAAAAAGCAAGCTACCTTTTTATGCTTTTTACCTGGACTGTTATACCATATGATATGATCATGAATTCCACGCTAAAACAGCAAACCCCAAAGCATTGGGGTAAATTCTGGAGACCTCGGTCGGTGTTTAATGTAGGTATTTTTACGTTTGTTTAAGAGAATTTTACAATTTAAAATTAAAGTTTTAAATTAAATAGTTTGAACTTTGATTTAATATTAAATTTGCTCAAGTAATTCTAAATTTATATTATAGAATTATACGAGTATCAATATAATTAAATTTATTTCATACAACCAGTAGTTTAACTGAAAAAATAATTAAATAATTAAAACAATTTAAATACAAAATAAACTCAATAACTTAGAAAATAAATATTTATATTCATAGAGTGATTCATACTCTGATTACATCTATGAATTTAAACTCCTGGATAATAAAACATCTTTTTGAAACTTTTTGGTTTATGAAATGGAAACCGCAAGCTTACTGATTACAAATTAACATGAATATCACCTACGTAGTTATAGTATAATACTTATCCTAAAAAATTGCCCTTCAATGAATGCAAACTAATGGGTAATATTAATTAATGGGTATATTAAAAATCAAATTTGTCTCAACAGTCTCTGTTAAACATATGTGAATGACAGAGTGATGATGAACACTATTTCCAAAATAAATTTTGATTTTGATTAACTTTTTTTTATATAAATACTTTTATTTGCATATATGTTTGCTCATCTTTATTATTCTTCTTCTTTTGCTTTTATTACCTTTTGTCTTCTCAAATGTAACAATCATTTCATGATGTAGGTATATTTCTTGATTAGCTTTCTCTATTATCACTTTATGGGGTGTTGCAGAGCTATCAACAACATCTACTTTTAATCATGTAACCTCAGTGTTCTAATTGATAAACTGCCCAGGGATGAGAGTCACCATGTTGTATTTTGTCATGTTACCTACGAAGAAGTATCTTCATTGTTCAAAAACAAGGCATCAAACATATTGTCTTTCTTATTTTCATGATCAGCTAGATACCCTTCGTTAGTTCTTTTTAGTTTCTTATGCTGCTTTGTTGTGTTTTTTTTCTGAATCTGTGTCATCATCATCCATTTTAATGATCAAGTTATCATTGGTATGATTTATGACTAACTCTGGAATTTTCTCTCTACCATTAAATGCTTTTCTTTTCTTAATGTTGTTACGAAGTACATTCACTCTCTTTCTTTGTGATCTTATTTGCATAGTTCATGTTGTATCTCTTAGTTGTTTTTTCTCTTTAATTTTATCAACTCGCCTTTATCCTTTAGATCTAACCTCAGTCCAACATTTTTTTGAACTCGATGGTAGGTGTCTCCTTAAGGATTTCTTTTCTAGATAATTTCCTTCTTCCATCAACTCCTCCTTCAACCTCTATTGATTCTTATTGGTTTCCATTTTAGAATAAACCAATATGGATTGTCCTTCCAAAGTACATCCTGAAAAGGAGACTATGACTCTTTGCAAGTCTCTTTTAATATTTATACCTCAAGACGTCAATTGTTTTTTCATGGTTGAACTACAATCATTGCACATGGTTTTCATAATGAGTTACATGTTTTTGAATAACACCTCCACCTCTAGTAACTATGTGACCATATTCCTTACTAGGGTTCTTTTCAGATAAATCATTTCATCCACATTTAACCTTTGCATTAGTATTGGTCGTCTTCCTTGGATCATTTTAGATCTTAAAAAGTTACTCAAGTCTGTCAACTCTAGAATTTGTATTTGTTCCTTATTGAGGCTTATTACTTCTTTCACTATTTTATCTCTAACAAATCTCTTGAAGTTTGCATATTTTTCAATAGTATGGCTTGTAGTCATATGTCATCTGCATAATCCTGCAATGTCTTATGATTTATTCGTTGTCATGAATCTAAGCATTTGATCTGTTACTAAGACATCAAACAACTCACTTGTTGCAACTATCACAAAGGTGACACCTTAGGACAATAAATTATCATTAACAATGGTTGTCATATTAATTGAAAGCATATTAACTAATGGAAAAGGGTTTTCATCAATTCTTATTGTTTCATTTTTTTTCAAGTACCTAACATGTTTTGACTCTATCAAATCTTGAATTACATTTCTAAATATTACATAATTCTTTATGGAATATCTAATCACCTTATGCCACTTACAATAATTCTTTATTTTCAAATATTTATCAATCATCTATTTATGTTTCCCTTTAATTTTAATATGTTTGTTTGCTAACAATCAATAAAAAATAGGATTAGCTTGATTTATGTCAAATGAATAATGTCTTTTTTCATTTGATCTTAAATTTGTTAATGCATCACAAACTATTGGCTTACCATTTTTTAACTCTACAACATCTACATCTATTGTTTCTTGATAATATGTTTTATAAATTGGGGCATTTTTTTTCTTACTCCTTCTTTTAACAAGTTCTCGTACCTAGAAGCTCTTACCTCCAACTCATATATATATATATATATATATATATGAACTCCATCCCTTCGAATTTCTTTCTGAATCCCCATTTCAGACCTTGTTGTGCAATTATTACAAAATTATTTTTAGGAATTCTAGACCAATGCTTTCCTCTAGGTTGCATAAATCTATCTAAATATTGTTTCACAGTCTCTCCAGGATATTGTTTCAATTTTACTAAGTCTGCAAATACAAACTCTAGTTTTGTTCTAGAAAAGAGTGCCTAAAATATGGTTTACATGTCATTCCAACTTTGGACAGAGTTTGGTGGTAAATTTATATACCAAGTGAATGCACTTCTCGTTAATGAATTTGAAAACAACCTTGACTTTAGAAATTTAGAATCAGCAGCTTCTCTATATTTGTAGATAAATCTAGCTATGTGTTACAGAACAAATATTATCCTTTGACCATTGAATAGTATAAAGTTTGGGAATTTAAAATTGGGAGGATAAGGGTATATTCTATCTATGCAGTTTGGATAGGGTCTCTTATAGGTTAGTCTATGGATTTGTTGAACCCTTGAACCATAAGCAAGTTCAACTACCCCTAAAATATATTCTGAATCAATCCTATCTAATTGGGTATTAAACTCTAGATTGTTTTGTATCATTTTTCACCTATGTTTCTTGGCGAGATATCCTTATAATTTATAATCCTTGCTTTTGAATTACTTTCAGCTTCTTCTATAACTATAAGTTTTGTTAAATTTATTCTAGGTTCTGGTGAGAAACAGCTCTTTGAATTGAAATGTTTCGGCCAAATTGGCTTAGGATCTGTTTTCTTAAAGTTTGGTTCCTCAACTTCCTTCTCATCTATGTGGTTTATAACTTCAACTGCCACATGTTCATATATCTTATTAATTGTTTACATCATCACATGGTTAAAGTCATTTATTATTTCATCATTTCCACTTTTTATTTTGGTGTCTATCTTAAGATTGACATCTTCCAATGTTTTAACGACTTCTTGGCAAGAAACTTTATTGAAGTTATATAGTTTTTCAAAGCTTCCTACTAAATCCCTTTCAAAACTTCTTGTTAAATTCCTTTCATAAGTTTGCATTTCTTTAACATTGGACTCTAACATAGCATGAGTTAATTTATCATTCATCGTTGCAATCCCATTATAATAATTATCATAAAATTTTATTTTTTACTGATGTTTTTCCTCCATTTCTTCAGCAACGCATCAATATTTTTCATCAATGATTCTATTAGTTTCTTCTAATTTTCGCTCAAGACGTGCATATCTCCCTTTTGATGACATATATATGTCTCTCTCTTCTTCCTTTTATAACTCTATTTCCTAAAAAATTGGTACTTTATGTTCTGTTCCAATAGGAACGTCAACTAACTCATTTTTCTCTTCTATACTTCCTAGTAATTTTGATTTCTTTGGTGTTATAATTCTAAAGAATTAATTTGACACCCCTACTATGGTCGTCAATTGTTTGATGTAGGTTCTTTTGTTTCTACCTCAATTAAGAGGACTTTGCAACTTAAGATTGAAATTCTGAGTTAATTAGTTTAAACTTTGGATTTACTCAAATAATTCCAAATTTATATCATAGAGTTACACGAGTATCAATATGATTAAACGTACTTCATACAAACAGTAATTTAACCAAAAAAGTAATCAAATAATTAAAACAACTTGAATGTAAAGCAAACTTAATAACTTAGGAAAATAATACGTACATTCATAGAGTGATTCATACTCTGATTACTTCTAGGAATTGGAATTCCTAGATAATGAAACATCCTTTTGGTATTTTTTTTTTCCTTTTTTGGTTTATGGAATTGAAACTGTAAGCTTTTTGATTACAAAAGAACTTAACTATCACCTCCAGAGTTATCACCTATAGATTATCACCTACAAATTATTGCCTATGAATTATCGCCTATTGGTTTCAGGTTTGAAAGGTTCTGAGAACTTGATAAAACTACAATGCAGTGATTTGAGTTTGAGTTGTTGTTAATTGTTGTTGTTAATCTTCCTCCTTGCAATCCGCTTTATATAGTCAGTTGTGCATTAACTGTCTACCAACTACTGATAACCTCTCATCTTTCAAGGCTCCTTCCCCAATCTCACATTCACAAGAGTTGTTGTTGTTTTATAATTACATGGCTTGTTATACTTGCTTGTAGACTTAATCTTGTATGCATATTTCTTTTTTTATATATAGCAGTAAATTTTATCTTCTATTTTTAAAAAAAAATTAATCCTAGATATCATATAACATTTATTTATTTCTATATATTTTTATAGTATAACAGTGGGCACGACCAAATCTCCCAATATTACATATACTTGATAAAGTTGCATGTGCTAATGTATCAATTTCCTATTCACATTGATTCAAATCATTACTAGCCAATTAATTCCAATCTCTACCCACGTACAATACTTAAATTAATCATAGTAACTAACACATAAAATGTCACAATTAAGGGCAAGATCCTGCCTTAACGATCCCGTGATGATGCCTTTATGGATCTGATGAAAATGTCTCCATGTTGGTACTGTGACTGACATTATCTAAGGTAACATGATTCTAGGGACCACATAATTGGTCTCTTAATTAAGTCAAAATTAATTTACGCTTATCAGCCAAAAACAAATAAAAGGGTTAGTGTGCGAAATTTTCTATGTGTTGTGTGCTTGCTGGAATTTGGGTATTATTAATATATATTTTCCAAGCTCGTGACTCAAGATCTCCTCCAAACATTTCAGTACCCTACACGTTGTGATGCTATGATTGATCAAATCTTGAACAAAATGTGGAGGAGACTCTATTTTTGTTCAACTTGTATTTCACGTGCCTGCATTTGTGCAATCTGTGTTACTTGGTGGGTATTTGAGTCTTTACAATACTATATTAATTCTCAGTGCCAATAATATATTCTACGTTCCCCTTGAAGCTAGTAGTTTCAGCCTTCAAGGTTGTTATATATATATATATATATATATATATATATATATATATATATATATATATATATATATATATATAAAACACAAAAAAACAAAAAAAATAAGTACCACTTTGGTTGCTCGAAAAGAGAATTATGAAATGCTCAGTTCACTTTTGTTTGAGACTTATCCAACTATACTTATATTTATAATAAAATCAAGTTACTCAAATTGAGTTTCTTCATTAGCTTTCCATATTCTAACATGTTATCAAAGAAAGACTCATCGATAGTAAGAACATTTCTACTCCATTGTAACCTAACATTAAACTCAAACCTTCTGATGATATCTGATATCTAATGCCACTCTTTATTAGGTTGGTAGTCTAGTATTAACAAAAACTAAAGCTTGTGGGTAAAATACTATAGCAATTTTTACTATTCACCATCTCATAAGTCATTGAAGATTGTAATAATACATTTTTACAAAAACATGAGACAATCGGGTTAACCCGCGACCTCGGTCATGAGACTGTGATATTCCCATCGAAAATAAATGAAAAAATATTATGAAGCGCAATTCTTAATCAATCCAATGTTGAAGGATTAAATTAAAAAAAATATCTCGAGACAACTTAAGTTACCTTGTCAAACCCAAATCATGAGATCGGGATAACTCTATAGAAAAAATAAATAAAACAAAAATATGAAGTCAAATTCTCAATCAACCCAATGTTTAAGAATGAAATTGAAAAAAAAATATTCAATTAAAAAGGACCCAAAAAAACCTAAGCCAACCTAATTATCTCTTTGAACTCATGACTCAGGTCATGAGACTGTAATAACCCAATAAAAAATAAATAAAAAAGACATATGAAGCTAATTTTTTAAACAACTCAATGTTGAAGAAAGAAGTTGAGAAAAATACCAATTAAAAAAAACAAAAAAAAATATGAACTATGTTAACCCAAATTAACCTACCAAACTCGGGTCATAAAATCGAGATAACTCTATAGAAAGTAAATCAAAATAAATTATAAAATCCAACACCTATTAAACCCAACATTGGATGATGAAATTGAAGAAAAATAAACCTTGGTTACCAAATTGTAAAAGTAAAAAAAAAAAACTATTCATTACTACAATGAAATGCTAAGGCCTTTTAATACATGTTAATTAGATCATTGACCCGCGCTACACTATGGGTCAGATTAAATTTTTTAGGAACATACAAAAGAAACATCCAAGCATTATTAATGTTTTTCTTGTTAAAAAAAAATTAACCATATAGAGGTTGATCCAATATGACTTAATTGACTTGTTAGGTCCAAACAACCCAACTACCAGTAAAAAAGTTGTTTGGCTCATAAAAATTCAAGATATTTTTTAAAAAATATATATTAAAACAACAACATTTTGGATCAATTCGGGCTAATCAGGTTAACTTGCCAAATTCACAACTCGGATCATGAGAACATAATAACCCTATATAAATAAAATCGAAACAAATTATGAAGTTCAATTCTCAATCAACCTAATTGTGAAACCCTGGTTTTTTTTTTTTTTGAAATTTTAAAATTTTAACCTAGAGATAGAATGGTTAAATTAAATTAATGATATAGAATTAAATGATAAAGAATGAAATTAAAATAAATAAAAAAGAATATAGCACTAATTGTTAGAAAAAGAGAAAAGACGGGAACAAAATGAAATAACTAAGCAAAATGGGTTCACTATGTAAATAGTAAGATATTGGACTATGGATACGCTTTTTTTCTCTCTAAAGTCGGCAACAATAAAGAAGAAAATGGATGAATATTTTCAAGCTTATCTACAAAGATTGAGAGGAAATTCTACAAATTGAAGGGTTTTGGATAAGATTTAGGCTAAGTGGTGAAAGAAACAACATCGAGGCATGAATCACATGAAAACAATTGAAAGAAATTGGGGATTTGGAGAGGGAAGGAAGTTGGCCAAGAGGGAGAAATATGGGGTGTCGAATAATTTTTACTGATTGAGGATCAAAGCTTATTTTATCACCATGTAAGGGGTTTTAGACTATATTACATAAGTTAAAGTGAATACAATTAAGAATTGATGTATAAATTGTAAATTCTAGGTTGAGATTCATGACGAAAATTAGGGGAAATTATAAATTTACCTTGTTTAATGTAATTAGGATGGAAATGTATGAAAACAGCTTAGAATAATGAACAATTGGAGGAAAAATCATAGTGCTATAAAGGGTGGTGGTGCGGACAATAAAGGGGACAAATTGGAAAAAAAAGTTAAAGAATGCATGAATGTTGTTTGGTTATAATTATTATAACATGTATTGAAATATAAAGAATGAATCAAAAAGAAATATAAATCTTGTGTTTAATTTGTAATGAAAAAATTGGTTATGATTCGAATTATAAACATTGCAAGTTTGTAGGGAATTATGAAATTTTAATGTAATGTTGAAGTATTATTAATGAAGAAATGTTAGAGAAAGTGAATACACATACCTTTTATCCCATAAATAATATAAATTATTGCATAAATTACTCTCACCCAGTTATCAATCCAATAACTGTAGAGAGCTGGGGTAATGGGAGACAGGGAAGAAGAGCAAGGATTTTGGGTATATATTTTCTTTAAATTATTTTAACATAGTTTAATAATCCCCACATACCTTTTATTCTAACTCTTGCCATTTTTCTCGAGATGTTAAGAACCCAAAAAAAGAAATAATAATAAACTAAAATATCTTCTCATGTGAGGTCAACGGTCAAAGATTTGCATTACCGTCTCTGTCTCCCACACGCTCCATTTCCCGCTCACATAACATCCTCCAAAAACCCTCACTGCACCAAGCACTATGCTCCCCACTTGGGTTCGACCCTACCTGCCTCGGTGCACCCACCTCACCCCCTTCTCCCCCACCAAGCAACATTTAGAGAAGATAATTTAATATGAACATGATGATAGGTATTGATTTGATCTATTTTGAAAAGTCGAGATTTTTTTAATTAGAAGTATAATGAGTAGAGTATAGATATGGTCAAATATAATTCGAATTTCATCCGAACTTAACTTAAAATATATATTTATATCATATAAATATATTTGTAGAATATTTAGATTTTTTTAATGTAATATAATATATATATACACACACACCTTAGTATTCACAAAACACACACACACACATATATATATATATATATATATATTAACTATTTTCTTTTTTATAAATTAATAAATAATAGTAGATAATGGATACCTATAAAATACTCAACTGATAAATAATTTATAAATATCTAAATTTTTTATTTAATAAATAATAGATAAAAAATAAATATTAAAAAATTCATCATGAAAACTTATTGTCACCCCTAACCGTCATCCCCACCCCCCCCTCCCCAAAAAAAAATTATATATATCACACATTTATTACTCATCAATGAATTTCTAAGCACATATTTATTAATTGTCTCTCTCTATATATTTGTATAGCAAATCATATATAATAGAAACAATTAATTGTTTTCTATATTTATTTATTTTCATTAATCTGTTTGCTTTATTGCCATCGAATTGCATGACTAGTCATGGTTGACTTTATATACTAATTTGTGGTATAATTTATATTTCTATTTATTTTTTGTATGGTTCACTAAATTTAGAACTTTCTCCTCCTAATTTTTCTTTGTTTTTTTGCCTAGCCATGCATATCATATGACCGGTTGGTTCGTTGACTTCAGTTAAGTCTTTTTTTATTTTTGCATGTATAACATGCTTTATTTCCAATCATTATATAAAGTATTTGTATTTTTTTTTATCTAATTCTTGCGAGGTTCCTAGCCATCTGATCATATTATTCGTCGGTTGGTTGATTTTGTATATGAATAAGGCTTGGAAAAAATTCTTAAGAGAAAGGTTGCGGTGTTTTTTATGGGTTGATAAAACTAGATCTTGAAAACTTGGTGGGCCTGGCAACTCTGCTAAAAAAATACTTTGATGCTTAATTCTAGTATTTATACAATTGACAGAGAGAATAAATATTCTCTGGACTTAAGTGTTCCTTGAGCCTTGTTTAAATTTTATATTATACATGTGTTATCTAGAAACATAACGTCTATAGAGACGAGTTTCGACAGACCTCCTATCTAGAGAGATGAAGCTCGATTTATATAGGTTTTCTTAAGATAAATATGAAGAGATTGTGAATCTAAAGCTTGAAGGATTCATGAAATATATATAACTCATAAATCTTATTCTTTTGTGAAAATGAGAGGCCGAAGAGTTATTTTGACCTTATAGCTTTAGGGATAAATATTGATTATATATGTATTAATAAGAGATAAATATCATCTACACGAATATTAATGAGATAGAAAAATGATAGGTTATTGTAAGGCTTTTTATACACCTAGAGATTTAGAGAGAATGAAATCCAAAATATATCATGTCAATAAGTTAGGTTCTTTTCCCGAGCTGAGCTCATGAAGATTGGGCTTTTTCTCAGACTTAGCTTATTGGGGCTGAGCTTTTTCTTGGGGCTGAGTTTATGGTATTAGGCTCTTATCCAAAGATAAATTCATGGGCGGTTGGGCCCAAATACATTGTCTAAAACCGTTAGTTTTTTTTGCCTTTGAATTTTTTTAGGCCAATTAAATTTAAGTTTATCGTATACTTATTTATTGAGTTTATTCAGCTAAAAATCTTATCTTGGTAAAGCATGTGTTAATAAAATAACATAAAATATATATATATATATATATATATATATATATATATATATATATATATATATATATATATGTGTCCCAAATTTCTGTTGGGTTCCTAGCCATCTGATGGTGTGACGTGTTTCTTAAGGTGGAGAAAAAGGGAAGTGGACAAGTGGCGACAAGGGCGGGGCAAGTACACGTGGCAAAACTGGAGACATCCTTGGTGGAGGGTAATGTGATGATATGGCAGTGACATCAGCTTGAGACCGCTTTATCCAACAATTTCTCTTGATTTCTGGGCTTTAAGTTAACGATATATGGCGGGAACTTTCGGTGATGATACGATGACGTGGCGATCTTTTGCTTTCTTTAACCCAGTTTGAATGGTCGCAGATCATTTGACTCCATGTCTATCTCATAGAGATAAATACAAAGTGACTGTGGTAAAATTTAGCAGATGCCAAGTAACTCCATTTACATCTCATATGTAAAATGGAAATTTAATGGAAGAAGTTGTGGTGGCTGGATTCTAGCCTTACAAAAGACTCATATGCTACATCGAGCTATTTTTATGCTTTTTTAAAAAAAAAAAAATTATCCACCTTTTAAAAAAAAATACACGTCCAAGCATGTGAGTCTAGACTTGAAGACCCACGCATCTAGGCTCTTTCTTTCACAAGCTCAGGGCCCACGCTTCTAGAATGTATTTAGACCCTTTTTTATATTTAGGTTAACTATAGATTTATGGAAGAAAAAAAATTAAACTTAGTGGAGTTTATGATCTAGATTGCAAATTTGACAGGTTGAGCCACAACATATAGTTTATTTTTTTTTAATGCATTTTTTATCACTAAATTTTAAAAAAATGCAATTTTATCATTTGTTATTGATAATCTTTTTTTTGTTTAAATTAAAACAAAAAAAAACTATTTGACCCTTTGTTATCAATAATATGTTTTTGCTAATCAAATCCCATGAATTTGTCATGGTTTGTTTTTTTTTTAAAAAAAAAATATATTTTATACAAAAAAAATTATCATGCTTTTTGTTGTCATATAAATCTATTAAATGAAAAATAATCTATGGAGTAAAAATTTTATTGAATTTAATGACCTGCATGACTTGCGTCACAAAATTAATTGGTTGACCCGAGTTCATATATTTTTTTAATTGAGTTTTGCTTTTTACCAATTTAATTCTTTAACGAAGATTTGGATGGAGATTTAGCTTTTGATTTTTTTTCATGATTATTATTGCAAGTTTCATATGTTAATTTAGATAAATTTAGGCAAATCCAATGTGTTTTTATTTTAATATTAAATGAAAATATCATTTAATATGTAGTTGATTTTAAATTTATAGTTAAAATCTATTTTTTGTAGAATACACGTTAGAAATAACTATAATTTTATTTTGTTTGAAAAAAAAGAATTACTTGGACCTATGAAATAATGCAAACCAATGGGCTAGTTAACCCGATGACGTGTGGACGCAATTACCTCGTGAACTAAAATCTTTCATGTGTCAATGGCACTCCTACTGAAGAAGATAAATTGATACTTCCTCCTTTATATGTAGTGATAGCACTAATAGTAATAAACTAGATTTCTGAGTTTGCGCTATACCGCGGGCTAGAATATATTTTTGGTAAAAATAGATGTTCGGGCAACACAAGCATGTTTAAAAAAAGTTTGAAAAAAATGAGACTTGGGAAATAGACTCGACCGAGAAAAAATAATGGGGAACCTTAAAAATAACAAATAAAAAAACCCAAGATAACCTAGGTCATTTTGAAAATTCACAAAAAATCATAAAAAGATAGATAAAGGGAAAAAAATGAAGTTTAATTGCTAATGATTTAAATATTAAATGATGAAATTAAAAAGAATAAACTTAAAAAAAAATAAACCAAGCAAACACATACGAACCTTCTAAACCTGAAATAATATCTCAAACTCACAACCCATTAAATCTTAGACTTAAGCTGAATGAAGAAGTTAAATTCTCAACCGATTTAATGTTGATTAGCCAAAGTATATCCAACAAAAAATAACAAATAAAAAGACCCAAGAAAATTCTAATCATTTTTAAAATTAGTGAAAATTTTTACAAAAAACAAATAAATAAAAATAATGGAGCCCGATCTTTAATTGAATAAATATTGAAGGATGAAACTTAAAAACACATGGTTTAAAGAAAGAAAAGAAAAGCAAGCAAACCTAGATGAACCTCCCAATCTTTGGTTAATCTCTAAAACCCAATGCTAGCTCAATTCCAAACCAATATAATATCAAATGATGGAATCATGAAAATATCAAATTACAAAATCTGCCAAAACAACAAAAATAATAATAAAAGGAAAGGGGATGAAATTTGACAGGAAAAAAACTTAAGAAGGATGAAATCTTGAAAAAAATAAATTTAAAAATTTATCTCAAATAAAAAAAATAGCAATTAAAAGAATAAGGACTAAATTTGAAAGATTAAAAAATTAAAGGGGATGAAATTGATAAAGAATTTTAATTTTATAAATTGTTTAAAAACGTTATTTCAAATATTGAAGGATAAAATCGAAAAAAATATCAATTTAAAGAACTAGAAAATAAAAACCTAACAAAGAATGATAAATAAAAATACTCGAGATAATTGGTGTCATTTTCAATACCACCAAAAAAATCTACATAAAGCAAGTAAATGAAAAGAACAAAACCTAGTCTCTAATTGAATAAATGATAAAGGATGAAAACACACACACAAAAAAAAAAAACTTAAACAAAGAAAAATAAAAACTAAACAAACCCATTGTAAACCTTTTAAACCTAATCTAATATCTAAAACTCATAACCCGTGAAACTTTGAACTTGGGTTCAAACATGAAACTTAATTCTCAATCAATTTAATGTCAAATGATGAAATAATAATAATAAAAAAGCATTAATTTAAAAAACTTGCCAACGTAAAACAAATACCAATAAAAAAAATATGGATCAAATTGGATAAGAAAAAAAACCAAAGGAGATTGTAAAAAAAATAAATTTTTAAAATGATCCCTAAACAAAATAAATAGCAATCAAAAGAATGAGAACCAAATTTGAAAGAAAAAAAAATAAAAAGGTGTGAAATTGAAAAATAATTAATTTTATTGATTATTCAAAATTAAAAGAAATAATAACCAAAACGACTAGGACCAAATGTTAAGGAAAACAATTGAAGGGTTGATTTGAAAATTTGAGGGGGCTAATGTGTGAAATTCAAGGTGGATAGAGAGGGCAGAGAAAAAAAAGAAATGATTGTCATCATTAAATTAGAGGTGTGTTTGGTGCGCATGTCAGGGCATCAAAGAGGGGGCACTAAGACCTTTTAAACACCGCCGGTAAAGGTAACATTTGGTGACCAGACAACCTTGTGTGTGTCACTCACCTGTTGGCGTGTTTTTTTTGTAATATTAAACATTTATGAAAATACAAAAATTACCTTGAGTTAACTTAACATTAAAAAAAAATGATGAAAAGACCTAAACACCATTAGAGGATAGTTTTTTTTATTTTGAGAATTTAAATTTAATTAAAAAAATAAAGAAAAGGACATAAAATCCCCTAGGCTTAAGCCATCTTTCTTTTGTTCCCGGGGTATTTAAATAATTAAACTATTCTAAAAAATTGAAAAGGCTAAT
This sequence comes from Populus deltoides, assembly GCA_015852605.2. Taxonomy (NCBI): domain Eukaryota; kingdom Viridiplantae; phylum Streptophyta; class Magnoliopsida; order Malpighiales; family Salicaceae; genus Populus; species Populus deltoides. The sequence continues at coordinate 17,552,226 of CM027580.2, forward strand.
CTACTTCCGAACATTTGAACATATCATTGAATCATGCTAAAAAAAACAATCATGCCTTTAAATCCTAGCTTGATGGTTTTTTGAGCTAGTGGCAATTTTATTAGAATAGTATTCCACTGTATAGTGTTTGTTGGTACCCACTATACTATGAGTCTAATAAAAAAATATTTTATTATAAAAAATATATAGGTGTTTCTAATATTTTTTCTAATAAAAAAAAATTAAATTATACGGGGATTGATATAATGTTTTTTCCAGGACGTAGGATAAATTGAATTAATTTCTTCATGCATGGTTCACCTGCTACCTTTCATTAGTGACACAAACACGATATCTAGACTTTCCGGCGTTGCGTGTTCCTAATAACCTATATGTCTTTGACTTCGAACAACAAAATTGAGTTCCAAGATTTGTTAGGTAACAAAATGGATAGACACGTGTCTTATATCTCCCAAGTTCAATGTAGTTTTCCAGGTTTTACGTGAGCCTCCCTGTAAATATCTGCCGGGACATCCCTGTCAAAGAAATTTCTTGAAAAAGCAATTGAAACTCTCAAGCTTTTAAAGAAAAAGTCAAAAGTGTTTGTTGTTATTTTCTTCTTCTTTTTTCCCTCGGAGATTGCTGGCAAGCGCCCATGCTTGGAAAAAAAATCTGGAGGTGGTAAGAGGACACTCCCCACCTTGATTATTGCGATTCTGTCTAACAAGTTAGGCATAACCCCTGAGAATCTATCACTTTTTTAAAGAAGAAAAAAAACCCTAAAACCTGCTAATATACGTGTATCAGCTATCGAAGAAATTAAAATACAATAAGAGGCCAATATTTGGTCTCTCGAGTGCACTTCATTACGTACAGAAGCCAGTATTTTTAGCAATTCTATAGTAATTTAAATGCCAAAACAGAGCTGATATGTGTCCACATCGTTGAGCGACATCAAAAAAGTAGAGCGAAACTGTTCACACTAGTTTTTTTTTTCCAATTCTCACCAAATTTACTAGCTAAGAAGCAATAAATGCCCTCAAAGACTCCTTCCCAGATCCCATGTATACTTCCACAAGTCTCATGTTAGGTTCAACCATATTCCCATTTTTCAACCTACTTCCCACGTACACTGACAATGTTCACACACATGGTCAATTTTAGTGGATTTTACTAGATCATAGCTCGCGCTGGGATACACGTTGAATTAAATTTCTTTGAAATAAAAATATATTTAAATATTACTAGCATGTTTTCTAATATAAAAAATAATCTTTAACTTAAAATATAATACATATTAGATGATATGTTTGTTTAAATACAGACACGGTGATATATTGATAAGTATATTTTTTAAAAAATATTAAGATGGTGACATATTGAATTGACTCGGGTTAATCTATCAAATCCACAACCTGAATCATGAGATCATAATAACCATTTAGAAAGAAAATAAAAAAATAATATGAAGATCAATTACTAATCAACCCAATGTTGAAGAATAAAATTGAAATAAATATATTAAATTAAAAAAATAACAAAAAAAATACCTAAGCCAATCCGAGTTATTCTGCCAAACCTACGACTCAAATCATTAGATCAGATAACCCAATAAAAAGGAGATCAAAAAACATTACAAAGCCCAATTTCTAACTAACTTAATGTTGAATGATGAAATAAAAAAAATCAATTAAAAAAGACTAAAAAAATAACACAAGTCAACTCGAACTAACATGTTAAACTCGTAACCTGAGTTATAAGACCGAGATAACTTCATAAAAAAAAATACTAAGTTTCATTTCCAACAGATCCAATGTTGAAGGTTGAAATCGAAAAGAAAAAAAATTCATAAGACCCGGATAACTCTACAAAAAGCAAATTGAAAAAAATTAAACATTTCAATTCCCAAACAACATAATATTTAAGGATAAAATTGAAAGAAACAAAAAAAAATATTAAGTTGTTTGAGGGTGAAATTGAAAAATAAGTATTTAATTAAAAAAGAACCTAAAAAATAAATCGAGTTCACATGTGTTTACATGTCAAACTCATGACCTGGGTCAAGACATCGGGATTTATAAAAGATCTTAGTACAATAATTGTTTCATTAACTGAAATTATAAAGAAGACAATAAGTTTTAAATGAGAATTTGAACAAGAAAAAACTTTTAATTTGTTAAAAGAAAAGCTTGTTTCAGCCCTGTTACTTGTTTTTCCCAAGTCTACAAAAACTTTTAAGATTGAATGTGATGGCTCAGGTATAGATATTGGAGCTGTTTTAATACAGGATAAAAAGTCAATAATCTATTTTAGTGAAAAGTTTAATGGTGCAACTCTAAATTATCCTACATATAATAAAGAGATCTATGCATTAGTGAGGACTTTGAAGACTTAGAAACATTATCTTTGGCCTAAGGAATTTATGATTCATACCGATCATCAATTTTTAAAACACTTGAAAAGTCAAGGTAAGTTGAATTCTAGACATGCTGGGTGGGTAAAATTTATTGAGATATTCCTATATATCATCAAATACAAGAAAGGTAAGGAAAATATAATTGCAGATGAAATATCACAAATGTGGTGAAAGATTTACATGCAAAGATACAATAATAGATAGAAAAAAAGAATAAGCAATATGCATTCAAGGCTAATAGAGAAAACAAATTAGTAAGGTTTGAACCAAGAGATTGTATTTAGGTGTATATGCAAATAAATAAGTTGAACAAACATCAAATTACAACAAACCAAACTTTGATAAAATTTTATAATAGTTATAAAAAAAAATAAACAAAGACTAATTAAGAATAAATTCTTTAGATTATTTTCCAAATATATTAGACTAATTAGTGAGCATAAATTTTTATTTTATAAGCATGCAATGTTATAATATCATTGTAAACTTGTAATTATAACAAAAGACTAAAATTCATAATAGGTATTTATTGAAACATGCATAAAATATTGAAACTAACTCCTAGTATGCATACTAAGCATATATTAAAATTATACTTAAGCTAAAAGTATATAAAGCACAAGTAAATCTTAGAATTTTATCAAGTTAAAACTTTGTTGCTGTCAAGTATCAATCCTTTGTTTTAAGATTTTATTGCTCCTCACTTAGTACAAAAAAAAATTATATCAATAAGTTTTTTAATATTCTAATAAGAACACTTTGTTTAGGTTCATTTCTAAATAAAGTTTAACAAACTCAATGAAATATTAATTTAAATATCTCTCTACAAAGACTTCACAATCTTTAGATTAGAAGGTAAATAAAAGAGAACAATAGAGCTTAAAACTAATTTATGCTCAAAACTGAGGTAAGGAAAAGTATAAGAAAATTTACATAATTTGTCTAGAATTTGTACATAAGAAACCAATCTTAACACTTTTTCTTTACCCTTTTTTTATAGTAGATTTGAAACCAAAACTGATATAAAATTAATTCTAGTAATTAATCCCTTTTGCACGTGTTAATGAAAAATAAAATAAAATATTGCAAGATTAATTATTCTATAGGAGAGAGAAAGCAAGAAAAAAATTATATAAAAAGTTAAATTTAAATTTCTTACAATATATTTTTTATTTGTTGTTTTTACTTCAATCAATTAAAAGCTTAAATCATAAGCTTTGATTTAATAACTATATTGTATTTTTTTAAAAAATAGGGTCTTAAAAAAAGAAAGAAGACTTTTTTTTCAATCCCAAATAAATTCTTATTAAAAGTCACGTTAAATATTTAAAAATTCATGAATGTACTAAACCTAAATTATATGACATTAATACCTTATTGTTTTTCAATTAAGACCTTTACTAATACAAAATAAAATAATGTAATACAATTTTGTAACATTTTCTTAATAAATAAAATACCAATTAATATATAAATTGTAACACGAATGTAGAATTCTGTGAGTGTATTTTTTCAAATTATTTTCTTATTTAATTAATTTCAATTAATAAATGAAAAATAAATATTGATCCATTGAATAGGTGTGTTGGGATTAAATGTATGTAATATCACATATTTCTTGAGCTAACAAGAAAATAATTTAATATGTTAATACATGCAAACTGATTTAGATATTGGATGGAATAAGATTTGAATTATGTATCTTAATTTTAAGAGCTTTGATTTAATATCAACCCTATTCAAATAAAATAAAAATATTACATTTAAAAATAATTATATTTTTATGCATAATATTTGTACAATATTATCATACAAATAAAATATTATTATGGTTAAAAAACTTAGTTACTCACTCTCAAAATTAAATTATTCAATTTGTCTTGTGAGCATTAATAAATAATATAATTATTAAACTTGACATGAGATCAACGAAGTACAAGGCTTAAATCACGAGATGATGTTATGTTGATTCAGATTAATAAAAAAAATTAAAAATTTAAAACAATATTAGTTTAAATTTTATTTTAAAAAATTCAAATTAAATCTTTACCAAACATGAATTCACCAGCAAAGTTTATTAAGTAAACTTTGAATTGACTTTGTTTTAAACTCTAAATTCACCAGGGTTTAATAATTGTCACAGGAAAAAATGCATAATAGCTAAAAAAACAAATAAGTCTACAATCATGATTTTGTAAAACTTCGAATTTGATGGAAGTAAAATTGATTGTGTGATTAATAATAAATGAATGACTGATTAATCATTGAAAAAATAGATATAAAATTAGAACAGACCATCAAAAAATACGACTCCGACAATGATTCAGTAAAATTATCAAAATTCTATAAAATATTATAGTAATAATTATTTTTTAAAATATTTTTTACTTGAAAATATATTAAAATAATATTTTTTTATTTTTTAAAATTTATTTTTGATCTTATTATATCAAAATAATTTAAAAATATATAAAAAAATAAAAATTAAATTAATTGTTTTTAAAAACACTTCGAACGCAAAACCAAATTATATCAATGCGAATTAAACTCTATTTGAACACGTGTCGACTTTTCAAGAAAGGCAACCAGCTGAAAATTCTCAATTATTTTACCGTACCCAAATACACACATATCTCTATCTCCTTATTTGACTTCAAAATATCGCGCTAAATTGGTTTATTAAACGCCGTTCTTTTGTTACCCGGGAAATGGAAGTAAGGGCTGCCGGTATTTTGGAGGACACCCGTGGTCCAAGCACGCCTGTAACCGGTGGAATTACTGCGGTCTTACTGGGAACTGCCGGTCAAACCCATAGTGTAAAACCGGATGTTGCCGGTCAAAATTGCTCCCCTTTTTTGGTCTCCAAACACCTTGAGAGGGTACATTCTAAACGGTTCCCGGTTTTTCGTGTACGGTATGCACAGCACACTCACCTCAGCATTACCTTTCTATAAAAATTAACTTATTTAAAATATATATATATATATATATATATATATATATATAATATTATTTTAAAATTTTAAAACTTATTTTTGATATAGATGATCAGGCTAGGCCAGATCTCATAACATTATATTCATGAAATATTTGTGAAATAATAAAATATGTAATTTAGATGATATTATTTAACCATCTTGTTGATATAATTTTTTTTTTTTACATACAATCATCCCATTGGTTAAGTTTAATATTAAATAAAAATCTAGAGCCAGTAATAAGATCCTTCTCATTCTTGATTGAATCTCAAAGTGTTTTTTTTTTAAAGAAATTATCAAAGTAAAATTAGTATATAAAGAAAACATTTCTTGCACCTAGAAACTATCATCGAAGAAGAGAATTAAGACTACTCATTAGATATTTAGCAATATGTATCATTAAAGAATAATTTCAATATAAAAATTTAAATTATTAGATAAGATTATAATATATAATTTATATTATTTTTTTAATACATCCCTCAAATAAAAGATTTTTGGAGTTAGAACTTACCTAAAACTATACTATCTTGTATTTAATTTTTATTAAATAAATACAAATTATGAAATTCAAACTCGTGATTACTTGATTATCAAAACTATAATATTATATTTAAAAATTATATTAATTTAATAATTTAAATTATTAAATAAAATTTTAAAACATAATATATATTATTCTCTATCTGCTGTGTACCCAAAAAGCCGAAGGAAAGGCAGCACTTTATTTGACCCACAAAAGCATGGGAACTCTACTCCTTTGCGTGCAGGCATATACAGGGATGGTAAATGAGAAATAGCTTGTGTTTACAACAATACCCTCTCTTGTACTAAATGTTTACTTCTCGATCCCAAGAATTGAAAACAAAACCATAGCCACCTTCATGCCTCTTCCCTCTATATATACACACTTCCACTCCTTTTTTTCCCACACAACCACAACACACTTTCTCTCTACAATACACATCTCTTCCGACTCTTGTGTTTTTTCTCTCTCAAGCACACATAACACGCATCCACACACTTACTTTTGAGGCATATCTCTTTCAAAGGTTCAAAAATCATGCCTGAGGCACCAAAAAACACTTTGAAACCCTCTGATTACAACCTTGCTGAGAAGAACAAGAAATCCCTTCAGTTCATTGAAGATGTGACCTCAAACGCTGATGAGGCCCAGAAGAAGGTTCTTGAAGAAATTCTTTCTCGCAATGCTCATGTTGAGTATTTGCAAAGGCATGGCCTTAATGGCCAGACTAACCGTGAGACTTTCAAGAAAGTCATGCCCGTGATTAATTATGAGGATATCCAGCCTGATATCAACCGTATTGCCAACGGTGATGCCTCACCAATTCTCTGCTCAAAGCCCATTTCAGAGTTTTTGACAAGGTGGGTGTGTGCAAGTTTTGGCTTTTTAGTACCTTGTGTAGTTATTCAAGGCTCTCTTTTTTTTTCTTCTTAATGTTTTGGCTTGGTGGGCCGTTCAAATCTGTAATTCTTTCTTTCCGGTAATTTGTAGCAGACTCGTATTCAATTTTTTGCTGGTTTGGCTAAATTGGCATGGTTTTGATTTGCAGCTCTGGGACCTCAGGAGGGGAGAGAAAGTTGATGCCAACAATTGTAGAGGAGCTGGGGAGGAGATCACTGTTATATAGCCTGTTGATGCCTGTTATGAGCCAGTTTGTTCCTGACCTAGAAAAAGGCAAAGGAATGTACTTTTTGTTCATAAAATCTGAGGCTAAGACACCTGGTGGACTTGTGGCTAGGCCAGTTCTCACTAGTTACTACAAAAGCACCCATTTCAAGGACAGGCCTTATGACCCTTACACTAATTACACAAGCCCAAATGAAACCATTCTTTGCCCTGACTCTTACCAATCCATGTATTCCCAAATGCTTTGTGGCCTTTGCCAGCACAAAGAAGTCCTCCGTGTTGGGGCTGTTTTCGCCTCTGGTTTTATTCGAGCAATCCGTTTCTTGGAAAAATATTGGAAGTTTCTTGCGAATGATATTAGAAATGGCATAATTGACCCCCAAATCACGGATCCTTCGATACGTGAAGCAGTCATGAAAATACTTAAACCTGATGCAAAACTTGCCGATTTTATTGAGGCTGAATGCAGCAAAGAATCCTGGCAAGGAATCATAACAAGGTTGTGGCCAAACACTAAGTATGTAGATGTTATTGTGACAGGCACCATGTCACAATATATTCCAACTCTTGATTACTACAGCAATGGGCTGCCTTTAGTCTGCACCATGTATGCGTCCTCTGAGTGCTACTTTGGTGTCAATCTTAATCCTATTTGCAAGCCAAGTGAAGTGTCTTACACCCTCATTCCCACCATGGCCTACTTTGAGTTCTTACCTGTTAATAGAAATAATGGGGTCATTAACTCAGTTTCCAGGCCTAAATCACTTAAGGAGAAGGAGCAACAAGAACTGGTTGATCTTGTGGATGTCAAGCTTGACCAAGAATATGAGCTTGTGGTCACAACCTATGCAGGTAATTAAATTTATCTAAAATTAATGCTCACCCCTTTTCTTTTCTCTTAATGTATTACATAGTTTGTCTTACATACATAAAATAAAATAAAAAACTCTTGTTGCAGGTCTTTATCGCTATAGGGTTGGTGATGTGCTAAGAGTGGTGGGGTTCAAGAACAAGGCACCCCAGTTCAGCTTCATATGCCGGAAAAATGTAGTCTTGAGCATTGATTCAGACAAGACCGATGAGGTTGAACTACAGAGTGCAGTTAAGAATGCTGTGAACCATTTGATCCCATTTGATGCAACACTAGCTGAGTACACTAGCTACGCAGATACCACTACCATTCCAGGCCACTATGTGTTATTTTGGGAGCTTAGCCTCAATGGGTCAACCCCTATTCCTCCCTCGGTTTTTGAGGATTGTTGCTTGACCATTGAAGAGTCACTCAATAGTGTATATCGCCAAGGACGTGTGTCTGATAAGTCAATTGGGCCACTTGAGATCAAGATTGTTGAGCCAGGGACTTTTGATAAGCTTATGGACTATGCCATTAGCTTGGGGGCATCAATCAACCAATACAAGACCCCTAGGTGTGTGAAATTTGCACCAATTGTTGAGCTCTTGAACTCGAGGGCTGTGTCTTGTTACTTCAGTCCAAAGTGTCCCAAATGGGTCCCTGGTCACAAGCAATGGAACAAGAATTGAAGGGTGTGGAAATTAAGACCCTTTGTCTCTGATCCCAACTGCTGTTTAATTTTAAAGCCATTTCAAGGCTAATGTTAAGGACCCATTTTAGGTTAACCCGTGTCTTAATGTTTTTCTCCCTTTCTTTTCTTCTCCTTTGTACTCTCTTGAATTTTTTTTAGCCGTTGTTTAATATGCGCATTAGGGACTTTCAGATTAGCAATGTACAAAAACACCTCCTGTTCCATGGAAAGCTTCCACTTCCCCCCTTCCTTTACTTAATTTAGCTGTTCTTTTCCATTTTATTTATGGGAAATTGATTCTTAATTCGAGCCAGGAATCCTGCCCTCTTAAACCTCACAGGGCATGTACTAAAACGGCAAACAAGAAATCCACCCACTTGGAATGAAGTTGAAGCAGTCCTATCTTTATCTACTATTTTTACGATAAAGCATGCCAGCTTTTGCTACAGTGATTGAGTTAGTCCAAGAGGATGCTGTCCTTGTAGCATTTATGCCAACTTTTTTTCAAAGCGACTGGCACAACAACTAGGGCACTTCTCCTCTTTGCTGACTTCTCAGTTAACGGTACTCCAAGTAGCCATTTGTACTCTGGAACAAACAACATCAGTTAAAAAGAAGATCACCATTTCAGGGGATCGATCTCAAGTAGGTGAACTCGACACTTAAGTTTGAAAAACAACTTCATTAGCCGAACCTGGACTCTCCTGTCACTATCGTGAGAGCTAACTGAGAAGTCAAATTCAAGCCAGTAATTTTTATCCAAAAAAAAAGTCAATTAATCATGAGATGTTCTAATGTTATACTCCATCATTTAAAAAATTGGAATTTCTTTCGAAGGAGGTGTGACTTTTGCGTGGAAGTTTTAAAATCCTACCAATCAAACAATAATATTATGTTGAATATCCTGTTTATTTTGAAAAAGACAGAGAAACTAAAACCATTCAGAAAGAAGGGAGTGTAAATATCAGTTGAGTTCTAAGGTCAATGAAAACTACATTCACTCTATAATTAATCACTAAAATAATGTAATCGATTCTCCTTTTGGCATAAAAGATTCCCCAAGGAAGGGATGTTTACATAGATTCAAATAGTGAGTGTCTGGGAGGAATATAGTTTCTGCTTTTGGTTCATTTCAAAAATACGTTTCCCTTTAAAAAAAAATATCAAATTAATACCTTCTAGTGTTATTCAATGATTTTGACATGGTAATATAAAAAAAATGTTTTGAAAATATCCTGCACTATAATATAATTTCAACACAGGAAGCGCTTTCCATTCACTGCACTTGGGAGGAGTTCGTTTGGAAACCTGTGGGCTAAATTCTCTGCAAAGGCATGTAAAATTCAGGAATTCAAAGTAGCAAGGGAACCAATTAATTAATAAGTCTATAGCATGATGGAGTACTGATTTGTTTATGTCATGAAGTGTGATAGTATACGGCAAGAATAATAATATTGAATTTGCATGTTTATGATGATAATGGTTGCCAGAAAGACTCCTTATGATCTTCCTATGCAAGTATATATGTCACTTCAAAATAATTGAACCCTGTAACTGCATGCAGCTGCCATGTCCACATTCAAGCATTATTTTATCAAACCCAGGCTAGCAAAGTGTATGTCTACACATCATTTCATGTAATGCTGAGAAAAGCAAGAAATTTATGAAGACTTGTTATATGGTAGAGTATGGCCAATATGAGTGTGTCACTTGGACACAATCCTTGATATTGCCATGAAAATCGCCTGAAATTCGTGCAGGGGGTCAAAAGACAGCAACTGTTGATAGGGCAGGGAGCTTTTGTTTTGGAGTGGCAGGACAGATAAGGTAGGATCAGAGGCTGCTCCCTTTCGCCATTGCGATTGTCTGGGAAAACAAACAGAATCGTTTTTGTTTTTTCAGAATGGGCAGTCAGATAGTAATGATAGCAGCCTGTCAGCAGCCAGATAATGCCCCAGAAAAAAAAGAGACAAATCTCAGAGACGTATCCTCAGTTTTTAGAAAAAGAAAGAACAAAAGCAGAGGCTTGCCACTTATTTGAAGATAAGGTGATCTTTTTGTTTCTGGTGCATGTTTGCTCTGTGCCTGTATGTGTGTGTACGGTATGGTGCGCTGTATTGGTTTCATACGGTGGGTCTGTCAGCCAGCCTTCATGATTTCCTTAATGAATTTTTTTTTTTTTGAGCACCAATTTTACTCTGTCTACTCAATACAATAACCCCATGATTTGCTTAATTGCTTTCATATGTTCATTGTAAAGTTTTGAACAATGGAATAACAAAAGCTTTCATATGTTCTTTACAATGAAGGATAACAAATAAATAAAAAAAATTAATTCACAATGCAACGTATTCAAGATAAAATTTAGAATCATAAAACCCGAAAAATGAAAATAAAATGAGGGATTAAATATTTGGTTTGCAAAGAAAAGATCAAAATCATTTCCACTTTAAACCAGCTAGCACAAATCTCTTAAAGTAGATCATTTTGGAGAGGAAAATGAAGTGATTTAAATTGGTTATTTGAATTCTTGATCATTTAATGGAGTAAAAATCATTGCAAAAATAAGTAAATAAAATAGTTTCCACACATTTGGTGGACATCAATTGCAAGCAAGCATGCAATTGAAGCCCTCCATTACAACATGCAAATCTGTGAAGCTGCACTACAAATCCTTTTAATTTACGGCAAAGATAATAGTGGGCATGAATGGTGTTCAAATCATCTTATCGCACTCGTTCTTCTTTTATACAAGTCATGTTGATGTTAACCCTATCCTCCTTTGAATTAACGCATCAATTCACTGACGCAGAAGCCTCAAAGCTCTTTCAAGCACTTGATCATGGCTGGCTAATAAACATGTATACCTCACATCATCAATGGAAGGAAGGATCGATAGTGAAGTTGGGACTAAATCATACATATAATCAAGGCATAAAGTACTTGAAATCACTTAAATTAACCCAACCCACGACTCATTGTTGCCCAATATAATCCAAAAGATTAAATGGCTTTATGAATGGATGGATCATAAAGCATCGCATGCCAGCAATAGCAATTCTTCTTGTCATTTCACTTTTGTACGCTAGTGTAGATTCAATTCTGGCCTGAAATTCCGGTCTTTGTGAGGTAAAAAAAAAGAATAAGAAATAGCGTGCAATTAAGCCCGTTCTATCATCTTATCTCTTCCCCCTCTTCTTCTTCCTCTTCCTCTTCTTCTTCTTCTTCTTCTTTGATTGATGCCTTCTTGATGGTACCTCCATTCTTCTTTCGAATGCATTTACGTACTCACTATCCTATTTGTCATCAGCCTCCTGCTTTCCCTACCGTTTCAAAGTATCTCCTGTCCATTTCGATGCATAAATAATTCGAAGAGCATGTACACTTGGTAAATGTATAATTTTGGAGCCTTAATTAATAACGAGATTTTAATTTTGTGTTTTTGAGATTTTTATAGCTTTTCTATTGATTGTGTAATATTTATCATTATCCAAACTTGAATTTAAAATTATTATTCATGTACAACCTAAAATCTAAATGGGTATAGATTTTGAATACTCAAACTCAATTGGATCATGTTTTCGAATTCATTGGTTATTCATAACCTAACACCAACCCGATTCGACCCGCCGAACATAAACCCATTTCCATCCTAGTCTTACATATGCGACTCAAGGATTGCTTCGAACTCCAAAGTTCATGTGACAAATTCATCCCAGTGTGAACTTACAAGAAAAGGATCTTCGGCACATATTATGCTAGTGAGAGGAAGAGAATGAATCAAAGGAAGGGAGGGAATTCTGACAGCCACAAAGACGAGATACCCTAATTATTTTTTTATGTAAGCTTGCTCTTAATATAAATTTGTGAGACTTTAAGATCATTGTTGATTTTGAGTTTAAGGGGTAGATTAATTTATAGTTGATTCGAGGTTTGGTTTAAGATGCTCGACAGATTAGTCAGGACTTAGACATTGAATGGCTGGGTTGGTGTAGTGTAAGCGATACGAACGTAATAATTTAAGTATACAATCAAGACTAATTAAGATTGTTTTTCTTTAATAAAGAAGTGTAGCTCAATTAGTTAAGTTTTAAGTTTGTTTTTTATAGATCATTAGTTTGAGTTTCACAAATCTCAAGCCACAAGAGACTTACATAGTCGTTAATTTCAGGACCCGTAAGATTAATCAAAGTATGTGCAAGATGGTCCGGACATTCACGTTAATAAAAAAAATATTTTTTTTAAATTAAAATGTTTCAATCCATCAAGTTTTTTTAAAAAAAATAAAAAGTGAACATATAAAAATAAAAATATAAGATGTTGAGGAAAATAATAACCAATTATTCTCAATTTCTAGGGTTATTTGAAGATATTATAATTATAGTGTTCTCATGTTATAAACTATGAAAAAACTATTTATTATCATGATGTTTTTTTCTTATCATGATGTAATTTAACTAATCATATTTTAATTCTTATAATGAATATAATTATAGTAATTACATCTCAAAAAAATACCTTGTTACATTTAAAAAGAAAATAAATATCATTTATTTTTAATAAGTGATTATCAACTGTTAAGTAAACTCATTTATAAGAAATTATCAAATTTTCTCATTATTATTATTATTATATATATAAAATAAGTACAATTGCAATAAAAAAAAGATTTATTACCTTAGAGAACCAAAAATATTATTTAAATTATATAAACAAAAACAATTTGTACTTTTCATAAACTTAGAATTATTGTATTTGAAAATTATTTTATTTTATTTTATTTTTAAATTTTAGAACACCATTTTTGTAATTATTTCAAAGAACTACAGCAAGTTGCAAATCAATTTAATAGGTTATCCACAAACTTTTAAAATGGAATCTAAAAAGGACATGGAAAAAACAATATACCGAAGGCTTAAAGGCGAAGACGACATGTAAGAAATTTAGACAAATCCACGTAAGACGCTTCAATCGAGACCCTTCTTTTCGTGGGACCTACGTGAGTCTGCACGTTTGTGAAGAAGCGAAGAATCCGGTAAAATAATATTCGGATGTGGGAGGTTCCTTTCTCTTCGAGTGGGGGACCATTACACACATCTGCCACGTTTCTCACTTCATGCGTTGACCAAAACTTTTTGGGCCCAACCTGCTGTGCCAATCAAAGAACAGCAATCCACGTGGGGCTGTCCTTTTAAGTTTGTTATCTTCTGGGCCCCACAAATAAGCGCAGGTTTCGTATGGTGTTAGTACCACGGAAGCTATGTGATCTTGTCTTGTCATGTACTGACACGTAGCAATAAGAAAAATTAAGGACCTTCTAGTCACATATGATCGAGAGTGTTCTTGGTGAGGATCAATCTTGAGTTGATTAATCCAAATTAGTTTCAATCATGTTGAGAGAGAGATGTTTAGCATTGTATTAACAACTAAATTCTAATAATTAGTTTTTGGTGTTGTTAAAGAAAAATCCATCAAGTTCTTGAAGAAAAAAAATTAAGCGACAAATTAATATTTAAATTAATGTTGTGGAAATTTTGGTCTCTCAAGTTTACAAAAATTATATTGATGGTTTATTTTTTAATGAAGATAATTTCCATTCAAATATTATAGAACAATTATTTTAGCCTATGATTAAACATATCTTCATTATATCTTTGTTATTTAAATTAAATATGCATGATTAGTTTTTTTTATTTAGTGTCTGTTTGAAAGTGTGGTAAAAGTTGTTTTTAAAGTTTTTTTCGTTTAAAAATGTTTTTTATTAAAATTTATTTTTGATATCAACACATCAAAACTATAAAAAAAAATACAAAAATAATAATTTGAAGCTAATTTTTTCTCTAAAAATACAGTTACAGCACAATATCAAACACTAATTTACAATCAAAACAAACATGATCAAGAATATCAGTACTACTACGAGCTAAATCACACCTTATACAAGAACAAGTCTTAATAAAATGTTTAGCTGGTTTTTTATTTAAAAACCGATAAAAACAAACGCAATCCTCCCATGTAATAGCGAGGGGAGTGTAATAAATGACAAAAGGCGTCAATTTTATGGCTGAATTTGTGTTCAAAAAGAGAAGTGAGTAAACTCAGACAAGCAAAGCTTGATGGAGTGTAAAGGGGCATGGAGCTAGGTCTTTTTATGCATGAATTAGGGTTAACCCCTAGCCCATAACTTTCTTTCTTCTTCTTCTTCTTTTTTTTTTTGTTTGCTTATCTCTTGCCATGTTAGTGATTTAACCATCTGGAAAGCACATGGTGAAGAAAAACGAGGATTGATTGAGAGCGATTGAAAAGTTTGATTGAAACATTGAGGGGCTGATCGATTGAACTCTTGCTTTTACAGACAACTAAACCAACACTGACTGTGATTGTAGCCAAATTATTGTCTTCAGTGATGCTGATAGTGGGCAAAAGTTGATTGATAGACAGCGAGTTTTGCAGCCAACAGTGAGAAATGTAACATGCCTTCAGAAAACAAAAAAAACCAGTGCGGGATCGATACATCTGAGCAGCTTTTTCTCTCTTTTTTTTTAAAAAAAAAATAAAATGTTTTGTCTGAATTCATGTTACAGGGAGAGATCAGATTGTAGGGTTCATTCATGTATCCTATTTTTATTACAAAGGCACAATAATTGTTGGTGGGCTATTATATATGTGATATATGGTATATATTAAATAATTTAATCCAAAGTCAATATTTTGGGGTTGGGAGAATCCGCTACAACTCCCAAAAATCCAGTGTTGAAAATCAATGTCTCCTTTGCCTATTAGTCACTTGGAAAACAAAAAGCAATTGCAAAAAAAAAAAAAAAAAAAAAAAGAATCTCCACAAATTATTAATCTCTACACAGAGGGCTTGCACGCATTAAGAGTCAAAGTGGGTCCAAGATGATGATGATGATGATAATAATAATAATAATAATAATAATAATAATAATAATAATAATAATAATAATAATAATAATAAGGCAAACCAACCTTATTATTATTGCAAGAACAAAAAAAAAGAAAAGAAAAAAAAAGGGAAATAATTTGCCAAAATTAGCATAATTTAGAGCCACACCACCCAAAATAAAGCCTCTCTCTGTCGGGCCAAGTCCACGTGAATCGTTGCATTTCACTAAACCCTAAAGCCGAAGGTGACGGCCCAACTACAGTTTACGACACGTACATCGGCAGACACGAGCACGTGTGATCATGAATGCTCACCCTGACCGGCCCTTAGAGAAAACCCCACCCACACGTGGGGGAGAACTTACATTGTTTTCTTGTCGGGCCTTTTCTACAAGGCCTCCCAGCCCGTTCTGGGCCCAATATGTAGACATTAACAGCAGTGTTGTAACTGTCGGTCGTGGGGTGATGTAGTAGATGTTTTTCTAGGAGAATAATTTGTTATATTTATGTGATCCCATGTAATGGCTACCTAGAGACTTGTATTGTTCTATGAGTCTCAATAATCAATGAGATTATTAGGAGATTGAGCCTTAAAATAAATGATTTTTTTTGTTATATATTTAATTTAACTATTTTTTAATATATATTGATGCCGGGATATTTTTTTGGACACAAAAATCTTAAAGATTTAATGAATATAAATTATAAGGTTCAATTTTTAGTCAATACAAGAAAAAAAAATCAAGGATTAAAATAGAAAATACTTTAAAGATTAATAATAATAATATGACCTCAGGACCAATCATATATCACATTTATTATTTTGTCCCAAAGAATTCTTTCTTGGGATCTTTTTTAGCAACCAAATTAAAAAATTTTAATTTTTTTAAGGATGAATAAATCCGCTTATATAAAGAAGATTCTAAAAATATTCCAAAAGAAGCTATACAGATTGAAAAGGTTAAATTTGTTGCAAATTCATACTAATCTACAGAATAATTTTGATTTTGATGTAAAAAACTTAAAAACAGAATTAACAGTTTGGATAATATATTCAAATTTATTTTTTCTTGATTGAATTGATTGAAAAGCATTTCTATAGCTGCAATAAACAAGGTAAATAGTACCAAAACAAGCATCGGAAATAATAATAATAATAATAACCCTAATTAAAGATTAAAATTAACAATATGTGTCATCATTATATATATATATTAGTAACATAATCTATATATCTGATTAGGGTTATTATAATATCCTTTTTTTTCCTGCTTTTTATGATATTTAGTACTGTGTTAACTGTTGAGGATGCTGAGAAGTTTTGCCTTTCGTACGTCTTAACATCTAACATATAGCATTGATAAGGCTCAGCATAAGTCTAAAATAATGAATTATGATATGATAAAGCTCAAGGGATTTTCAAATATTCTGCCTGAGGATAGATGACAGGCAGGGCTGTAAAAAAATTGGCATGCTTAAAATTAAGGAGACAGAAGTGGATAAGTGTAAAGATAAAGCCACCTGAACCACTGCTCATAAACCCTAATTTACTCCTTTTGTCTCTTATGAAAACCTCCTGTTCTTGATCAACCCTACACTTACATCAGTGATTGCTGCTTAAACATTCTTAATACAAATGCAAGAAACATGCCTTGCAATATTTTTAATAATTAAGCGACAACACTCTCACCTTGCTGATGTTAGTCTTGCGCTCGAACAGTGGGAAAAGATACAGACTCAATTTCTCTTACATGTTCTTGATGGTTTGTGGAGGTTGCCTTGATCTTTTTCTACATATATATATATTGAGGATTGGTGCCTAATGAAATATCCATGTTTCTAACAATATCTGTCACTGTCAACTTCGTGTAATAAATCTTCTCTAAGACACCAAAATAATTGATAGAGAAAGTAGCTACCGAACCCACTCTGATTACTAATACCTTAGGTGTTGCTTACCATATTATGTATGATATTCCAATCTATTGTGACCACTTGGCTTGAAAATTTATGAGGATAGCAACCTGTCGCTGTGAATATTACTGCAGTTTCCATCACTGAAAACTACTTGGAACAAAGTTGCAGGCACCAAGATATTCCCTATCGTTTTCCATGATATTGTTTAGTGCTTTCGGAAGCAATTGTCTCTGTCATTTGGTTATATTATGGCTACCAGCTCCGAAAAGGATAACATGTGGACGTACGTGGAAGCTTGCCCTAATTTCGTATGATAATAACTCTGTTTCGTTCATAATGTAGGAAGGATAATGAAATGTTAAATGCTTTTTCAACAAATAAACAACCATTCGAGGTCTATTCTAGTTGTTCTAACGAATGGAGCATCATTCAAGTCCACTCTAGTGAGAAGTTTTGTGCATTGATTTCCTATATCATGTACATTTCGAATTTAAAAAACTTGTAAGGAATTTTTTTTTTTTTACTAATACACCAGTATACAGGCTTGATTAAGAAAAAATAATCATTCTTAATAGATGAAAATTGGCTTAATGATAACTTTATTATTAATATCTAAAATCTTCCAAGGTTGTACGGTCAATCTAAATTTTAGTTTGGATTGAGTTTATTTTCAAACAGTTTGAATATTAATTCGGTTAAACTTTGCTAACTTATCAGGTCAATCCGCATGTCGGTTGACTCGACCAAACTCGAATGAAATCTAGTTGGGTATGTCATTTAAAAATCCAAAACAACATTTTAGTTTTTTAAAAGAAAATTTTTGTTCTAATGACAAGATTTCATTAAATTAAGTGTGTGTTTGGTATAGTTATATATATATATATATATATATATATATATATATATATAGTGTTTTTCAAAATTATTTTTTCTTGAAAATATATTAAAATATTTTTTTTTCGGATTTTTTTTATATCATCACATTAAAATCATCAAAAAATATTAAAAAGCATCAATATAATGCTTTTTCAAATCAAACATATATTTAAAATACACTAAAATATATTTAAAAACACATTCTCAATAGTCCCTAACTAACTGATATTGTTTTGAAATTCACTAGACAGCCAAATTACAAGGACAGATTGTAATAAATATGCTCAAGATTAATAAACTTTTGGGTCCTCGACCTTTTCATTGCTTAGAGGGACATCAACTCAGCCGAATTGCATGCTCGGTTTTAATTTTTGCTCTCCAGTTGAATACATGGATGTTTTATATGCCCATCGATCCAGAAATAACGAAGACTGGATCGATCCATCAGGGATATTTTTCTATGGTTAATTAGGTTAAACCACAGATTCCGGCAGAAGCCCCCTTTCTCAATTATTATTGCTGGCATTTTACACCTCTAGTAGAGGGTAAATTCTTACCTAGCATTAAAAAAACCCTGTAAATGGCGTTGAACCGAATGTTATTACATCCTTCTCAACAACATTTTCACATTTTATTAGCTACATATCGATTTATCATGAATTATCATATCCAATATAATCGTGTGGTTGTTTATCTTCTTAACCAGACAATAATACTATGAACATATTAAACCTAACTCTTATATACTTTAATTTAGAAATATATTAAGCCTAAAACAACATAAATCTAACAAATTGTTAGAACTAATACACACACTTGGATTCAACCTTATAATACACTTGGATTCAACCTTATACATCGGAATAAAATCTTGTTGTTATGACTTTCACTTGAGGCATGTAATTGTGCAAGGATGGATAATTAGAATTTGTTTGCATCCTCTATTATTGACTGCAATTTTCTTTGGTGGGCTATCTTTGTTTTGATGTAAAGGGAAGGCCCTCTTTTCTAGATGGGTTTTATTGACATGAAACTAGACTGGTAGTTATGGCCTACCGCAGTCCTTGACGGCAAGAAGGCCTATGAAGCTCTCCGGCCTAATATGTAGTAGATCTATTTTATGACACTCCTCTACAGGTTCGTTAGTTTCACTGTTTCTCTCCAAGCCCACACCAGGTGCAAGGCAGGTGAGATTGGCAGGTGATGATTTTGTCAACCGCGTGATTTTTCGATGGTAAACTATGTTGAATGATTTTGATGCCCGATTGTTTTTTCTTTGAAGTATCCAAAAGCAAAGCTTCCTTAAGGGGTAGAAACTTTATATTGTATGCATGGAATTGCAGCTGAACCTAAGAGAGAAACTAGAATTATTTGACAGACAGTTTAGGACTGTGATATATGCTGTGGACATCTTATCTTAGATACAAGAATGTCAAGAAAACATTATCTTGGAGTCTTGGCTTCTGCTGATTATTTGATGCTGAAGCTCTGCTCCTTCTGCTTCAATCTTACAATCACCAAGTTTTTCTTCCTCATTTTCTCCACACCCCTAGTTTGTCTATGTTACCAGGGAATGATTTCAACATGTAACAGTGGCTAACCTCCACATGCCTTATCCGTGGCATCACTCGCTGCACCATTTCCCACTCCATGTGCAACCTTGGAAGGAACTTCAAACATAAACCCACAACCTTCCAAGTGGTGCCATTAGTACCCTCAAAGACAGGACTTGTGGACTTGATGTCTCCATTTTCCATGCAAAGATATTGCAAATGACAGAGTGATGTGGGGTTTATCCATTGTGGGGTAATTCCTCCTCGGTAATGCCTGAGGTACAACTCTTCCAGATGTGGAGGAGGGAAAGTCTCTCCAGATTCTGAAAGATCTCTTCTGTATCACATCCTTCAGAGTTGATAGATAAAACCTTAAGTTGCTTAAGATGTGTTAGGATTGTTAGTTCCTCCTCTGCAATTTCACTCTCTTCACTTATATTTACTCCTAGTACCCTAAGCTGTAACAGATTTTGGAGCACGGCTAGTCGACAACCATCGTTGTTATCGGCACCCACTAGCTTGAATCCAGATAGCTCTTGAAGATTCGAGAGCCTTCCTATTCCCTGTGGAAGGTACTGAATAGGACAATGCCCTATATCCAACAGAATGAGCTTCTGCAGGGCTGTGATGGATAAGGGCAATTTTTGTAGGTTGTTGCATCCTGACAGAACAAGAAGCTCGAGGTTGCGGAGCTTTCCGATTGAAAATGGCAGCTCTTTTAGTGCAGAAACCCCTCGTAGGTTCAGACTTGCTAGGCGTTCGAGGGAACTGATCCAATTCAATAGGTCTTCAATGCAAATGTTCTCTAGTTTATTTTTTGAGAAATCAAGCACCCTTAGGGATTTTATCGTAAACATTACGATGTTCCTATTAAATTGGATTGGGGAACTTGTCATCATCAGCAATGCACGGATCCTTGACTTTTTGTTCATTGATCTTACATCTGCTTCATTTGTAAAACTCAGACGCCGAGATCTTGCTGAGGGTCTTTGCCTGCCTTGATCATCAAAGCTGCAAAAACCCTCCTCTAGCAATTTTGATGGTTAAATCCCTCACCAAATCATGCATCCGGCAATTGTAGACTCTTCCATCATAACCTCTACGCTGCACAACTTCAACTAGGCATCTGCTAATTAGTTCTGATAGATAGTCAAAGGCCAGTTCCATCGTGGTTGATGTGTTTCTGCCCTCGATGAAACCCTCTCCAACCCACCAATGAACTAGTTGCTCAGCGGCTATCTCAGAGTCCTCCGGATATAGGGAAAAGCACAACAGACATTGCTTCATACGAATGGGAAGCTCATCATACATGACCGAATTTTCGCTTTCTTTTGCGGTTAATGCATCATGGAAATTGTGACAAATCCTTCTCCAAACTTCAGTAGATTGAGCTTTCGATTTCAGTAAGCCTCCGATGGTCTTAACAGCAAGAGGAAGTCCATGGCATTTCTTCACTATAACTTTCCCAACTTCTTCCAACTCAGGATGCTGTTTTGCTTCCTCATTTGATGAAAATGCAATTTTGCAGAACAATGCGTAGCTTTCTTCTTCGTTGAGAATTCTCGGCTGATGAATCCGTGCTTTCTCAACGCCCATTTCTATCGCTACACTTTCTATTCGTGTTGTGATTATTATGCAACTACTCCACCCCTCTCTCTTGGGTAGCCCAGCACACATTCTGTCCCACCAGCCTTCGGCACTCCAAACATCATTCATTACAATCAGGTAGTTTTTATTCTCAAGCAGTTGCTTAATCTTTGGAAGCATTTGAGCCAAATCCAGCCCATTTACATCCTCTCCCAATTGTTTCAACAAAGTTTTCACGATCTCTTCTTCATTGACAGTTTGAGATATAGATACCCAAATCCTCTTCTCAAAGCGATCAACTACTTGTTTACTGTCAAAAATCTTCTGTGATTCGGTGGTTTTTCCTAAACCGCTCCCCCCCCCACCCCCATTCCAACAATCCCAACTTGGTGCAACATCCTGTTTTCAGGAAAGAACCCAGCCTATTATCTTTTTTGTATCTTCTATCAAACTAACTATGGCAGATTCATCATAAACTGGTGATGTCTACCTCTTTCCTATGCTGCCGCGGTCATCATGAATGCTTTGCTGTCCAATTGTCTTGAAATAGACTTTCAAGATCTTCTGCATCTTCTTAATTCTTTCATTGATATCTTTCAACTTCTTTCCTGTCCGATACTGGAAGATCAGTTCACGTGGGGTGAAGTTGCTGCAGCACTGAAAACCCTCTTTCCGTTATTCAGTTCTGAGCAGGCAATCTGTCAATATATCCTCCGCATCATAAACCAGTTCTCGCAGCATGCTTAAGGTTGTCTTGACAGCTTCCTTCTTTCTTTTGAGCTTGTAAGCATCAGCAAGAAAGGATTTCATCAGATCAAGCTGCGTCTTCATATCATTGAACTCACTTTGAAATTCAAGCACTTATTCTCCTGGCTTCTTGAGAACTTGAACCAACTGCTCTGCGAGAGCCTCAATCATAGCCTCTGCCATGCTTGCAACCCCTGCAATGCCATTGTTAGCTTGTGCATGGCATGCTGGATTTTTCCATGACACTAACGTTATATAAATGTTTGGTGCTAGACCAATACAGTTGTAACATATGATATCTTGCTCATACTGCTGACGCCAATCTTCTTTCAGTTTTCGCAGAGTGAATCAGACCTAATTTGTTCATGTTTTATGCCTAATCTTATTTCAAGAACAACAAGACAAAAAAAAAAAGAGTTAATTTCCCCGACTCCGATTAAAGATTAAATACCAAGGACAAGAAATGATCTCTGGTAAGGTACTTTTTGAATCTCAATATCATGCTTATCGTCACCAAACTACTACTCCTGCTCGAAGTCTCCTCTAATAACAAAAATAATAAAGATACTATTGGTATAAAAATCTTGGAAAGGAAAGAACATACTAAAAAGCTGCTCTTGGTTCTTGTTGTGATTCCAAGCCTTATGACCTTTAATCCTGTAAAGTTAAACGATATAAATCAATTTTCTGAAAGCGAACTTGATCATTAACAACGTTACTGAAAATCCAACACAATCTTCGACATGATCATTGACATGGAAAGATTATCGTAGTGAATATCAAACCTCTGGAATATGCCAAGGTTCTTGCAACCGTTGGTCCCAAACATTCGAAGAGTGTTATGCCTATGTATCTTCTTCCTTGAATATCTTTTTTGTCCAAACTATGTGGATCATGACGTGCAATGCTAATGATCATATTTAAGACTTCCAATAGTTTGACAATGGTGTCTATCCTAAGAATGACCTTCATGCATGGTGCTTGCCTGCTCTAGTGGAATCTATCTCTTCTGTCTGAGCCATCTTACAAAAAAGAAAATATCTTCCATGCATCCCCTTACAGAATATGGCTTCCGGTATGCTCACCATTTCTTCAACGTACGTAGCACAACATTCATGCAGACTGAGAATATTGCAAAATCTACTGAATGAGAAACTCACATGCCCAGAATTTATTTCTACAGATTTCTACTATATATTATAAGGGCCAGTCTTGTTTTTCTTTTTTTGGGAATTTTTCAGTTAATAGTTTTGGAAATATAATTTAGGTCCTTTGACAGCACATTGTACAGAATTAAGAACAAGATAGTACGTATAAATGGTTTATCAGCCACTAAGATCCGCCTTTTAGATTACTGGAATATGTACAACTAATATTTTTGACTTTTCAGACACTAAAATAATCTAATAAAAAAATATATCTAAATAAATTATCATGCATAATTTTCAGTCTACACGATATTTCTCAATAAGAATGCCACCCCTGTTGGTCGGGGTTATTATTTTTGGTTTAATTTGGTTTTTATTAAAAAAAATAACTAAAATGAAATTTTAAAAAAAAAACGAATCGAAATTGGTTCAAACCGATCGGTTTCAGTTCGGTTTTTTAGGACAAAAACCGGTTCAAATTGATTTGACTCGATTTTAGCTCGGTTTTTTTAGTTTGATTTGGTTTTTTCTGTTTGACTCTGTGTTTTCCAATTTGACTTGATTTTTTTTGTTTCGGTTCGATTTTTTCTATTTTAAACTTATAAAACTAAACCAAATCAGCTGGTTTTTTAAAATTTTAATCGATTATTTTTTATGGTTCAGTTTTTTCAATTTTTTTTTAATTTTCTTAATTTTTTTAATTTTTTACTCACTCTAATATTAGCTTTCTTTTAATTTAATGTGAGGTAAACAAATTTAAGATGTGGGGACTTTGATAGAAACAAAATCATATTAGTAGATGGGTTTTATTTTTTTCTGTTTTTGATAGGCACGTCATCATTATAGATGAGGTACAGCCAAAAAAATTAATCATAAAAGAGGGCACACAGAAATCACGATCGTGGACCACACACGTGGGCCAACTTTAGCAGGCTACGTGCTTTAAAAGGTCTGGTTCTCTAAAATATCCAGCGAACAACACCCCGTAAAGCGACACGTACACCAAGTCACCGGTTCAGTCTTTGATCCACGTGTGTCAAATCATATAGCTGGGTCACCTACTAAGGTACCCCACGCGTAACCTAGTCATTATCTCTAGAAAACTTTATGTCCCAGAACCAGTGTCGCAATGGACAGAAGAAACTGCAGAGGATCGCCCTCCAGTCCTCACTCCTCGGTCTTCAGTGGCAAAAATGAAAATAACACTAACTTTCATATCTTCTGTCATAAAAATTATATAAACTATAACTTAGGTTCTGCTTCTTCTGCGTAAATTGTAAAATACTAAAAAGAATAAATTTTTTAGATTTTTTTTGTTTTGTGATTAATATTTTTTATAAAATTTTTTTATATATTTATTTTTAATAAAATATTTTACGTGAAAACTGGTTAATAAAAAATATTTTACAATCAATTTCCAAATTTAATTTATTTATTAAAAATAATTTTAACTCATTGAATATTATAAAATATTTTATAGATAGTAATCATCTAATTATTTAAATCATCGTCACCGCCATAACCTACTACATTGTTATTATCATCTCACCACCACCATTAAATTTGTTTTTAACAAAAATCAAACGTTTTTGGGACCTTAGTTTTTGTTTTCATCTAGAAACTAATAAGCTACCCCTTTATCCTATTTAATTCTCGTGTTTTTATGCATGTTTTCAATTTATTTTTTATAATAAATCAGTCTTCTAACAAATAAATATAATATTAAAAAAGAAAATGTAGTTGCCGCCCTCTCTCTTTGGGCGGTTTGTTCCGCGTCTTCCAGAGCCAAAAAGGATCAACAGTCATGTCTTCCTTAGGATCAAGTGGTGGCGCAGCTGATGGGGCAGCATGTATAGTGCAATTCCAGGCAGTTCTAAGGTGATTATATTATTTTCTCCTCCCCATTTTTTTTTGTCTTCTCCTCTTGAAATTCAAGATAAGCATGTTAAAATTTAGAGTTACTTTTTTATTTATTTATTTTTTAATTATAGTTTTTCTAGTGGTCTTTAATTTTTTTAGATTGGTTTTTTTTTTAAATTTCATTTGGTTTTATTTAACTTTTGTATCAGATATAGTACTTATTTTCTTTATTATTGTTTCTTTAATCATTTTCTTATTTTTTTTTCAATCTTATTTTTAAATATTTTTTTCATTTTATTTTTCTATTCAATTTCAATCCTTATTCTTTTAATTGTTTTTATTTTATTTTTTTCTTCAATTTTATCCCTTAACATTTTATTTTATTTTATTTAAGTTTGATCTTTATCTTTTTAATTGCTATTTTTTTACCATTTTCTTATTTTGTGAGGTTATCCCGGGGTCACATATTAGCCAAGTTAACTAGGATTGTTTCAAATTTATTTTTTGATTTTTTTAATATTTTATCATTTAATATTAAGCTGTTGGGTCTTGAATTTTTTGATTTTTTATGTTCTTCATTTCTATGAGGTTATTCGAAGTTGCATGTTAGTCATGTTATCCCCGGTTGCGGGTTAGTAAGGTTATCCCGAATTGCGGGTTAGTTAATTCAGAGTGACTCAAGTTTTTTTTTAATATTTGTTTATTTATTTAAATCCAATCCTTTTTTCTATGTCATTTTTAGAAATTTTAATTTTTTAATCTTGATCTTATATCATGGGTGGCAAATTAGTATAGTAAACCCTGGTTGAATCGGATTTTTTCTTATATATTGTTTTTTAAATTAATTTTTTTTAATTTTATCATTTGAGACCCGATCTCATGTTATTGGACCTTGAATTTTATGATAATTTTTTCCTTTTATTTTACAGAATATCCCAATCTCGTATCTCCCGTGTTCATCAAGTTAATTCAGAAAGATTGAGATTATCGTGGCATTATAATTTTTTAATGTTACAAAAGATTTAGCTCCGGTAAAAAAAATATCTAGTAGTAGGCAAAACATACAAGAAAAAAAGTGTACAGAATCATACCTGAGGACTGAAGTAAGAATTTAACCTTTTTTACCCTTCATTGAGCTGAAGAACGGGCATGAAGGGGACCTTCAAAGTCCAGTCTTTTTTACTGCAAGTGCATCCGGTACATTCTTCTTGTACCATACCACATTGTCATTGTAATTGACTGTGGTTGATTTTCAATATAGAGACTTACTTAGTTGTTCCCTTCAGAGTTCAGAGTTTCGAGAGATTAATCAAAATACCGAACATGAAGTCACAGATGGAAGACTCGAACTCCAAAATTGTAACCTCTTTTGTTTTTCGGCAGAGGTAAGAATTCCCTAGATTTGGTATAATTGTGATACGGAAGAAAACAAAATTCTCCTCGGTGATTAGTATAATTGTGATGTAATGATTCTTCAGCAAAGAGAAATGAAAACAAAGAAGAAAATGTACTTCGACAAGTCTGTTCTGTTTGCCCGAATTTATTTCAGGGGACCCAAGATTTTAGCTAAATTATTGAAAGTTTGCTTGCGATGAGGGGAAAGCAAATTTGCTTCTGGCATTTTCATCATTGAACTACTTTTTATTTTTTTGGACAGGCAACAACTTTTTAATCTAATAATTATACTACCATGGCAGCCAGGCATGCATGGTATTTACTATTTTATATATATAAAAAAAAAACATCCTTTTTAAAACGGTAGATCTCCAGCAAGATCCAATAAAAGGTTAGTGGATTTTGATCGGGTTTTACTCAATTTATAGATGAATTTAGGTTTTTTAAAAATTAAATTGGGTTAATTTATTTTTTTTATTTTCAACTTGAATTAATTTAAATAATGAATCAATTGAGTTTAAATTAACCTGTCGGGTTAGTCCGGTGAGATAAATATAAAAGATAAGTTAATTGTTTCGATTTTTTCAATGCAAAAACTCTACTTGGACCCCATGTTTTTTATGGTGCACGACAGATGGGAGGTAGTTACCTCACTTGACTGTAATCCAAGTCACAATGAAACACCAGTTCTCGGAGGCCATTGATTTTATGGTCATTCTGCAAGGTCAGTGATTTCATTCAAAGCTTATTATGAAGAATAGGTTGCAACATAGACCAATATTTATTCCTAGATCGAGACTTAATTTATATATATATATATATATATATATATATATAATTAATTAAACTCTAGAAATTAAGCGACCCATTAATAGATAGAATTCTAGTTAATTGTTTCTTATTTTTTAATGACTTGTTAAATCATGAATTAAATGTAGAGTATTAGAAGACAAGGAATTGAAGTACATGTTAAAACTTTGTTTACAATACTACCTATCATGATTATTCCTTCGCGTGATGGAAGAAAACAAGGGTGCATCTTAAAATTCCTATATATATATATATATAAGGAGTCTCAATTTTACCTCTAACAAATCTTTGAATCAATTTCATCCTCCAAGTTTCAAAGTTGTTAATTAAATCTTTTCAATCGTATTTGATCATGAATTCCATCTAAAATATGCTCTTTATCATAAATAAAAAAAGTTGTTCTTTTTTATAGAAAACATAGCAATTTATGTTAGAAAAATTCTAATAAAAAAGCCCAAATAAGAAATACAAATTCTTCAAGGGACTAAATAGATATATCTCAAGAAATTGATTTTGACGAATTGATTACTAATATAATAAATACTTACCAACAACTTGCTCTCACAATTATGCAAATTATTATAAGGTGCATTAATTAATGAGAGAAGCTTTTTCAAGAGAGAGTGTTGTAGCAGTTAATTTTAAAAATATTTTTTTGTTTAGAAATATATTAAAATAATATATTTTTTATTTTTTAAAAATTATTTTAACATATTAATATATTAAAATAATATTAAAATACTAAAAATATTAATTTAAAGTAATCAAATCAATGCAATAAAAACATCAAGCAAGGCACCAAATGGCATTCATAAACTATAACATCAAACCCAACATCTATGATTAAGGCTCATGAGGTGATACATTACAGAGCAATACAAGATCCTAATCAAACACACTTTGGTCCCATTTCACCAACAACCAAGGCCAATTCAGTCATTCCACCTCTCTAACCCTCCCTTTTTTTAAAACAGTCTACTGACTCTCTAGCCCAAAACCACCCCCCTCGATCCTCTCCCTCCCTCTCTTCACTCTCTCTAAACAAACTACCATGGCCATCATTAACACCGAGACCATAATAGTCTCTCTTTGCACGCTGAGTTTGGTGTTCATCTTCTCTCCACAACTCTCTTTCTCCTCCTCAATCCACGACCTGCTTATCTCAAAAGGGTTACCAGCTGGTCTACTCCCAAAGGAAGTGAAGTCCTACACCATGTCTGAAGATGGCTACTTGGAGGTGTTTCTTGATGGTCCATGCTTGACCAGATATGAGAACAGGGTCTTGTTTGAAAGTGTAGTGAGGGCTAATCTCACTTATCTTAGTCTTTCTGGAGTTGTTGGCTTGTCTCAAGAAGAACTCTTTCTTTGGCTACCAGTGAAAGACATCACAGTCGATGACCCAAGATCAGGACTTATTTTGTTTGACATTGGGGTTGCTCATAAGCAACTGTCCTTATCACTCTTTGAAGATCCACCTAACTGTAAGCCTCAAGGTATCGCATTTGTTTAATCTTTACTTCTTTTTTCCATCAAGTCTTGAATCTTTATTAATCAATCTCCTACTGCAAGGATTTAATTTAATCGTTCTTCGTATTGGCATGCATATTTCCTTTGTAAGTTATGGACTGGACAAGAAAACAGCAGTTGTGCTGTGGGCATGGTAAGGAAGCTGAAGCTGATCACTTGAATTTTATTACCTGCCATGCCTGGCCTGTGTTTCAGTCCCAGAAACTGGTCACAGAGTACTGCGTTTCACCCTTTCCCTTGTTCTGTTACCTTTCACAAATAATCAGAAGAAATTTCCTAAAAGAACAGGCACAGCATTTTAACCGCAAGGCATACCTGTACAACATTGTTTGATTTATTACATTTATATTTTTCATGATTGGGGGTACTGTTAATCATGTGAATGCGTGCAGGTGAGTCGAAGAATCATGCGAGGGAGGAGAGAGGGTTTGAGGCTGTGAGATAGAAGATGCATGCCATGCTGTTCCAACTTTGTCATTTTCCATGGAATGTTTTGTTTAATGATTCCATAATATAATCTTAGATTAGATTAGAGGTTTTGTTAGTTACATGAAGTATAAAAATGGCAATCATGGAATCTGGTGTCCTTATCAAATTACAGGCTCTAATCTTCTAACTTTTTGTTAATTAATTGCCTTTTGTTGCCACCCAAACCAATTGATCTAATGTTTACAGTAAAAAAATAAAATCAAAGCAAGGAATCTAATACAATACAATTATTCTAATAAATCACCATCTCTCCAATTACCCGGCCACTTCTACGAATCTTAATATATAGCCGGCTACATATAGAGCACTTTTTTAATAATAATAAAAAAAAATTCTTCACGGGTGAGAAATTTTGTGGTGTTCATATATTATTATATTAATTATTTTCTGAATTATATATTTTTTTTAGAAATACTAAATAAAAATATTCTTATAACTTTTGATTTTGATGTACTATAATTTTTTTTTATTTAAAAGTTGAGTTTATAAAATAATTAGCAGAATTCAATTAATCACTCATGAAGTAGAGTAAAATTCTCCAAAGTTTGGTGCTTCTTTGCAAGAAATTTTTTTTTTTTATGGATTATTATTGGATAATAAAAAATATTTAGTTATATTTGTTTTTTCGTTTCAAAAATATTTTTAAAATAAATTTTATTTTTTTTATTTTAAATTAATATTTTTTAGTATTTTCAGATTATTTCAACGTATTCATACCAAAAATAATTTTTTTAAAAATTATATTTTTTATTTTAATATATTTTTAATTAAAAAATATTTTAAAAACAACCATAATACCAAATAATCATATAATTTCTCTTTATTATCTGGACACGTCATTGTAATCTTTTTTAAGT
The DNA here is from genome assembly GCA_015852605.2 of Populus deltoides. NCBI lineage: Eukaryota > Viridiplantae > Streptophyta > Magnoliopsida > Malpighiales > Salicaceae > Populus > Populus deltoides. Next base: position 17,582,466 of record CM027580.2, read on the forward strand.
GAAAGTCCCAATTGTTCAGGGAACTAAAATATACGCCGAAATTGGAGGGATCTTAGGTGGGGTAATATATCTTTGTTTTGGTGGACCCACAAGCACCTAAACGGAGGGTTCCCCCCATCAATAATTGCACTTTATTTTTTGTGATTGTGCCTTTGGCACTTTCGTGGACCTTCACCTCCTTATTCGATGGTTGGGTCATATATATTTTATTTTATACGTTCAAATTTTAATAATTGTTTTTATAAAATTTTATTTCTTCAAATATCGATATTAAATAAATTATGACACCGGGTAGTTTCTTTAATTTCTCTCCTTTATAAATAAATGGATTCTATCACAATCCTAAAGCTATTTGAAATACCTTGGCGCAATTTAATTTACAAAATAAATTAATTAAAAACTAAGATTTATTTACATAAATTAGTTTATGTCCTAATTTCTCTTTAAATTGAGCATTTGAACTTGCCAAGGTACCATCATGTTTTTGCCGTAGCGTCTGTTTGTTTTTGTGTTTCAAAAGTGTTTTTGATAAAATTTAAATTTTTTTATTAACTTTAAATTAATATGTTTTTAGTGTTTTCAAATTATTTTGATGTGCTGATATCAAAAATAATTTTTTAAAAATAAAAAAAATAATTAACATGTATTTTAGCACGAAAAATTATTTGAAAAACAACCGTAACTACATTCTCAAACTCACTTTTTCAAAATAAGAATGTTTTGGAGGGTGGTTTTGATTATTTTTGAAAGTATTTTTTATTTATAAAAATATTAATAAAATATTTTTATATTTTTAATATTAATAAAAAGATTAATTTTTTTATAAAAAAACACGATTATACTATTAAAAACAAGCATTCTTCATCTTGACGCTAAATACGTGAGATATTTCAGGGAGGAGACCTGCTAAAAATCTTGAAATGTCTCGTCTTGACTGTAACTCTTTTGTTTTCATCTAACTTCTCCTCCTCCTTTTCAAATTGGAATCTGATTTTGGCTGGTTACTTTGTCCTTTCATATTTCTTTGCGTTATGAAATGTCATGTTCTCAACTTTCTTCAATAATTATGGCCAACTTGCTAGGTATGGCTATTAATTTTTTTTTATTATTATTTTTTTAAAAAAAATAATAACATGTATAGTATTTACTCTTTTTGTTTTTATATTCTAAAAGTATTATAAAAAATTATTTTTATTTTATTGTTTTAATTAATATATTTTTAGTGTTTTTAGATTATTTTTATACGCTGTTATTAAAAATAATTTTAAAAAATAAAACAATATATTTTAATACATTTATGAATAAAAAACACTTTAAAAACAACCGTAACCACACTCTCGACAAATTTTTTTATTGCCTTTTGCATTTTGCGTTACATTAGAACCATCCAAGATTTAACCTGCATCATTATAGTATATTCAGTAATAAAAATAATGATTATAGTATTAAAAGGGTGAGTTGACATTTAATCAACTTGGAAAATCATGCGAGTAAAACTATATATTGCCATGGGATGCTGATGGCTCTCATGCTCGAGATACATGTAATGTAAGTTTTCCACCTATGAGATTTTATTAATTAATGTTCTTACTAATAAAATTATACATGGATCAGTTTAATACCCGCTTTTGAATAAATTGATCAAAATATAAATAAAAAATAATATTATTTTAAATAAAATAAAATAAATCCGATCAAGTTTTTGTCAAAGAAACCATCTCAACTCAATAGCTTAAGCTGTTAGGTGAGGTTCTAGGATATGATTTATATTATTCTCCAACACACCCCCTCAAGTGAAAGCTTTTTGGGCTTGAAATTTGCACAGCTCCACATTACCTTGTGCTTAATTTTTATCAAGTAAATGGGGATGACGAGATTCGAACTCGTGACCGCTCGGTTATCAAGGCTCTGATACCATGTCAAAAAACCATCTCAACCCAATAGCTTAAGCTGTTAGGTGAGGTGCCCACGTTATAATTTATATTATTCTCCAACAGTTTTGATTGAATTACGAGTTATTTTACTTGATTAAATTAGATTAACTCTGTTATTTTATTTGATTTCTTCGTAAAAAAATATAATTTCTATACGAGAGCAGTATCGAACTGTATGGTACTGCTTGTCATTCCTTAGTTTTTCTTATGCCCCCCCAAAAAAAAAAAAAAATTGTTTATTGTTTGTTTTAAGAAACATAAAATTGGATTACTTGTCCAAATCTGTGGAAGCTAAATAAGAATAATTTTTAAAAAAAAAAATGAGAAGAAATTGAAATCGAATTCTGCAAATAATCAGTCAATCAATAATGTTATGTCACCCTCACCCCCTTTAAAATGCATCAACCTGCTTGAGCTTTTGAATGCAAGAAAAGGATCCGGGGACTGATGATCAGCCAATACTCACATATTGTGGTTATCATAGAAATCATGCATAAAAGACTTGGAAAATAAAACTGATCATGACTCTGGTTGTGCACGCGGTGCCTCAGGTGACCAAGCCACTTCTTTTGTGCCCTTGGCAGCTAGCCGCGACAAGCTTGCCGGGGAGCTCACCCTTGACAAGACCTCTCCGTAGGCCTGCACCTCGGATGGTGAATGATGACTGTCCCTCGGATGCCCTCCTCCATGCATTGGTTCTGCTATCCCTTCTTGCGGAGATCTGTATTGGAAAGTCAATTGGGCCTTTATCTCCAAGGTCAGACACTCTTTAACACGAAAACCTACGTTATTGGTTTTATATCATTTGATGAGACTTCCTCTGTTTTCTATATTTTTCCATTACCGTTGTAATGAATGAGATTATTGTTGTAGTTAAATTTTATTTGAAAAAGTATTCAAAAATATGTATTTTTTATTTTTAAAAAATTATTTTTGATATTAGGATATCAAAATGATCAAAAAACACTTAAAAAACATATTAATTTAAAGTAGGAAAAAAAATAAAAAAATTTAAATTTTTTCAAAAACGTTTTTAAAACACAAAAACAAACAGAAAAGTAGTTCAATATTTTATCGTGAATTGTACAAGCGATACATATAAAAGGTTTATATACTTTTAATTATAGGTAATTTTTTTTTATTTTTTTATTTTTTCTCCTATTAAATTAGCATCATCAAGATATTTATGATGATATTAATATTAATATTAATATTATTATGATTAAAATTTCAGGGCGCATTTTTGATGTCTTTTTCTTTATTTGTTTGTTTTTTTCTCTTTCTCATCTCTCATCTCCCTTTATATGCACCCTATTTCACCATCTTTTAAAATGCCATGATTTTAAATAACGACAAGATTTAGTGATGGTGTTTCTCAACCAATAAACTATGCTATTTTACTAATTTCTTTTTTTTTTTACTAATTTACTAATTTCTTCTTAAACTGAGTTGTTTTGCCACTATTTTTAAAATAACACGCTAATAAGAAAAAATAATCATCAAATAAAGTACTCCGAATTGTAAGAAGGTGATCTACACTTGATCCTGTTTTTTTTTTTAGTATTTTTCAGTTGTTTTTTAAATAATTTTTTATATCGAAATACATATTAATAATATTTTTTTATTTTTAAAAATTATTTCTGACATCAACCCATCAAAACGATCTAAAACATATAAAATATATTAAATTTTAATAAAAATAAATTTAAATTTTTTTAAAATACAATTTACACCACGTTCCCAAATAGTTCTTTATGACCGATCAAAGCTTTCGGGGTTATATGTTTCGTTACTCCGACGTCGTATTCTGTGGAATCCATGTGCAAATCTCATGCGAAGTGAGTATTCTCCAATTTTACTAGGTCTCCAAATTCTAGCAGGCATATCTATCCTCTGCTCTCGGTCTTGTCCTTCCTGCGAACCTCAACTACTTACCACATCGGTGCAGCTGTATCTTGCCGGACTGCGGCAGCTACCCTCGGATTGTGGTATAGAATATAGATAATTTTAAAAAATCTTATGTTTCCAATCAAGTATAATATATGATTCCTAAAGTAAATTACCATATTTATCCTATTTTTATAACTTTCCAACCATAAAAATATTCTTAAATAACAAATAAAGAAGCTAAAGTAATATTATTATTTTAATTGATATGAAAAGATAATTATAAGATAATTTAGTGTTTTACTTCTTTTTTTCCCCGAGATTCTTCACCGATGGCTAAAAATTTGTGCTCAATACTCTATTATAATTAAAATTAAGTATAATATTAAATTTAAATTCAATAAATAAATAAATTAAATTTAAAAGTAAATTGAATTCACTTATTTATAAAAAATTGAATTGAGTTCATTTATTAATCTCGTCACTTTCATTACATTTCTTTAAATATCTATTAAAAAATAAATATTTTTAAAAATTATTTTTAAAATAAAATTTCTACTTTTTGAAAGTATAAATTAGTACTAATTTTAAAGACTACATTATATTTTAAATTAATTCTTACCTGTAAAGTAATCTTAATTATGAGATTTCATTAAATTACAACTATGCTGTAATTGGAATTCAAAGAATTACAATAAAATTAAATAAAAAACATTTAATGATAATTTGAAAGCAACAATTAATAAATGCAAATTCGTTGTATGTCCCTTTAAAAAAGATGAAGTCCTTGAATAAAGTCATAAACCAAAAATCTTCCACTCCAAGGCACCACCACAAGAAAGAACCCGATAGATCCCTCACTCCTCTCTCTCATATCTCCTTCTTCTAATAATAAATAAAGAAATCGTTTCGCTAAATAAAAACCCAGGAACGTCATAGCGTTTTCAATTTCCATAATCAAACACCAACTATGGGAGGAGGAGGAGTCATGAGAGCAGCGGTCAAGGTGGTAGGAACTGGAGTGGCCAACGCCGGAATCCGCCGGGGAATTTCTGGCGGAACACCGCCGGTGGAGCAGTCGATGCGCAACGCATCCAGTCCAGTTTCGGCGATCATGTCGTCGAAGGCGAGTGGAGGTGAGGTCGCGGCGGGGATGCAGAGGCCTGCGTGGGAGGTGGATGAGTGGGAGTTAGCTGGTGGCGTTGAGGAGGAGATGGTTGTGGATTCGGCTGAGCCGGTGGCTAGAGTTGTTTTCTGGGGTGCCCCGCCGAGTTTGCAGGAGGCTAAGGCGGCTACTTGTGAATTGAAAGATGCTTTGCAAAAGTAAAGTTTTGATCTTCATTCAAAATTTCTCTTTTTATTTACTTGTTTCTAATTTTACGTGATATTATTGGGTTTTTCTTTTCTGTGTATAAATTTTATTTGAAATTATTTACAATTATTGGGATTATTGAAATTCTTGTTTGAAAAATTGAAAGTTTGAGACTTTGATTTGTCTCTCATCTGGTTTTAGTTTGTAGAAACTGTGATTGATATAATAGAAGAAATGAAAAGAATGGAACTTTAAATCATACTTTGTTTGTTGAATGTATAGAGGAAATGAAGCTTTACCTTTGTAATTATAGTGTCTATTGAAGAAATTGGTAGAAGTTCTTAGAGATTTTTCAACACTTTCTTGTTTCTTATTGGAAAAAAAAGAATAAAAATTTGCATGATATTTCAGAGTTTTGGATAATTTATTGTTTCTTGCATCTTCGAAATTCAGGAATTGACGAAATGATTTTTTTTTTGTATTAAATTCTGGGTTTTATGTTTCTACTTAGGTTTATTTGGTGTCTTCATTTAGTTTAGGTTTAAATGGTTGATTGAACTTTGCATTCTATGTATGATTGGTTTGGGCGGAGATTTTTAGATGGACCTCGTACTGATTGTGCTGTATATCTTTCATAGTTTTTGAGTAATGCGGTGTGATCAGTTCCCATATCAATTCTTTTTATTTTTATTGAATATTCTCTCATCTACTTTTGAGATGTGCGAGTCAAGGTAGACAGCGTAAGAGGAGGTTCATATATAGCAACTTGAGTTTGATGTAACTTCTTAGGGCATGTGGCCAAAATGCATGGTAATCAGAAAGTTCCAGTACACATGCTGACAAAAAGCTGTGGCTTTTCTCTTCCTTTTGGGAAGCTTCCAGGCATATAAATACTCTCAAGAGTGTGTGTGTGTTTGTGTCTGTGTATCTTTAATCTCATTCTCCACTATCATTGCTGTGTGTTTGTGTCTGTGTATCTTTAATCTCATTCTCCACTATCATTGCACTTTCATGGCAAGTGTAGCTGCTGAAGGAGTAAATATTATGAACTGGGGATGCATTTCTTAGAGGGTTGCTGGGATTATATCAAATACCAACCTTGAGGAATGTATGTTCCTTGATGTTTACTCATTTCTTTTGTGTTTGAATAGTATTGCCTCTGTAAGATTTCAGAGATCTTATTCTTATTTTTCTGAAAATTGAGGCTTATTTGTCTCTGCGGATCATCTCGTTTATTACTTTTCTAGATGAGCTTAGTTGTTAAACTTGGCACTTGCAGTTTTATACAAAATTGGCTTAAAAATGAATGTGTGATATTTTGTTTAAGTTATGGAACATCAGTGTTGCCAATTTCTTTTTTATTAGCCATGCCATTAATTTACTTTTTTGCCTTTTGTTCCTTATATTGATTCTGGTGGCCTGAAATTGTATTTACCTTTTCTTGACTTTATCATCTTTCTATGCTGAACTATTATGCACAGAGTATATCCGTCGTCTCCTAACTTGGGAACTGGCAGTTCACTTGGAGGTAGTCAGCTGTCTGGCCACTCGCTTACAAACTCTGACTTTTTAGAAACTAATGGTTGTATTAGCTGTGATCCAAATCGAGCTCCTGTGCCAAAATATGCTATGCAGGCATTTTCATTGCTTAATGAAAGTCCTAAAATTCAGGTTCTGATATATCTCTCTCCCCCTTCAAGTTGTTCTTTCCTTTTCTTTCCTCCTATTGCTTAGACTATTTTGTATTCATGGTGGATTAATTTGACAATAGAGTTGTAGTTGCACAAATATGTGTGAATGTTTTTTTCTCATACAGAATTAAATTAAGCTTCAATTATGTTTTTGTTGTGGTTGATGATGCTTGGTATTGTTAGTTGCAATTATTTTCCTAGCTTAGCTTTAAGAACACTAAGATGTCAATGCATTTCAAAAACCCCTGTGATTTCTCAGGGCCTGGACCATGCCGAGAATATATAACTGATGTACCGCTTTGTTTTATAAATTATAAGCCCCCATATATAATACCTGAGGGCTTTTAATTTGATTGGATCTTCAAGGCCTCTTGAACATTTTGAAGTGTATTTTCACATGTTCTATCATTGCATCCAACATACCCTGTCTTTTGGTTGATGAAATCAGCCTCTGGGACTGTAGTTCACTGATTTTAGTATTATGCCCAGACTGTGGTTGCTGCCCTTGCCTCTGATCCAAATGTCTGGAATGCAGTTTGGGAAAACGAAGCCCTTCAGGAATTGCTCCAGTCACAGAATACAAGCAAGTGTACCCTTTTGTCTTTCAATCCACTCCTTTCTTCGTATTATTTTTTATATTCCTGTTTTCTATGTCCTTCTGTTTTGCCTCTGAAGCCTACAAATCTGTTGCAGATAAGGAATATGTTGCAGATAATGAGTCTGTTGGAGATACTGACTCTCAGGATGCAGCCGTATCTTCAAAGAAGCTCACAGAATTATCTGATGATGAAAGTGAAACTGGAAACTCTCAAACTAGGCTCACGGATGTCATCAATAACATTAAGCTTACTGTGGTTGACATGATGACAAATGTATCTGCTTACTTCCAGAAGATTTTTAGCTTTTCATCCGCAGAGCACACACCCGATGCCGCAGATGAAAATGCCGGATTATCTACCACTGAGAAGACCCTGGGAGCCTCTCTCATGACTTTGGCAGTGATGGTCATAATGGTGGTTGTGCTGAGGCGCCTTTAAAACTCCATTCACTGGCAAGCCAACCTGTAAATTTGCCGAGTCTACATGCAACTTTATCTGTGTTTTTGGATGGTTGAATGGATGATGGGATTGATGCCGAAAAAAGTTTAAAGCTGTAACATTTTAGCTTGACTCCTTACCTAAGTAATGATCTATGTGCAGTTTTTAATTTGTTTTAATTATCCATCTATGAGAGTAACTCCATTATTTTTCCAGGTCTCATCTAATTCTGATTGAGCCCTAATGCCCTGGCAAGCCATCTATGAGATTCGATTTCTTATTTTCGAGTGTTCTACAGTTTTTCTCTGTACATTCAAATAATTGAATTGTTGAAAAATATAAATATTAGAGGAGGTTTGATAGAGCACTGAGAGCCACACCACTTAATTATGATGAAATTGCGCAAGGAATTGAAGGGTTTGAGAACAGAATAAATTCTACTTTTAGATTATTTTTTCCCTTCGTCTTAGATCTCTGTTCAGGGACACAATTTTTTGACAATTAATATGTTTATTTCCTTTTCTTTTCTTGAATTTGGTGAATCTAAATTTATTATTTTATATTTTTAGTACTCTTCATTTAAGACATTTTGTAGATCCAAGTGCTTTTATTGCATGCATCAAGTAAGACGAGATGCATGGCTAGCCAGCAACATTCCAATGATATATACAAACAATTGTTTTCAATTAAAATTGCTTAGGACACGACGACGATACTTCTACCATCCATTACATATGATGATGCTTGGCATACAAGAGGAATCGCATATTGGCACCGATTCCATGCGTAAATCTGAAAAACCAGCTTTATTCTTCTAGGGCACCCACTTCTTGTGCAATCTCTCTCTTGGATGAACAGATAAAAGAGAAGAACATTGACAAGAATATATCCTACTCTTATTTATATTTCTTGAACAATTGAGTTGCTGTATCTCAATATAATTCCACTTCAATTCATGGAGTTATAGTCAAGGTGTTTATGCTATCAATGCACCACTTCGGTGCCATCAGTATATTTTACTTTGCTCGACTATTTATATTCCTCGTCCTGAGAATGCAGCTATCAAGAACCATAAAATTGGCACTTGAAATGTCTTATTTCAATCTACAAAATTGTGCAGTTTACATGAATACACTGGAAGCTCGTGAAACAAGCACAGGCAGATGGCCATCTTCATTTTCAGGGCAGGGGGGAAACACCCATTGAAGCGCAACCATCCTGCATGGTTCTCTGATTATACCTCGCTACTAATGTACAAAATGTCCTCCTTTTCCAGATGCATCTTTCCTTTGTCTCTTTTACTTTTGACTGGCGTCCGATCTGGTTGACCTCGCTGGAATAACAAATTTTACTTTAGCCTTTTGTAATTGAGGAAACAAGTGTATCGTGACTACTCAATCAAGGAATAAACATGTATACTGATATGCTTGCCTTTTTCAAGACAAAGGCCAAGTATAGATAAGCTACTTCCCATTCATCTGGTGATAGCGTGCCTGGATGCCAAAGGGCACAGAAACTCAAAAATCAGCATGAAAAATAGCTATTTCATCATGCACCAAATTCAAAGAAAAAGCAAAACGATACATAACAAAGACTTACTAAGGTCTTGGTTCCCATCACCCAAAGCACCGAGTCTTCGCATTAACTCAACATTTTCTGGTTTCTTCATATTCTCATGCACGAACTCATGATTATTCTTAGCAAAAATCAGCTCAAAGTCATACTGCCAAAGTTCAAAGCAAGCGTGCAAAATAAGTGTCTAGGTAAATGCTTAAAAAACTTCAAGTGCAACCAGCTTTTAACACCAGCAAAACACATTGACAGCTTTGAAAAGATGTTGAAACCACAGGCTTCATTTCCTGCACCGAGAATTTTTTTTTTTTTTTTAAATACTTCAATTTTTTACCTCTTCTGCCAAAGCTTTGAAGACATGGAAGGGCACAATCCATTCAGGACAATCGACAGCATCCTGCAACAGAATCGTGGTTATTAACATCATCAGGAGTTTAGAATGAAAGTCGTCACCTAAAGCATATAAATTGAACTAAATGACAAAGTAAACAAAGAATTGGAGTTGGTAATTTATGATGGATAGAAGGGAAGAGAATAATCAGGTTACATTCTTGGCATGTGGTAACTATCAGGTGTCGCATAAAAGCACAACTTCAATCGATGCAAATACACGATGAAATATCAAGTACAAGCTATTCTACAGAACATCTGCTTCTAGAGAAACTAGACTTAAGTAAAGGAGAAGAGAAGATAATGCATAAATACCTCTAAATGGAAGTAGTACTTGATACCAAATGGGCTAGAAGATCTGAATTTCTGAACCACAGAATAATGAGCTTATCAGATTAGAGGGGAAACAAACAAAATGCCTGCAATGTTGAAAAGAACTAACCTTCTGAGAAAACTCTTCATCAAATCTTACCCAGTACACACTATTACCAAAGGCCAGTCCTTCAGCTGCATATTCACATGAAAAAGAATCCTCTGTCATGAATGGCAAAAATAGTCCTCCATGCACATTAATCTTAATTCTTATATTGGAGAAGTGTGAAAAAGAACATTTTACAAGAATACTTCAAATAGATTGACTCTGAAAGATCTTAATCAATCATCATCATCCCATGAATTCTTTAAAAGACTCCTCATTGTTTCATACAGCGTAAACATACATGCAAGGTATCACATTAATAGCAAATTTCATGTTCCAATGAAGGTGCCTCCGGACTGGGCTTTTATATTTGTAGAGTCAGAAAAAAAACACACTATTTTTTTGGTTAAGATTCATAAATCTGATCATTTGAAGTTTTTTCCCATATAAAGAAAATATTTGAAAGGAACAAAACAAAAACCTTCTCTAAGTTTTTTTATGATAACATTGGCATCCGGCATTGTTCCAATGAAGGTTCCTCCTGGCCGAAGTAAGGCTGATATATTGGCCAATGCTCTCCGTGCACGTGCCTCTGTTGACCATGAATAGTGCAAGGCAAACTGCAAAGCATGTTGATGCTTCAGAATTAAGTAAAACCACACACACACACACACAAAGTTGAGGACTCGTATGGATCCATATCATGATTTGCATAATTACAGCACAGACAAACGGAAAGGGCAAGAGCATGGGATATTAAGATTGAAGCACAGGCTAGTTCCTAGGTCTCTGCGGCCATGTTGTGCCCTTTTAGAGAGAAAGATATGCCAAAAAGAGCATGAAACATGGTGATTTTAGCATTCTCAAGATTCTAGAAAAAAAAATGCCGGGAGGACGTTGTGTCCATATATTGCAATAATATCCATTATCAAGCAAAGTAGTTAGAAATCCTGTGACATAGCTCCAAAAGTCCCTAGGTCAGCATTGTTGAGTCATGAATAGCTCTAGGTTCAGTGAAAAAATGAATGTTGGGCAGGTGCTTCAGCAGATGCTGATTCCAGCACCACGCTACAACACAAGATCTCATTAAATTTTGAAAATTGAGATGGTAATCATAATTCACCTGACAACTGACAATATCAAAAGGAGCATCATCCACCAGGACTTCATCCAACTGAAGCTGAAACATGTAAAACTAAATTCAATTACTTCTACAAATATGTCTATAACATAAATGAAACCAAAATTGTTCATCAATTTAACTTCTGGATGGCACATTCAAGTTTCAACCTACTTGTTAGATCCAAATAGAGGGTAGCATACATATAATTAAAATTAACAAATCACACTTAATGTAATATAGCTGAACTTACCTCAAAACAATCCCCGCATATAAGGCGGGCAGGGAAAGTGAACTTTTTGCGACGTTGATGGTGGTCTGCATCACCATTGTAACGCGTCCGGCAATCTTCCATCTGCATCGACAGTTCAATACATACAGACAATGACCATTGGCAGCATATATATTTTAAGCGTAAAAGTAGATATAACAGGAGATTGAAGGCACCACTTTTTAGTATTAAAGATTTAGGCACTAAACAGTATAAATAATCGTATTCATGGTATCTCATATTGCATAGCATATACATGGAGATCCAAACTTAAGCATTTACATACATACAAAGTGTAGCCAGGCATTTAAAAATCAAAGCACCAATTACAAGGACTTTTGATAGTTCATTTTGAAAGAGAAGTAAATCTCTAGGTAGTATGTTTACCGAGCCTTCAGCTATGTCAATGCCAACATAATATCCAGCCTTTGCTTTATCCCATTTGATGAGGTCACCACCCTGGAGAACAAAAATGACAACAGAAGTTAATTCCTAACAAAAATGACATCATAAACTAATTCCTAACAAAATAAGGAGATGTGAACCTTCCAATGCAACTGATTAAAGGAAAGGGATGTATACTTTACCTTCCCGCAAGCAAGATCAAGAACAGCATCTCCTTGAGCAGTATATTGTTGAACTAAGACACTTTTTATCTGTTCACAGATATGATTATGTTATTTAGACACACTATCACCTTAAGATATTACTAAGCACTGGAATACGCTACATACCCAATTGTTAAGTTTCTTTAAATGGATAATTGGGCTCGCTTCTCGTTCTTCCAGAGTCTGATTCGTCCTGGCACTATAATGGTCAGCCACTCTCTGAACAAAATCATTAGAAAAATCCGCCTCACCTGCAATCACAAAATTTAGCCCTCAACTATCAGAATCCGAAACAAAGCAGGAAAGTAAAAGAAGTTTATTAAGAAACCATTACAATCCTAGATTCTTACTCTCTTAAACCGGACACAACCACGAATGACATTAGAAGTTTTTTTTAAGAAATAAAAAATCTCTCCAGTTTTCTATACCAAAAGAACACAGAACCCAAAACCCAATCCCAGGTCCCAAAATCAATACCTTAACTGAAACAGAGAAAAAATCACAAATCAAACCCATAAAAAATATAAACACAATCAAAAGTCGAATCCCATAAAGCAATTGCATTCTCATTTTTTCTCTGATTCTAAGAGAAAAACGATACTAGCATAGAACTAAAATTCAATATTTAATCATCTCCATTTCCAAGAAAATAAAAGTAAAAGCTAGTGGCATACAAAACCCAAGTCCCAAAACAACACCAAGAACCAAATGACTAGCAATTAAATCCACTGTAACTGAAAATGAGCAAAAACTTACAATTTTAAAGTTTCTAAACAACGAAAACCCATGTCAAAGATACAAAAACAAATCCAAAAAAAACAAGAAATCAAAAAAGGGCATTTAAGCTTGTGTGAAAATAGAATCACCTTCAGGGGTGTATTTCAATCTGGATTTCGGTGGGCCAGAAGCAGAAGAGTTGGATGGTGAAGTTGGGTATCCTCGTTTCATGGCAAATTATTGAATCGTTAGTAGTTATTGTAGGTTGTATAAATAAAATTTTTTAGGGTTCTAAAAAAGAGAGAATTAATGAAGGAGGAGAGAGGATTTAGTCTGTTTATATTAATGGAGTTGCTTTCTTTCCAGGAGAGATTAAAAATAGAGACCTTAAACTAAGGGTGTGTGCGTGTTTTTTTTTTTTTTTTTGAAAAACAAGGTCACAAATAAAGGTAGGTATCAATTTGGTCCCTGTACTTTTAACTGTGTCAATATTATCCTTTCTCTATCAAAAGTTTGCAATCTTTTACTTTGTTGGCTCTATTAATTTTTATTATTAAACTATCTTTCAAATGCATACTTATAAGTCAATTCTATTCCAATTCATAATCATAAATCTTGAGGTTTTGATTTCAGCTTGTGTTGAAAAAGTTAACTTTTTATTTGAGATTTGCTTAAACATAAAATTGGATTATAGAGGGGTGCAAATTCACTAGGTTGTTAAGGTTCCATATTCTAGTAAGGTTGTAAATTCTTGGAGTAAATTACCATTTGTTTTCAACTTAGCATATTCATCCTCTTCCTGACACTTCCTAGCTTGTGCAGGTATGCTAAACTTAGATGTCCTGAGATCTTCCGTTTTAATGTTTATGAGTCAGGAAACCAAAAGGTGTGCATTAACGCTTTAACTAGCTGCGTCTGGGGACATTCACTGTGTCAATACTCTCACCTTCGATTTTTGAAGGATAAAGAAAAGACTGAAATGAAACCAGGAAAAACAGAGAAAGAAAGAGTTATTTACGTATAAATGGTGACTAAAAGTATACATTTTGCAGGCTATCTTTTAATTCGAGTCTACTTTTGAACCATTCAGCAGAAGCTTTCGGTATCCTTGTAAGCTTGTTTCTGTAGCCTGAGTTCCATTCCCGTTTGTCCGGACCAACCAGAATAGCCTCGAACATCACAATTGTCTTGCCTGTGTTGATTTAGTTTTCTGTCAGATTGCCCAAATGCGCAATGTCTCAAACGGAAGAATCCAATTCTGAAGCCAAAGATATATGCGTGAAAAACCATCTCAACCTACTGTTAAGTGAAGTCTCAGGATATGATAGTCTAAAATTTGCACAGGCTTATATTATCTTGTGCTTAATTTTTATCAAATAAATACAGATGATGAGATTCGAACTCGTAACCGCTTGGTCATCAAGACTTTGATATCATGTCAAAGAACTATCTCAACCCAAAAGCTTAAGCTGTTAAGTGAAGTATCAGAAGATGATTTATTTTATTCTCTAAAACCTAACAAAATTTCCATTACCTTGTAGCTGCAGAAATGCTGGAGAGATGGTCCCTGTGGTATTCATTCTCTTGTCGTCCTGTACGGCCCTGTTTAAAAGATATAAACGGTGTATTCAGATCATCCATTCCTGCAACCATGAAGTCAGTTTTATGCAACAACTCTTAGTTTTAGCCTAATGACATTTAATTAAAGAGTAAACACTTGTCATTTTCTGCTATAATCACTGGTGAGTTCCCATACTTTCCTTTCACACATTTGAGCAATTTATGGATGCCCCAGGGACAATGTGTAGCCAGAGGGAAGCTGCCTGGAGGAGGAAGTACATGTAAGCTGACTCACTTTAGTTTGAAATCTATAACAAAATCTTAGGGGCCAGTAAGTTGTTGGGACACACTAGTTCTCCGATTGCAACCCCACGACGATAAGCTGCAGTTGAGGACATGAACAAAGATGGTCAAGTCATTGCCTGATTATGCACTCTTTTCAAACATACAGAACAGTACTTCATTATCTTACAAGTAGCATTCACAGCAGCGTAGGAAGATGCATCCAGCAATATTAGTTTCTGAATCCATGTCCTGTCATTCCGAATATATAATATTGTGTAATGATTTATGCCAACAAATTCCGAAGAACCAACTAAGAGTTTCGACATCTCTAGAGAGGTCAAAGGTAGTCGTTCGCCCTCAAGCTTTTTCATTGAGTGAGGATATTTTCCAGAGAAAAGTGGATCCATGAATCTGATACGCTTTTGATTTGTTATATGAGGCCCGTAAGAACCAACTGATTCCTTCCCAAATATTATGAACACAACAAAGCTTCCATCCAATTCCAAAATCCACTGCTCTTTGTGCCGCATCTTTGTCCTCGTCAACATCAGATAGCGGTTTCGTACTACTTGGAATCCAATGCTGTTCCGATGAGACCTCCTTGCTTTCCCTGGAAGAGAATATTTTCTATCAGCTGTTTTTTTTATATATATAAAAGAAATTGATAGGGCCATCATTTTTATATGCAAGAGTACCTTGAAATGTAGCTGATAACACCAATAAGCAGCGGCATGCGACAAGAGGATGTTGTGAGCTACAATGTATGGCTCAGTGGACGAATTCCCCCTCTTACAATGTAAATGAGCAATGATAGTGTTATTGGTTCCCTGAACGGATATACAGAGAGAAAATAGTAAATTTTAAAAAAATATTAGAAGTCCCAAGATTCCATTAGATAATCTAGGATTATTATAAGTTTATCCAAAGATTATTTAGATATCAAATCTTTAATTTAAGGTTCAATCAATTTCTTCAAAGTTAAGTTATCGCATATCATAAGTCGTTTAAGTATCCTACTTCTAATAGCAAGTATACACGAATCACTAGTAAGAATTTTTTTTAAAATTTTTTTATAGGATAGAGAGATTGCCATGCCTATGAGTAATAGCTCCTTTTGTTTTCTAACTTACGTAGAAAAAAACTTAATAACCCTATAAATAGTAAAATATCACTTTTTTCCCTGAATAATACCACATAAATTATTTCATGATAATTTTAAAATTTTATTCAATCAAGTTCCTAACTTGATTTTTTTAGGTCTAGAATTGTAATTTCTTATATAAATTATATTATATCCCTCAATTTTTAAAACTTATTTACAATCAAGTCACACTTGATTAATTATTTCAGTTTAGTTTCTAAACAATTATTCTTATTTTA
Organism: Populus deltoides; assembly: GCA_015852605.2. Lineage (NCBI taxonomy): Eukaryota > Viridiplantae > Streptophyta > Magnoliopsida > Malpighiales > Salicaceae > Populus > Populus deltoides. Next base: position 17,598,648 of record CM027580.2, read on the forward strand.
TGTGACCTATTAGGTTCTTAATATGTTGGCACAAATATAAATCATAATCCTAAATTAAATAAGATTAAATAAATTAAATAATTTAATTTATTATCAATTCAATAAATAATTGATCTTTATATGAAGATCAAATGCATTATCTAGTAATGTGTCATGATCCTTTAAATATTAGAAAAGTCGTAAGTGATTTGATTTAACCTTTCAGTGAATAATTTCTCAATATAACTATTATACATCCATCAAGAATGTTAAATTTAAGATACCTTCATCACTTTGTACCCAAAAGCTTGAAAATAAGTGTAGACATAATGCTCAAAGTCTATTATGCAAGTGATTCATTTGCTTTTTGTAAAGCTTAAGTGTATTCTTGAAAAAAAAAATGCTACATTCAATTGTAGATTTATAGTATATAGAGCATTACTTGCGCAACTTGTTTGCTCAATCATCCTTTATATATTTTGGCATCACAGTCTCATTTGTTAATGGTATAGAGTTACAAAAAGCTAGATTCCTATTCAACCTTTCTCTTATAAAACATCTATAAGGTAATCGTAGCAATTTCTTCCTTCTTGATTTAGCATCACAGTCTCATTTGTTAATGGTAAAATCTAAGGCATTCAGAAATAAATAGATGGCTCTGAAGAATGTAATGCAAGATTTATGGTCTTGATTGCCTTATAATTGGAAAGACTAGTGGTCAAAATATTAAAAATCTGTAGGATTTATTCCTAAATCCTTCACCAAATTTAATTACCCTTTTTTCTTTTGTATTTATTTTATAATATCTTCTAATAAAAATATAAAATATTCATTAAGCCTTATGCTAGCATTACAGTAAAAAACAAGCATTAATTTTCTATAGATTATTGATGTTTTCTTTTCTTTTCTTTTTTCTCAACTTAAAACCACTTATCTTCTTACAATTTCTTAACCTATTTTAGGTTTTCATTAGGTTGTTGACATGACATCATCATCATCATCATCTCACTATCCTCTGTGTGTGTTATATATATACACACACACACACAGGATTCTTATCCCTAAGAATTTATTGAAGATTTTATTGAAGATTCTTATCCCTAAGAATTCCATGTCTTCAACTATTGATCATGTGCTAATTTGTTATCCCATTATTATTCAATGAGCAAATTCATCAATATAATGAAGTATATGTGTTTTAAACTTCTTTACCAAAGATAAACTAAAAAAAAATTGTTAAATGACTTTCTCAATCAAGCAAAATAAATAAAACAATAAAAAAAAGATTAAAAAAAGTGTAAAATTAATGACCTAAAGGTTAGTTGCTACAACATTTGAAACTTACTAATCAATGTAAGCATGTAATTTACCTTAAACCAGTGATATTGATCAACAACTTCATTTGTATCCAGTCATTTAGACTAGCTAAATTACGAGGTTCTCCCTCTCCCTCTCTCTCCTCTCTCTCCCCCTTCTACTTTTCCTTTTTCTTTTTTACCCTTCTCCCTTTCCATCTTTTCTCTCTTTTTGATCATTTTTTTTCTTTAAGTGTAGTTATCCATGCCTCAACACACGCTTTTATGTATTTTCAGTTTTCAAGATCGTGTAACATAAATTCTTTGTATGTGTCATATTTTCTATATAGAACATGAACCACAATTCTATACCAATAATGTTTTGTTTTTGGCAATGACAATCACCAACTTCTTCACAAAGCATAACATGCACCATAATCTCCTCTAATGGTACACCTTTATTCTTCACGCAAGTACCTACAACTACAACACTACTCTCAACTCTCCACGAGGCAAACTGATGTGATTAAAGTCTATAAATATCTTAGTCACTATATTAAAAAAAAAGACAATTAGACATCATTCTAAAGAATTCAACAAGCTTCGTACATAACACACTTCCTACAACTTCATATATTTTTTCTCCTTCAATGTTTATTAACTTAAGTATCAAAGTGTCTTATGTTCTCCTATAAGACTTATTTTACAGAAGCCACTCAGGTTAGAGACAAAAAACTATATTTAAAATCAATCACAACCTAGAATGTAGACATAAAAATCCCAATACCCCAAACACATTATTAAATATTAATTCCCTTCAAACTTAAGCTTTGTTCACCAAGTTGCCTAATAAAAGTATCTTATTTGCTATCTCTCTTGTTTCATTTATAGCTTCTCAAACTCCCACAAAACACAATATAACACCATTAAATTATGTTGTACAAACATTTATATTACAATAATTCATGCATTGAGTATGAAAGATAACAATACGTGAAAAACATAAGAGGTAGTCCCAAATATGAACCCATTAGGAAAATCTGCTTTCCTAATAGATTTTGAGTTTATAAAAGGCATGCTTCTACAAAGATTATGATCAGGACCAATATGATGTTAAACATGGTGATCAATTTTTTTTGAATAATTAAGAATTGAAAGTTTTTAAAGAGTAAAAATATTAGATACAATTAACTAAATGGAGATTTTATTTTATAATACAAACATGGAAATAAGTGATTAGTAATAACTAATTACTTGGTTGTAAAGTTGAATAATATATAGTTGCATAAGAAATGTGTGCTATGGATGGACATCTAGGTTACTCTTGATCAACTGAAAGGTATTAGTAGGATATGTTTGGATGGCTTTGGTATGTTTGTTTAGAAACCGTCTTTGCATCATTTAGGTGCAAATTAGTATAATAGAAAGAATAACACAAGGATATATAAATAGAGATGGATTTTGAAGGATTTGCTGAAAAAAGAAAATAAAGAATGTGAGTCTGACACATAAGATAATCAATAGAGCTTTGCTTAATCACTTTATTTTTATTTTTTAAAGTGGGTATTGAAGGATGATTTTTTGTTTATTTTAAAAATTCTACTAGGATTGAAACCATATTTTTATCAAATAAATCAATGTTTGTTTATACCATTAAGAATAAAATCATAACATGACCATGCAGAATAAAAATGGTCAATGATAAAAGAAATCTATAAAAATAGGATATGCAATTAGTTATTAGGTACTGATAACTATGATGATCTATGTGTCTAATCCATATACGGTGAAGAAAAAGGCTTGGATTAATAGCTAACATGGATAAATTTCTTTTATATTATTGACATAATAATGTTCATTGCATTATTTCATTAATGGTTATGATTTTTAGGTTTTGAGGGGTTTATGAAGAGTTTAAGATGTAGTTTATTAAAACAAACAAAACTTTTAATTTGATTGTTGGATCAAGCTGAAATTTTGACAAAAGATTTTGAAGGCTATGTTTTCGATTAAGTTAAAACTTTATGATGATTATAGACCAAGAAGACTTTCAAATAAAGCTCGAACATTACTGTGCGATGTTATATTTATTTACCTTGTTGTATTTGGATTCTTTTTCCTATTTAGCTTAGAACTTTTAATTTTATTAATTTTTTTACTATTTATGAATCTTAATTTTAGATAGATTCTATTAGTTAGGTAAGTTTTAATTAGAAATCTTTTTCTATAAAATATTTTAGTTTTAATTAGTAATCATTCCTATAAGGGATTTTAAACCTACTATAAATAAAGAAGTTTAGATTATTTTGAGATTTTAAGACTATTCAGAATTTTAATAAAATATTAGAGAGTGTTCTTTAAATTTATCTTCTATGATTTTAAGGTTTGAGATTTCTAGTTTTTATCCATGCTATCTATAGGTTGTTTAAATAGCTAATGGTAAGCCTATCTAAAGAAGGAATTTGGGGTGCATGAATTGTGGTTAAACAAAGCATGAAAAATGTTTACAAAAGTAAAAAAAAGGTCCAGTATTTGGTTATAAATGGCATAAAATATTGCACAAGTCTCGACTTATTATGAGTTTACAAACATCAGCCTATGTGAGTTGCATAAGAGGCACGTACAAACAAGTTTAGCTTGTTAAGCAGGGTCTGTGAGAGCTAAACGAACAAGTTTTGACACGCCTTTTTCATACTATTTTTTAATGATATGTAGGATATCTTGGGCTAGCTTACGTACACCGAACTAAATCCCTATATCCCAAATAAAACTTACAAAACATGACTTACACCCTGTGGTTTGTGGCCATCAGTATTAGTGAATAGATGGAGTCGAATTGAAAACCACATAGAAAGTATATCTTGCTAAAGAGGTATAGACTTGTTTTTTCGTTGCAATGGAGTATAATGTTTAGACTATGTAGTTACAATTAAAAAATATTTAATCACTGAATTTGAACTTTACAATTCATTAATTATGATTTTGTGTAGAAGGTACAAACTCAATTAGAAAAAAAAAATAATGTCAATTCGCATTAACTTTTTAAACTCGTGACTTAAGTCATTAGACTAAAAGCATTTTATATGGAAAAACTATAAAATTCCATTTCTAATTATTCAAATGTCGAATGATAAAATTAAAAAAATAATTTCAATTATACAAAAGGATTTAAAATAAAAAATAACAATTAAAAAAATAAAGATCAACATTAAAATGCAAAATGAATTTAATATTTGATTGAAGGGTAAAATTGAAAAGAAAAATAAATTTAATAAAATGATAAAAAAACAATAAAAAAATGAGGATCAAAATTGAAATAAAAAATACAAATAAATTTTTAATTGAAAGATGAAATTGAAAAGAAAAATCAATTTAATAAAAGGCTAAAAAAAAAAACAATAAAAAAATAAAGATCAAATTAGAAAAAATAACATTTGACAAATTGAGATTGGAGGATAAAATCGAAAACAAATAAGACTTCTATAAAATGGTTAGGAACAGAGATTATAAATTAAAAGAATGAGAATTGAAGTTGAAATATCATTAATAAAAAGGATCAAGCCGTGATTTTCAGAGATGAGAGATAAAAAAAGAAGAAAAAACCCACTAACGATAAATCACCATGCCAACGCCAACACATGCCGCATCGATAGAAAAAGGACACGACAATGTTTCCAACGACATGACGAGAATATTTTTGGCTACTAGGAGTAACTGCATATGCCTACATCTTTTCCCATTAAAATAATATTTAATTTATATAAAAAAGATCATATTTCCCTTTATTAAACCGCTATGTACAAAAAAAATTATAGTAAAAAGACCAAAAAATCCTTGGATAAAAGTCTTGATTTTAAAGATAAAATTGTTATTCTACTGTGTTTGAAAACTCCTTCCCGTCTGTTTAAAAAAATTATACTCTCAATCAATTATTTAATCAATAATAAGTTTTGAAAAAAAATCTAAATAGTTTTTGTTAATAGCCCAGCCCACTTTTCAAGAGAAGAACAAAAACATCGTTCTATATCTAGTGTTTTTCAATGTTGAATTAGTTTTTGTTAATAAAATAAAACATTCAATCTTAATCTATTGGGCCTAAAAGATCAATTTACAAAAATGCAGCCCAGCCCACTTTCCCAAAGTTTGGCATTTGATAGGATTTGTAATTACAATTTAGCCCCCTGACATAAACCCCCTCTTTAGACCATCATTCCCTTCGCCCCCTCTCCCTCTCAATCTATTGCTAGCTAAAACCCTTAACAAGCAAACAAGCCACAATGGCCATGAGAGCAACGACGGCGGCTTTGGCGGCGGCAGCAGCAGCAGCTCCTCGTGGCGGCTTTTTGCGTCTGTTTTCAACAACTTCCACTTCATCCTCCTCCTTCCCTTTTCCTCAGACCACGAAGCAAACTCCTGCACGTGAACAGGCTGAGCCAAACACCAATCTCTTTGTATCTGGCATGTGTCTCTTTCTTTACATTTCCACAATTACTTTCATTCCTTTGTTCTTTTCCTCGATTCCCATCTGGGTTCTGTTAGTCACTTTGCTTGCAATCTTTACAGGGTTGATATTGTCAATATAATGCTAGAAATGAAAGGAAAGACTTAAACTTTATGAGATCTGATTGCTTATTTTTTTCTAAATTAAGAATTATTAGTAAGATTTTTGTGTTGTTTATTTGGTTATGAGCCCTGTGATTTTGATTGCGAGTATATTGATAGGATGTTTTATTTGCTACCTTATGTACCGAAAGAAGTTGTTTTTAGTTTTTGTCTTTGCCTATTAGTACGTCCAATTTTGTGGCGATGTCTGTGTTGGTGATTCGACAATAGCCCATAAATGCATGGAAGGTTGAAAAAAATGTGTGTTTTTTAGCTGGTTATATGTTAATTATTTGCAAAATAAAAGTAACTGGTACTTGCAATTTAGGTGTTGAAAACCCACGAAAGGTAGATTTGGATATGATCATAATCACACATTTGAGAAACTAGTATATGATATAATATGCTGATATGCGTGTTATGTTGTTTAGCTATGTTAATGATGGGTTTTAGTTCAAGAGTTGGACATGCTCTAGAATTTATTGGAAAGTAGTCGTGAATTGTGATGTACGCACATCTGTGTCTTTCTTCGGAGTCATTGGTCACAATCTTATATTTCTTGTGTTGGTTATAAATTTTTAGTTTGAAAGGATATCGGAATTATTCATGATGATGGGAGTTGAAAATCTCTGAGAAGTTGGAGAATGGATGGACTCTAGAAAGCTTAGATGGAGAGAGGTCTTTGTGAGAGCAGTCATTGCTCTTGATGTGGACGAGGTATGGAGAATAAATTGCATGTCTTTTGGACCTGTACCAAGGGGGTGGAAGTTTGGGAGGGCATTCTGAATACAGTCTGCAGAATTTCTTCAGTGGTGACCTTCAAGTGGTTGGATAGAAAGGAGGTGCTAAGACTAAAATGAGAATCGGAAGACAATGTTCTTGTGCTGGCATAGCTGGCACTCAATAATGCTTAATTACTTTTGGGACACAATTATAATCTGTATGTAATACTCAATATCCTGGCTAAAAGATTGTACAGAAATTTCCCCTAGAGTACTGGTTAAAAATAATAGAACAGGAGCATGTCTTAGTGAGCAGGAGCTTCTTGGAAGAATTAAATAGTTATTTTGGACTATCCTCCTGGGATTCATGAGCTGCGGGATAATGATATAGGCATCCATTAAAGTTGTGTAGTCTAGTTTTTTTGTCCTTTCATATTGTAAACCAAAGAAATATTTCTTTCTTGTCCTTTGATGGTTATGATAACCCAGTGAATGTAATTTTAACATCAAGTCAACTTCTTAACGTGTCAGAAGCTTTATTTGATGCTTCTATGATTTTGGTTTCAGGGCTAAGTAAAAGAACAACTTCAGAGGGACTACAAGAGGCCTTTTCTAAATTTGGTGAAGTGGTTCAAGGTTAGTCTCTTCTTTTCATAAATGTTTTTCAAAAATTTCTTTTTTGGATTGCTAATGATTGCCTTTCTAGCTTTTTACAGCTAGAGTTGTAACTGACAGGGTCTCAGGCTATTCTAAGGGGTTCGGTTTTGTCAAATATGCTACCTTAGAAGATGCTGCTGAAGGAATAAAAGGCATGGATGGACAGGTGAGTTTTACCTGGCTCCTTACTTTTGTCCTTTGAGAGAAGATTGTGGATTTATTATTGTAATGACTTCAAAGTGGTTAGGATAAAATGATGTGTAGTTGTTAGTATAGCTCATAGCATGATCAGTAACTCTAGGAAATTCAGTATGGGTTCTGTGCAGCTTCTTAAGTCATGGAACAAGCTATGAAATGGTCAAATCTTTGGAGGAAAATCCAAAACCTAAAGTTCAATATGAATTCAAAAGGATTCACTAAAGAAAGCTTGATGCTTCTCAAGTTAAACAATGGTCACGTGGATATCTAAGAAAACTATGACAGACATAAGATTGGTGGTTCCATATGTTGAAGCCTCATAAAAACCGAAGCACCTTTCTCAATGTTTCCTAGGTTAGCTATGATAACTCATAACAGTGGCATACATCGAGATTTGTCAATTGGGTTAGGGGCTTGCACTTTTGCACATGGGAACATATATATGAAATTGATTATTCTTCCGCCACTGTATCTGTTATTGTTATCTGCACTTGGAAGATGCTTAATTTTTTAGTATCCCTTGAATCCTGTTCAGTATGTTTCAGTAAGTCTTCTAACTAGCAATCCAGCTCATCAGCTTACATTCATGCTCATGCATGTTCCTTCCATACTTTTGTCCTTTGGTGCTCACCAAGCAGCAAGCAACACCAAAGGATACCCATCTGCCTTATGTCAGTGCAACTTCTCTCATTAGCTCACCAATCTTATTGATGCAATTGAACCTGAGCAAAAAGGAAGCAAAGCACAAAGAAAACCGAGATTTAAAAAAAAGGGTCTCAATAACAAAAAGCCCTAATTGTTTTTTTATTACTGAATTTATTTTTTCAATAATTAAGTGTTAAGGGACCAAAAGTTATATTTTATCACCTTTTCTTTTAAAATTCCTTGTTTTTTCTATCATATAATTAAAAGAAACTATCTTATTGGACATTGTAAGGTCTAGGACTCAAGTCGAGGATCTTTTTCCTTCTTTAAAACACATTAGCAGCGCCTGAACATTGTTTGATTATTTACGTTATAAAAAATTCAGTCCGGCCCGCAGCGAACTTGAGCCACCTATTTAGTATGATTGTTGTGAAACTTGTTTTCTCGTTTTTTTATTGGTTGTCTACTTTTAATTTCTCTTTCTGATATCTGTGTATTGTAGTTTCTGGATGGATGGGTTATATTTGCAGAGTATGCTAGACCCAGACAACCAACTTCTGAACCTCAAAACAACACAGGCATGGGATTATGGAAACAACGCCACTGATCTCCGCTGGCAGTGACTCCTATAGTCAAGGAATCAAGTTTGTCATTATCCAAGCTAGCACGGCCAGCGCCGCTGGCAGTGACTCCTATAGTCAAGTGATCAAGTTTGTCATTATTCAAACTAGCATGGCCAGCAAGTAACATTTATGAATTCTTCACGTTATTGTGGTTTCTCTTTCACAGCTTGGAACGATCAATATTTTTTATATTAACTAACTGTGAGCAGCTTGAAATTATAAATTATGTGGATAACAAACTGTTCCATGCGTGAGCATGCATATCTAGCAAGTACAATTTATGAATTCTTGACACTATATTCGTCCTCCATGAGCATCTTACAAATCTTGTTCTCCATGAACTCACGTTAAATATATCTGAATGTTGCATCATTGAAAAACTTGTTAGAGTGCCTCTGAATTTGTTCATAATTTTTATTTTGGGAACAGAAGTTACTGTCAGGTGTCCAAAATCAGTATATTTTCTGCAATTTATGCTGGAAGTTCAATTGGGTATCGTGTAGCACTGAAAATCCGGTGTTCTTTAGTGTTCTTCAGAGGTGTGCACAAGCAGGATGGAACTGGTTATTGTGATCCGTCTTTGTTTAGGGTGTCTTCAGTATTGTTACATGGTAGGAAAAGGGATTTATAACGAATTGTCTGGTCTATTTACTTACAGTACCTTTGTTTTTGCTGCTTTTGAAATTATGTTTGATTGTTTTTCTAAAGTATGTGTGGCTTGGAAAAACATTAAATAAAATTCTTTTTAGTGTTTTCTCCAATTGCTTGTTATTCTGTAGGAAACTTGCGAAACATTCTGCATCATAATATTATATACATCAAATTAATGGTTTTTTTTTAATATTTTCTAATAATTTTAATATACTGATATCAAAATAAAAAAATCTAAAAAAATTAATTTAATATATTTTCAAATTAAAAGTATTTTTATAAAATATTTTACATCAAATAATTTTTTTTAAAGAATTATTTTTAATATCAGTACATGAAAACGATCTAAAAATAAAAATAAAATATAAATTTTATAAAAATAAAGCAAAGAAATAAAAAATGGAGAAAAACATGTCAAATAAAAAAAAATTAATATAAGAAAAAAAAAATTAATTTTTTTTAAATTTTTTTAAGACCTTTTGAAATGTAAAAACAAAAGAATATAAATAGAAAATAATAAAAAAACTAAGACACAGTAAAACAATAAAAATAATTGATTTATTCACCTAAATAAACTTCCACACCCAACACAAGAATAAAAACATGTCCAATTGATGTCTACTTTGCTACCTTTGAAAAATTATTTTCTCATATAAAAACTTGTTAATTACAATTCTTTGAACTTACTAGTTAGGGTTACTAAAGATTTAAGTAAATCTTGCAGGTCCACCATCTCTACTTGCCACCATCTCAGCTTCTTCTTCTAATAGGATTCTTTCTCTTTCTACTGTACCAATTTGCTACGACTCTTTCCATTGTAATTTTGTGCACGACATCAAACATTGGCAATTGACAACCTTGTCCAGGTTTAGATGAATGCAGGAGAACAACAACTCGAATTATTACAATGAGATATCTGTTTAATTTCTGATTGCAATGTACAGTTGACCTAGAAAAGGAATGAATGCTATGCTACATTATTTTTCCAAGTAGGACAAAGGGCCTAAAGAATTCGCCTTCCCGTCGACGCAACACAACAATTTGGATTAGCTTCGAAAGGAACTCCACAGAGGACTTCTCAATACATCATAATCATCCCTTCAAAACAAACAAAACATAGTCACAGTTGGAGGAGATTTGATGGAAGAGAACCAAATAGAAGATGGAACAAATTAAACGCGTCTTGGTTTCCTGACGCTGTTTCTATCATCTTCACAAATATAGGGTCTTGTCGTTTTTTGTAGGGTTTGTAGTTTCTTGATTGGTTGTTTTCCTTTAAAGTTTTGGTGTCTAGCTAAAGAGAAATCTCCAGAGAGAAAGAGAAACTGAAGACAATAATATTCAAGAAGTATCCTTTACAAGTAGACAGGTGAACGTTCTTGAAGATCCTACAATATTGTTAGTGATATTATTTGTGGTGCAAATAAGAGTTCGCATTTTGTCTCTCTCCCGACACATCAATTTCTATGTTGGCATCTGTTTTTTTGGAAATAACAATGCCTTGAAGTACCGTTGCTTCTTCTTCTTCTTCTTCTTCTGGGATCGGCTAGCTTAATTGAAAAAAATCATACAGGGATTAGTCTGAGGTATCTGGGTTCAAGTTTCGCTCATACAGGGATTTATAAATTGAAAGGGAGGCTAGATGTAGCTAAAACATTAATGGATCGAGGGAAAAAAATGAAACCAATTTGAAAAACAAATTAAACTAAACTACCAATCTATTAAGTTACTAAAAAATCTGAACCTTTTAGATATTGGAGATGAAAATAAACCTTGATGTTGAACTTGGTGTCCCGCCAATCCTAGATATATTGAGTTATTACTTTACTTTTAATCTTTCTAATCTTTAACTTTTAAGCAAACATATATATATATATAATACTTATCCATCCCTAGTTGTATTAGGTTAAAATAAAGTTTTATATACATGTGTACAATCTAATTGTGCAAGCTGGTGTATCTATTTATTTTTTATTTTTAATTTTATATTTTAAATAAGTATAAATTTTCAGTATATCTTAATTAATTTTATAAATTTTAAAGTTAATGATAATATATATTTTCAGTAATTTTAAAAAACTCAAACTTATAACTATTAAAAATTTATCTAATTACTCTTTTTCTTAGAATTAAAGTCAGCGTATCAATATGAAGATACATGATGGTGATGTGAGTATTAGATGATCCATATATTATAACTTCGTTTTAATTAAGTGAATTTATTATTCATACTGTGCAAGTCAAAGTCCACCTGGGAGTATTCTATAGGCTACACATGGCGAACCTGAAGCAAGAATACGTGTGAAAAAAATATTTTTTTTAATTAAATCGGTGCTATGAAGTTATTTTTATCAAGAAGGTAAGCAAACTTTATATATATATATATATATATATATATATATATATATATATATATATATATATATATAATGTTGTTGTTAAGAAATTATTTTTCTCAAGTAAACGCACCTAAGATGAATATTCTAAGAATTTTTTTTATTTTTTCCAAATAAACAACGCGAAAAATATTTATATACAACGTTATATACGTTTCTTGCAGTCAAGTAGTTAAGAGTACCTTCTTCTATAAACTATGGAAATTGAGATATAAATTTTCTTAATCCTAAGACGTCATTCAATAATTTAAAGCTTGAATTGAGGATTTAATCTTATAATCCTCATTTAATCTAATTAAATTAATTATTTAACTGGATTCCCTTAAGAGAAATAAATCTACAAAACATGACTTTCTTTACGGATCATCAATCTTGAGTGATCTCTCTCTTTCACTCCAACTTCACCCGCCATGATGAGCTATAAATCGAAATCATTCATCAAAAGGTGTTAGTGTTCATTAATTCAGCAATACAGAAGTGATTTTCTTTTTCTATGTGAGATTGAATCTCACCACTAAACGGCCGTGTTCATTCGGCAATGGCCATGATAAGAGACCGAATATTATAATATATGTAAGTAACTTCCTCTTCAACATATGAGGATCCTACAGTCTTATCATTTTTTTTTTAGATTAACTTGAATGTCTTGACCAATCTATGTGTACCTCGATTAATTTTACAGGTTTGAAAGTTAATAACCATGTAAATTTTTAGTAGTCTAGAGATTTTTGGGATTCAAACTGGTGACCGTTAGAAAATAAACTCAGGGCCTGATTAAGTAAGTTACACCCCTCAGAATTATCTTGCTATTTTTTTTTTAAATGTAGCAGCCAGCAGCCAGCAGTGGTTGGACCATGAGCTTGATGCCTACATCTTAATTTCATTAAAAAAAATGATCCAACGTTGCATCCGTCTGTCAATAAGAAAAGAAAATGGCATCATCGTCTGATGATATTTGACAAATGGGTTTTCCTTTTTCTGGGGCAAAATCTATCATATGGGATAATTGGAGATTTTCTTTTTGTTTTGATAGCCATTTGACACCCTGCGTGCATTTAATTAATATTTGATTAAAAGCTGTAAACCCCCACATGGTTTTGCAAGCAAATGGATTCGGAGATATGATAGGGCACGAATTAAATTAGGATACGTAAGGGGCATCCAAGTCATTTTGAGATAGAGATATATATTATTAAACGATAAGGTGGGTGCTTGAGTGAGTAGATAACCCATGAAGCCAGGAAAATGAGTACAATTTAACTTCATTTGGTGGCATGGCAACCCCTTAATTATCAATATAATCTTCTATCCAACTTTTGAAATGAAACTCTCAAGATTATTTCGAAAAAGAAAGAGGGACTTTTAATCTTATTGGGGTGTGAGGTTAGCGCATTGATCATGGCTTCAAGGATAAGTCCACCTTGTTTTTCCCCCTCAATGTTATCGTATGTTATTTTATATAATTAGTCGGTCGATTCACTATGTATTTCTTGGCTTATTATTCATATTTTATTATTATTAAAATCAAATATGAATAAAAAATAATTTTTTTTGTTTCCAATGATATTTTGATTATTTAACCCTGGAATCAAGATGAGAAATACTTACTTGTTCCTGTTTTATTTAAAAATAAAAAATAAAAAATATGAAAATACTTCAATACTATTGGAAGCCGGTATTAGAGAGCAATTATATTATTACAATATTAAAAAATGTTAATTGATTCTAGAGACCAATTAGCTCTTTTTAATTAATAAATGGACAATACACGCCACATATTATTAGAGAGACATACCCTAGCTAGGGTTATCGAATGGTAAGTCTCAGTTCGTTACTTGTCAAGCTATCATTCATGATCATTCTAATCAGAAGAAAGATCGTATGATCTTATTAATTTAATAAATAAATTATTCTTAGATAAAATATTTAAATTTAAAAAAGAAAAACACCTCAGATGTACGTCTATATACATTCATCCGAGGCTCCTTTTGAATTGATCATATATAAATGTTTGTTTTTAATTTTTTTGTCCCAAGTGTTGATACACATAGCTGATCACTACCAATTGCCAATCTATTGAAAAGAAGAAGTAAAAGCAAGTTTTGAGAATTTAAAAAAGGAGTTGAAAATTCAAAATTTCACCTGAAAATTTACCATGCTGTTTACATCCCAGTTGCAATGCTATTAAATTTGATCTTCGACTTACCAAAAAGGAAGAAAAAGAAGAATATATATTTATAAAAGACTGATTATAAATTAACATCATATATTATGTTTTTGTTGTTGGAATTTGTTTAAAACAATGTTAAAGAGTATATTTGAGATCAAATTAGGTTAAAATCTTATTAGAATTTAACCTCCAACATGAGCTGTTTAGCATGTAACATTAATATGATTTAAATAAATTATAGGTGAATAAAAAATTGATTTAAAAAACTCTCAATTAATTTAAATAATAAAAAATATGAAAAGTTTAAATTTATTGCAAAGGACCCCACTCTTTTAGAGGGAAGATGATCAAAGCATGGTAGGTTTTGAGCTTAGGCTCACATATACATGCGCACATGCTCATGGCTTGACTTATGCTCGAGCCTTGATCGAGACTTGAGTTTACTTTATATAATATTAATTTTTTACTAATTTAATTTTGGGTTTAGATCTACTTCATGAATGATTATTCTCTCTAGTTCATTGTCTTGTCCAACTTATAGTTTAAGTCTAATACACTTTTTTTTTTCAGAACTAATTCTTTGTAAATCTAGACAATTTTGAATAGCTTTTGTAGTTTTTTTTAACCAAAATTGTTATCATTTTTGAATAGCTTTTGTATTAATTAGAACTAATTCTTATCTTTCTTAATTCCAAAACTCACTATAAAAATTGGGGGTTCCAAGATTTTATATCCTCTTCCTCACCTTAATTTTGAGTATTTTCTCCTATATTTTGAGGGGGGGTTTCTTGTTTTTTCCCTCCCCTCCCTCACCTTTATTTTGAGTATTTTCTCCTATATTTTGAGCTATATAGTTTTCTCGAAAATTTAGAGTTTAGATTCTGTATTGTTAAGTTCTTAGTTTGTAAATCTTATTTAGAAATGTATCTAAATAAGATGGTGATTTTAAAATTTTAGGAGATTTATTACAAATATCCTTTACACCAAGTAAAAAACAATAAAGTCTTAAGAATAAATTATTCACTTTTTACAACAATAAAACTTGAGTTATTTTGTTTCAATAATTAAGCATCCCTTTTTATTTTAACTAAAACATATTAGTATTTATGTTATGATTGTGTTTGCATGTCTTATGTTTCTTAATTTGAATATATATTTTGTATTTAATTACATGTCTTATGTTTCTTTGAATATATATTTTTAGTAGGCAAGATGGAATCTTTATATATATGCATGGTTTTAGTTTTTTATTGCATGTTTGCACATGACATATATGTTTTATGTATTTTATTTCTTACTTTCCATTCATTAATATTATATAGTTTCGTGAACTCCAATATTGGGTTGTCATCGTGATTTGAAAGCATATATTATAGAATCATCATTAATTTTGGCAATTGACAAATGAGTTTTCTTATAATACAAGCAATGAAATGAAACGCACGTCGATGGAATGAGATTAGTTATGCCTAATACCTGCAGTTTGATGCCTTTGATGAGCTATGGCCAGTAAGTTACTGAGAAGTAGAAGTATAATTGATAAATAAACATCAAATTTACACACACTTTTTGGTTAACGCTCGCAATTCGCACGTCAAGTTTAGTTGTTAATTTGATTCATTAATGACCAATTTATAACCACTTCTTTATGAGGTTAATTTGGAGGTCAACACGATCGATTTTGTTTAATAAATCATGCAAGGTCCCAAATTGTATGTTTGTTTTGCACGATACTTGCAATCAAAGTGTAATGATGCTTGATAATTAGATGAACAATACTCTTGGTGCCTGTGTTTTGCTGCAAGGTTAAATTATTTTTTTATTTTTAAAAAAATATTCAGATGTTGAAATGAGATAAAAAAAAAGAGCACAAAAAACTAATTATGATAAAACTATAAATATTGTAATCAGGCTCGAGATCCCAAGATATCCTGTCAAACCCGCACTCTAAATTATAAAATTGTAATAATATAATAAAAAATAAAAGGAATTATAAGGCTATTTAAAAAAAAAACAAATCCGTGCTAACTTTTTAAACTTGTTATTCAGGTCATTAGACCCGAAGCACTCAAGCTGGAAAAACCATGAAATTTAGTTCTTAATCATTCAAATATTGAATGGTGAAATTGAAAAAATAATTTCTATTATACAAAATAATTAAGAAAACAAGCAATCAAAAGATTAAGGATAAAAACTAAAATAAAAAATAAATTTTATATTTGATTGAAATGTGAAATTGAAAAGAAAAATCATCTAGTAAAATGACAAAAAAATCCAAAAAATGAGGGTCAAAATTGACATAAAAAACAAAAATAATTTTTTGATTGAAGGGTGAAATTAAAAATAATAATAAATTTTATAAAAGGGCCAATAAAAAAATCAAAATAATGAGGACCAAATCGGAAAATATAATACCTTCAACTTAAATTGAATGATGAAATTAAAAATCAATAAAACATTTACAAAAATACCAAGGTACAAAATTAAAAAAACCAAAGAATGAGGATCAAATTAGAGAATATAATATTTGGTAAATTATAATTGAATTATAAAATTAAAAACAAATAAAATTTTTACAAGAGAACCAAGACCGAAAATGAGAAATAAAAAAAATAATGATTGAAGTTGAAATACCAATAATCAAGAGGGTCAAGTTGTAATGTTTTAGAGTGGAGAGAGAAAATAAAGAAAACAAAAGGTCCACTAGCGTCAAATTGAACCATCACCTAAAACACGTGTCACACCAATAGAAAAAGGATATTAAATTTTAATTTTTATTATTTTTTATATTTGATCAAATATCAAATTACTCAGCTCAAATTATAATAACCAAAAAATCATTGTGAAAATACTAAAATACCATTTGATGCCAATTTTTTTTTAATGTTTTCATGGGTATTTAAGTTGTTTCATTGTGCAATTAATTAAGATGTAAAAGTATTTATTTGTTTCTATTCTATTTAATAATGAAAAATGAGCTATATAAAAGATTTCAATGCCCTTAGAAGCCAATACTGGGTGGAGAAGAAAAAAAATCATTATATTATTAAAATGAATAATAATTTTATATTAGCATTTAGTTACATAAATCGAATAGAAAAAAAACATAATTGATAAGCAAAAACAATAAGAAAAAAGTTCAACACTTTGGACTCATTTGATCGTTATATAAATATAGAACCCATCATTGGGTCCCCATAATCTAGGGTTGAATTTTATTTATAAGTTACAATCCAATAACTTACAATGTTATTTGCTTTTATTATTATTATTATTATTATTATTATTATTATTATTATTATTTGTCATCTTTCCATTCATTTTATATTGCTGTAATATATTAATGGATAATATAAGATTTCAATTCATCTAAGATTTCATATTATTAGTTTTAAGATAATTAATCAATTGAAAAAGCCCTCTATATATGTTCAAGAAAATATTACAAGAATCCCCATTTGTACCCAAAATACACTTAATTACCCTAAAAGAAATACAACTAAATTATTTTTTTAAAAAAAAGAAATGGACGTGATTATTCTTTTAGTAGATACCTAATATTAATTTTTATTTATTTTTTTCACTTTTTTTAAATAATAGCTTTTCTCTAATTCTTTACATTTCTTAGTTTAGCTATCTTTTCTTTTAAGTAGTTAAGGGCATTTTGGATTCGAAAGATGGTTTCTGCCAAATTTTTAAAATTTTAAATATTTTTATATTTTCATGTTACCCTAAGAAGGTCATGTTAATTTATCCAAAAATTTAAGTCCCAAGTTAAAGTCTTTATTAGTATAATAAAAATAGGACTAAACTTGCTAATTAAATCATAAATTGATGAGCTGATGTTAAAAATAATTTTTTTTTTTAATTTTATTTTAAATATAAAAAATAGATAAACTAAATTATTGAATTGATGAACTAATAAATCCAACAACAAAGATATTATGGTAGTAGTTGTTTTTTTAAAGTATTTTTTTTTATTTAGAATTATATCAAAATAATATTGTTTTAATTTATTTTTATTATTAATACATTAAAATAATTTAAAAACATAAAAAAATTATTTTAATATATTTTTAAATAAAACATTCTTTAAAAAATAATCATTTTTATATTCTAAACTGCGGAACCTCTTGTTCAAACACATACCACTCATCTACAAAACCGTTGGTTGGAGGTGACTAAAAGTTGATAGGAGTGACACGTAGGATCATTGAACCGATTCCCATAGCCTTCTTGATCAAGCTCACCAGTCCAAAATGCTATTAATGCAATGTTTCTGACTTTAACCTCTCCACAACATGTGGAGTGGAGAACACAGTTAAAATTATCCAAA
This sequence comes from Populus deltoides, assembly GCA_015852605.2. Classification (NCBI taxonomy): domain Eukaryota; kingdom Viridiplantae; phylum Streptophyta; class Magnoliopsida; order Malpighiales; family Salicaceae; genus Populus; species Populus deltoides. Next base: position 17,616,922 of record CM027580.2, read on the forward strand.
ACAAATCTCACCCTTCCACAGTAAACACGGCGGGCCCGCCGCCAGATCCACTCATAGATTAACTTGAAGGGACTTTCTCGTAAATGGTCTCAAAATCCATGCCCAATTTCTGTCAATGGCCGCATAAGGCCAAAAATGCTTTCAGTTTCACTCTTCTTCTATAAAAGAAGGAGCCAAACCCGAAAAAACTTCACAACCATCACCATGAAAACTCCCTCTTCTTAGATTTCTGATGAAAACTTTGTTTTCTTCAACTTGAATAATCAAAATAACATATTTTTATTGATTTTGAGGTTATTTATTTCTTATATTACTACATGAACATGAAGTTTTTGTTGGAATTCGTGTCTTGTTGTGGGGTCTCAAGTGGTGGGGCGCTGGAGGTTCCTGAAAGTGTGGGGAGGCAGTCGGAGGAGGAGACACGTGAGTTGATGACGGTGAGGAACGATCATAGGAGGAAGAAGAGAGGAAGAGGGTCTTCGACTGCTGGGAATAATGATTCAGGGGTAGAGTGGAAGCCATCATTGAGTGCGATATCGGAGAATAACGTAGTGGTGGCGGGGGAGAGAGGAGTTGAAAGGGTGCTTAATAGGAAAGGTAGTGTTGCTGGTGGTGGTGGTGGTGGTGGCGGAGGCGGCAGGGTCCGTGAAATTGCTAGCCTTTGCGGTTACGTTGACAATGACAGGTAATTAACTACTAGTTGATCATGTTTCGTGTTGTAACCACTAAGATCTCGTGCTTTTTCCAACATTGCTTTCCTAAATCATCACACGAAAAGTTTCATCCCTTTCAACTATTGAATGAACGAGTTGTACCAATTCACAGAATTAGACTTTCAGAAAGTGATCCGGAAAAGATTTTCGGCAAGTTAAAATTCCTTACACAAGATTAATTAGTTTTGTACATGGAGCAGGAGGATTCTTGAATGGAGAATCCATCATTGATTCCTGTACATCAATGGACAAAGAATGTACCAAACTGATACAGATGACCATAACGTATACCTTCTGTATATGATCATGTATCTATGTTTATACTTTATATTGTATGTATGTATGTATGTGCGTCTGATCACTAATTCTATTTCTTTATTTGTAAGTGGAGCAATTCTTGGTGTTGATTGGCTCTCTGGTTTTCGTAATAAGAAAGTCTAACATGTAAAACAATAATAAATAGACCATCCCCTTTTTTAATAATGATAGTAGCTCATAAAGAAATAAAATTTGGCGTGGTGGGTTCAGGATTGGTGGTCACTATATATTTAAAAACCTCAATTTTAAATAGGCAGACAAATAAACAAAGAAAAAGAAGGCTTAAAATTGGATATTTTGTGGGAGATATTTTTTTTTCCTTCCATTTAATTGGATATTTCTCATGACTTTTCAGGCGAAATGGGGTTTCGATTGTTATTCCAACATTCTCTCCGACTCCATTCATGATGATTTAGTGCCCTTGCTATTCAATTAAGAATTTGTGATTGGCTTTGTGTATAATAAGTAGGGAAGTAAATATTCTCGTACGTAAGAGAATCGACAAGAGGTTGTTCTTGCAAGTGGAAGTTCTCCTGAAGTTGTCATCTCCACTCACAGAGGTTGCAAAGTTTCGTCTTTTGTAATATAAAACCAGTGATGTTCCATTTGAATTGCAGGGTCTGTGGAGGGGTTTTTTTTTTTCCTTCCCTAATTAGGTTTAGTTTTATTGTCTGTAATTCTGAGTAGCCATGATCCCATCTCTAAGCAAATGGGTGTGAAACATTTTCTTTACGCTTTTGATTTCACAGCAGTTTTCTTTTTGTGGATACCGCGCGCGTTGTGAATAAATTAGTATCTCAGGGAAGAAAATTAAAAAAAATTAACGGGAATAAGAATTTTTAAGTTCAAACTCCATATATAATGTTTACGCATGATGCCTTTCGATGAGAGTACTCACAATGTTTAAATAGAACTTTCTAGACATGTTCCAGCGATTCGTTGGGGGTGGAATAATAATCTTTTTTATATATAAAAAAATAATAGGTAAAAAAAAAATTTAAGTCCAAAGTTAATGGTTAAAATGACAATTTAAATAGTATCAGAAAAAAAAACACAATAATAATAAATAAATTGACAAAAAAAAATAAAAAAAAGATTGAAAGAACAATGGTTCCGAACCTATCTGGATTATCAAACAATTTGATTCTAACCTAACTAAAAAAAAACCAAAACAAAAGGAGTCAAACTTAAAATAAAATAAAATAACATCAACTTTAAGAAAAATGAGAAAAAAACAAAGCAATCTCAAACGAACCTCCTAAATCTCATCTAATCTAAAAAACCTGGAACTTGTTAGATTATGGACCCGAGTTCAATTAAAAAGATTAAATGTTTTCCAATTCAATTTTAAATGATGGAAACGTTGAAAAAACTACTAATAAAAAAAACTTGCAAAAGAAAAGGAACAAAAAAAAAGGGCTTAAAATCTTATAGGAAAAACCAAATAAAGATAAAATTTGAAACAAAATCAAAATTATCCTAAACAAAATTGAGAAAATTATTAAGATTAAATTTGACATCGAGAGGTGAAATTTAGAAAAAAAAATCAATATAAAAACCATGCAAAACAAAAAAAAAATAGCAATTAAAAAAATTAGAACTAATTCCGACATAAAAATCAAATGAAATTAAATATCCAGGGATGAAGTTGTAAAAAACCAATCCATCAAGAAAATGATTTAAAAATAGCAACTAAAAGAAACATGACCATGTTTGACACAAAAATTAAATGAAAAAAATGTTTGGGGTGAAATTGTAAAAAAGCAAATCAATAAAAAAAAAAACTCAAAACAACACAAATAGCAATTCAAAGAATGAACACCAAATTTAAAAATAAATTTCAAAAATTAAATGACCCGGGATAAAATAAAAAATAAAATCCAATTAAAAAAAAACTAATGTAAATAAGAGAAGATGGACTAAATAAAAAAACAAAACAATTGAAGGGTTGGTTTGATTTTTGGCATGACCTGCACATAAATCCATGAAGAAAGAGAAGGAAAAAAAGAAGTCATTTCCTGCCATACCGAGCCGAACAACCATACACAGTCCCTCCATGGAGGAAAAGGACATCGAGAAAAATTCAATGATGCAGTGGAAATGCCAAAACAACCATTAAATTCAGCTGCAGGCACCGCTCGAAGTCGGCAGAGCGATTGACGTGCTAGCAAGTGTTTTGCATGCCTCAGCAACTTGTTTATTTATTTTTATTGTACAAAACAAAAAATATCCCCAAGACTAACCAAGAATCACAAACAAACCATGAGAAAATTACCACAAAGCCCCTGAATGCAAGGCTAACAAATTGGAATTACGCGAGTAATGTTGTAATTGCATTGATTGACCAATTATGAAAATACAAAATCGCTCTTACATAGAAAACATCAAAGTATTTTATTTTAAGATTAAACTTGTTATTTCATATATAATTACCAAATATAATCCCCCTCAATTCTCCTAAGATATTAATATCATGCGGTAAAGACCATTCTATTCTTGAAGCAAAGAAAAAGAAAAAGAAAAACTAAGAGACAAGACAGTAATTACACTATTGAAATGAATAGAAAATATATCTTTTTTGGGTTAATATCTGCATAGTACGATGGGTGGATGATGGGGGCCATATTAATAATAATGGATGGTGTTAGAATGACAGTTACATAGTGTTGTGGTCTCTCCTTTTCGTGATCCAATCTCAGCTTTCACTAATGGATGGAGTTGAAGACTCGATTTTTGAAATATTGTCTTAGTATGTGCATGCATATGTGACATATTACTTTATATACCACCCTATTCTAGGATAATTAATTTTCTATTTACTTATTTTTCAAATTTCTCCTTTTATCTTTTTCCAAAAGTACTCCTGCTCATGAAATAGAAGATTCTGTTTAGTTATTATGCAATAAATCATAGGTGCTAGTGTTGTTAACATGTTTTTTTATATAAAAAAAATTAATTATGAATTTTTTTGATATAAAAAAATTAATTATGAATAAAAAAATAGATGAATATATATAATAAAATAAAACTAGAATCATATACGCTAATAAATGTGAGAGATAGAATTAAAAAACAAATTAAAATGATAAAAAGTTAAATGAAATAAAATGTTGAGGGATGAAAATAAAAAAAAAATCAACCTCAAAAAGCATTAAAAACAAAACAAATAACAATCAAAAGAATAAAGATTTAAATTGATATAAATAAAAACTGGCAAAACACATTTTATTTTTGGAAAGGTTGGCATGAAATTCAAGGAGAAAAGAGAGAAAAAAAAATCACTATAGCCTATCCACTGCAATATTGTACACACAAGCCCAACCATCAGGAAGAGAACAACTCGAAACTTCCAACACCAATATTACGGAAGGTGGCATTTGACTATTTGAAAATGTTGCACACGCCACCTAAAGGGCCTGTGTGTCTCCCACTCGCTAGTGCCTGCAATATAATCATTCACATTGATTGTATGAATTGTCGTTCCCACTTTTTGTTTTTTTAATTATATTTTCATATTTGTAAAAAGACTAAATTGCTCATTATTCACATTAATTATAACTAAAAAACTATGATGAAAATTTCAAAACACCCTTGTACATTAATTTTAATTTTTTTGCTTTAAGTTAAATGTAGTCATTTCATTGTGCTAGTAATACATAGAAAGATCGAAACACCCTTAGATACTAGTTTTTAAAACTTTGCTTTTAAGGATATTTAAGTCATTTCACTATGCATATGCTATGTTAAAAGACCTATTTATCCTCGATCAATATAAAAATGATAATGGACTATATGGAAATGATGAAAGCTACGAAAAAACACAAAACATAGAAATTTGATGAGCGAAAAGGGTTGTAGATGTGAACTTAAAATTCACAGTTTTATTCTCTTTGAAAATAATACTTGAGAAGTCAACCTTCTTAGGAGGTTTACAAAATCTTAAATGGGCTTAATACCCTCCATCAACTGGGAAACAAAATAAAAATATGAAAATACAATGACAATAACAATAAAATCTAAAATTAACAAAGAAAATAACAAAACTGGCCCACACCGAGGTTCCAAGCAGAATTTTTGATATCTAAAGATCTGACAGTCCGTATAATGATGTAGTAGCTACTATAGGAAAAATAGCCTTCAGAAACTCATGTAAAAATTTGAATCTGATTCAATAACCGGATTAAAAGTTATAGTATTTTTAAATCATCATTTTGGTTTGGAGCGATCATACCTCATTTTGAACCTAAATTTATCTCACTAGTCTATATATATATATATATATATATATATATATATATATATATATATATATATATATCTGTTTAGGCCATCCATATAATCTATCTAGAGCAAATTACTATCTAATTGTGACAAATATTTACTTGATTATTCAAAATCACTTGTTATTGTAAGCTCAAGCTTAAATAATTAGTCAAATGGTTTGGTTTGAGAAAAACAAAATGATCATTATATCATTCCAATTACTATTGCACTGACTATATAGGCTTTTATCTTTTTTTTTTTAGTTCATTGTGCAAACTAGCTTAATTGTTAAAGGAGTATATTAACAACTTTAATTTGAAGTTAAAGTTTAACTTTTATCTAATTTGCTATATTCATGTTATTTATCTGAATCATATTGAATTGATGCATGTCATATATTTTTTTAACTAAACAATTAAAACTATGTTTAAATCTACTATATAATATTTATTTAGTTTTACATGTAATTTTGCAATCTTGTTTGGTAAAGCTTCTTGAAGCAGCTAAAGCTACCCATGGAACTTTCGAAACCTGGCTCTGCATTGTTAGCTCTATCCTGTTCTTGCTATTTTCAAACGGGGAGAGGATTTCTCTCTCTCTCTCTCTCTCTCTCTCTAGTAGTGGTGCATTAAATTTATGCAAGCACTGTATGATGACCAGATAAGCATGCTGTTTCATAACATGGACACATTGCTTTCTGCACCGATGAAGGTCGGGAATCAGGAGAGAGGGGGCAGCAGGAGATCTTAGAAGCAAAACCTCACAAAAGCTTATCTAATGAATCTAAAGCAACAAAATTGCAAAACATACAAACACGTTCACACACCTGACAAACCACCTTCTCCTTCCTTCATTCCAGTGATCGTGTCATACAATGGCCGATTTAGCGTCTCTGGCAGGTAAAATGCAAGCAATCCTCCTACAAAACCACAACTTGCGAAAACTGCAAATGGTAATGCACCACCCATAACTACGATGAAGGGTGCCAATATTGCCCCCATTTGTGCTGATTGCGTTGCACAACCAAGGGCTACATTTCTAACAACTGTAGGAAACAACTCTGCTGTGTATATAAACAGCAAATTATATGTCCCAGCCATCCCAAAAATACCCAAAATCCCACAAATCATCCTCACCACTTTCCATATCCCAACACCTCCCATCAAACACCCTGCAAAGCAGAAAAAGCCGCTGAACCATAGAGTCCCGATTGTCAATGGTTTCCTTCCAAACTTGTCCAACAAAAGTGCTGTTATAGTGAATGCTGGCATTTCAGCCACTGCATTAAGCATCACATTGAGGTGAAGGTTGGTATCAAGGTTGACAACATTCAGGCTAAGGCCATAGTAGACAACTGAGCACATGAAGTTGATTGCTACTGCTAAAAACAGGCGAACACGGGTGACTGGTGAGCGAATTACGTCAATTACAGAACCAGTTATTGCTTCTTTTGTAACAAAACCTTGCTTGTCACTTTGGTCATTGACATAACTTTCATTTACATCTTCATCAAGGGCCAAGACAACTCCATCAGGAAGATGTTTTCCATTAGATTTAGCAATGGTCCTCATTAATGTCATTGCTTCATTGATCCTCCCACGAACAAGGTACCAACGCGGGGACTCAGAGATAAAAGGCAGAACAATGACAAGGAAAAGGATAGAGGGGATAGACGAGGCAATGTACAGCTCCCGCCAAGAGGGGAAAATGTAAGCTATACCTGACAAGATTGCTATTCCAGTTGAGAAAAAATAGAATGTGGACATGCCAGCCGCACCACGTTTCGAGGATCCTACAGGCTCGGTAGCAAGAACAAAGGCGCAGAGGCCAACGCCACCAGTGCTGAAACCGGTGAGGAGACGAAGTAGGAGATAGGTCCAGTAGTCTGGGGCTAATGCTGTTAAGCAACCAAACACAGCATTTAGTAAGCAAACTACTGTCAAGGAGCCTTTTCTTCCTAGCGTAGAGTCCGAGAGATGACCAAATGTTCCAGCACCTGAAAAAAATTATGATAACATTCATCAATCACAATCTTAATTTAAACTTCACATTATAATTGAAAAGTTGGGATCCTTGACCTAACATTTAAGGTATTTTCGTGACACACCCTCAGTGCAAAATTTCCAGCAATGTCTTGTGAACTTGGGATTTCAGTCTAGTACATACACATAAATTTTTTAGGCTCAGATTCAATAGTTCAGTTCTACCATAACAAGGTTCTCTATTCCTTGAATATTTTACATTGACACTCCATCTTGAACTCGTAAAAATCCAGTTCTGTTTGTCGAACAAAAAAGAAAACTTATTATAAAATAAGTTAATTTACAGCCACACCTAACTTCAGTACTAGATATATATTGACAAAGAAGTTTGATGCGTAGGCTCCATTGTTTCCTTGTGAACTGCCACAATATTTTATAAATTGATTATTTCGTGATAGCAAATGGCAGACTTTATTGTAATGCATGCATGCCAAGTGATGCGTGACCCCCCGCATTGATAACAAAAAAGAAAGTGGGGTTGATCACAGCATTTATTGTAGAGAAAGTGCCTCAAGAAATTCATAAAGTAGGGAAGAAGAAGCATGCTAAAGATGCTTCCGAGAACGAGGAAAAGAAATAAAGGGTTCAGGGACCCGAACTCCTGAGAGGCATCCGAAGAAAAGGAAGTAAAAGGTGCTTGGGCTGTTTATCTTCAGCATCATTGCAGCTTATAATGTGATTTTCATGTGACCATAGTAAGTAGAAAGTCCGAGCAATCATCATAGCCATCAACCATGTCATATGACCCACTTGTGTGAATTCTTCTAGTAAAGCAATAAAGGATCCCGGACACCATTCGAAAAGTTTACGGGGGTTTATCGGAACCCTTCCCTTTTTAAGGTTACTTTTTGCCGCAAAATGCCTTCATTTTATGATCAAATGTAGAGAAACCCATTTGACAGCTTATGGTTTATGTAGTTTTTTCGGAGATCTTAAACAGAAAAAAACTAATAAAAAAAAGTATTCGGTGTGGTATTTCAAAATCTGTTTCCAAAGCTATGTAAAAATCACAATTCCGAAGCCACAAGATGAAGTCATTGTGATTTTAAATTTGTTATAATATTAAAAACATTTTAAAAATACATATACCAAACAATTTTCTTACAATAACAAAACAACAACCACAAACAATATTAAATAAGAAAGGCTATGTTTGGTTTTCCTCCACTTAAATCCCTCGTGATCTCCATAAACGACAGATGCAATGAGCACAGAAATCTATACACATGACTGTTTGTGACGAGAGAGTGCCTCGACTCTATAAGAAACACAACTAGTGGAACGAAAAGTCTTCTAGTCGTATCTTTACGTTTATCTTTATCAAAAAGCATCCAGGATTTTTTAATTTTTGTTAGTCCCGATTGTCTTTATCCCCGGTCTCTCCTCCAAACTGTCCTTCGCTTGTTTGTTTTTATATTTTAAAATTATTTTTGATAAATTTAAAACTAATCACTACTTTACTTCCAAACAATCCAAACCTATCTGATCTGAAGCTGATATTCCTCTCTGAGCATTGTAGTTGAGGAATTAGTTTATAACCCTACAAATTTTATCCAACTTACAAAGTTGTGGGAAACAAGAGCGTTGTAAGCCTAGACTTATAAATAATAGCAATAATACAAAGTTGAATCCTCTTGAGATAGTAAGATGTATCCTCATGTGATTAGTATACTATTAAAAAAAGAGATAATGATAAGCTTGCCAACCAAATCTCGATATAGAATATTGTCATATCCCACACAATTTTATTTATTTTTAATTATTATTTCCACATGCAAGATTAATTTAGGAGTCCTTTCAGCATTAAATAACCAGCGACAAACTCTACTATTTAATTCCAATCTGTTGGTACAAAAGAGGTGTCTGCCTTATCAAATACCATTTCCTAGAATGAGAAACACAAATAAAATAATAAATCTAAAAATATATTGTTTTTAGTATTGATAATTTCCCTAGAATGAGAATCACAAACTCAACCCATGACTTCTTTCTCCAAGAATTAAAAATTAAATAAAAGAATCTCATTGCACCCATCTAAAATTTTGAATCTTTCCAAGCGATCAGAGTTCAAAATCCAAATAATTGGAAATAGTTTTAGTTGCTTTGATTGAAATTTTTTTTCTTAATTAGAGTCCAATAAAATTTAATTCTTATTTCAACTAAAATTTTAACATGAATGTTATTTGAACTCTATCACCGTTCCAATTATAATTCTGCATTTTTTTCAATAGAAAAGGAAAGGGAAAAAAAAAACAAATACTAAGGTAAAAAAAAACAGAGATCGAGATATATCGCACTTAAAAAAGAATAAAAAAACAAAGAAAGACAACTCATACTCACCAATCATGCAGCCGCCAAAGAAAACAGCTTGAACCAACCCAACCTTGTACTTTTCTCCACAAACCAACCCCCACTGAGCCACCGTTGAGCTCCCCGCACCACCAACCCAATCCCACGAACCAGGTTCAAACCCACAAACACTTTTAGCCATCTCATCGCAACCCGAACCAAGACACCTAAACTCCGGCTCACGGTCAGCAAATATCATCACCATAGTATGGAAGGCCTCAAGAGCCCAAGCCAAGCATGTTAACACAAAGTGACGTAATTGCCATGTCCCAAATTCACCACAATGTTTCTGTAACATGTCATCTATTGTTAGCTTTTGAACGTCTGGTCCCTTCTCGGATTTCCTTGCCGGTTCTTCTAAAGAAGATAGCAAGGGTGACCGGAGATCCGGGTCCGATGAGGGGATGACAGACATGTATAATATATCTATCGGTGTCGCAGGAACAAGGTGGATATTTTCAAGTGTGGTGAGTAATATATGTAGAGGAGCAAGACCACCATATATAGGTCGGCAAAAATAAATAATAACAAAAAAGGAGAAGGAATGTTGATGTTAAAAATAAAATAACACTATATATAAAGAAAGTATATATATAGAAGCAGAGTTGTATGGGGATATGCATCTCACACTTTTTGGCTGTCTCCCGAGGAATTTAGGAAAAAAAAAAAACTAGAGTTGTGGTGTTGTGTGGTCGGGAAGACACTTGGAAGGAAATCGAGCCCTTTTTTTTTTAAATTGACACGTGGAGAGATGAATGGTCATTGGATTTGGGTAGGGTGCCATCCGAGATGATAAAGGGTAAAAAAAGTTCGAGGAATACTGCAGCACCGTTGAATTGTGAGTGCCGAGGCCATGAGGGGCTGCTGGATCACTTTAGTCAATTGGGATCTAATAGCACATTCGTATATACGATTGCTTGGCTTTGTAATTAATCTCCTGTCAACTCGAACACTTGTGGTCTTAATACATGAAACTTTGTTTTGCACACATTTCAAGGGTGTTTAGTGTTGCGTTTCAATCGTAATTTAACAAATTTTTGATAAAAAGTTTTGCTTTAATTTATTTTTTATATTTTTACATTGTTTTTTTATACTAATATCAAATATAAATTTTAAAAAATAAAAAATCACTTTTAAAAACAATTTCTACCACTGTTCTAAACACTCCCTTCACCTAAGATAGCATATGAAGAATTAGTGGTATCTTAGTAAGTTTTGTCCCGGGCTAGTACTCATTAAACTCTAAACTTTAATCGAGAGTTTACAAAGTGTGATCGGTAGTTGATATAGATTTTTCTGGTCTATAGTTTTTTACACTTTATAGGTCTAAGGGCAGCCTTTTAAGGTTTGCTTCCCTAAGTGATAAGGGATCATAATTTCATAGTACTTTCCAAGCATAGACAAGGAGCTTTCATATTAATTCGCAGTTTTCTTGTAAATGACTAGCCTTAAGCCTACATTTTAAGTAAGCCCAGTCCAACATTATAAAGGCTAAGGCCACAATCAATAAACCCATATATTCTGAAACTAAGGCAGCCCAAACACAGACTTTGAGAGTCCATTTAACACAGCATTGTCAGTGTGGCATAGTATGAGAGGATACTACTTTACAGAGCAAGATAAACGTATAGAGAGTTTTATAGATTCTCCATTGAGCAATACAAAAATGTTGATACAGTATATGAAATAAACATTCGATACATGGAATGTTGCTGGTGATTCTTTTTATCAAGCAGGTGTAGTATGTGGTAAGGAATGGGAATCAAGCACAGATTGTTTTTTCTTCTAACTGCAATATATACCAAAGGCTTCATCCATGTCTAGATTTTCTGGCACCATTAATTCCACTAGAGAGTTCCCATTCAAAAAGGTAGAGAAAACTTGCTAGGGTAACCTCAACAATGGCCACACCATATGGACATACCCTCCTTCCAGAACCAAAAGGGATATATTCGAAAAGATCATTTTCAAATTTACTCAACTCTTATTTTATTGTAGATTCATTGCTATCTTCTAATGTGTTTATCAACCGGTGAAGCAGATGTATTCAACAAGTACAAGGATGACAAAGGCAACTTCAAGGAAAATCTTACAAAGGATGTGAAAGGGTTATTAAGTTTGTATGAGGCTTCCTACCTCAGTGCTCACGGAGAAATTATACTGGATGAAGCTCTTGTGTTTACTGAAACTCACCTCAAGTCCATGGTAGCTCGATTGGTTTCTCCTCTTGCTGACCAAGTAACTCATGCCTTAAATCGAAACGTACACGGGGGCATAGTAAAGTATGAACAATGGTATTCCATCTCTTTCTATGAGCAAGACGAGCTGCATATCGAACCTGTACTAAAGCCTGCAAAGTCGAATTTCAATATGCTGCAAAAGTTGTACCAGGAGGAGCTGAGAAATCTCTCCAAGTAATTATTATAAGCAAGATTATTAGAGGAGAATAAGAATTATTTAACCAGATGGAAAATATTAATTACGTATGTGCACTGTAGGTGATGGAAAGAGTTGGACTTTGCGACAAAGCTACCTTTCGCTCGAGACATATTGATCGAGTGTTACAGTGTGGTGTTAGGCCTGTTTATCCAGCCACAGTACGCTCTTGCCCGACTGATACTAACCAAATCTACTATGCTTGTATCCATATTGGATGACATATATGATGTACATGGTACTATTGAAGAACTTGAGCAGTTCACCAAAATGATTGAGAGATACTAACCAAATCTACTATGCTTGTATCCATATTGGATGACATATATGATGTGCATGGTACTATTGAAGAACTTGAGCGGTTCACCAAAATGATTGAGAGGTATACTAGATTAAATCCTGGTTCTGTAATTGCAACTCTAAACACAGATTTGGCGGCGTGATTAACTGAGTGGTGATTAATGAATTTATTTCAGATGGGATACAAGCATGGAAGATCTCCCTGATCACACGAAAGTTTGGTTTGAGGCACTATTTGTTTCCTTGAGTGAAATTGAGGAAGAAACAACCAAGGAAGGGAGATCTTACTGTGTGTCTTATGCAAAAGAAGCGGTAAATTTGATTCTTATGTTAACTTAATCGGCATATTTTACTTCATTGGTTTTAACTGTAGTTCATTCACATCACAAGAAAAGAATCAAGTTAGGTCCTACATCATTGAAGCATGATGTTTTAACGAAGATCATGTGCCAACATCAGAAGAATACAGGAAAAATGGGGTGTTTAGCTGTACTTACCCTTTGCTCACAGTTTCATCCTTGTGTGGGATGGGCAAAATCGCTTCAAAGGAGGTGTTCGATTGGTTGTTCACTCATCCTAAAATTCTGGCATCTACATCTGATCTATTCAGGCTCATCGACGATGTGGCATCTCATGAGGTTTGAAATAAACTTAAAAAACCTGTCCAAATTGTAAAACGGACTAAACTCCTATCTAACTTGTGCAACATTCGTTTCTACATTGCAGTTTGAACAAGAAAGAGGCCATGTGTTGAATGCTGTATGAAGCAGCATGGAGTATCGAAGCAAGATGCACATGATGAGGTGACAAAACTTGTCGAGAGTAATCCTAAGGGTATAGCTCAATTGATCAAGTTCTAGGTTTGTTCTCTAAAAATTACCAGTTCGAGTTTCACAAACCTCAGGGCCACTGGAGGCTTGCATAGTCGTTAACTTCAAGATCCATAAGATTAGTCGAAGTGCATGCAAGCTAGCCCGAACACCAATATTAATAATAATAAAAAAAACTTGTCAGAGAGTGACTGGAAAGACATAAATGAGGAACCACTTGGTGTTCCCAAGAAGGTTCTCCAAGTTTTTCTCAATTTTGCTCGTGTGGCTGATGTCTTTTACAGTGATTATGATGCTTTTACAGAGTCTATAACCATGGCAAAAGATATGCTAGCTGCTTTTCTCATCAATCTAATGCCCATTGAATAATTCCTTCTGTGGTTCTGTTGCTTCACAATGGATTGTACAATAGACAAGGATAAGAAAATGTAAGTTGTCTGTGTTGCGCAGATTTGTAACTTCTTTCTATCTATCTGTATGGCTCTTTAGAACCCGGAATTTCTGTTTTGTGTGATTTTAACTAAATGCAATTCCTTCCCATATCCATTACAAAATTATCTAAAGATCAAAAGATTTCCATGGATAGTTGGGAAACCTCTGAATTTTTGTTATTCATTGTAATAACCACTCTATATAAATCAAGAAAGTTGATCTAAAAAACCATCTAATAGGTGGTCTAATGGTAAGAGATTGAGACTAAAGAGTTTGCTTTCTCTGTAGTCTCAGGTTTGAGTCTTATGATTGTTAATATGATGGTCATTGGAGACTTACATGGTTGTTAACTTCAGGGCCCGTGGGATTAGTTAAAAAACTGATGTAAAAGAAGAAAAAGAACCTTTCGGGTAGGCTCTGATACCAAATTTAAATCAAGTATAAATCAAGTTTCAAAGTAACAAGAAGAGTTTTTTTTATTTCTTTTATGTTGAATGAAGAATATATGCAAATATATATAGAACTGGATAAACAAATTAGATCCTATAATCAAGCTATTCTGCCTATAATATTACTCTTATAATTAGAAAAGAAATAGTATTGTTCCTATAATTTCCATATACATTAATACTAATACTAAAAAAAGAAAGAATTCTGCATAACAAAACCTATAAAAAGGAAAAGAATCATAAAAAAGAGGAAAGAATGATAATATTTCAACAATATAATCTATGGCGAGAATAACACATGCAGATATAAAAAAATATCATAATAAATAAATACACAACGATCTTACAAGATTTGACTATGTTTACTTAAGAGAAAGAGTGAGAATTTACTATAATAGAAATCAATACAGTTTTGGTGAAGTTTTACTAGCGTGTTTAGGAGTGTGGTTGTAATTATTTTTTAAAGTGTTTTTCACTTAAAAATGTATCAAAATAATTTTTTTAAAAAAATTATTTTTGACATCAGCGCATCAAAATGATCCAAAAACACCAAAAAATATTAATTTAAAGCAAATAAATAAAAAAAATTCAAATTTCTTCAAAACCACTTTTGAAATGCAAAAATAAATAAGGCCACGTATGCTCGATCTTTACAGCACACAATAATTTGCTATTTCTAGCACAAAAGAGCATTTAAGTGAATATAGCTAGGATCATATATAGAGAAATATATCTGAATTAATTAAAAAGGAGTCGTTTTTTTTAAAATGAAAATGGTAACTACATTATTCAAAAAGTCACCTTTTTATATGCATATGTTTATAGGTGTGAGGTTGCATCAACTGGCTAGTTAACAATTAATTTAAAAACATTTCATTCGTAACACGTGGTAAGACTCTTTCTAAAAAAATTATAAGTCATAAAGTAACTTCTACAGCTTTATTGGTATGTTATTATTCCTAACTCTATCCATATTATTTTAAATTGAGCTATCATAATTCATTTTGGACTACCAATCCCATTTAGATTTGAAATATGAGCATATCATTCCCTCATTTTCTATATAGATTTTGCTCAAGCATATGATATTTGTTTTTTAAAATAAATATACACATATCCGTGATGCATAAATTTATAAATTTGTTTGACAAAGTTACTAAAGATATGGGTTAAGACACATGCTTTTGAGTCATGAGATTGATTTAGGACACAAAAGAGTGTTTATTATTATTATTATTATTAGGTTGCGCGCACCGTGATTAATCTTACATGTTCTGAAATTAACGATCATGTAAATCTCTAGTGGTCCTGAGGGGACTCGAATTCGTAACTATTGAGAAGCAAATTCAAGGCCTGATCAATTGAGCTATTCTTTAGGATTACAAAATGGCGTTTTTATTGGCACAGTCAGACAACTTAAGAGTTCTTTGTACTTTTTAAAAATTTATATGTGCCGTTTTAAAGGAATAAGAATATTCATGCCCACCTCTTTACCAATTATTGTAATATTTTTTCTTGTCTAATGGGTAATCGGTCCTTAACGGTGTTAGGGCGAAAGAGATATTTTCGTCGGAGTAATCGTTCAAAAGTCCTCGATAAATATTTAAGTATTGGGACAAAAGAATTGAGTTCTCCATACGAGACAAATGAAACAAAAAAGGTACTTCTTCGTTGCCCCTTTTCTTGTTCTCCATCACGTTTTGTCTTGGATTTTTTTTCCATATATACCAGTATTTTTTTATTTAAATAGATATTGGGTCAGCTTATATATATTTTAACTAATTTTACGAGCTTTAAATTTAACAATAATATAAGCCTTTAGTGACCATCATATTAGCAACCACATGGTTCGAACTTGAGACCATAGGGGAGTAAACCCCTTATTCTCAAGCTTTTACTACTGGGTTATCTATTAGATGATTTATATATTAGTTTTATTCCGACGCTATCTTGCATGATGAATAATTTTTTTCTGAATACAAAAAAAAATTAAAAAATACTAATATTGTTAACGTTTTGTTTACTATTAAGAAAAATTTTAATTGCAAACTAAAAAAATTATACATATATTAAATACAATAAATTTGAATTTTATACACCAATAAATAATAAAAAGTTTTTTGATTTTAACCGTATATAAAGTTAAAAAGCTAAAATAAAGATTTTTCCGTTTAGAAAAAAAATATTAAATATTTGTTTCAGTTTTTAATATTTTAATTGGTATGAATCAATAATATTTTTTATTACCAAATTAAGAATTAACTAAATATTAAAATTTATTTTTAACATAATGAGAGCCCATATAAAATTAACCAAAATAAAACATCAAAATGAATCTCAAGTAAACTTAATGTACAAGGATTTAATTAGAAATAAAAAAAGTCAAGTGATAAATTTTCTTAAAAAAAATACACTGTTTTTCATTGTATAATTGGTACCGAGTCTATAAAAGGAGGGGGTATGTCTGCATCATACTAAGAATTTCCAGTTCCAAGGCTAGCTGGTGACCTGACATGAACATGCAACTACGAGGAAATTATTGTGAGGGAAAAGCCATGGATAATACAACTAACTTTAGAACGGCGAGTAGGTTCCGATGGACCTGCTTTGTTAGGACAAAAGAGTATAGTTTTCCGTATGAGACAAATGAAAGAGAAAAGTATAAATGGTAACTAGTCCTCTAATGACAAAAGAGTTGAGTTTTCCGTATGAGACAAATGAAACAAATAAAAGACTCTCTCATATAGACACACACTAGTATATTTTTCTACGATATGCTGTGGATCTTATTATTTTTTTAAAAGAATATAAAATATTTTTTTAGTAATATTATTAAATCAAATGATCTTAAAACCCGCTAACCTGACTCCTTACCGAAGTGCCGAGTTTGAATTGAATTTCATGTAGGAGCTGACTCAAAGTGAATCATTCAATTTAATGGATCCAAAAATAACTTGAATGAACGATAAAAACATAACATACCTTTTAAAAAACATTTTAAAACAACAATTGTTAATGACGGTATTAGGGTTTAGGGTTTTATTAATTTCACAATATCTATTCCCAGAAATTTTACTAGAGGCGGTATTAGATGTCCATGTAGGAAGTGTCAAAATAAAAAGTATCTGCATCCAGATGTTGTAAAGATGCATCTTCTACACAAAGGGTTTATGGAGAATTACCAGTGTTGATATGCACACGAAGAAGTATTTGTTAGTAAGAGGAGAATGAGAGAAAGGGTGGTCGGGTCAACTTCTAGTGCTAGCAACGTGCATGAAGCGGTAAATGACAACACTAATCCTTACAGGAATATGGTTATGGATGCAATGAGAATGAATCAAGGTAATGTCAATCAATGTCCAATTGTAAAAGAAGAACCTAATGCAGATATAGCTAGGTTTTTTGATTTGTTGAAAAATTCTGACGAATCCTTATGGGATGGCTGCACGAACCACGGTAAATTATCTGCTCAGAATTGATACACGGTGTTCACTATCAAGTCAGATCACGGGTTGAGTGAGGTCGGGTATGACAATATTATTGAATGGACGAGAAGCATTTTACATGAGTTATCAATCATGAATCCACAGTTGGAAAAATGAAAGTTGATTTTTCAAGGATGAATGAAGTCATCAATGCTAGGGAAAGCACCCTTTTCTACACCGGTTTTGAAGAGAGCCCAAAAAGGGGATATATTGGTGACAGGAACAAGAGATGTAGTGTTCGCATTTAAATATATTGTATTAGAAAATAATATAAAATTATTTTTGATACTATATTAAAAAAATTAGTTTAATCAAATGATTTAAATTGTTAGTTAATATTTTAAAATATGATTTTTATTATTCTCTAAAATAAAATTACTAGATGAATTTATATCATATATTTTTGTTTTTATTTTTTTATACCGTTGATTTTTTTTATTTGTTTTTTTAACACCGTCACTATATTGTGAGGGTGATTATACCATCCCAAATAGTTGCATGGAAAAATCTATACTACGAACTTCTAGTTCCAAGGCTAGTGACCTCACATGAACAGCGTTGCTCGGGAAAAACACACACACCCTCTTCGACTATCTAGCTTTACCACGTGCCAACGCCCATGTCAATAATTCAGTATTAGGTCAAAAGAGTTGAGTTTTCTTTGTATAAATGGTAACAAGTCCTCTGATGACAAAAGAGTTGAGTTTTCTTATGAGACAAATGAAAGAGAAAAACACTGACTTCTTACATATGCATAAGATTTGCCGAGTTTTGTCACGAAAAATACATAATTCTAGTTTTACTGTTTATAAAGTTTGAACAACAAAACTAAAAAATTATTATATTAAATTAAAAAATTAATTATACTTGGAACTATTCCCGACGAAACAAGCCGAAGAAACTCTTGAAGTTGAAGTTGATTGCCGAAGAAACTCTACGATTACATCCTTCTGCACCATTGATTCCAAGAGAGTGGAGGAAGAGATGCCAAGTTGATGGATACGACATTCACGTCAAAAGTAAAGTATTGATTAATGCATGGACAGGTTGTTTGCCAGAGCCACCATTTTGACTGGAAACCTATTGATGGTTTGAAGCCTGAAAATCTTGACATGACTGAGTCTCTTGGTGGCGCAATTAAAAGAAAACGACATCTTAAGTTAATTTTCATTTCATATCGTTCACTCATGGGATAAAAACTGTTAAATTATTTTAGCGCTAAAATTTATTATGAAATAAAAACGTTGTGTTAATTATGATTTTTAATATTTATCTTATAATATGTGAGTTGTCATAACTTAATTTTAGTTCCTCAAAAATTATCTGTATATTTTTATTTTTATTCAAAAAATCTGAAAAAAATATAAATTTAAAATTCAAAAAAATATTTTCGAGACACGAGGAGATAAATATTTGAGTTGCAAAAGATAAAAATGCCAGAAAAATAGCCAGATTGAAGTATGCTGATAAGATTGGTTGAAGAAAGACTTAATTTAAAGCAAAATTTAAGGTTGAAATCCAATTCAACCAAAATTAAAAAATTAATTAGGTTCAATCACTTAATTGAACTTTTCATGTATCGTGAGGATTCAATTAGAGACTCAATTGAAAAAAAATAAAGTTTGGGGTATTAATTCAGATCAATTTGCAAAGATTAGGGATATAATTGGAGTTTTAGAAGGTTAAATTGATGCAATCATGGGTGTAATTGCAGGAAAATTAAAGTTTGAAGGCTAATTAAGAGTAAATTGAATAATTCTAAAACCAAAGATCACTTCTAAAACTAAGGATCAAAGTGAAAGAGACATGCATATTCAGGGGCCGTAATTAATTAAAAATCAAGAGTAAATTCAAAGAAATTAGAATTTTAAAATAATGAAATTAAAAATATTCAAAACCAAGATAAAAAAATAATGTCAAAATTAACATGACCAGGGATTAAATCTTGAATAATCAAAATTCAAATTGTCCGAATTCAATGAAATTAGAAGGAGCATAGGCACCTTCCCCACCTTAGATAAATAGGGGGAGAAGACAGAACTGAAAAGCCCACACCCACACACTGCGTTCCCAATCAGTCCAACCAAAACCAGAAGGAATTCCCTTGTCCCACTTTTCCTCCCCTGTTCCAGCAAAAAACACCATTTCTGCTCCCCTACAGCACCTAGTACACCACACGAGAACACCACCAGCATCCTATTCCAGCCAAAAACAACAATCAGAGACCCTGACCCTGTCACTAATTAATATTTGTTTTTCAGAATAGAGCAAATGTTGATCTCCCTACCCGTTTTTTAACCATCCTTCTCGTTATCTCCATTTTATGGACATGGACGAAACTTATCAAAAGCAACAAGTCAAGTTCAAATCCACCTCCTGGGCCGTGGAAATTACCCTTTATTGGAAACCTTCACCAGCTAGTTCACCCTCTGCCCCATCATCGCCTGAGGGACTTGGCCAAGAAATTTGGACCTGTCATGCAACTTCAAGTTGGTGAAGTTTCCACTGTCATTATTTCTTCATCAGAAGCAGCGAAAGAAGTGATGAAAACCCAGGAAATCAACTTTGTTGAAAGACCTCATCTCCTAGCTGCAAGCGTCCTGTTCTACGGCCGTAAAGACATTGCATTTGCGCCGTATGGCGAATATTGGAGACAACTAAGAAAAATTTCCATATTAGAGCTTCTTTCGGCAAAACGTGTACGATCATTCAAATCTATTAGGGAAGAAGAGGTATCTAATTTTATTGCTTCCATTTATTCAAAAGAGGGGTCTCCAATCAACCTTAGTAGGATGATATTTTCTTTAGGAAATGGCATCACTGCGAGAACAAGCATTGGTAAGAAATGCAAAAACCACGAAGGTTTCTTACCAGTTGTTGAGGAATTGGCGGAGGCACTTGGAGGTTTGAATATGATAGATATATTCCCTTCCTCCAAATTTCTTTACATGGTCAGTCGGGTCAGGTCTAGACTCGAAAGGATGCACAGAGAAGCAGATGAGATACTTGAAAGCATCATCTCCGAGCGTAGAGCCACCTCCGCTTCAGCGTCAAAGATGGGCAAGAACGAAGAGGATGATCTTCTTGGTGTTCTTTTCAATCTTCAAGACCATGGAAACCTTGAATTCCAATTAACAACAAGCTCTATCAAAGCAATCATCCTGGTTAGTATATATTTTCGCTTTGTTACAAGCACTAATTAATCAGTTTTTTTATAAAAATAATATAACCATCCACAAACTTGATGAAATGAAATCACATATATATTTAAATGCAAACCAACGGTCTATACTCTATATTTTTACTTACATCATGTTACTCCTCCTAACTGGAAGTGAACTCAATCCTATCTAATATGTCATTCTTTACTTAATTACCTTTCAGGAAATGTTCAGTGGTGGAGGTGACACTTCGGCAACAGCTTTAGAATGGGCAATGTCAGAATTGATAAAGAACCCGAGAGTAATGGAAAAGGCACAAAAAGAAGTGAGACAAGTCTTCAATGATCTTGGAACTACTCCTGACGAAACAAGCCTTCATGATTTAAAATTCTTGAAGTTGATTATCAAAGAAACTCTAAGATTACATCCTCCTGTACCATTGATTCCAAGAGAGTGTAGGAAGAGATGCGATGTTAATGGATACGACATCCACGTCAAAAGTAAAGTATTGATTAATGCATGGGCAATTGGAAGAGATCCAAATTGTTGGAATGAACCTGAGAGATTCTATCCAGAGAGATTCATCAATGTTTCGACTGATTTTAAGGGTACCGACTTTGAATTCATCCCATTTGGTGCTGGAAAGAGGATGTGTCCTGGCATGTTGTTTGCTACAGCCAACACTGAGTTTCCACTTGCGCAGATGTTATACCATTTTGACTGGAAACCTGCTGATGGATTGGAGCCTGAAAATCTTGACATGACTGAGTCTTTTGGTGGCGCAGTTAAAAGAAAACGAGATCTTAATTTAATTCCCATTCCATATCGTTCACTCGTGGGATAAAAACTGCTAAATCATTTTAGCGCTAAATTAAATATGTTATGAAATAAGAGTTGTCTCAATATGATTTTTAATATTTATCTTATAATATGTGAGTTGTCCTAAATTATTTGTATATTTTTATTTTTCTTATATATTTTTTAAATAATCAACTCAAATTGTCCTAATTCAACCAAAAAGAAAAAGAGGGAGGAAGGGAGTGCACCGTCCCCACCTCCTCTAAATAAAAGCAACCCATTCCAACAAATAAGGGAAAGGAGAGAACTGAAAAACCCACGCCCACACACTTAAAAAAACATAAAAATAATAATACAAAGCACCACTTTTCCTCCGCTGTTCCAGCCAAAAATACCATTTCTCCTCCCCTACAGCACCTAGTACACCACACGAGAACACCACCAGCATCCTATTCCAGCCAAAAAACAACAATCAGAGACCCTGGTAGGAACCGTCACAGCCACCACTTCTTCTCTCCTAGCCTTCATTACTCCACTAAGGCTCTGCACCAGCAACAGCAGCGAACTCCAACCGTTTGCCAATAAAACTTAAACCGGTTGACCGGTGTCAGAAGAGTTACACCCCTAGCCATAGCAACACCGAAGCAGTGAGCAGTATCAGACTCCACCGCGAGCAGCAGTTGCACCACCTCTGTTGCAGCCGTGTGCAGCATTTGATTCAGTTGTGACCATGTAGCAGAGGCTTCAAGTCTCAGCAGCCTTATCTCTTTGTAACAACTGTGAGCATCAGCCTCGCTCCAGCCGTGAGCCTCAGTTTCCTTTTCTTGGATAATCACTGCATTTTTTGTAGCCCACATATTTTTCTTTAACTGAAGCCTGTATTATTTGGGCTTGGCTAGGAAACCCATTCCATGTGACTACGCTCAGTCTTTTAGATCTAAGGTTGATTATAGCAAGGCCTAATTCTGTCAAAGAAAAACAAAATGTAATTTTTGGTATTTAAGGTTTGCTCGGCGAACAAAGCATTATTATTTTTGTTGTTTGTGAGGATCATTTTGTAAAATTTTTTATTCTCATATATTTAATATTGGAAATTATAATCTAAATATAAGATATTTTTTGATATTAGATAATTTTTTTTATTATCATTTAAAAAAAAACAAAAAAATAAAAAATATTCTTTCAAAAATTCATTTAAATATTTTGATTTTTATATATAGTCAAGTCTCTTAAAAATTATAAAAAAAATCATATTTTCACTCTCTCTCACACACACATATATACACTGTATAATTTAGCATTTTCAATATAAAAAATTCAAGAAAATATTTTCCATGCGTATTGGATTTAATAACTAATTTAGCACAATAAATTGCTATTTCTAGCACAAAAGAGCATTTAAGTGCATATAGGATCATATATAGAGAAATATATCTGAATTAGTTTTAATCTTTATCGCATCTGATTTTTAGAAATTAAAAAAAGAAGTCCATAAGGACCAACCCTTTGAATTAGCTGTAGTTGGACATATCAGCAAACTCCAACAGCTTATGCCGATATAAGTTAAGTTAAGACCCTTGCTTTTGTTGTGTACATTTATACACTTGGTTTTTTTTTTTTTTTTTCTTTTAACACAAGCCATTTTTTGCCTTATAATTTACCCTAATACATCAACTAACATGGAAATGAGAGGGTGGTTGAGGAAAAAATAATTAAAAGGAATCAATAATATATATATATTTTCGCCAAATCAAACATTAACTCAATATTAAAACTTATTCTTAACATAACGATAGCCTTTTATAAAATCAACCAAAATAAAATATCAAAATGAATCCCAAATTAATAAACTTCATGTTAAATGCTTAAATTATAAATAAAAAAGGTCAAGTGATAAAGTTTTTAATTAAAAAAACATTGTGGTTAAGTATTACAACTCATAACGATGCTAAAAATGCTAAAAACGATGAAAATGTATTAAAAATGTATTTTTTTTGGATTTTCAATGTTTTTGCTATTTTTAGATTTTTTCTGAAAATTTACCAAAACATAGGTCAAAAATTGGGTAGCAACATATATGATGAAAAAACAATTAACATTAACTTAAAAAAAAAGGGGGCTCAGGATTATACTATAGACTGAGAGCTATTATTATGGATTCAAAAAGTGATTTCATTTTAGATATCTTAATTTCTCGTTTTGCTTTTCATTATGGATTCATCTTCTCTTCTACAACATCTCTTCTTTCTCTTTTTTTACTTTTTTCACCTCAAACCATGTTTTTCATTCTTTCTCCTACTTTTTGTATACCAGATCAATAGATGAGAGTGGATAAACCAAATCAACAATCCATACCGGATCTCGATACTAATCTGAATTATGACCAAAAGCATCATGAAAGGAGAGATTCCTACAATATGGAAGCCAGAATTTTGAAACCAACTGAGGAGGGGGTTAACTACTGTAGCCAGACTTTTCACCAGGCACCAGTGAAAAGGGCCTTGCAAATCTTTTAACTACTGTAGCCATGTATTTTTCCTAGTGCTTTGCAAAAGGTGAAAAACAGAGTAAGAAATAATTAACAGTGTGCATTCTAGATCATGATGTTTTTTGCAGGAGGTGAAAAAATATAAACAGAATAACTTACCTGGTGGAGACTTGAGAGACGTTGGTCACGTCACTGTTGGTGCTCCGGTCACGCCGGTCACTTCCATGGTGCTCCGCAAGAGGTGATAAATGGTGGCTAGTTTTCTAGACGCCGTCGATGATGGAAAAACAAAAAAGAAGAGGGTTGTTGGAGTCTGGTGGTGGTTAATTGTTGGAACTTGGAAGGCTGAGAGAAAGAGACTAAGGTTTAGAAATTTAGGGATTTCAATTTTGTTTTGTGTGTGGGAGTGGGACAATGGGAGGGAAAGTGAAAGTAGTAAAGAATGATAGAACGTGATTTTGCTTTGGTTCAGTAATAGCAATACGCCAATAGTCGCTGGACATCTAGAGCAATAGGCTAACAGTAATGACATTTTATGTTCTATGATAAAATCGTTCAATCGGCAGTGAAATCGTGATTTTACACGATTTCACCCGATTTTAACGATTTTACCTGATTTTAATTCGATTTTATCTATTTCCGAGTTTTATGAACGATTTATCATTCAGCACGTGAAGAACGAATTTGTTTTTATATTTTAAAAGTATTTAAAAAAATTATTTTTTTAGTTTTAAATTAATATATTTTAGTATCTTCATATTATTTTAATATAATGATATCAAAAATAATTTTTAACAATAAAAAATATTATTTTAATATATTTTCAAGTGAAAAACACTTTAAAAAGCTACTAGAACCATAGTATCAAACACCTTTCCTAAATGAAACATGAGACCCACGCTAAGGTAATATATTACACATGCATAGGTAATAAACAGCTAGCCATAAAGGCTCGATTCCAATATTGGTGATATTATGGGACTAAAATATTAATTTGCTAGACTAACCATATTGTAATTAAATTGTTAAAGGCACGTAGAGAAGAAAAGGATCACATGTGGGCTGCTGTTATGTCAAAAGGCACGTGGAGACTTCATTATTTTACTTAGAGGACAGAGTAGAAAACGAGAATTTTATCAATGGAAGGGAGCATCTCTGAGCTTAATTCCTCTTCATTCTTTCATGCTCTTTTCAACAGGCATCCCCGTCATGTTCGATCCTATGATATTGCACTGTTTTTCATTGTATAATTGGTACCGAGTCTATAAAAGGAGGGGGTATGTATGCATCATACTAAGAATTTCCAGTTCCAAGGCTAGCTGGTGACCTGACATGAACATGCAACTACGAGGAAATTATTGTGAGGGAAAAGCCATGGATAATACAACTAACTTTAGAACGGCGAGTAGGTTCCGATGGACCTGCTTTGTTAGGACAAAAGAGTATAGTTTTAAGTATGAGCCAAATGAAAGAAAGAAAAAGTATAAATGGTAACTAGTCCTCTAATGACAAAAGAGTTGAGTTTTCCGTATGAGACAAATGAAACAAATAAAAGACTCTCTCATATAGACACACTAGTATATTTTTCTACGATATGCTGTGGATCTTATTATTTTTTTAAAGACTATAAAGATTTTTTTTAGTAATATTATTAAATCAAATGATCTTAAAACCTGCTAACCTGACTCCTTACCGAGTTTGAGTTTCGAATTGAATTTCGTGTAGGAGCTGACTCAAAGTGAATCATTCAATTTAATGGATCCAAAGATAAC
Organism: Populus deltoides; assembly: GCA_015852605.2. Taxonomy (NCBI): domain Eukaryota; kingdom Viridiplantae; phylum Streptophyta; class Magnoliopsida; order Malpighiales; family Salicaceae; genus Populus; species Populus deltoides. The sequence continues at coordinate 17,642,758 of CM027580.2, forward strand.
TTGAATGAACGATAAAAACATGACATACCTTTTAAAAAACATTTTAAAACAACAATTGTTTTTTAATATTTTGACAATACGGATTGAATCATCACCCCGCAACTGGGTCATAAACTTTAATGAATTTAATAACTTTTTTGTTTTTGTAAATTATTTTTATTTAATTTTATAATAAAATTAGATACTTGTAAAATTAAGCACCAACTCTAAAAAAATATATTTATTGAAAATCATAATAACTCCATAAAAAAATTAGATACTTGTAAAATTAAGCACCAACTCTAAAAAAATATATTTATTGAAAATCATAATAACTCCATAAAAAAATATATATATAAATTATATTTCTCAATCAATTTAGAAAAATTCTAGTTGAACATATGCATAAGATTTGCCGTGTTTTGTCACGCACGTGTTCGGAACTTCAAACCTTAATATAGGTGCAATTTCCGTCAATATACAATAGAGAAGAAACAAATAGAAATGTTAATCTGGATTTTGTACCTTAAGTACGTTTGATATCATCTATTATTTTGGCTTTAATTGGTTTATAAAGTTTGAACAACAAAACTAAAATATTAATTATATTAAATTACATCGTTGGAGCTGTATTCAGTTAAGGTTCGTTGGAAATTACTATTTAGAAATTAATGATTTGGATTTTCTAATACAGAAAAATAACCATCAATTTTCTTTTTAAAAAAATATAACCATTCACAAACTTGATGAAATGAAATCATATATATTTAAACTCAAACCAACGGTCCATACTCTATATTTTACTTACATCGTGTTACTCCTAACTGGAAGCGAACTCAATCCTGTCTAGTATGTCATTCTTTATTTAATTACCTTTCAGGAAATGTTGGAAATTGACACTACTAGAAATTCGCTTAATACCAACGGCATTATCGATAGAATATTTCTATCGGTAATTTAAGGTCGCCATTACCGACCGAATTTAATACCGACGGCCAAATTCAGTCGGTAGTTACCGATGGAGTTACGGATGGAATGTTGAGAATTAAAAAAAAAAAGGGCGGTTCGCTTATATAGAGGTTTTTGCGGGTGATTTTTACCGACGGAATCACCGAGGAATTCAAAACGGCAGCTCCGTACGGTGACATGACCGATTCACCGTTTACAATGCCGATGGAATCACCGAGAGATTCAAAACGGCAAATCCGTATGGTGACGTGCCCTGTTTATCGTCAGACTAGCCGTGAATCACGGACGGAATAATGTCCTCGGTGAATTCGTCGGCAAAAGTTAATATATCCCCTCTCTGCCTCCCCTCCCCTATTTCTCCTTCTTCTTCCCCATCTCAACTCTCCCCAACTGCAAACAACCAAACCCCCCTCCCCCCCGCCCAAAAAAAAAAATCTCCCTTTTTTCTCAGCACAACAAGTCATATTTCTTGAAGTCTTCTCGTCCACGACATCCGGTGTTCCGATTCTTGACGATTTCTATCAGTTTTTGTAAGTAATTCTATCTTTTAAAATTTTAACATTTAAATGTCAATTTTATTGTTTTGTTAGTAGATGTACATGTTTTATTGTTATTTCTCAAACAAACTTGTAGTATATGAATGTATAATTTTATACTTGTTATGGTTTGTTTTAGATTTTATAAGATTGTATTTGTTTGTAAATTATTGAAAATTTATTGAATTACCGAATTACATGTGTTGTTTTGAAATAATTAATAGCTTGTTTAATGGGTCCGTTTTAATTTTTATCATCAATGGTATTGCGGAGTTGTAATTTCCGTAAATTGATATATATGTATTAATTTGTATGGACGTTGATAATTGATAATGAATATTTAATATTTATGAGAAGTTATAATTGGTTTGTTGGATCATCTCGAGGTAAACCAATATTTTTGCAAATTTATTTACCTAACATAGTTAATTAATACATGTTGTCATCATAATTTTATAGATGTTCGATAGAAGTCATGGATGATCGTTCATGGATGTATCGAGATTCACCCCAAGGATTGCGGAAGATGGATTATTGTAACGGGGTTCAGGGTTTTATTAATTTCGCAATATCTATTCCCAGAAATTTTACTAGAGGCGGTATTAGGTGTCCATAGAGGAAGTGTCAAAATAAAAAGTATCTGCATCCAGATGTTGTAACGATGCATCTTCTACACAAAGGGTTTATAGAGAATTACCAGTGTTGGTATGCACACGAAGAAGTATTTGTTAGTAAGAGGAGAATGAGAGAAAGGGTGGTCGGGTCAACTTCTAGTGCTAGCAATGTGCATGAAGCGGTAAATGACAACACTAATCCTTACAGGAATATGTTTATGGATACAATGAGAATGAATCAAGGTAATGTCAATCAATGTCCAATTGTAGAAGAAAAACCTAATGCAGATACAGCTAGGTTTTTTGATTTGTTGAAAGATTACGATGAACCCTTATGAGATGGTCGCATCGAACCACGGTAAATTATCGGCCGTAGCACAGGTGTTCACCATCAAATTAAATCACGGGTTGAATGAGGTCGGGTATGACAAGATTATTAAATAGGCGAGAAGCATTTTACATGAGTCGTCAATCATGAATCCACAGTTGGAAAAATGAAAGTTGATTTTTCAAGGATGAATGAAGTCATCAATGCTCGGGAAAGCACCCTTTTCTACACCGGTTTTGAAGAGAGCCCAAAAAAGGGCATATTTTGGTGACAGGAAGAAGAGATGTAGTGTTCGCATTTAAATATATGGTATTAGAAAATAATATAAAATTATTTTTGATACTATATTAAAAAAATTAGTTTAATCAAATGGTTTAAACTGTTAGTTAATATTTTAAAATATAATTTTTATTATTCTCTAAAATAAAATTACTAGATGAATTTATATCATATATTTTTGTTTTTATTTTTTTATACCGTTGATTTTTTTTATTTGTTTTTTTTAACACCGTCACTATATTGTGAGGGGTGATTATACCATCCCAAATAGTTGCATGGAAAAATCTATACTACGAACTTCTAGTTCCAAGGCTAGTGACCTCACATGAACAGCGTTGCTCGGGAAAAACACACACACCCTCTTCGACTATCTAGCTTTACCACGTGCCAACGCCCATGTCAATAATTCAGTATGAGGTCAAAAGAGTTGAGTTTTCTTTGAATAAATGGTAACAAGTCCTCTGAAGACAAAAGAGTTGAGTTTTCTTATGAGACAAATGAAAGAGAAAAACACTGACTTCTTACATATGCATAAGATTTGCCGAGTTTTGTCACGAAAAATACATAATTCTAGTTTTACTGTTTATAAAGTTTGAACAACAAAACTAAAAAATTATTATATTAAATTAAAAAATTAATTATACTTGGAACTATTCCCGACGAAACAAGCCGAAGAAACTCTTGAAGTTGAAGTTGATTGCCGAAGAAACTCTACGATTACATCCTTCTGCACCATTGATTCCAAGAGAGTGGAGGAAGAGATGCCAAGTTGATGGATACGACATTCACGTCAAAAGTAAAGTATTGATTAATGCATGGGCAGGTTGTTTGCCATAGCCACCATTTTGACTGGAAACCTATTGATGGTTTGAAGCCTGAAAATCTTGACATGACTGAGTCTCTTGGTGGCGCAATTAAAAGAAAACGACATCTTAAGTTAATTTTCATTTCATATCGTTCACTCATGGGATAAAAACTGTTAAATTATTTTAGCGCTAAAATTTATTATGAAATAAAAACGTTGTGTTAATTATGATTTTTAATATTTATCTTATAATATGTGAGTTGTCATAACTTAATTTTAGTTCCTCAAAAATTATCTGTATATTTTTATTTTTATTCAAAAAATCTGAAAAAAATATAAATTTAAAATTCAAAAAAAATATTTTTAGACACGAGGAGATAAATATTTGAGTTGCAAAAAGATAAAAATGCCAGAAAAATAGCCGATTGAAGTATCTTTGATAAGATTGGTTGAAAAAAGACTTAATTTAAAGCAAAATTTAAGGTTGAAATCCAATTCAACCAAAATTAAAAAAATTAATTAGGTTCAATCACTTAATTGAACTTTTCATGTATCGTGAGGATTCAATTAGAGACTCAATTGAAAAAAAATAAAGTTTGGGGTATTAATTCAGATCAATTTGCAAAGATTAGGGATATAATTGGAGTTTTAGAAGGTTAAATTGATGCAATCATGGGTGTAATTGCAGGAAAATTAAAGTTTGAAGGCTAATTAAGAGTAAATTGAATAATTCTAAAACCAAAGATCACTTCTAAAACCAAGGATCAAAGTGAAAGAGACATGCATATTCAGGGACTGTAATTAATTAAAAATCAAGAGTAAATTCAAAGAAATTAGAATTTTAAAATAATGAAATTAAAAATATTCAAAACCAAGATAAAAAATAATGTCAAAATTAACATGACCAGGGATTAAATCTTGAATAATCAAAATTCAAATTGTCCGAATTCAATGAAATTAGAAGGAGCATAGGCACCTTCCCCACCTTAGATAAATAGGGGAGAAGACAGAACTGAAAAGCCCACACCCACACACTGCGTTCCCAATCAGTCCAACCAAAACCAGAAGGAATTCCCTTGTCCCACTTTTCCTCCCTGTTCCAGCAAAAAACACCATTTCTGCTCCCCTACAGCACCTAGTACACCACACGAGAACACCACCAGCATCCTATTCCAGCCAAAAACAACAATCAGAGACCCTGACCCTGTCACTAATTAATATTTGTTTTTCAGAATAGAGCAAATGTTGATCTCCCTACCCGTTTTTTTAACCATCCTTCTCGTTATCTCCATTTTATGGACATGGACGAAACTTATCCAAAAGCAACAAGTCAAGTTCAAATCCACCTCCTGGGCCGTGGAAATTACCCTTTATTGGAAACCTTCACCAGCTAGTTCACCCTCTGCCCCATCATCGCCTGAGGGACTTGGCCAAGAAATTTGGACCTGTCATGCAACTTCAAGTTGGTGAAGTTTCCACTGTCATTATTTCTTCATCAGAAGCAGCGAAAGAAGTGATGAAAACCCAGGAAATCAACTTTGTTGAAAGACCTCATCTCCTAGCTGCAAGCGTCCTGTTCTACGGCCGTAAAGACATTGCATTTGCGCCGTATGGCGAATATTGGAGACAACTAAGAAAAATTTCCATATTAGAGCTTCTTTCGGCAAAACGTGTACGATCATTCAAATCTTTTAGGGAAGAAGAGGTATCTAATTTTATTGCTTCCATTTATTCAAAAGAGGGGTCTCCAATCAACCTTAGTAGGATGATATTTTCTTTAGGAAATGGCATCACTGCGAGAACAAGCATTGGTAAGAAATGCAAAAACCACGAAGGTTTCTTACCAGTTGTTGAGGAATTGGCGGAGGCACTTGGAGGTTTGAATATGATAGATATATTCCCTTCCTCCAAATTTCTTTACATGGTCAGTCGGGTCAGGTCTAGACTCGAAAGGATGCACAGAGAAGCAGATGAGATACTTGAAAGCATCATCTCCGAGCGTAGAGCCACCTCCGCTTCAGCGTCAAAGATGGGCAAGAACGAAGAGGATGATCTTCTTGGTGTTCTTTTGAATCTTCAAGACCATGGAAACCTTGAATTCCAATTAACAACAAGCTCTATCAAAGCAATCATCCTGGTTAGTATATATTTTCGCTTTGTTACAAGCACTAATTAATCAGTTTTTTTATAAAAAAAATATAACCATCCACAAACTTGATGAAATGAAATCACATATATATTTAAATGCAAACCAACGGTCTATACTCTATATTTTTACTTACATCATGTCACTCCTCCTAACTGGAAGTGAACTCAGTCCTATCTAATATGTCATTCTTTACTTAATTACCTTACAGGAAATGTTCAGTGGTGGAGGTGACACTTCGGCAACAGCTTTAGAATGGGCAATGTCAGAATTGATAAAGAACCCGAGAGTAATGGAAAAGGCACAAAAAGAAGTGAGACAAGTCTTCAATGATCTTGGAACTACTCCTGACGAAACAAGCCTTCATGATTTAAAATTCTTGAAGTTGATTATCAAAGAAACTCTAAGATTACATCCTCCTGTACCATTGATTCCAAGAGAGTGTAGGAAGAGATGCGATGTTAATGGATACGACATCCACGTCAAAAGTAAAGTATTGATTAATGCATGGGCAATTGGAAGAGATCCAAATTGTTGGAATGAACCTGAGAGATTCTATCCAGAGAGATTCATCAATGTTTCGACTGATTTTAAGGGTACCGACTTCGAATTCATCCCATTTGGTGCTGGAAAGAGGATGTGTCCTGGCATGTTGTTTGCTACAGCCAACACTGAGTTTCCACTTGCGCAGATGTTATACCATTTTGACTGGAAACCTGCTGATGGATTGGAGCCTGAAAATCTTGACATGACTGAGTCTTTTGGTGGCGCAGTTAAAAGAAAACGAGATCTTAATTTAATTCCCATTCCATATCGTTCACTCGTGGGATAAAAACTGCTAAATCATTTTAGCGCTAAATTAAATATGTTATGAAATAAGAGTTGTCTCAATTATGATTTTTAATATTTATCTTATAATATGTGAGTTGTCCTAAATTATTTGTATATTTTTATTTTTCTTATATATTTTTTAAATAATCAACTCAAATTGTCCTAATTCAACCAAAAAAGAAAAAGAGGGAGGAAGGTAGTGCACCGTCCCCACCTCCTCTAAATAAAAGCAACCCATTCCAACAAATAAGGGGCAAGGAGAGAACTGAAAAACCCACGCCCACACACTTAAAAAAACATAAAAATAATAATACAAAGCACCACTTTTCCTCCGCTGTTCCAGCCAAAAATACCATTTCTCCTCCCCTACAGCACCTAGTACACCACACGAGAACACCACCAGCATCCTATTCCAGCCAAAAAACAACAATCAGAGACCCTGGTAGGAACCGTCACAGCCACCACTTCTTCTCTCCTAGCCTTCATTACTCCACTAAGGCTCTGCACCAGCAACAGCAGCGAACTCCAACCGTTTGCCAATAAAACTTAAACCGGTTGACCGGTGTCAGAAGAGTTACACCCCTAGCCACAACACCGAAGCAGTGAGCAGTATCAGACTCCACCGCGAGCAGCAGTTGCACCACCTCTGTTGCAGCCGTGTGCAGCATTTGATTCAGTTGTGACCATGTAGCAGAGGCTTCAAGTCTCAGCAGCCTTATCTCTTTGTAACAACTGTGAGCATCAGCCTCGCTCCAGCCGTGAGCCTCAGTTTCCTTTTCTTGGATAATCACTGCATTTTTTGTAGCCCACATGTTTTTCTTTAACTGAAGCCTGTATTATTTGGGCTTGGCTAGGGAAACCCATTCCATGTGACTACGCTCAGTCTTTTAGATCTAAGGTTGATTATAGCAAGGCCTAATTCTGTCAAAGAAAAACAAAATGTAATTTTTTGGTATTTAAGGTTTGCTCGGCGAAGAAAGCATTATTATTTTTGTTGTTTGTGAGGATCATTTTGTAAAATTTTTTATTCTCATATATTTAATATTGGAAATTATAATCTAAATATAAGATATTTTTTGATATTAGATAATTTTTTTTTATTATCATTTAAAAAAAACAAAAAAATAAAAAATATTCTTTCAAAAATTCATTTAAATATTTTGATTTTTATATATAGTCAAGTCTCTTAAAAATTATAAAAAAAATCATATTTTCACTCTCTCTCACACACACATATATACACTGTATAATTTAGCATTTTCAATATAAAAAATTCAAGAAAATATTTTCCATGCGTATTGGATTTAATAACTAATTTAGCACAATAAATTGCTATTTCTAGCACAAAAGAGCATTTAAGTGCATATAGGATCATATATAGAGAAATATATCTGAATTAGTTTTAATCTTTATCGCATCTGATTTTTAGAAATTAAAAAAAAAGAAGTCCATAAGGACCAACCCTTTGAATTAGCTGTAGTTGGACATATCAGCAAACTCCAACGTAAAAGGGTGATAATATCTTCCCTTTTACGTAACCAGTCCCGTACCATAGAATCTCTGTTGACTAGTTAGGGTTCCTAGTAACCATAATAACATGGAAATGAGAGGGTGGTTGAGAAAAAAATAATTAAAAGGAATCAATAATATATATATTTTTTTGCCAAATCAAACATTAACTCAATATTAAAACTTATTCTTAACATAACGAGAGCCTTTTATAAAATCAACCAAAATAAAATATCAAAATGAATCCCAAATTAATAAACTTAATGTTAAATGATTAAATTATAAATAAAAAAAGTCAAATGATAAAGTTTTTTAAAAAACATTATGGTTAAGTATTATAACTCATAATGTGTGTTCCTTCTATATTGTATTTTTATTGTTTTTTTAATATTTCACCCATGTTGCATTGCCCCGCATGTTTATGATTTTGATGATGTCCCAAAATCCAAGTAGCTTAGAAATAAGGCTCCCGGGTTGAATAATTAGTTAATCAGTTGGTCTTAAGGTTGTTAAAATCGTGATTTTGACACGGCACAGAAAATACAAAATAAACTCGGATCGTAAAATCGTAACGAATTTTAAAATACATTAAAAAAATACATGCTTCAAATAAAAATTCATACATAATTCAAGCACCTTAAAATATGTCGCACCCGACATCGCGGCGGCCTTAAAAAATAATCAAAACATGGAAAAGAACAGATTTCTGGCATCTTATTCTTTGATGGGGAAAGGTCTTGTTTAAGGAGTCGCCACCTAGTATTATGGTCACTAGGAACCCTAACTGGTCAACAGAGATTCTATGGTTTGGGACTGATTACGTAAAAGGGAAGATATTATCACCCCTTAAATGTCCTGCCTGAGGCAGGCTGCATTGCTAGTTTCGTCTTAAATTGCTAAATGTTTATTAGTTTACGCTATGATAATTTGCTTATAATATTCCTGACTCTGGCGCCAGTGAATATTCGATCGCGAATAATTCCAACTCTGGCATTGGTAAAAATTCCGCCCCGAATAATTCCAACTCTGGCATTGGTAAAAATTCCGCCCCTAATAATTCAAACTCTGGCGTTGGTAAAAATTCCACCACAAATAATTCCAACTCTGGCGTTGGTAAAAATTCGTAGCTACCAAAAAAATTAGATCAATATTTTTTTTCTTACTCTAGTGTCGAGTGAATAAATAAATAAAAATAAATTTATTTTTACGCATGCACATATTTTCTATTTTCCTAGCTAAATAAAATAAAATACAACGAATAAAAAAAATATAAATTTAAACCGATATTTTTATTCCCTGACTCAGGCTCGGTGAATAAACCAATAAATTTACATTATTTTTATTCATGCATACATATTTTTTTTTATTTTTTCTACCTTTTTTAATTTTTATTATTTTTTATTATTTTTTTTTATTTTTGGGTCGGGCCCAGCTCATTACCATGGGCTGGGCTGGACCCAGCCGGCCCAACCTGGTCACTGGCCTAAGCTAGTGACCAGGCAACTTTTACCCGCCAGCGTGCGTGAATTGCCCACGCACGCTGGCTACAGTTATTATGTAATTATATTTCTAATGCACAGTGTTGGGGAATTATTTTGCAAAAGTGGAGACACTTACCCGGGAGCAAGATGGAGGCGATGGCGTGCTGTTCCTCTCTTCGTTTTTTAAGCTTCTTCCTCTGGTTTTGGAAGCTGGCGCTGGAGAAGAGGAAGCCGATTGTGATGCTGGTGCTCTCGGCTATGGGTTTCTTGTTTTCCTGTCCTCCTCTTTGCGTCCTTTTTCTTGTTTTGCTGTGTTATTCCCTGTCTTCCTCGGTCTCTCTCCTTCTGTATGTCCTGGGTTGCCCTGTCTTGCTCTGTTTCCCCCCTGTCTTGCTCTGTTTTCCCCCGTTGTGTTCCTGTTTCCAGTGTTCTTTCCCCCCGTTGTGTTCCTGTTTCCAGTGTTCTTTCCCCCTCCTTCGGTTTGTTCCATGCCCTCCTGTCTTCGTCTGTCTCTTGCTCTCTCTTTTTTTTCATCCTTCTTTTCAGTCCCTACTCCCCGGTTTTGCTCCCTTTTTTTGCCTCTGGTTTTCGGGTCTTTCTTTTTCCAATCTCCACCCCCCCTGTTTTTGCCTTCTTCCCTTTTGTTTTCCAGTTTTTCTTCCTCCTTTTCCCCTATTCTCTCCGTCTTTTTCTGGTTTTTCGTCCCCTTTTCAGTCCAAAAATCCCCCCTGTGTGCATGGAATATCTCTGGCTTTTATAGCCGGAGAACAAAACCGTTTCTTCAAGCCATAAATTGTGTTAATTGCGGGTAACGGTGTGGCGGCGGTGGGCGTCCATTTCAGTCGGGAAGAAGATGAACGATGGCAGAAAACAGCGCCCGTTTTTGTTGTTGTGTTTTGATCCTTGACATTTTGCATTTTTGCAATCCAGTCCTTGGGTAATTTGTAATTGAACCCCGGATCTCAGCGCCATTTACACATTGGTCCTTGGGTTTTAATTTCTTTCAAATTTGACAAGAATCAGCCCTATACTTTGATAATGTTTCAATTAAGTCCCGATTTTATTAATTTAATTAAATCCAAGTCCATTTAAGTCTCAAAACTTATAAATTCTCCAATTAAACCCTTAATTGGATTAATTAAATTAATTCTAAGCTCAATTAAGTCTCAAAACTTATCAATTCTCCAATTAAACCCTTAATTGGATTAATTAAATTAATTCCAAGCTTAATTAAGTCTCAAAACTTTATTAATTCTCCAATTAAACCCTTGATTGGATTAATTAGATTAATTCCAAAGTTTAATTAAACCTCAAAACTTCCAATCATGTTGCCCTTAACCTAAATTTTAATTCATTCTTCATTTATTTCATTTTACTTATTTTTCTATCATTATTATTATTTTTTTCCATCATCAATTTTTTTCAGTAAATGAAATAATAATAATAATTAAAATAGGTCAAAAATTGGGTTATGACAAAATACATGCTTCAAATAAAACTTTATAATTGTAATTAAATTTTTGTTAAAAAAAGTACCAAATATTTTTGTTGAATTCAATAATGCCAAGAGATTACCTAAGATAAAAACAACTTCCTAAATAAACCAAATATTTCTCAAACATAGCACATTTATATTGTCGCACGTCACCCGCGCGGCGTCGTCTGGCAATTTTTCTTTATGCATTTGCGTTACTTGATTTGATTCGTTGGAGTCGCCACCTAGTAATTTATTGAAGGCTACTAGGAAACCGGATGTACTGGTCTTGTCAGAGATTCACGGGTAAGGGACTGGTTATGGTTAGAGAATGTATTAGCACCCCTAACACACCCTACCTGAGGTAAGCTGCTTCGCGAATTTGATGTGTTTAAAGAAGTTTTAATAATTGTTTTTTCATCGGATATTAGAAATACAACTTACGTATAAGTTAAGAATTCTTGACCGTGATCCAATCAAAATATTAAATTCTTCTTTAATCTTTGCAATTTTATCATAAAAAATAAATAAATAAAAAACATTCATAAACAAAATACAAACAACACATCCATTTTCACTATCCTTTTCTTTTTTCTTTTCTTTTCTTTTTCTTTTTTTCTTTTTTGTTACATCCACACTACAAATTATAAAAATTCAAAACTAAACAAAAATTACATTAAACAATTTAAAATTACAAAACAGCCCCTCAAAATCCATAACGGTCTTGGAAACCTTACGGACTGCATGAACAATGGCGGCGCGTGAACCCACACGCCACCGCGAGAAAGGCCGGAAAACGGGTGGGTCTGCTCGGCTTCCTTTCCTTTTCCTTTCTCTGCCGGTGGTGACACCCACCGCCACTGCAAAAAGAACAAAAACCCAACACAATAGTAGGTTTCAATCCATTTTAGTCTAGATTTGCTTCTCTCCCTTCTCATTTTCAGATCTGCTCCTCTCTGCATATTTTTTTTTTGTTTCCTCTTCTTCTTTTTAGATGGCCGGTGGTTGTGGGGAGCTGTCGGTGGTGGTCGCTGCGTTGATGGTCTTAACTCCTGTTGGTGGCGCGGTGGTCGACTGTTCTCGGCCTTCTCCTTCCTCCGATCCGGTGGTTGTCGTCTGTGGCCCGGGGGCCGCGGTAGAGATGAGCTTGCTTGGGCGGTGTTGAGGCGAGGAAATGGACATATCGGTGGGTGTCGGTCTTTGGTCTTTGTTCTTTGAGGGAGGGAAATGCTTTGGAGGTGGTCGTTCACGGTGGCTGATAGGGCGATCGTGGGTTCGATGTGGGTGTGGCGGCAATGAAGGGAGAAAGGAGAAACGAGTTGGGTTCTATGAGAGGGGTCCAGTTTGGTCCTGTAGGGGTTAGGTTGAGAGAGGAGAGGAGGGTGACCGAGAGGCGTTCTTGGGAAGATGAAGGGGAGAGGTTCGTGGGTCGTGGTTGGGGTTGTCTAGCGAGAGAATCACTGCAAGGGGAAGGCTTCGGTTGTTAATGAGGGAGAAGGTTTGGAAGAAAAATGGCCGGGTAGGGGCGGCCCCAGAGAAAGAGAAAGGAAGGGGCGCCCCCTTTGAAAATAACCGCTTTAGGGTTAGGGATTTCTTTTTTCTTATGTTTCAAAATTGCCCCCCTCTCTTGTGTGTGTTGAAGACCAATATTTATAGGCAAAAATATTGCTAGGTTTTCAAACTTGGTCCCTTAACTTCTTTTTTGTAAATTTTGATTTTTCTTATTTTTTTTTTGTATTTTTTGAAAACGAGCAATATCAACATCGACTCAATGAGAAAAATCAATGATTTTAAAAATAACACATTAAAAGTTGAACGCGTTCCAAATACCTTTGAAAAATTAAATTCTTTTGAGACGATGCTAAAAATGCTAAAAACGATGAAAATGTATTAAAAACGTATTTTTTTAGATTTTCAATGTTTTTGCTATTTTTGGATTTTTTCTGAAAATTTACCAAAACATAGGTCAAAAATTGGGTAGCAACATATATGATGAAAAAACAATTAACATTAACTTAAAAAAAAAAAAGGGGGCTCAGGATTATACTATAGACTGAGAGCTATTATTATGGATTCAAAAAGTGATTTCATTTTAGATCTCTTAATTTCTCGTTTTGCTTTTCATTATGGATTTATCTTCTCTTCTACAACATCTCTTCTTTCTCTTTTTTTACTTTTTTCACCTCAAACCATGTTTTTCATTCTTTCTCCTACTTTTTGTATACCAGATCAATAGATGAGAGTGGATAAACCAAATCAACAATCCATACCGGATCTCGATGCTAATCTGAATTATGACCAAAAGCATCATGAAAGGAGAGATTCCTACAATATGGAAGCCAGAATTTTGAAACCAACTGAGGAGGGGGTTAAATACTGTAGCCAGACTTTTCAAAGGCACCAATGAAAAGGGCCTTGCAAATCTTTTAACTCATCGGAGCCATGTATTTTTCCTAGTGCTTTGCAAAAGGTGAAAAACAGAGTAAGAAATAATTAACAGTGTGCATTCTAGATCATGATGTTTTTTGCAGGAGGTGAAAAAATATAAACAGAATAACTTATCCGGTGGAGACTTGAGAGACGCCGGTCACGCCATCGTTGGTGCTCGGTCACGCCTGGTCACTTCCATGGTGCTCCACGAAGAGGTGATAAACGGTGGCTAGTTTTCTAGACGCGCGATGATGGAAAAACAAAAAGAAGAGGGTTGTTGGAGTTTGGTGGTGGTTAATTGTTGGAACTTGGAAGGCTGAGAGAAAGAGACTAAGGTTTAGAAATTTAGGGATTTCAATTTTGTTTTATGTGTGTGGGAGTGGGACAATGGGAGGGAAAGTGAAAGTAGTAAAGAATGACAGAACGTGATTTTGCTTTGGTTCAGTAATAGCAATATGCCAATAGTCATTTGGACACCTAGAGCAATAGGCCAACAGTAATGACATTTTATGTTCTATGATAAAATCGTTCAATCGGCAGTGAAATCGTGATTTTACACGATTTCACCCGATTTTAACGATTTTACCCGATTTTAACGATTTTACCCGATTTTAATTCGATTTTATCTATTTTTGAGTTTTATGAACGATTTATCATTCAAAGACGTGAAGAACGAATTTGTTTTTATATTTTAAAAGTATTTAAAAAATTATGTTTTTAGTTTTAAATTAATATATTTTAGTGTCTTCATATTATTTTAATATAATGAAATCAAAAATAATTTTTAACAATAAAAAATATTATTTTAATATATTTTCAAGTGAAAAACACTTTAAAAAGCTACTAGAACCATACTATCAAGCATCTTTCCTAAATGAAACATGAGACCCACGCTAAGGTAATATATTACACATGCATAGGTAATAAACAGCTAGCCATAAAGGCTCGATTCCAATATTGGTGATATTATGGGACTAAAATATTAATTTGCTAGACTAACCATATTGTAAATAAATTGTTAAAGGCACGTGGAGAAGAAAAGGATCACATGTGGGCTGCTGTTATGTCAAAAGGCACGTGGAGACTTCATTATTTTACTTAGAGGACAGAGTAGAAAACGAGAATTTTATCAATGGAAGGGAGCATCTCTGAGCTTAATTCCTCTTCATCTCTTTCATGCTCTTTTCAACAGGCATCCCCGTCATGTTCGATCCTATGATATTGCACTGTTTTTCATTGTATAATTGGTACCGAGTCTATAAAAGGAGGGGGTATGTATGCATCATACTAAGAATTTCCAGTTCCAAGGCTAGCTGGTGACCTGACATGAACATGCAACTACGAGGAAATTATTGTGAGGGAAAAGCCATGGATAATACAACTAACTTTAGAACGGCGAGTAGGTTCCGATGGACCTGCTTTGTTAGGACAAAAGAGTATAGTTTTCCGTATGAGACAAATGAAACAAATGAAAGAGAAAAGTATAAATGGTAACTAGTCCTCTAATGACAAAAGAGTTGAGTTTTCCGTATGAGACAAATGAAACAAATAAAAGACTCTCTCATATAGACACACACTAGTATATTTTTCTACGATATGCTGTGGATCTTATTATTTTTTTAAAGAATATAAAGATTTTTTTTAGTAATATTATTAAATCAAATGATCTTAAAACCTGCTAACCTGACTCCTTACCGAGTTTGAGTTTCGAATTGAATTTCGTGTAGGAGCTGACTCAAAGTGAATCATTCAATTTAATGGATCCAAAGATAACTTGAATGAACGATAAAAACATGACATACCTTTTAAAAAACATTTTAAAACAACAATTGTTTTTTAATATTTTGACAATACCAGATTGAATCATCACCCTGCAACCTGGGTCATAAACTTTAATGAATTTAATAACTTTTTTGTTTTTGTAAATTATTTTTATTTAATTTTATAATAAAATTAGATACTTGTAAAATTAAGCACCAACTCTAAAAAAATATATTTATTGAAAATCATAATAACTCCATAAAAAAATTAGATACTTGTAAAATTAAGCACCAACTCTAAAAAAATATATTTATTGAAAATCATAATAACTCCATAAAAAAATATATATATAAATTATATTTCTCAATCAATTTAGAAAAATTCTAGTTGAACATATGCATAAGATTTGCCGTGTTTTGTCACGCACGTGTTCGGAACTTCAAACCTTAATATAGGTGCAATTTCCGTCAATATACAATAGAGAAGAAACAAATAGAAATGTTAATCTGGATTTTGTACCTTAAGTACGTTTGATATCATCTATTATTTTGGCTTTAATTGGTTTATAAAGTTTGAACAACAAAACTAAAATATTAATTATATTAAATTACATCGTTGGAGCTGTATTCAGTTAAGGTTCGTTGGAAATTACTATTTAGAAATTAATGATTTGGATTTTCTAATACAGAAAAATAACCATCAATTTTCTTTTAAAAAAAATATAACCATTCACAAACTTGATGAAATGAAATCATATATATTTAAACTCAAACCAACGGTCCATACTCTATATTTTACATACATCATGTTACTCCTAACTGGAAGTGAACTCAATCCTGTCTAGTATGTCATTCTTTATTTAATTACCTTTCAGGAAATGTTGGAAATTGACATTACCAGAAATTAGCTAATACCAACGGCATTACCGACAGAATACTTCTGTCGGTAATTTAAGGTCGCCATTACCGACCGAATTTAATACCGACGGCCAAATTCAGTCGGTAGTTACCGATGGAATTACGGATGGAATGTTGAGAATTAAAAAAAAAGGGCGGTTCGCTTATATGGAGGTTTTTGCGGGTGATTTTTACCGACGGAATCACCGAGGGATTCAAAACGGCAGCTCCGTACGGTGACGTAACCGATTCACCGTTTACAATGCCGATGGAATCACCGAGAGATTCAAAACGGCAGATCCGTATGGTGACGTGCCCTGTTTATCGTCAGACTAGCCGACAGAATCACAGACGGAATAATGTCGTCGGTGAATCCGTCGGCAAAAGTTAATATATCCCCTCTCTGCCTCCCCTCCCCTATTTCTCCTTCTTCTTCCCCATCTCAACTCTCCCCAACTGCAAACAACCAAACCCCCCTCCCCCCCGCCCAAAAAAAAAATCTCCCTTTTTTCTCAGCACAACAAGTCATATTTCTTGAAGTCTTCTCGTCACAACATCCGTGTTCTGATTTACTGACGGATTTCTATCAGTTTTTGTAAGTAATTCTATCTTTTAAAATTTTAACATTTAAATGTCAATTTTATTGTTTTGTTAGTAGATGTACATGTTTTATTGTTATTTCTCAAACAAACTTGTAGTATATGAATGTATAATTTTATACTTGTTATGGTTTGTTTTAGATTTTATAAGATTGTATTTGTTTGTAAATTATTGAAAATTTATTGAATTACCGAATTACATGTGTTGTTTTGAAATAATTAATAGCTTGTTTAATGGGTCCGTTTTAATTTTTATCATCAATGGTATTGCGGAGTTGTAATTTCCGTAAATTGATATATATGTATTAATTTGTATGGACGTTGATAATTGATAATGAATATTTAATATTTATGAGAAGTTATAATTGGTTTGTTGGATCATCTCGAGGTAAACCAATATTTTTGCAAATTTATTTACCTAACATAGTTAATTAATACATGTTGTCATCATAATTTTATAGATGTTCGATAGAAGTCATGGATGATCGTTCATGGATGTATCGAGATTCACCCCAAGGATTGCGGAAGATGGATTATTGTAACGGGGTTCAGGGTTTTATTAATTTCACAATATCTATTCCCAGAAATTTTACTAGAGGCGGTATTAGGTGTCCATAGAGGAAGTGTCAAAATAAAAAGTATCTGCATCCAGATGTTGTAACGATGCATCTTCTACACAAAGGGTTTATAGAGAATTACCAGTGTTGGTATGCACACGAAGAAGTATTTGTTAGTAAGAGGAGAATGAGAGAAAGGGTGGTCGGGTCAACTTCTAGTGCTAGCAATGTGCATGAAGCGGTAAATGACAACACTAATCCTTACAGGAATATGTTTATGGATACAATGAGAATGAATCAAGGTAATGTCAATCAATGTCCAATTGTAGAAGAAAAACCTAATGCAGATACAGCTAGATTTTTTGATTTGTTGAAAGATTCTGATGAACCCTTATGAGATGGCTGTACGAACCACGGTAAATTATCGGCCGTAGCACAGGTGTTCACCATCAAATTAAATCACGGGTTGAATGAGGTCGGGTATGACAAGATTATTAAATAGGTGAGAAGCATTTTACATGAGTCGTCAATCATGAATCCACAGTTGGAAAAATGAAAGTTGATTTTTCAAGGATGAATGAAGTCATCAATGCTCGGGAAAGCACCCTTTTCTACACCGGTTTTGAAGAGAGCCCAAAAAGGGCATATTTTGGTGACAGGAACAAGAGATGTAGTGTTCGCATTTAAATATATGGTATTAGAAAATAATATAAAATTATTTTTGATACTATATTAAAAAAATTAGTTTAATCAAATGGTTTAAACTGTTAGTTAATATTTTAAAATATAATTTTTATTATTCTCTAAAATAAAATTACTAGATGAATTTATATCATATATTTTTGTTTTTATTTTTTTATACCGTTGATTTTTTTTATTTGTTTTTTTAACACCGTCACTATATTGTGAGGGTGATTATACCATCCCAAATAGTTGCATGGAAAAATCTATACTACGAACTTCTAGTTCCAAGGCTAGTGACCTCACATGAACAGCGTTGCTCGGGAAAAACACACACACCCTCTTCGACTATCTAGCTTTACCACGTGCCAACGCCCATGTCAATAATTCAGTATTAGGTCAAAAGAGTTGAGTTTTCTTTGTATAAATGGTAACAAGTCCTCTGATGACAAAAGAGTTGAGTTTTCTTATGAGACAAATGAAAGAGAAAAACACTGACTTCTTACATATGCATAAGATTTGCCGAGTTTTGTCACGAAAAATACATAATTCTAGTTTTACTGTTTATAAAGTTTGAACAACAAAACTAAAAAATTATTATATTAAATTAAAAAATTAATTATACTTGGAACTATTCCCGACGAAACAAGCCGAAGAAACTCTTGAAGTTGAAGTTGATTGCCGAAGAAACTCTACGATTACATCCTTCTGCACCATTGATTCCAAGAGAGTGGAGGAAGAGATGCCAAGTTGATGGATACGACATTCACGTCAGAAGTAAAGTATTGATTAATGCATGGGCAGGTTGTTTGCCATAGCCACCATTTTGATGGAAACCTATTGATGGTTTGAAGCCTGAAAATCTTGACATGACTGAGTCTCTTGGTGGCGCAATTAAAAGAAAACGACATCTTAAGTTAATTTTCATTTCATATCGTTCACTCATGGGATAAAAACTGTTAAATTATTTTAGCGCTAAAATTTATTATGAAATAAAAACGTTGTGTTAATTATGATTTTTAATATTTATCTTATAATATGTGAGTTGTCATAACTTAATTTTAGTTCCTCAAAAATTATCTGTATATTTTTATTTTTATTCAAAAAATCTGAAAAAAATATAAATTTAAAATTCAAAAAAATATTTTTTGAGACACGAGGAGATAAATATTTGAGTTGCAAAAGATAAAAATGCCGGAAAAAATAGCCGATTGAAGTATCTTTGATAAGATTGGTTGAAGAAAGACTTAATTTAAAGCAAAATTTAAGGTTGAAATCCAATTCAACCAAAATTAAAAAAATTAATTAGGTTCAATCACTTAATTGAACTTTTCATGTATCGTGAGGATTCAATTAGAGACTCAATTGAAAAAAAATAAAGTTTGGGGTATTAATTCAGATCAATTTGCAAAGATTAGGGATATAATTGGAGTTTTAGAAGGTTAAATTGATGCAATCATGGGTGTAATTGCAGGAAAATTAAAGTTTGAAGGCTAATTAAGAGTAAATTGAATAATTCTAAAACCAAAGATCACTTCTAAAACCAAGGATCAAAGTGAAAGAGACATGCATATTCAGGGACTTTAATTAATTAAAAATCAAGAGTAAATTCAAAGAAATTAGAATTTTAAAATAATGAAATTAAAAATATTCAAAACCAAGATAAAAAATAATGTCAAAATTAACATGACCAGGGATTAAATCTTGAATAATCAAAATTCAAATTGTCCGAATTCAATGAAATTAGAAGGAGCATAGGCACCTTCCCCACCTTAGATAAATAGGGGGAGAAGACAGAACTGAAAAGCCCACACCCACACACTGCGTTCCCAATCAGTCCAACCAAAACCAGAAGGAATTCCCTTGTCCCACTTTTCCTCCCCTGTTCCAGCAAAAAACACCATTTCTGCTCCCCTACAGCACCTAGTACACCACACGAGAACACCACCAGCATCCTATTCCAGCCAAAAACAACAATCAGAGACCCTGACCCTGTCACTAATTAATATTTGTTTTTCAGAATAGAGCAAATGTTGATCTCCCTACCCGTTTTTTTAACCATCCTTCTCGTTATCTCCATTTTATGGACATGGACGAAACTTATCCAAAGCAACAAGTCAAGTTCAAATCCACCTCCTGGGCCGTGGAAATTACCCTTTATTGGAAACCTTCACCAGCTAGTTCACCCTCTGCCCCATCATCGCCTGAGGGACTTGGCCAAGAAATTTGGACCTGTCATGCAACTTCAAGTTGGTGAAGTTTCCACTGTCATTATTTCTTCATCAGAAGCAGCGAAAGAAGTGATGAAAACCCAGGAAATCAACTTTGTTGAAAGACCTCATCTCCTAGCTGCAAGCGTCCTGTTCTACGGCCGTAAAGACATTGCATTTGCGCCGTATGGCGAATATTGGAGACAACTAAGAAAAATTTCCATATTAGAGCTTCTTTCGGCAAAACGTGTACGATCATTCAAATCTATTAGGGAAGAAGAGGTATCTAATTTTATTGCTTCCATTTATTCAAAAGAGGGGTCTCCAATCAACCTTAGTAGGATGATATTTTCTTTAGGAAATGGCATCACTGCGAGAACAAGCATTGGTAAGAAATGCAAAAACCACGAAGGTTTCTTACCAGTTGTTGAGGAATTGGCGGAGGCACTTGGAGGTTTGAATATGATAGATATATTCCCTTCCTCCAAATTTCTTTACATGGTCAGTCGGGTCAGGTCTAGACTCGAAAGGATGCACAGAGAAGCAGATGAGATACTTGAAAGCATCATCTCCGAGCGTAGAGCCACCTCCGCTTCAGCGTCAAAGATGGGCAAGAACGAAGAGGATGATCTTCTTGGTGTTCTTTTCAATCTTCAAGACCATGGAAACCTTGAATTCCAATTAACAACAAGCTCTATCAAAGCAATCATCCTGGTTAGTATATATTTTCGCTTTGTTACAAGCACTAATTAATCAGTTTTTTTATAAAAAAAATATAACCATCCACAAACTTGATGAAATGAAATCACATATATATTTAAATGCAAACCAACGGTCTATACTCTATATTTTTACTTACATCATGTCACTCCTCCTAACTGGAAGTGAACTCAGTCCTATCTAATATGTCATTCTTTACTTAATTACCTTACAGGAAATGTTCAGTGGTGGAGGTGACACTTCGGCAACAGCTTTAGAATGGGCAATGTCAGAATTGATAAAGAACCCGAGAGTAATGGAAAAGGCACAAAAAGAAGTGAGACAAGTCTTCAATGATCTTGGAACTACTCCTGACGAAACAAGCCTTCATGATTTAAAATTCTTGAAGTTGATTATCAAAGAAACTCTAAGATTACATCCTCCTGTACCATTGATTCCAAGAGAGTGTAGGAAGAGATGCGATGTTAATGGATACGACATCCACGTCAAAAGTAAAGTATTGATTAATGCATGGGCAATTGGAAGAGATCCAAATTGTTGGAATGAACCTGAGAGATTCTATCCAGAGAGATTCATCAATGATTCGACTGATTTTAAGGGTACCGACTTCGAATTCATCCCATTTGGTGCTGGAAAGAGGATGTGTCCTGGCATGTTGTTTGCTACAGCCAACACTGAGTTTCCACTTGCGCAGATGTTATACCATTTTGACTGGAAACCTGCTGATGGATTGGAGCCTGAAAATCTTGACATGACTGAGTCTTTTGGTGGCGCAGTTAAAAGAAAACGAGATCTTAATTTAATTCCCATTCCATATCGTTCACTCGTGGGATAAAAACTGCTAAATCATTTTAGCGCTAAATTAAATATGTTATGAAATAAGAGTTGTCTCAATTATGATTTTTAATATTTATCTTATAATATGTGAGTTGTCCTAAATTATTTGTATATTTTTATTTTTCTTATATATTTTTTAAATAATCAACTCAAATTGTCCTAATTCAACCAAAAAAGAAAAAGAGGGAGGAAGGTAGTGCACCGTCCCCACCTCCTCTAAATAAAAGCAACCCATTCCAACAAATAAGGGGCAAGGAGAGAACTGAAAAACCCACGCCCACACACTTAAAAAAACATAAAAATAATAATACAAAGCACCACTTTTCCTCCGCTGTTCCAGCCAAAAATACCATTTCTCCTCCCCCTACAGCACCTAGTACACCACACGAGAACACCACCAGCATCCTATTCCAGCCAAAAAACAACAATCAGAGACCCTGGTAGGAACCGTCACAGCCACCACTTCTTCTCTCCTAGCCTTCATTACTCCACTAAGGCTCTGCACCAGCAACAGCAGCGAACTCCAACCGTTTGCCAATAAAACTTAAACCGGTTGACCGGTGTCAGAAGAGTTACACCCCTAGCCACAACACCGAAGCAGTGAGCAGTATCAGACTCCACCGCGAGCAGCAGTTGCACCACCTCTGTTGCAGCCGTGTGCAGCATTTGATTCAGTTGTGACCATGTAGCAGAGGCTTCAAGTCTCAGCAGCCTTATCTCTTTGTAACAACTGTGAGCATCAGCCTCGCTCCAGCCGTGAGCCTCAGTTTCCTTTTCTTGGATAATCACTGCATTTTTTGTAGCCCACATGTTTTTCTTTAACTGAAGCCTGTATTATTTGGGCTTGGCTAGGAAACCCATTCCATGTGACTACGCTCAGTCTTTTAGATCTAAGGTTGATTATAGCAAGGCCTAATTCTGTCAAAGAAAAACAAAATGTAATTTTTGGTATTTAAGGTTTGCTCGGCGAAGAAAGCATTATTATTTTTGTTGTTTGTGAGGATCATTTTGTAAAATTTTTTATTCTCATATATTTAATATTGGAAATTATAATCTAAATATAAGATATTTTTTGATATTAGATAATTTTTTTTATATTATCATTTAAAAAAACACAAAAAATAAAAAATATTCTTTCAAAAATTCATTTAAATATTTTGATTTTTATATATAGTCAAGTCTCTTAAAAATTATAAAAAAAATCATATTTTCACTCTCTCTCACACACACATATATACACTGTATAATTTAGCATTTTCAATATAAAAAATTCAAGAAAATATTTTCCATGCGTATTGGATTTAATAACTAATTTAGCACAATAAATTGCTATTTCTAGCACAAAAGAGCATTTAAGTGCATATAGGATCATATATAGAGAAATATATCTGAATTAGTTTTAATCTTTATCGCATCTGATTTTTAGAAATTAAAAAAAAAAAAAGTCCATAAGGACCAACCCTTTGAATTAGCTGTAGTTGGACATATCAGCAAACTCCAACGTAAAAGGGTGATAATATCTTCCCTTTTACGTAATCCGGTCCGCACCATAGAATCTCTGTTGACTAGTTAGGGTTCCTAGTAACCATAATAACATGGAAATGAGAGGGTGGTTGAGAAAAAAATAATTAAAAGGAATCAATAATATATATATTTTTTTGCCAAATCAAACATTAACTCAATATTAAAACTTATTCTTAACATAACGAGAGCCTTTTATAAAATCAACCAAAATAAAATATCAAAATGAATCCCAAATTAATAAACTTAATGTTAAATGATTAAATTATAAATAAAAAAAGTCAAATGATAAAGTTTTTTAAAAAACATTATGGTTAAGTATTATAACTCATAATGTGTGTTCCTTCTATATTGTATTTTTATTGTTTTTTTAATATTTCACCCATGTTGCATTGCCCCGCATGTTTATGATTTTGATGATGTCCCAAAATCCAAGTAGCTTAGAAATAAGGCTCCCGGGTTGAATAATTAGTTAATCAGTTGGTCTTAAGGTTGTTAAAATCGTGATTTTGACACGGCACGAAAAAATACAAAATAAACTCGGATCGTAAAATCGTAATCTAATTTTAAAATCAATTAAAAAAATACATGCTTCAAATAAAAATTCATACATAATTCAAGCACCTTAAAATATGTCGCCCCCGACATGGAGGAGGCCTTAAAAAATAATCAAAACATGGAAAAGAAACGGATTTCGCATCTTATTCTTTGATGGGGAAAGGTCTTGTTTAAGGAGTCGCCACCTAGTATTATGGTCACTAGGAACCCTAACCGGTCAACAGAGATTCTATGGTTTGGGACCGATTAAGTAAAAGGGAAGATATTATCACCACTTAAATGTCTCCGCCTCGAGGCAAATGCATTGTTAGTTTTGTTTTAAATTACTAAATGTTTATTAGTTTACGCTTTGATAATTTGCTTTTAATATTCCCGACTCAGCGCCATGAATATTCGATCTCGAATAATTCCAACTCGGCATTGGTAAAAATTCCGCCCCAAATAATTCCAACTCGCGTTGGTAAAAATTCCACATTAAATAATTCCAACTCAGGCGTTGGTAAAATTCGTGAGCTACCAAAAAAAATTAGATCAATATTTTTTTCTTACTCTAGTGCCGAAAGTGAATAAATAAATAAAAATAAATTTATTTTTAAGCATGCACATATTTTCTATTTTTTAGCTAAATAAAATAAAATACAACGAATAAAAAAAAAAATAAATTTAAACCGATATTTTTATTCTTGACTCTAGCGTCAGTGAATAAACTAATAAATTTATATTGTCTTTATTCATGCATACATTTTTATTTTATTTTTTTACTTTTTTATTTTTTTTATTTTTTTTATTTTTTGTTATTTTTGGGATGGGGCCCACTCATTACATGGGTCAAATTTTTGGACCCAGTAGCCTTTTACCGGTCACCAGCCCAAGCCGACCGTGTGGCTTTTACCCGCTAGCATGAGTGAATTGTTCACGCACGCGGCTCCGATTATTATGTAATTATATTTCTAATGCACGTGTTGGGGAATTATTTTGCAAAAGTGGAGACACTTACCCGGAGCAAGATGGAGGCGATGGCGTCTTTGTTCCTCTCTTCGTTTTTTAAGCTTCTTCCTCTGGTTTTGGAAGTGGGGCTCGAGAAGAGGAAGCCGATTGTGATCTTTGGTGCTCTGGCTATGGGTTTCTTGTTTTCCTGTCCTCCTCTTTGCGTCCTTTTTCTTGTTTTTTGTGTTATTCCCTGTCTTCCTCGGTCTCTCTCCTTCGTATGTCCCGGTTGCCCTGTCTTGCTCTGTTTTCCCCCTGTCTTGCTCTGTTTTCCCCCCGTTGTGTTCCTGTTTCCAGTGTTCTTTCCCCGTTGTGTTCCTGTTTCCGTGTTCTTTCCCCCTCCTTCGGTTTGTTCCATGCCCTCCTGTCTTCGTCGCTCTTGCTCTCTCTTTTTTTCATCCTTCTTTTTGTCCCTACTCCCGGTTTTGCTCCTTTTTTTTGCCTCTGGTTTTCGGGTCTTTCTTTTTCCAATCTCCACCCCCCCTGTTTTTGCCTTCTTCCCTTTTGTTTTCCAGTTTTTCTTCCCTCTTTTTTCCCCTGTTCTCTCCGTCTTTTTCTGGTTTTTCGTCCCCTTTTCACCAAAAATCCCCCTGTGTGCATGGACTATCTCCGGCTTTTATAGCCAGAGAACAAAACCGCTTTCTTCAAGCCATAAATTGTGTTAATTGCGGGTGTAACGGTGTGCGGCGGTGGGCGTCCATTTCGCCGGGAAGAAGATGAACGATGAGAGGAAAAACAACCCCCGTTTTGGTGTTGTGTTTTGATCCTTGACATTTTGCATTTTTGCAATCCGGTCCTTGGGTAATTTGTAATTGAACCCCCTGCATCTCGGGCACCATTTACACATTGGTCCTTGGGTTTTAATTTCTTTCAAATTTGACAAGAATCAGCCCTATACTTTGATAATGTTTCAATTAAGTCCCTGATTTTATTAATTTAATTAAATCCAAGTCCATTTAAGTCTCAAAACTTATAAATTCTCCAATTAAACCCTTAATTGGATTTATTAAATTAATTCTAAGCTCAATTAAGTCTCAAAACTTATCAATTCTCCAATTAAACCCTTAATTGGATTAATTAAATTAATTCCAAGCTTAATTAAGTCTCAAAACTTTATTAATTCTCCAATTAAACCCTTGATTGGATTAATTAGATTAATTCCAAAGTTTAATTAAACCTCAAAACTTTCAATCATGTTGCCCTTAACCCAAATTTTAATTCATTCTTCATTTATTTCATTTTACTTATTTTTCTATCATTATTATTATTTTTTTCCATCATCAATTTTTTTCAGTAAATGAAATAATAATAATAATTAAAATAGGTCAAAAATTGGGTTATGACAAAATACATGCTTCAAATAAAACTTTATAATTGTAATTAAATTTTTGTTAAAAAAAAGTACCAAATATTTTTGTTGAATTCAATAATGCCAAGAGATTACCTAAGATAAAACAACTTCCTAAATAAACCAAATATTTCTCAGACATAGCACATTTATATTGTCGCACGTCACCCGCGCGGCGTCGTCTGGCAATTTTTCTTTATGCATTTGCGTTACTTGATTTGATTCGTTGGAGTCGCCACCTAGTAATTTATTGAAGGCTACTAGGAAACCGGATGTACTGGTCTTGTCAGAGATTCACAGGTAAAGGACTGGTTGTGGTTAGAGAATGTATTAGCACCCCTAACACACCCTACCTGAGGTAAGCTGCTTCGCGAATTTGATGTGTTTAAAGAAGTTTTAATAATTGTTTTTTCATCGGATATTAGAAATACAACTTACGTATAAGTTAAGAATTCTTGACCGTGATCCAATCAAAATATTAAATTCTTCTTTAATCTTTGCAATTTTATCATAAAAAATAAATAAATAAAAAACATTCATAAACAAAATACAAACAACACATCCATTTTCACTATCCTTTTCTTTTTTCTTTTCTTTTCTTTTTCTTTTTTTCTTTTTTGTTACATCCACACTACAAATTATAAAAATTCAAAACTAAACAAAAATTACATTAAACAATTTAAAATTACAAAACAGCCCCTCAAAATCCATAACAGTGCCGGGAAACCTTCTGGACCTGCATGAACAATGGCGGCGCGTGAACCCACACGCCACCGCGAGAAAGGCCGGAAAACGGGTGGGTCTGGCTCAGCTTCCTTTCCTTTTCCCTTCTCTGCCGGTGGTGACACCCACCGCCACCTGCAAAAGAACAAAAACCCAACACATAGTAGGTTTCAATCCATTTTAGTCTAGATTTGCTTCTCTCCCTTCTCATTTTCAGATCTGCTCCTCTCTGCATATTTTTTTTTGTTTCCTCTTCTTCTGTTTTAGATGGCCGGTGGTTGTGGGGGGAGCTGTCGGTGGTGGTCGCTGCGTTGATGGTCTTAACTCCTGTTGGTGGCAGCGGTGGTCGACTGGTTCTCGGCCTTCTCCTTCCTCTGATCTGGTGGTTGTCGTCTGTGGCCGCTGAAGCCGCGGTAGAGATGAGCTTGCTGGCGGTGTTGAGGCTGAGGAATGGACATATCGGTGGGTGTCGGTGCTGGTGCTGTTGCTGAGGGAAGGAAATGCTGGAGGTGGCTGTTCACGGTGGCTGATAGGGCGATCGTGGGTTCTGATGTGGGTGTGGCGGCAGTGAAGGGGAGAAAGGAGAAACGAGTTGGGTTCTATGAGAGGGGTCCGGCTGCTGGTCTGTAGGGGGTAGGTTGAGAGAGGAGAGGAGGGTGACTGAGAGGCGTTGCTGAGAAGATGAAGGGGAGAGGTTCGTGGCTGTGGTTGGGGTTGTCTAGCAGAGAGAATCAGCTGCAAGGGGAAGGCTTCGGTTGTTAATGAGGGAGAAGGTTTGGAAGAAAAATGGCCGGGTAGGGGCGGCGGCTCCCAGAGAAAAGAGAAAGAAAGGGGGCGCCGCCCCCTTTGAAAATAACTGCTTTTAGGGTTAGGGATTTCTTTTTTTCTTATGTTTCAAAATTGCCCCCCTCTCTTGTGTGTGTTGAAGACCAATATTTATAGGCAAAAATATTGCTAGGTTTTCAAACTTGGTCCCTTAACTTCTTTTTTGTAAATTTTGATTTTTCTTATTTTTTTTGTATTTTTTGAAAACGAGCAATATCAACATCGACTCAATGAGGAAAATCAATGATTTTAAAAATAACACATTAAAAGTTGAACGCGTTCCAAATACCTTTGAAAAATTAAATTCTTTTGAGACGATGCTAAAAATGCTAAAAACGATGAAAATGTATTAAAAACGTATTTTTTTGGATTTTCAATGTTTTTGCTATTTTTGGATTTTTTCTGAAAATTTACCAAAACATAGGTCAAAAATTGGGTAGCAACATATATGATGAAAAAACAATTAACATTAACTTAAAAAAAAAGGGGGCTCAGGATTATACTATAGACTGAGAACTATTATTATGGATTCAAAAAGTGATTTCATTTTAGATCTCTTAATTTCTCGTTTTGCCTTTCATTATGGATTCATCTTCTCTTCTGCAACATCTCTTCTTTCTCTTTTTTTACTTTTTTCACCTCAAACCATGCTTTTCATTCTTTCTCCTACTTTTTGTATACCAGATCAATAGATGAGAGTGGATAAACCAAATCAACAATCCATACCAGATCTCGATGCTAATCTGAATTATGACCAAAAGCATCATGAAAGGAGAGATTCCTACAATATGGAAGCCAGAATTTTGAAACCAACTGAGGAGGGGGTTAACTACTGTAGCCAGACTTTTCACCAGGCACCACTGAAAAGGGCCTTGCAAATCTTTTAACTACTGTAGCCATGTATTTTTCCTAGTGCTTTGCAAAAGGTGAAAAACAGAGTAAGAAATAATTAACAGTGTGCATTCTAGATCATGATGTTTTTTGCAGGAGGTGAAAAAATATAAACAGAATAACTTATCTGGTGGAGACTTGAGAGACGCTGGTCACGTCACTGTTGGTGCTCCGGTCACGCCGGTCACTTCCATGGTGCTCCGCAAGAGGTGATAAACGGTGGCTAGTTTTCTCGACGCCGTCGATGATGGAAAAACAAAAAAGAAGAGGGTTGTTGGAGTCTGGTGGTGGTTAATTGTTGGAACTTGGAAGGCTGAGAGAAAGAGACTAAGGTTTAGAAATTTAGGGATTTCAATTTTGTTTTGTGTGTGTGGGAGTGGGACAATGGGAGGTAAAGTGAAAGTAGTAAAGAATGACAGAACGTGATTTTGCTTTGGTTCAGTAATAGCAATATGCCAATAGTCGCTGGACACCTAGAGCAATAAGCCAACAGTAATGACATTTTATGTTCTATGATAAAATCGTTCAATTGGCAGTGAAATCGTGATTTTACACGATTTCACCCGATTTTAACGATTTTACCTGATTTTAATTCGATTTTATCTATTTTTGAGTTTTATGAACGATTTATCATTCAGCACGTGAAGAACGAATTTGTTTTTATATTTTAAAAGTATTTAAAAAATTATTTTTTTAGTTTTAAATTAATATATTTTAGTGTCTTCATATTATTTTAATATAATGAAATCAAAAATAATTTTTAACAATAAAAAATATTATTTTAATATATTTTCAAATAAAAAACACTTTAAAAAGCTACTAGAACCATACTATCAAACAGTACCTTTCCTAAATGAAACATGAGACCCACGCTAAGGTAATATATTACACATGCATAGGTAATAAACAGCTAGCCATAAAGGCTCGATTCCAATATTGGTGATATTATGGGACTAAAATATTAATTTGCTAGACTAACCATATTGTAAATAAATTGTTAAAGGCACGTGGAGAAGAAAAGGATCACATGTGGGCTGCTGTTATGTCAAAAGGCACGTGGAGACTTCATTATTTTACTTAGAGGACAGAGTAGAAAACGAGAATTTTATCAATGGAAGGGAGCATCTCTGAGCTTAATTCCTCTTCATCTCTTTCATGCTCTTTTCAACAGGCATCCCCGTCATGTTCGATCCTATGATATTGCACTGTTTTTCATTGTATAATTGGTACCGAGTCTATAAAAGGAGGGGGTATGTATGCATCATACTAAGAATTTCCAGTTCCAAGGCTAGCTGGTGACCTGACATGAACATGCAACTACGAGGAAATTATTGTGAGGGAAAAGCCATGGATAATACAACTAACTTTAGAACGGCGAGTAGGTTCCGATGGACCTGCTTTGTTAGGACAAAAGAGTATAGTTTTCCGTATGAGACAAATGAAACAAATGAAAGAGAAAAGTATAAATGGTAACTAGTCCTCTAATGACAAAAGAGTTGAGTTTTCCGTATGAGACAAATGAAACAAATAAAAGACTCTCTCATATAGACACACACTAGTATATTTTTCTACGATATGCTGTGGATCTTATTATTTTTTTAAAGAATATAAAGATTTTTTTTAGTAATATTATTAAATCAAATGATCTTAAAACCTGCTAACCTGACTCCTTACCGAGTTTGAGTTTCGAATTGAATTTCGTGTAGGAGCTGACTCAAAGTGAATCATTCAATTTAATGGATCCAAAGATAACTTGAATGAACGATAAAAACATGACATACCTTTTAAAAAACATTTTAAAACAACAATTGTTTTTTAATATTTTGACAATACCAGATTGAATCATCACCCTGCAACCTGGGTCATAAACTTTAATGAATTTAATAACTTTTTTGTTTTTGTAAATTATTTTTATTTAATTTTATAATAAAATTAGATACTTGTAAAATTAAGCACCAACTCTAAAAAAATATATTTATTGAAAATCATAATAACTCCATAAAAAAATTAGATACTTGTAAAATTAAGCACCAACTCTAAAAAAATATATTTATTGAAAATCATAATAACTCCATAAAAAAATATATATATAAATTATATTTCTCAATCAATTTAGAAAAATTCTAGTTGAACATATGCATAAGATTTGCCGTGTTTTGTCACGCACGTGTTCGGAACTTCAAACCTTAATATAGGTGCAATTTCCGTCAATATACAATAGAGAAGAAACAAATAGAAATGTTAATCTGGATTTTGTACCTTAAGTACGTTTGATATCATCTATTATTTTGGCTTTAATTGGTTTATAAAGTTTGAACAACAAAACTAAAATATTAATTATATTAAATTACATCGTTGGAGCTGTATTCAGTTAAGGTTCGTTGGAAATTACTATTTAGAAATTAATGATTTGGATTTTCTAATACAGAAAAATAACCATCAATTTTCTTTTAAAAAAAATATAACCATTCACAAACTTGATGAAATGAAATCATATATATTTAAACTCAAACCAACGGTCCATACTCTATATTTTACATACATCATGTTACTCCTAACTGGAAGTGAACTCAATCCTGTCTAGTATGTCATTCTTTATTTAATTACCTTTCAGGAAATGTTGGAAATTGACATTACCAGAAATTC
The DNA here is from genome assembly GCA_015852605.2 of Populus deltoides. Lineage (NCBI taxonomy): Eukaryota > Viridiplantae > Streptophyta > Magnoliopsida > Malpighiales > Salicaceae > Populus > Populus deltoides. The sequence continues at coordinate 17,673,899 of CM027580.2, forward strand.
GCTTAATACCAGCGGCATTACCGGCCGAATATACTTCGGGTAATTTAAGGTCGCCATTACCGACCGAATTTAATACCGACGGCCAAATTCAGTCGGTAGTTACCGATGGAATTACGGATGGAATGTTGAGAATTAAAAAAAAAGGGCGGTTCGCTTATATGGAGGTTTTTGCGGGTGATTTTTACCGACGGAATCACCGAGGGATTCAAAACGGCGCAATCGTGCGGTGGCGTAACCGATTCACCGTTTACAATGCCGATGGAATCACCGAGAGATTCAAAACGGCAGATCCGTATGGTGACGTGCCCTGTTTATCGTCAGACTAGCCGACAGAATCACAGACGGAATAATGTCGTCGGTGAATCCGTCGGCAAAAGTTAATATATCCCCTCTCTGCCTCCCCTCCCCTATTTCTCCTTCTTCTTCCCCATCTCAACTCTCCCCAACCGCAAACAACCAAACCCCCCTCCCCGCCCAAAAAAAAATCTCCCTTTTTTCTCAAAGACAACAAGTCATATTTCTTGAAGTCTTCTCGTCACAACATCCGGTGTTCGATTCTTGACGATTTCTATCGATTTTGTAAGTAATTCTATCTTTTAAAATTTTAACATTTAAATGTCAATTTTATTGTTTTGTTAGTAGATGTACATGTTTTATTGTTATTTCTCAAACAAACTTGTAGTATATGAATGTATAATTTTATACTTGTTATGGTTTGTTTTAGATTTTATAAGATTGTATTTGTTTGTAAATTATTGAAAATTTATTGAATTACCGAATTACATGTGTTGTTTTGAAATAATTAATAGCTTGTTTAATGGGTCCGTTTTAATTTTTATCATCAATGGTATTGCGGAGTTGTAATTTCCGTAAATTGATATATATGTATTAATTTGTATGGACGTTGATAATTGATAATGAATATTTAATATTTATGAGAAGTTATAATTGGTTTGTTGGATCATCTCGAGGTAAACCAATATTTTTGCAAATTTATTTACCTAACATAGTTAATTAATACATGTTGTCATCATAATTTTATAGATGTTCGATAGAAGTCATGGATGATCGTTCATGGATGTATCGAGATTCACCCCAAGGATTGCGGAAGATGGATTATTGTAACGGGGTTCAGGGTTTTATTAATTTCACAATATCTATTCCCAGAAATTTTACTAGAGGCGGTATTAGGTGTCCATGCAATAAGTGTCAAAATAAAAAGTATCTGCATCCAGATGTTGTAAAATACATCTTCTACACAAAGGGTTTATGGAGAATTACCAGTGTTGGTATGCACACGAAGAAGTATTTGTTAGTAAGAGGAGAATGGGAGAAAGGGTGGTCGGGTCAACTTCTAGTGCTAGCAACGTGCATGAAGGGGTAAATGACAACACTAATCCTTACAGGAATATGGTTATGGATGCAATGAGAATGAATCAAGGCAATGTCAATCAATGTCCAATTATAGAAGAAGAATCTAATGCAGATACAGCTAGGTTTTTTGATTTGTTGAAAGATTCTGACGAACCCTTATGGGATGGTAGCACTTAACCACGGTAAATTATCGGCCGTAGCACAGGTGTTCACCATCAAGTCAAATCACGGGTTGAGTGAGGTCGGTTATGACAAGATTATTAAATGGGCGAGAAGCATTTTACATGAGTCGTTAATCATGAATCTACAGTTGGAAAAATGAAAGTTGATTTTTCAAGGATGAATGAAGTCATCAATGCTAGGGATATTTTGGTGACAGGAACAAGAGATGTAGTGTTCGCATTTAAATATATTGTATTAGAAAATAATATAAAATTATTTTTGATACTATATTAAAAAAATTAGTTTAATCAAATGGTTTAAACTGTTAGTTAATATTTTCAAATATAATTTTTATTATTCTCTAAAATAAAATTACTAGATGAATTTATATCATATATTTTTGTTTTTATTTTTTTATACCGTTGATTTTTTTTATTTGTTTTTTTAACACCGTCACTATATTGTGAGGGTGATTATACCATCCCAAATAGTTGCATGGAAAAATCTATACTACGAACTTCTAGTTCCAAGGCTAGTGACCTCACATGAACAGCGTTGCTGGGGAAAAACACACACACCCTCTTCGACTATCTAGCTTTACCACGTGCCAACGCCCATGTCAATAATTCAGTATGAGGTCAAAAGAGTTGAGTTTTCTTTGTATAAATGGTAATAAGTCCTCTGATGACAAAGGAGTTGAGTTTTCTTATGAGACAAATGAGACAAATGAAAGAGAAAAATACTGACTTCTTACATATGCATAAGATTTGCCGAGTTTTGTCACGAAAAATACGTAATTCTAGTTTTACTGTTTATAAAGTTTGAACAATAAAACTAAAAAATTATTATATTAAATTAAAAAATTAATTATACTTGAATGATCTTGGAACTATTCCTGACGAAACAAGCCGAAGAAACTCTACGATTACATCCTTCTGCACCATTGATTCCAAGAGAGTGGAGGAAGAGATGCCAAGTTGATGGATACGACATTCACGTCAGAAGTAAAGTATTGATTAATGCATGGGCAGGTTGTTTGCCATAGCCACCATTTTGATGGAAACCTATTGATGGTTTGAAGCCTGAAAATCTTGACATGACTGAGTCTCTTGGTGGCGCAATTAAAAGAAAACGACATCTTAAGTTAATTTTCATTTAAAATTCAAAAAAATATTTTCGGGACACGAGGAGATAAATATTTAAGTTGCAAAAGATAAAAATACCAGAAAAATAGCTAGATTGAAGTATGCTGATAAGATTGGTTGAAGAAAGACTTAATTTAAAGCAAAATTTAAGGTTGAAATCCAATTCGACCAAAATTAAAAGAATTTATTAGGTTCAATGACTTAATTAAACTTTTCATGTATTGGGAAGATTTCATCAGAGACTCAATTAATGAAAAATAAAATTTGGGGTATTAATTCAGATCAATTCGCAAAGATTAGGGATATAATTGGAGCTTTAGAAGGTTAAATTGATGCAATCATGGTTGTAATTGTAGGAAAATTACAGTTTGAAGGCTAATTAAGGATAAATTGAACAATTCCAAAATCAAGGATCAAAGTGAAAGAGAAATGTGTGGACTGTAATTAATTAAAAATCAAGGATAAATTTAAAGAAATTAGAATTTTGAAGCTCAATTATAATAAAATTAAAAATATTAAAACCAAGATAAAAGATAATGCCAAAATTAACATGACCAGGGATTAAATCTTGAATAATCAATTCAAATTGTCCTAATTCAATGAAAATAGAAGGAGCCTAGGCACCTTCCCCACCTTCTATAAATAGGGGGAGAGGACAGAACTGAAAAACCCACACCCACACACTGCGTTCGCAATCAGTCCAACCAAAACCAGAGGGAATTCCCTTGTCCCACTTTTCCTCCCCTGTTCCAGCAAAAAACACCATTTCTCCTCCCCTACAGCACCTAGTACACCACACGAGAACACCACCAGCATCCTATTCCAGCCAAAAACAACAATCAGAGACCCTGACCCTGTCACTAATTAATATTTGTTTTTCAGAATAGAGCAAATGTTGATCTCCCTACCCGTTTTTTTAACCATCCTTCTCGTTATCTCCATTTTATGGACATGGACGAAACTTATTAAAAGCAACAAGTCAAGTTCAAATCCACCTCCTGGGCCGTGGAAATTACCCTTTATTGGAAACCTTCACCAGCTAGTTCACCCTCTGCCCCATCATCGCCTGAGGGACTTGGCCAAGAAATTTGGACCTGTCATGCAACTTCAAGTTGGTGAAGTTTCCACTGTCATTATTTCTTCATCAGAAGCGGCGAAAGAAGTGTTGAAAACCCATGAAATCAACTTTGTTGAAAGACCTCATCTCGTAGCTGCAAGCGTCCTGTTCTACAACCGTAAAGACATTGCATTTGCGCCGTATGGCGAATATTGGAGACAACTAAGAAAAATTTCCATATTAGAGCTTCTTTCGGCAAAACGTGTACGATCATTCAAATCTATTAGGGAAGAAGAGGTATCTAATTTTATTGCTTCCATTTATTCAAAAGAGGGGTCTCCAATCAACCTTAGTAGGATGATATTTTCTTTAGAAAATGGCATCACTGCGAGAACAAGCATTGGTAAGCAATGCAAAAACCACGAAGGTTTCTTACCAATTGTTGGGGAATTGGGGGAGGCACTTGCAGGTTTTCATATGATAGATATATTCCCTTCCTCCAAATTTCTTTACATGGTCAGTCGGGTCAGGTCTAGACTCGAAAGGATGCACAGAGAAGCAGATGAGATACTTGAAAGCATCATCTCCGAGCGTAGAGCCAACTCCGCTTCAGCGTCAAAGATGGGCAAGAACGAAGAGGATGATCTTCTTGGTGTTCTTTTGAATCTTCAAGACCATGGAAACCTTGAATTCCAATTAACAACAAGCACTATCAAAGCAATCATCCTGGTTAGTATATATTTTCGCTTTGTTACAAGCACTAATTAATCAGTTTTTTATAAAAAAAAATATAACCATCCACAAACTTGATGAAATGAAATCACATATATATTTAAATGCAAACCAACGGTCTATACTCTATATTTTTACTTACATCATGTTACTCCTCCTAACTGGAAGTGAACTCAATCCTATCTAATATGTCATTCTTTACTTAATTACCTTTCAGGAAATGTTCAGTGGTGGAGGTGACACTTCGTCAACAGCTTTAGAGTGGGCAATGTCAGAATTGATAAAGAACCCGAGAGTAATGGAAAAGGCACAAAAAGAAGTGAGACAAGTCTTCAATGATCTTGGAACTACTCCTGACGAAGCAAGCCTTCATGATTTAAAATTCTTGAAGTTGATTATCAAAGAAACTCTAAGATTACACCCTCTGCACCATTGATTCCAAGAGAGTGTGGGAAGAGCTGTAATGTTATTAATGGATACGACATCCACGTCAAAAGTAAAGTATTGATTAATGTATGGGCAATTGGAAGAGATCCTAATTATTGGAATGAACCTGAGAGATTCTATCCAGAGAGATTCATCAATGTTTCGACTGATTTTAAGGGTACCGACTTCGAATTCATCCCATTTGGTGCTGGAAAGAGGATGTGCCCTGGCATGTTGTTTGCTACAGCCAACATTGAGTTTGCACTTGCGCAGATGTTATACCATTTTGACTGGAAACCTGCTGATGGATTGGAGCCTGAAAATCTTGACATGACTGAGTCTTTTGGTGGCGCAGTTAAAAGAAAACGAGATCTTAATTTAATTCCCATTCCATATCGTTCACTCGGGGGATAAAAACTGCTAAATCATTTTAGCGCTAAAATATGTTATGAAATAAAAGTTGTCTCAATTATGATTTTTAATATTTATCTTATAATATATGATATAATTTGTCATAACTTAATTTTGTTTGGGTTCCTCAAAATTATCTGTATAGTTTTATTTTTCCTATATTTTTCTTAGATAATCAACTCGAATTAGCCAACGGAGGGTATGCACCGTCACCACCTCTATAAATAAAAGGAACCCATTCCAATCATTTAAGTGATGGTTCAATGGTAAAAGCTTGGGATCAAAAGGTTTGTTCCTTATGTGGTCTCAGGTTCGAGCCCTATGGTTGCTCATATGATGGCCACTGGAGGCTTACATGGTCGTTAACCCGGTGGCCCGTGGGATTAGTCGAGGTGCACGCAAGCTAGCCCGGACACCCACATCAAACTAAAAAAAAAAGGAACCCATTCCAACAAATAGGGGGAGACGACAGAATTGAAAAACTCACACCAAACCCTTCAGCCTATAAACACTCAGTCCAACCAAAACCATAGGGAATTCCCTTGTCCCAGCCGTAAAAAATCATAAAAAATACAGAGCACCACTTTTCCTCACCTATTCCATCCAAAAATACCATTTCTCCTCCCTTACAGCACCTAGTACACCACACAAGAACACCACCAGCATCCTATTCCAGCCAAGAACAACAATCACAGACCCTGGTAGGAGCCATCACAGCCACCGTTTCTTCTCTCCTGGCCTTCATTACTCTACTAAACCCTTGTGAACTTAGCTTACATTTCTAAAACATCAAAAAAAAAAAATTTGTTTCTTTGATATCCAGGATTATAAATTTATATGTTAGACTTATTCTTGATATTGAGTAAAAAGACAATTTCTTTTATTTTTATGTTTTAAATTTAGAATGGCTAGACTTAACCCCTAAAACTATGTTCCACTCTACTCAGGTGGACCAACTTTAATTTTTAATTATTAGAGAGACTAATAGTTAGAAAACCCTTCAGCCCAGAAACACTCTGTCCAACCAAAACCAGAGGGAATTCCCTTGTCCCAGCCGTTAAAAAAGAATAAAAAATACGAAGCACCACTTTTCCTCCCGTGTTCCAGCCAAAAATACCATTTCTCCACACGAGAACACCACCAGCATCCTATTCCAGCCAAAAACAACAATCAGAGACCCTGGTAGGAACCAACACATTACTCCACTAAAGCTCTGCACCAGCAGCAGCAGCGAACTCCAACCGCTTGCCAACAAGACTTAAACCAGTTGACCGGTGTCAGAAGAGTTACACCCCTAGCCATAGCAACACCGAAGCAGTGAGCAGTACCAGACTCCACCGCGATCAGCTGGCACCGCCTCTGTTGCAGCCGTGAGCAGCATTAATTTGATTCAGTTGTGACCAAGTAGCAGAGGCTTCAAGTCTCAGCAGCCTTATTTCTTTGTTTTATCGTTGAAACAACTGTGAGCATCAGCCTTGCTCCAGCCGTAAGCCTCAGTTTGTATTCTAACCAAGAATATTGCTAGGTATGATGCTTTGTCCTTCATGAGCACATCGCATTGATAATGTTAGCCCACCTTTGTGTTTTGTATTCTGTTGATCCAAGTTATGATATGGCAGTATGTTTAGGATGTTAGGGTCGGATGCTATATTTTCTTTGCATATGCATCCCATGATCATGGATTTCTCTCAATTATAAGCTCAAGTTGCAGGCTTTTTAGTTGGTTTTCTTTTTCACCATCATGAACCCCTCATCATATTTATGAAATGAAAATGCCTGCTTTGATATTAAAGTCAAAACAATGAGGTTGTTGTCCAAGGATTGTTGATGTTGTGTTTTCCCTTTGCATGTGAAAATATTTCCCTGCCATTTAAATTTTAGCTCTACATGAACAGAGTTCCTGGACATAGGCACTATGGAAGTTCTTTAAATCATGTATTTTCTTTTCTTGGATAATCACTGCATTTTTTTTTTTTAGCTCACATGTTTTTCATTTTCTTTGATTGAAGCCTGTATATATTTGGGCTTGACTAGAAATCCCATTCCATGCGACTGAACTGAGCCTTTAAAATCTAAAGTTATGTATAGCAAGGCCTTATTTTATATATATATATATATATATATATATATATATATATATATATATATATATATATACACTAGTTACATAACCCGCGTGATGCCGAGGGTTAATTTTTTTTTTCATTAAAAATATCAAAAAAACTAAGATCTAAAAGTGTTAGGTTTCTCTGCAAAGTTATACCCAAGAGTCTTGGGTTTAGCTGCAACGCCTGACCCAAGAGTAATATTTATAATATTAATGATAACATTAAAATTGCATGACCCAAATTTAAGTGGGTCTGGCTGCAATACCAGACTCAATAGCCTTGGATGTGGGTATGGTTGCAAAGCCATGTCATAAAAATGTGATAATTAAATAGATTAATTAAAAAGAAAAAAAAACCAACAGAAATAAAAAAAACTAATGAAGAAAAAGAAAAAAAATCTGAATTAACTGGGTTAACGCGATGTCGCAGGTCAATTTTTTTTCTTGCATAAAAAATATGAAAAAAAGCTAAGATCTAAGAGTGTTAGGTCTTTCTGCAAATATATACCCAAGTGTCTTGGGTTTAGCTGCAACGTCTGACCCAAGAGTAATATTTATAATATTAATAATAATATTAAACTTGCATGACTCGAGTTTAAGTGGGTCTAGCTGCAACATCGGGCCCAAGAGCCTTGGATATGGGTCTGGCTACAAGGTTGTATCATAAAAGTGTGATAATTAAATAGATTAATTAAAAAGAAAAAAAACCAATAGGAAGAAAAAACTAATGAAGAAAAAAAATCTGAATTAACTGGGTTAACCCTTCAAATCAGGTTAACCCATCAAACCTTGGATTCGCGTCATGAAAGTTTGATAACTAAATAGAAAAAAAAAATTGACGGTTTAACCCAGAATTAACTGGGCTAACCCATGAAACCAAGTTAACCCGTCAAGCCCGGGATACGTGTCATGAAAGTTTGATAATTAAAAAAAAAATTTAAAATTAACAAACTAAAATAAACGAAAAAAATTAATTAAAAAGAAAAAAAGCAAAAAAACAAATTTCGGGTTAGCTCGTCAAATCAGGTTAACCCGTCAAACCCGGGATTTGTATCATGAAAGTCTGATAACTAAATTAAAAAAATTAATATTAACAAACTAAATTAAAAAAGAATTCATTAAAAGAAAAAAAAAACACAAAGAAAAAAAAAAAAAAAAAAACCCATAAAGGCATAAAAAATGAAAAAAAATTAACTAAAAACAGGAAAAAAAATTAAAAACAAAAAAAAACTGACTTAGTGTTTCATCGTGGATCGACTATGCACTTGCATGATGAAACACTAATGCATTTTAGTATATCTTATAATAATATAATATAATATAATATAATAATTATAATATATAAGTACAACAAAAGAAAAAGGCAGGGGGGAGATTGACAGGTTACCCAGAATTAACTGGGTTAACCCGTCAAACCAGGTTAACCTCTCAAGTCTGGGATATGTGTCATGAAAGTCTGACAATTAAATAAAAAGAAATTTAACATTAAAAAACTAAACTAAACAAAAAAATTAATTAAAAAAGAAAAAAAATTGGGCTAGCTCGTCAAGCCAGGTTAACCAGTCAAACCCGGGATCTATGTTATGAAAGTCTGATAACAAAATTAAAAAAATAACATTAACAAACTAAATTAAACAAAAAAAAAATTTATTAAAAGAAAAAGGCAAAAAAAACCCATAAAGGCATAAAAAACAAAAAAAATAACTAAAAACGAAAAAAATAAAAACAAAAAAAAAAGACAGCTCAGTGTTTCACTATAGACTACACTATGTAGTGCACAATGAAACACTAATGCATTTTAGTATATGTTATAATAATATAATATAATATAATATAATTATAATATACAAGCACAACGAAAATAAAGGCATGGGGAAAGATTGACAGGTTAACCCAGAATTAACTGGGCTAACCCGCCAAACCCGGGATCCGTATCATAAAATTTTGATAACTAAATAGAAAAAAATTTAACATTAACAAACTATATTAAACAAAAAAAATTAATTAAAAAGAAAAACCAGAAGAAAAAATCTAGGTTAAATCGTCAAACCCGGAATTCATGTCATGAAAGTTTGATAACTAAATACAAAAAAAAATTTAACATTAACAAAAAAAAATTAAACAAAAAAAAACAAAGCAAAAGGAAAAAAAAAAAAAACTCAACCTTTTCACTGTGGACTGCACTATATAGTAAAAGACTGAACAGTTTTAGTATATGTTATACTAACCCATCAAACCTGGGATCCGTGTTATAAAAGTTTAATAACTAAATAGAAAAAAAATTAATATTAACAAACTAAATTTTAAAAAATTAATTAAAAAGAAAAAAAAAGAAAAAAGCAAAAAAAACAATACTAAACAGAAAAAGTTCAATTTAAAAGAAAAAAACAAAGAAAAAAAGCCTACATGAAGAAAAAAACTAATGAAGAAAAATAAAAATAAAATCTGAATTAACTGGATTAACCCTTCAAACCATGTTAACCCGTCAAACCTGAGATTCGTGTCATTAAAGTTTGATAACTGAGTAAGAAAAAAAAATTACGGGTTAACCCGTCAAACCCGAAATTCGTGTCATAGAAGTTTGATAACTAAATAGAAAAAAAAATTAACATTAACAAACTAAATTAAACAAAAAAAATTAATTAAAAAGAAAAACCACATAAAATTTGGGTTAACCCGTCAATCCTGGAATCAATGTCATAAAAGTTTGATAACTAAATAGAAAAAAAATTAACATTAACAAAAAAAATTAAACAAAAAAAATATTCATTAAAAAAAACAAAGCAAATAAACAAAGCAAAAAAAAATAAAAAAAACAGCTCAGCCTTTTCACTTGATCACTGAGAAAAGATTGAGCAATTTTAATATATGTTATAATAATAAAATTATAATTATAATTATAATTATAATTATAATATATAAGGACAATTAAAATAAAAGGCTGGGGAAAGCTAGGTAATTTCCCCATGCCTTTTTAGAGTATTATATATATATATATATCTATATATATATATATATATATATATATATATATATATATATGTGTGTGTGTGTTTTTCTAAAATAAGAATTTTGATGTGAGTAAAAAAACTGAAAAATTGATTTAATTGAGAAAACCAAAAAAATATTAACAAAAAAACCCAATCATAAAAGAAATAATTAATTCTTCACAGCACACAACACAATTAATACAATTAATTCTTCACAGCGCACAGCACACAACACAATTAATACAATTAATTCTTCACAGCACACAGCACAATTAATACAATTAATTCTTCACAGCACACAGCACACAGCACACAGCACAATTAATTCTACAGCAGTAATTCTTCGTTCTTCAAAGTTCAACCACCCTAACCTAAGCTCCCACACCACACCTAACCTTTCCATCTTCATTCTTTAATCATCTTTAGATATATCACCCCAGCAACAACCCTAAGCCTCAACAGCAATAAGATTTCTTCAATTTACAGGTGATTAGTAGAGGCAATAAAGGTGGGTCTGGGCTTTATTTTATGGTTTGGGTTGTTGGTTGTTGCTATGTTTTTTTTTAAAAGGAAAATGGATAAAGAAAGTGACAGTGGGCACTGGACAATGTTTATTGTAGTGGTGATGGTTTGTATTTGAGAGTATGGTTTTCTACGATGTAGGTTTTTGGGTTTGTGATAGTGAGGAGTGATCAATTACTGTAAGAGAACATGATGTGTTTTTGTGGTTCTATAGGAGGCTATTTGCTTGAGAAAAGGCTAGTATGGCTTCAACACTGTCGTTGGGGCTACTGGTGATGAAGATGGGTTTGATTTTGTGGTTTTTGGATGTTAAAAAAAAATATAGGTTTTTTCAGTTTTTGACATAAAAATCCGAACCGAATTTGGTCGGTTGGAACCAGATTCGGTTTGGTTTTGGTTTTTTTAAAAAAAAATTCTATCACTAATTTTTTTTTTTTTTTTTCAGAATAGAGCAGATGTTGCTCTCTCTCCCTGTTCTTTTAACCATCCTTCTCGTTATCTCTATTTTATGGACATTGACAAAACTTATCAAAAGCAACGAGTCAAGTTCAAATCCACCTCCTGGACCATGGAAATTACCCTTTATTGGAAACCTTCACCAGCTAGATCACCCTCTGCCCCATCATCGCCTAAGGGACTAAAATATATTATTGAAATATTATTGAAACCTTCACGGTTAATTCATAAATTATTTTAAATAAAATAAATAATAATCAAAATAATAAAAATCAAAATTAAAAACTAAAATATTTTGGTACTAAAATATATTATGAAATAAAAGTTGTCTCAATTATGATTTTTAAATTTTATTTAATGATATTTGAGTTGTCATGACTTAATTTTGGTTCCCAAAAATTATTTGTAAATTTTTATTTTTTGTTCAAAAAATCCAAAATAATCAGAAATTTAAAATTCAAAAAAATATTTTCAAGACACGAGGAGATAAATATTTGAGTTGCAAAAGATAAAAAAATACTAGAAAAATAATCAAATTGAAGCATGCTAACAAGATGAGTTGAAGAAAGACTTGATTTGAAGCAAAATTTAAGGTTGAATTTCAATTCGACCAAAATTAAAAGAATTAATTAAGTTCAATGACTTAATTAAACTTTTCATGTTTTGGGAGGATTCAATAAGAGACTCAATTGAAGAAAAATAAAGTTTGGAGTATTAATTCAGATCAATTCGCAAAGATTAGAAGATTATGGACATAATTGGAGCTTTGGAAGTTTAAATTGATGCAATCATGGGTGCAATTACAGGAAAATTAAAGTTTGAAGGCTAATTAAAGGTAAATTGAACAATTCTAAAACTAAGGATCAAAGTGAAAGAGACGTGCATATTCAGGGACTGTAATTAATTAAAAATCAAAAGTAAATTTAAAAAAATTAGAATTTTGAAGCTCAATCCATAATGAAATTAAAAATATTTAAAACCAAAACTGTATTGTAAAAGATAATGCCAAAATTAACATGACCAGGGATATAAAAAAAAATATCTTGAATAATCAATTCAAATTGTCCGAATTCAATGAAAATAGAAGGAGCCTAGGCACCTTCCCCACCTTCTATAAATAGGGGGAGAGGACAGAACTGAAAAACCCACACCCACACACTGCGTTCGCAATCAGTCCAACCAAAACCAGAGGGAATTCCCTTGTCCCACTTTTCCTCCCCTGTTCCAGCAAAAAACACCATTTCTCCTCCCCTACAGCACCTAGTACACCACACGAGAACACCACCAGCATCCTATTCCAGCCAAAAACAACAATCAGAGACCCTGACCCTGTCACTAATTAATATTTGTTTTTCAGAATAGAGCAAATGTTGATCTCCCTACCCGTTTTTTTAACCATCCTTCTCGTTATCTCCATTTTATGGACATGGATGAAACTTATCAAAAGCAACAAGTCAAGTTCAAATCCACCTCCTGGGCCGTGGAAATTACCCTTTATTGGAAACCTTCACCAGCTAGTTCACCCTCTGCCCCATCATCGCCTGAGGGACTTGGCCAAGAAATTTGGACCTGTCATGCAACTTCAAGTTGGTGAAGTTTCCACTGTCATTATTTCTTCATCAGAAGCGGCGAAAGAAGTGTTGAAAACCCATGAAATCAACTTTGTTGAAAGACCTCATCTCGTAGCTGCAAGCGTCCTGTTCTACAACCGTAAAGACATTGCATTTGCACCGTATGGCGAATATTGGAGACAACTAAGAAAAATCTCCATATTAGAGCTTCTTTCTGCAAAACGTGTACGATCATTCAAATCTATTAGGGAAGAAGAGGTATCTAATTTTATTACTTCCATTTATTCAAAAGAGGGGTCTCCAATCAACCTTAGTAGGATGATATTTTCTTTAGGAAATGGCATCATTGCAAGAACAAGCATTGGTAAGAAATGCAAAAACCAAGAAGCTTTCTTACCAATTGTTGCCGAATTGACGGAGGCACTTGGAGGTTTTAATATGATAGATATATTCCCTTCCTCCAAATTTATTTACATGGTCAGTCGGGTCAGGTCTAGACTCGAAAGGATGCATAGAGAAGCAGATGAGATACTTGAAAGCATCATCTCCGAGCGTAGAGCCAACTCCGCTTTAGCGTCAAAGATGGACAAGAACGAAGAGGATGATCTTCTCGGTGTTCTTTTGAATCTCCAAGACCATGGAAACCTTGAATTCCAATTAACAACAATTGCTATCAAAGCTATCATCCTGGTTAGTATATATTTTCGCTTTGTTACACGCACTAATCAATCAATTTTTTTTCAAAAAATATAACCAGCCACAAACTTGATGAAATGAAAACATATATATATAGACACACACACACACACACACACACACACAAAGCAATGGTCTATGCTCTATATTTGACTTACATCATGTTACTCTTAACTGGAAGTGAACTCAATCCTATCTAACATGTCATACTTAATTACCTTTCAGGAAATGTTCACTGGTGGAGGTGACACTTCGTCAACAGCTTTAGAGTGGGCAATGTCAGAATTGGTAAAGAACCCGAGAGTAATGGAAAAGGCACAAAAAGAAGTGAGACAAGTCTTCAATGATATTGGAACTATTCCTGACGAAGCAAGCCTTCATGATTTAAAATTCTTGAAGTTGGTTATCAAAGAAACTCTAAGATTACACCCTTCTGCACCATTGATTCCAAGAGAGTGTGGGAAGAGCTGTAATGTTATTAATGGATACGACATCCACGTCAAAAGTAAAGTATTGATTAATGCATGGGCAATTGGAAGAGATCCAAATTATTGGAATGAACCTGAGAGATTCTATCCAGAGAGATTCATCAATGTTTCGACTGATTTTAAGGGTAGCGACTTCGAATTCATCCCATTTGGTGCTGGAAAGAGGATGTGCCCTGGCATGTTGTTTGCTATAGCCAACATTGAGTTTCCACTTGCGCAGATGTTATACCATTTTGACTGGAAACCTGCTGATGGATTGAAACCTGAAGATCTTGACATGACTGAGTCTCTTGGTGGCACAGTTAAGAGAAAACGAGATCTTAAGTTAATTCCCATTTCATATCGTTCACTCGTGGGATAAAAACTGCTAAATTATTTTAGCGCTAAAATATATATTATGAAATAAAAGTTCTCTCAACTATGATTTTTAATATTCATCTTATGATATATGATATAATTTGTCATAACTTAATTTTGTTTGGGTTCCTCAAAATTATCTGTATAGTTTTATTTTTCCTATATTTTTCTTTGATAATCAACTCGAATTAGCCGAGGGAGGGAATGCACCGTCACCATCTCTATAAATAAAAGGAACCCATTCCAGCAAATAGGGGGAGACGACAGAATTGAAAAACTCACACCCACACACTGCGTTTGCAAAACCTTCAGCCTATAAACACTCAGTCCAACCAAAACCAGAGGGAATTCCCTTGTCCCAGCCGTAAAAAATCATAAAAAATACAAAGCACCACTTTTCCTCAGCTATTCCATCCCAAAATACCATTTCTCCTCCCTTACAGCACCTAGCACACCACACGGAACACCACCAGCATCCTATTCCAGCCAAGAACAACAATCAGAGACCCTGGTAGGAGCCATCACAGCCACCGTTTCTTCTCTCCTGGCTTTCGTTACTCTACTAAAGCCTTTGGAACTTAGCCTACATTTCTAAAATATCAAAAAAAAATTATTTTTTTAATATTCGGGATTATAAACTTATATAAGAAGTAATCTTAATATTAAATAAAAAAATAATTTCTTTTATTTTTATATTTTAAATTTAGAATGGTTAGACTTAACCCCTAAAACTATATTCGACTCTACTCGGGTTAACCAACTTTAATTATTAGAAAGAACAATAGCTAAAAAACACAACAATATTTTAATTTGAGAGAATATTTTTTTTTAACTTATAAGAATGTTCTTTCCCCCCTTCATCTCAATATATATATATATATATATATATATATATATATATATATATATATATATATATATATATTGTGGACTAAGTGAAAGAAAATAAGATGATGCATATGAATGAAATAATGGACCTTAAATTGTTTAATAAATATTAATCTTAAAATTTTATTGATCAATTTAAAAAAGTAGTTTTTTATTTAATAATGGTAGACATAAAAGATTTGCGATAATTAAAAGTGTGTTTAGAAAATTAATCCTCTCTCTATCCCCATAATTTTACGATTTATGCCATAAGATACTTAAGTGAAAATAATTAAAGGTTAAGAGAAACATATTTTTCTTTGTCAAATTACATTTAAATTTTATTTTCTTAAAGGCTTTCTTTAAATAATTATTTGAATATAACAATCTTGAAGTTCTAAGATTACAATATTCTGTGTGTTTTATAATTGATTGACTATATTTACAGTTAAAGAATTATTTACACAAGAATGACCATCTTTAAATAATTGATTGTTATTTGAATATAACAATCTTGTATTTATTCAAAGCTAACTTTAAATATTTTCATGAATAATATTTTATATAGACACATGGCATAATTTAGCATTTTCAATATAAAAATATCAAGAAAAATAGTTTTTATTTTGCATGCATATTAAATTTAATAACTAAATTATTAAAGTTACGAGAACTTAACCTAAATTTTAAAAGCATCAAAAAATTATTTTGGTTCTTTTAATATCCGGGATTATGAATCTATATGTAATATGTATTCTCAATATTGAGTAAAAAGATAATTTCTTTTATTTTTATGTTTTAAATATAGAATAGTTAGGTTTAACCCATAAAACTATGGTTCACTCTACTAGAATAGACCAGCTTTAAATATTAAACAGATCAACAGTTAGAATACGAAATAATACTTTAGATTGTCTCAGATAAATAAATAATACAGTTTATATTAGATAAAATATATTAGAGATGATATGTTCTTTTTATATATAATCAATTTTTTTGTCTAGACTCTAAAATCAATTAAGATAATTAAGATTTTTAATTATTAAAATATTAGATAACAACTTTTTGTTGTTTTTTTTTTTACTGATAATAGCTTAAAGAGATTGGTTAGGTGATCAAAAAGGCATGTTTTTTTTTTTTTTTGTAATCGTAGATAAAATCGAGGCATGTTCTTTCCTTGATTTCATGAGTTCAAGACTTAGTGTTAACATTCAAAATAAAATCAATTTCTTTTAACACATCAAGCCAATATTTATTTATTTATTTATTTATTTTTAATATAAAATAATTTATATAATTGATTAGTGTTCTTTAATTGTTGGTTTGTTTTGGGTTCTTAACACTGTTGTAACCTATTTCCAGTTCATTCAAATATTTATTTTTTTATTTTCAAAAATTGATTAATTAACACAGCAGCCTTTTTTCTCTCTTGACAGTTGAAAACACAACAGCGCTTTCGGTAGCAGTAGACGAGGAAGCAGCAGCTCCTCAGCAAAACACGCGCGCACAGTCGACGCGAACCAGCAGAGTTTTCTCTCCTTCACAGCAGCAGCAGCACACACGAAAAGGAAGTCTATTTTCAACGCAAACAGCAGAAAAGAAGCAGTAGCTTTAGTTTCCAAAATTACAAGCAGCAGCCTTGTTTAATTTTATTGACAGCAAGAATGTTCTCCCAGCAAGCAGCTTCAAAACAATTCAGTAGCTTCCATAAGAAACAGCAGTTACTAGCAGCGCCAAGGTTAACGTGAAAAGACGGCATAGACAGTAACAGCAGCCTTCTCCTTTCATGACAGTAGCAGCGCAGCAGCAGCAAACACACAGACGCGTGGCAGTAGAAGAATCTCCTCCAGCAGCAGCTGCTCAAAACAGCAGTAGTCCAGCAGCTCCTTCCCGCAGTACGTGTCCAAATCAGCAGTAACATTCCCTTGCAGCAGCAGTTGCTTTAAGCGGGAGCAGCAGAAACATGCTTCCTCCCAGCAGCAACTCAGTTCAAGCAGCTGTCTTTATTCACAGCAGGATATTTTCCCAGTAGAAAATTTCCAGCAGATTCATCTTTGAAATTCTCGTACCACGGCAAGAGGATGCGCGACATAGCAATGACTCAATGTGAGTCCATTTATCTTAAACATTCTTTGTACCCACGCTTTGCAGCGAGACTAGACAATTTTTTTAACAAAGAGCAAAAAAAATATAATAAATTATTTATGATTAATAGGTAAAAACGCTAATTAGAGCTAAGCCAAAATGAGATATCCATCAAACCCGTGGTCTAAATTATGTGACTAAAATAACCTGATTAAAAATAAAAAAAAATTATAAAGCTTAATTTTTTTAAACTCGTAATCCGAGTTATTAAACATGAAGCACCTAATTTAGAAAAATCATGAAATCCAATTTTAATGAAAAAAAAAAAAGAATGAAATTGAAGAAAAAAAATCTTATCACACAAAATAATTTTTAAAAATAGCAATTTAAAAAATTAGGATCATCACTATAATAACTATTATTAATAAATAATATCATCACTATTACTGTTATTATTATCACCACTATTATCATTTCCATCATTATTCAAGTCGTTGTTAGTCTTCTTCTTCTTCTTCTTCTTCTTATTATTATTATTATTATTATTATTATTATTATTCTTACCACCACCATAATTATTGCTAATATTATTATTATTAGTAGTAGTAATAATAGCAAAGATTCCTATTAATATTATTGTTATTTTAACAGTCAACACCATAATTATCATCATCATCATCACAACAATTGTTATAAGTATTTTTATTATCATCATTGTTATTCTTCATCTTCTTCTCTCCCATATTATTATTATTATTATTATTATTATTATTATTATTATTATTATTATTAGTAATAGCAGCAGTAGTGTTATTAACATCACAACACTACAACAACTACTATTATTATTATCATCACTTTCTTACAACAACTAACATTACAATTATTATTTTTATTAGCATCATCATTATTATTAATATTACCATGATTATTATTACAATTATTATTGTTACTATTATTATTATTATTATTGAAAAAATAAAAACCATGAACTTGATTTGAAAGATAGAATTGAAAACTATAACAACTATGAGAAAAATAGCCAAGGAAAACAATAAGAAATTAAAAAAAAAAGATCAAATTGAAAATTACTATTATCATTGAAAAAATAAAAATCATATACTTGATTTGAAAGATCAAATTGTAAACCATAAAAACTTTGATAAAAAGAGCAAAGGAAGAAAATTAACTTAGAAGAAAAAGGACCGAATTGAAATACATTATATATACAAATTAAGAACCAATAGTTATAATGAAAATAAACAAAACTTTAGCAAAAAGGAGAATGACTAAAAAAACAACAATCAAAACTCTAAGATCTAAATTTGAAATAACAAAAAAACAAGGACCTTAATGTATTTACGGGGGTAGGAGAGAGAAATGAAGGGAAAAAAAAGGGTCATCAGCTCTTGAGCACACGTGCCACCTATAATAAAAGAGGAGACCGCAAGAAATAATACGGCAGACGACCATTATAACAACCAGAAATTGTCACACACGTTGTTCAAAGTATGTGGCGGTTCTAACACGCTAACTTTTTAAATAATAAATTATTATTTTAATGGTAAATTATATAACTACCCTTAACCAAACTTTCAATTAACAAAATCAAAACGAAGGTTAAAAGATCAAAATACCCCTGACAACAATGAATTAAATGTCTTGCATCCAAGGGTAATTGCTTAATTCTGCTATGTATAAAAAAGAAAAATACGTAAATACCCCTACCCAACAACACTAAATTTTTTTTGCTCCTAGGATATTTTGGTTATTTTACTATTTAAGAAAACATTGAATAGACAAAAATACCCCTAAAAAATTAGTAATAGCTTATGAATCCTGTGAAAAATACCAACATTTTCCTAATTTAAAGGCATTTATTTTTTATATGGGAAAGAAAAAATTGTCACCACATTGTAGTGGTGAATAGGAAAATGTGAGGGGGCTACAATGAATCTCCCATGCCTTTTAATACATTTGTTGTTTGTTGTTCAAAGAACTTTGTGATATTTTGTTAATTTTGCACATGATTTCTTTTCATGTTCAATTATACTCATTTGTATTAATTGAATTGGTTGAAATATTTATGGTTATTCATAGTGGTCATATTTGGTGAAATAATAAATTTATAGTGGATTAATTTAATTTGTGTAATGGAAAGAAACAAGTCAAAACTCGAGTCTCTGTTTAATATCATTTCAAATCTTGTCTCATAATCTAAGAAGTGAGGATTGGACTTTGTTATCAAGCCTAAATCTCAAATCATTATACTATGAATTTTTACCTCTAATAAACACAAGTATTTAGTTGAGGCAAATATTAGCATGTATGCACAATACATATTTTTATCATTAAAAACAAAATTCAATAAAGCGTAACTTAGATAAAATATTTTATGTTGATTTTATCTTTTTTTTAACATAACTTATCCCTGACTCAAAAATCTCTAGAAGCCCGACTAGGATTTCTAATTTCTCATATGGATCACCAAGATGTCCAATGTGATAGAATGCCAACTCAACTAGGGATAATTAGTATTAAGCTTTGTTTATTTGATTTTTATGATAAAATACTCAATATGTTTGTCACACGTGTGCGGCGTCACGGCGATCGTCCACCCTCAATCATCATCATCATCATCATCATCATCGTCGTCGTCGTCATCAGGTGTGGTATGTCTATCTATTCTAGAAAATATGGTGAGACAAGGAATTCTTAGTCTCTTAGCAATGAAAAATGAAATGGAAGTCGCCACCTAATATTTTGATCACTTGGAACCCTAACTGGTCTCAGAGATTGGGTACGGAGACTGGTTGCGTAAAGGGAAGGTATTAGCACCCCAAATACGCCCTACCTAAGGTAAGCTGCACTGTTTTATTGTCTGATAAAAAATCTAAGGTCTTATCATGTTGGTCTGTCTATGGTTCAAGAAAAGTCATCCTCAGTAAGGAGGTTTTTATCTTATGGAGGGAAACTTAACCGGTCTAATGTTTATAAAAGAACTACCTTTTTAATATCAGGATTACGTTTTACGTATAAATTCGTAATCCCAGACATTAAAACAAAATATTTTTTATTTTTTGAAATATTGACCAAAGTTCTCATGACTTTAATAAACCGGTTATTAAAGCCAAAATGCATGCTAAAATAATATTTTTTTTTTTGAAGTTTTCTTTGTTGTATAAAAATACGATATGATTTTTTTAGTTTTGAGAGACTTGGTCGTATGCATGAAACAAAAAAAAATTTGTTTTTGTTTTTGTTTTTTTTTAAACCAGGTATTTTAATACCGCATTTGTATTTTTAAGATATAAAAATACAGACCAATATTAGTCAAAATGATGTAGAAAAATCCGTGCGAAAATCACAACTTTCAAAAATATATATATAGATAATAAAAAATACACAAAACAAAAGGGAGAAAAGAAAAACAAATAAACAAATAAAAAATTGAAATGGACCGGACTCACTTGACGCGTGGGTCAATGGATGTTCCACTCAAAGAAAAAACGAAACCATGATGGTCGTTATCGCGACGACGACAAGAATCGGCTAATTATTTCTTCTTGCATGCAGAACGTGCACAGTGCACGTTCTGCAAGCAAGAAAATGACTAATGACCGGCGGCTAAGGAGGGGAAGGGAATTGACCTGAGGCGATGATCTCGGATGGTCGAGCCCGCGGTGGTCTTGGGCGATCGTTTCTCGATGGCGGCTGCGGTGGCGGTTCTTGTAGAAGCCCAATGACGGCCTGGGTTCTTCTTCTCCACGGCGTAGGGACACCGGGCCACTCCGGTTCACTCGTTCGTCCTTTTTCTTCCTTTTCTTCGTTTGCCTCTCTCGGTCTCTCTGTCGATATCCCCGGTTTTTGGTTTCTACTGTTTCGGTTCCTTCTCTCTCAACACTGTCGGTCTCTCTCTCTCGATTTCCCTCCCCGTTTTCTGCCGTTCTTTTCTTTTTTCCTCCTTCTCTTCTGCATTCGGGTGGTATTTATAGAGGCAGGGGGGGCGGGGGCGACCCCGTCCCCTCCTATCGCCCGCATGCATGTGGCGCCCGTTGCCACCTCCGCCCACGACGCCGGCCGTGGTGGCCAATGGAGGCGTTGCTTGCGGATCAGGCCGCTTCGGGAATATCATCATGAGGTGGGTGGCAGAGCACATGGGAAGGAAAGGAAGAGACAAAGAGAAGAAAACAAAAAAGTGTCTCTTCCCCTGCTGCATGTCCGGGGGAAGAAGAAGAAGAAACAGTGCCGCCTCAAAACGACACCGTTTCTTCTCTCTCTTTTTTTTTCTTTTTTTTTTAAAACCGCATGAAACGG
The DNA here is from genome assembly GCA_015852605.2 of Populus deltoides. Classification (NCBI taxonomy): domain Eukaryota; kingdom Viridiplantae; phylum Streptophyta; class Magnoliopsida; order Malpighiales; family Salicaceae; genus Populus; species Populus deltoides. The sequence continues at coordinate 17,695,662 of CM027580.2, forward strand.
CGTCTTTTTGCCTAAAACGCACCGTTTCATTTAAATGAAAACTGTCAATCCTTCAATTTGCGCGCATTTTGCAGTTTGGTTCTTGGTCTCGGATTTCTTCAATTAAGTCCTTAATTGGCCATCAAACTTCAATATTTATGCAATTAAGCCCCTGATTTGACCAAATTAACTCTCAAAAATTATAATTTGACCCCAGAACTTTAATTGCTTCCAATTAAAGCTCAAATTAACTCCAAAATCAATTTTTCTTACAATCAAACCCTTCATAAATTCAATTAAACCTTCAATATAATTTAATTGAGTCCACCAACATCTAATTTTAGACTTTTCTTCCTCAAATTGAATTTTCATTGTCAACAGGGCTATCATCAGTCAATGAAATATTGCCAAATTTTAATTTTTGTATTTTTAAACCTCCCAACCAAATTTTGACTATTTTCTGAACGTTCTGGCATCCTCTTTTCACTGTTATATTTTTTGATAATATTTTTTATTTTATTTTATTTATTTATTTATTTATTTTTAAGAGGAAAGAAAAAAATGTGAATTGGGAATAACCCAAAAAGGGGTTATGACAATGTTTTGTACATATTTTATACTTGTTTATCTAAACTAATTAATGTTTGTTATTTGCATGTAATGGGCTAGAACTGTTTTTTAGGATGTGTCTCTATAAAAGCAACATCACAGGAAGTCCAACCATTACATACTTCCAATATAAAACTTCATGATTTAATCAAAAAGACTACTTAGTATGTCAAAGTTTTCAGTGTGTAGTTGTTTTTAAAATTTAGTTGATTAACCCTCAATTGAAAAGGAGTTGAGTTGAATGATAAATTAATAAATTATTTTGTATATATTTTCACATTTTTTAATGAATAAAAAGCTTGAATTTTTCTTCTCAAAATGTATGGGTTAGTGTGTTGAGTTGTTTCCATGTTTTCGGAAGTTTCAAACACCTTTTCCAAATGAGATGATTTCAAGAAATTATATATATACAGACTACCAGGCCATTTAAGAAATTACAGATTTGAAGTATGAGATGATTTCACCTTCTTAATTTTAACACGAATATTACACAGAGAATGTCTATATCTTCCGGTTCCAGACACCTGAATCGCAGTAAAAAACAGGAAGAAGGGGATTAAGCAAAGACCAAGAGGGTGTTTGGCAGTGTGGTTGCGGGTGCTTTTCAAATAGCTTTTCGTGCCGAAATGCATGCTAATGATGTTTTTTTATTTTTTAAAAATCATTTTTAACATCAGCACATCAAAACGATCCAAAAAATACAAACCGCACTCAATTTTAGCAAAAAAAAAATTCAAATTTGCACGAAACGCAGGTACAAACGCAGTACCAAACGTTCCCAAACAGGTTGAAAGCAACAGCCGTAAGCCCTTAAATACACTAGGTTCAATCATGCGTGATCATGATATATCTCCTCTTAGTGGTTTTTAGAATCATGATGATATAAAATTAGATCACTTAACAAGTGACAGGGGAGGACACTGAAATTGACCAGCCTGTACACGAACAAAATCACCAAATTCATGTCTATTCGACCTCAGATTTGTAAAGCATTGCCTGAGACGGAGAGGGTAGCATAGAGATGGATGGAAAAACAATTGGCAGCCAAAAAATGAATGGCGGTATGACAAATTTATTCACCGGAAAGTAACAAAATTGAACGAAGATTTCGCCATCAGTGACATGAGGAACCACAGAAAGAGGCATAAATCACGTGTTGAAGGAATTTAAATTACAGTGATTAACAAAAAAGGGGAACAGACCTCATCCTCAATATAAACTTTGGCATGGTGTCAACTCTGTACAGGAAGAGGATGTTATTTAATTGCAATAGAATTACATAATTGACTATGACTGAAAAATATAACTCAGCAAACCTTTCTAATGCTAACCTCAGTTTTCCCACTCTCCTAAAAAGGGTAAGGCACCATCCCCACCTATGAAAAGTATATGTAATTAATACAACTATATAGTATATCCTGCCTCCATCTCCTCCTATATCAATACCAGGCAGAAGCAGAGATCAAATTCCTATCTTTCCATCCCAATAGCATAGCTCCATCAATTTCCACCAACGTATACTGCTCTGAGTAACGCCTTAGCAGGCTCCTTATCACAGAGTTCACATAGGAGCTCAAAGGGCATTGCCGGAAACCTGCCATCATGAATCTAGACTTCCATTTGCCGAAGAGCTCGTGGCGCTCCTCCCTCTCCTTCCCCTCACAAGCAATGACATTAACTATATCCATTGCTAGGCAATGCTGCTCCACACTAATTCGCTCCTTCTGGTTTCTCGGCAATCTGACATCAATGGACTCGAACATTGCCAAGTAATAGTTGAGAGTTTCTACAAACCGACTGAGGAAAGGGGTTGTGTTTGTATTAGATTCTTGCTCCACCAACGTGACCACCTTGGGATTGAGTGATTTGATCATACGAAGCAGCCCATCTCTTGGATTGTTCACATCAACACTCTCATCAGGAGTGTGGTGGAGCTCCAAGGGAAAGTTTACAGCGAGGGCCTCTCCGGGCCTAACATCAAACATCTCCTTCGTCACATCTGGAGCAAAAACTGGTACTCCATGGAACTCTATGGGGATATTAAATTTCTCAGAAATTGCAGTCAACCGTCTCGCAACTGCATCTAAACCGTCACCTCGGGCATATTTAGAAACAGGGTCATCAATACCTGTGATACGCACATGTGGAGCCCCACCTGGTTTGGCTGCAAGAGCTTGAAGGAGAGTCATCCACTGCGTTCCCTGAGCAATGTGGAAGTCTACTATATGGATGTGGTCCTCATTTCTGCATGCTTCAGCAATGGCTCCATTGGCTGCCATGTAACCAAACTTCAGGTAGGGGCAGATTTCATACAGGGTGTGCATGTAAGACAGCAAGTCCTTGCCTTCTGGTTCGTTGCACCTAAGGGCACGATAAATATTAGTACCTGATGACTCCTTCCTTGCTACCAATCCCTCTACCAAGTATGCACCAAGACGCTGGATTGGCTCTCCACTGATAGACACCACACTTCTGGCCTTCTCAATCAACTTATCGAAATCATTCACCTTGTTTTCAGCAAGAGCTTTAGCACATGCAATCAACAGCTGCTTCAAATCTCCAGATGGAATGCCATGAAAAGGTACTTCTTCCATTTCCTTTTGGCGTTTCTCAACATGAGCACCTTCGCCGAACTGCCTCTGCCTTGAAACAAAAGACGTCTGAGTCTGAATAATATGAGAACCCTCGTGCTGCTGGCTCCAGGCACTAGGCTTCTGATCTGATGTCTGTGGCCTGCTACTTCCCCCCAAACAAGTATTTGGTGTGTTTACATCTTCATCATCATCTGGCCCCATTAGAGTAGTCTCCAATTTCAGCAACGCGTGTTTAATGTTATGGCTAGAACTTGCATCTTGCAGCAATGAAGTGCCACCAGGAAAGAGACTTTCTCGTTGACAGTCCACAGAAGGGTTCAGCCCACTAAAATAACTGCTGGATTCACCTGAGAGATTCTCTGTGGGGCTGTAGCAGTCCTGGCTGTCACTTACCGTAGGAGCATATGTATCAAAATCAAATTGAGTTGAGAAGGGCGAGCTGGTTGAATTTCCTATATCTAATTTCAATGAACCAAACAACCTATTAGGCATGGAAGGAACAGACGGATAAGAAGATGAGTAGGATAGGCCCGCACCAGTGACACCGTATCCAAAATACTGGTGTGATTCCATCCTATATATTGATCTTCTAGCAACACAGAAGATTGGCTAGGCTCTGTTGTAAGCAATTAAAGGCAGCTTTACAACTCTCCTTGGAGAACTCAAACTTGTTTATCTTTAGTGAAAAATATGTATCAGCCTGGTAAAAACAAAAGAAACACAAATGAACATCTAAGTCGGTCTATTTTAGTTACAAGACAACTCCATCTTACTCAAAAGTCAAAACTGTGAACATTTAAGGTACAGTGAAACAACAGAGAGAGATCATGACAAATATCGTTTTTTTTTTAAGAAAAAAAAGAGGCAGAATCGAATCAAAAAAACCGTAATACAAAAGAATCTTCATTATCAACATCCATAATTTAACTCATGCATTTCTAATGATTTCTATGATGTTCCTAATTTGCTATGTACATAGAAGAAGATTCAAACTTTCTTGCTGAACACTGTTGCAGAATCAATCATTAACCAAGTGCAGGGTTGCCGCCAATTTCTTTGCCCTCTCAAGACCATATTGGAAAGTGAAATACTTCGCAAATTACGAAACCACAGACCTCAGAAATCCATGCACAGTACACTTAAAATTTCAGTTACTAAGAAAGCACCCGGAACTATAAAATTGCTAGCAACATTTGCTCTGCATTAATTTCGATGAATATAAATCTAGACATGTAATAAAAACAAGGACTTGATTAGAAAAGGTAAGAATTTTTCTCCAAAGGAAAGCAAGAGAAACTATAATTAGCTTAGGAAAAAAAATGAAGAGTTAATTAACTTATGTGGCTTCTTATTGGACCAAAAGGATAGAATAAAACATCAGGTAAAATTATTTATTGAGCAATCATTGATCATTCAAATTAAGAAATAGAATCCAAGCTACAACCAACCATTCAATAAAAAATACTACAAGGCTTCCAAGAAAAACCCTGCAATTATCACACAAAAATGAAGCATAAAAGACATAAAACAGAATCAAATATCAGAAAAAGAGGGCTAAACTTACAAGGAAACGAAAACCCAGAAATCTTCATAGTTCCAAATCTTGAAAAGGTAGTATAAATCTCGAAAACAAAATTGTATCTAACAAATGAAACAACAAAAAGACTAAAGAAACTAACTTTCTGGGCAAGAAAAGAAGAAAGAATTTGTGTTTGAGCTTTGTCTGATTTTCTATTTTGACTTTGTTTTTTTATGTGATCCTTTGATGGGTTTTGAAGTGTTCTGTTATTTGCAGAGATTCCTAAGAACAAGAAGCCAGGCTTCAGTGGTATAAATGGAGGGAGAGATAAAGGGGGTTTCGTGGGATCTTAACGGCGCTGAGTGGTGTCATGAAGTTCAAGATTTGAAGATGGGGTCGTTGATGGACGGAGTTGAGAGATTATTAACGGTAACCTCTTCGTCCATTTGTGACCCCTACAAAGAACGTTCTTTGTTTTTTCCTACATTTCCATTCTTGACCGCGCTGGTTGAAAATGTCTACCATTGTTGTGTTGACAAGTGACTTCCTAGCAAGATCCCAAGCATGCGAAACGCTTGCTTTTGACTCTACTGGCTATGTAAATCCAAGGGAAAGATAGTAGGAGTTCCAATCATGATGGTTGAATCTCTTACAAGTCCCACTCATCTTCACAAGTTGTGATGAACATCTCTTAAAAGAGAGTAGGAGTTCCAATCATGACGGTTGAATCTCTTACAAGTCACACTCATCTTCACAAGTTGTGATGAGCATCTCTTAAAAATCTTAAATATAGATAAATGTAAAGGGTATAAATTGTTAGAGATGAAGTTTTTTCTTTTAAAAATAAGACATGTTCTTGAGTTACTTTGCACGTTAATAGAAACTAGATTCTCTTTTGGTACAATTTTAAGATGCGCCTCGTATATTTAAAAATAATCAATGAATCTCTTTAAACATTAAAAAAAAAAAAAACATATGTTTTTAATCACCAAATCAACCCTTTAAAATTGTTAACTAATTAAATATAAAATCATAGGTGTATTTGATATGAATTTTAAAACATATTGATTCTAGCTATTATTAGAAGTAAAATCTAAATTTTAATTTATATTATAAAAAAATAAATAATAAGAATTTATGCGTCTCAAAATTAAGATAAAAGGTGAATACAAGAGATTGGATGCTACATTTAGAAAGAGTTTCTCTTTCTCTCTCAATATATAAACTCATTACGGATTAAAATTTAACATAATTATAGAAATAAATCAGTTAATTATATAAGTAAAGATTTTCGTGTATTACTCAAGTCAAAAGTTAAGTCTCTCTTTTTAACATACGAAAAATTAAACTCTCTTCAAATTAATGGTTGAAGCAAAGACTTTCTCTCCTAAATTAAGTAATATTTAAAGTTTATTTGGGAGTGTGATAAAGATGGTATTTTGAAGTTTTTTTTTAATATATTAAAATAATATTTTTTTATATCAATATTTTAAAACAACCTAAAAATATTAATTTTAAATAAAAAAAATCAAATTCTAAGCAAACAATATTTTACCCGCTAAACACCACAGAGTTATTATCGTATATACATCAAAATATAGAGAGTAAAAGAAACAATGACTCCTGCTCGACTGGCCGACACGCTCAGAAGAGATGAAGGTGGGTGGGTATCTTACAAAATTCTCCGTCACGGAGAGGAAACAAATGTAGATGAAGCCAGCCAAAAAAGTTGCGAGAGCCCACGTCAGCAATGACACTAATGAAACACATGCGATGACACGTGTAATATACCTTTCATTTGACCTGACGTGGCACGCGTTGACGGCGCCCATTACAAGACCAGCTAGCCAACGGTGACAATGGAATTCAAATCCCAAATCCAAAAGGTTGAGAAAAAGTCAAAAGGAGAAAATAATTGATTTTGATGGTCATCACTTATGACCTAAGAGTAGGCTGTCCCGAAGGAGCATAGTATGATGGCAAAGAGTTTGAGATTTACACAACAAGTTTTTAAATATTATATATTCCTTTATTTAAATTGTTTTCTTTTCTTGTATTACATAAAAATAGTCTTTAGTTTATCATTTGATGAGGTAAAAAAAATCTAAGTAGCTTAAGAGCAAGACTTATATGTTGGATAATCAGTTAATCTCTTAATTTTAGTAAGATGATCTATTCTCCCTAATCAAAATGGTTGTTAGCCGGCATTTAGTGCATTGTACCTGTAAAAGATCTTTTTTTATAGATTTGAGGATTCTCGAATACTTAAGTAAATATCTTTTAGATAAAGAAATTACAATGATATTTTAGAAAGATAAACTCTAAAAATATATGTGCTAAAAATATTGAGAATGAAGATATTATGAACCCGGCGCTTGAAGGATTTATGGGGTTACTTATAGTTCATAAATCTTGTTCTTTTGAAGAGGAGGAGCTAGAGAGTCATTTCATCCTTGTGATATTTTAAGTTGTATTCTATTAAAAATAATGCATATTGGGTCAATATAAAATATCGAGGGATTCATATGCAGGTCTCAAAAAATATTAAGGGAGTGTTAAGCTCATGCAAGTTACTTGAACCTATTAGAGGCAGAAAATAGGCCAAGGTGCGCTGCTTGAGGCCCACAGCCATTGAGGGTTTTCAACAAGTTAAATTTTGATTCATCAGTAACCCCTCAAGTCTTTGTGATATTGATACACAAAGACTTGTAAAAATATCTAATTATCATGACGAGCTCATCGAATTTTCTTCATACAAGAAGAGGGATGGAAACCTTAGGTAATATACCGGAAAAGCCGGTGTGTAGGAGCATGCTCCATGGTTGAAAAAAGAATTTCTATGTAGAGAGGAACTCAGAAAAAAAAAAAACTCATACTTAAAAAAATTTTCAAGAAAATAAGGTGAAACCATAGAGAAATCCATACTTAGAAAATTCTTCTAATGGCCTAGGGAAACCCATAGGAAGAATCCATTAAAGGAACACATGTGAAAAATTCTTTGGAGGAACTCATTCCATTGGAGGAACTCAATGAAAGATTACAATGGAAGAACTTAATGATGAAATCCAATAGAGGAACACAATGAAGAAAACTCAATACGGAGGAACTCATTTCATAAAAATCATTGATTAGAAATTAAAATATGATGATTAATCAAGTGTAACTTGATTGTAAATGAATTTTAAAAATTGAGCACTAAGATATAATTAATACAAGGAATTGCAATTTTAGAAATCGAAAAAAAAATCAAGTAGGGACTTGATTAAATAAATTTCTAAAATTATCATGAAATAATATACGTGGTATTATTTAAAAGACAAATTGATACTTTATCATTTATAGAGTTTTCAGGTTTCTTTATGAATAAAATGATATGCTTCTTATTTTTAGTACAGAGAAAAACTATATTAGTTACAAAAATATTAGCACTCAAAGGTATAGCAATCTCTTTCTTCTAAAAAAGTTTAGAAGATTTCTCACTAATAATTCGTATGAATTACCGTAAGAGACAAATTGATGACTTGTAGTTTGCGATAACTTAACCTTGAAACAATTATTCAAAACTAAAAAGAATACCTGATCTTCAAGTATTTTTATATAAATCCTAAACGATTCTAGATTTTTGTAACGAGATCTTAAAAACTCCTATAAAATTTTAAATTTATTGTTTTTACTATGTATATATCTTTCGAGAAACCTAACCGATAACTCACCTAAATTAACCTCGATTACCTTCGTACAGCAATTGATTTTGACGTAGACTAAGACTCAAGTTAGTCAAGACCATGCTATTCGTCGATTTCTTGCTCTATCAGTCATTGAAGTGCTTCTGCTGATTGCATTTTGAAACTTTAATGGTAATTTTTTTAATTCAAACTCTCCAAGTTGAAATGAATAAAAGAAAATTACACTGGAAAAGGCATTTCCCTTAGGCAAAATATAATAAAGATCAAAGTAAGTAATTTTTTTCAATCATTGGACATCATGTCATGTGTAATATATAGACAAGAGCAAGAGGCAATTTTTTTGCCAGAACACTGTAAAGTCTTGAAAAAGCATATGAACACAATAAAGAAAAGGATTCTCATGGGCCACGTTTCCTTATCAGAATACAGTAATATCAAATTTTTCAAGTGGAAAATGCATCATGTCATAATCATGCTTTTTCTTTAATTAATCGTTAATCAGAAGACAAGTAGGTGATGAATCTATTGGATTTTCCTGCTTTTGGCATGATCTAGAGGATATATGTATATATAATTAAGGCCAATCGAACTTGTGAGCTCCAGGCTTAGGGGCATGCATTAGAAGGGCAATGGAATCAAATTCCTTTCCGAGCTAGAATCCTTCGGATGCATCTACAGAAGATAATCTTTTTCCGAGCTAGAAAGCTTTCACTAGCTTTCTGGTAGTGTTTCAGGCACAAATAAAGCACTAAAACTTGAAGTGAGTGCTTGTTGATGTGTTGAAAAGTAACAGTAGCCTATTATGAACTTTCTGTGTTCTTCGAACCTTTCTGCTCGATCGAGCCTTTTGCGTTGTTTTTTAATCCAACGTTCTCGAAGGCTTTTTTTTCTTTCTGTTTCTTAAATGAGGATCGAATTTGTAAGACTTGGACAGTACATCGATTATTCTTGTTTCTTTAACTGTCAATATTATTAATTCTCTGCCAAAATCAATAACAATAAATCAAATCCTCATCGGATCGAATTTTCTCCAAATCGAAGTTGATAGGATGGAGAAAGCTTCCTCTTTATTCTCGAGCTCATCAAAATGAAAAGGTACGCACCCTAGATTTCAACTTACGGATGGTAATTTAATATCAACTTAATGGATAATGGTAATTATTATCCGATAAAATAACTATTCAAGAACACTCAATAGATTTAGATCAGTATTTATCATGTTTCAATGAAATTATTATTTTTAGATACTAACCCAAATAAATGAGTATTTATAATGTCCCAATTGAACTGTTGAGTCGGCACCCTGATCAGAGTACAGATTATTAAGAAAAGGGCATGAAATCCCATTGATTTGGGTCCAAGTCAACCCGCTGAAAATCGGGTCCAAGTCCAATATGTTTGAGAAAGAGACCCCCGCGGCGCTTGACAAATTTACTAACCAAACACGGCGCAAACTTTCATGAAAATTCAATTTTTTTATTTTTTTAAAATTTATTTTTTTTTATGTTTTCAAAACAAGTTTTGAGGTGCTAATGTTAAAAATAATTTTTAAAAAAAAAAAATATATTATTTTGATGTATTTTTAGATAAAAAGTACTTTGAAAAACAACCTCTACCGCACTCTCAAACATCCTATCCTTTCCCAAAAATACTGACTATGTTTTATTTTTATTAATTTTTAAGGTATTTTTTATTTAATAATATATTAAAATAATATTTTATTATTATTATTTAAAAATTATTTTTAATATTAATATATTAAAATGATATGAAAATATATATAAAAAATAAAAATAAAACTTAAAATTAAACCGGCTCATTTACTAACTTAAACTCATTTGAATAAATGAAGATCTTTATTAAAGATGATCCGTTTTTCAGATTAAGATGGTGTTTGGCAGTGTGGTTGCAGGTGCTTTTCAAATAACTTTTCGTGCTAAAATGTATGTCAATAATTTTTTTATTTTTTAAAAATTATTTTTGATATTAGTACATTAAAATAATCTAAAACATACAAATCATATTTAATTTTAATAAAAAAAAATTCAAAATTTTTAGGAACGCAGCCACAACCGCGTTCCCAAACATAGGCTAATAGAGTTGAATTAACAATTTGACCGCTTTCATGAGATGATTGATAAGTGGACCGGCTCTTATCTAAAAAAACTTAAGCTCATGGAGAAAGGAGCGCGCGCAGCCCATTTATTGTCTTCGGCTCATGGAGAAAATATTTGCAACTCTGGCACATTGCAAGAGTTTCAGCTGTGGTGTTAGCTTCCGGATCTCTTGAAGAAAATTATCTATTAACTATTAAATTAAATTCTGCTGGTTTTTTTTGCTGTAGCTAATCTACAGTGAAATGTATTTTATTACGGTGAAATTATCATTTTTACTCCTTACTCTTTTATGTTCGAAGCTTTGTTTGAGGATAGAATAGTAATTTTCATGTTAGTTACAATACAATTATCATTTTACCCTTCACTTTTTACTTCTGGAGCTTTCATTGAGGGTATATGCGCCTTTTTAATTTTTTTTGTTACACGAAAAAAATATTTTTTTACCACATACAACAAAATCTAGAGATATTTACAAAGACTTTCTTGACTTTTCACAAACTTCTTCACAGTCAAAATATTTATTTGCCCTCAAGATTAAAAAATTAATGGCTCACTGGACAAGTGCTTTTTTGGATTTTTATTGTCCTGGTTCAATGTAAATACAAGTTTAACCTTGGATGAGACAAAAAAAAATTGCATTTGAGGGTATTTTTATACTTTCAAATTGGTATTTTGTGTAATTAACAAGGTCATGAGGGGTATTTTGGTATTTTCATATTGACTTTGGAATATTTAAATTTAAAACTTGTGGACATGTGTTGAACACGCACCAGCGTGTGGGTGGCGTCTGCGCCTTTCAGGCGGCACGTGCGACACTATTCGATAGCCAAATCTAGACTTCAGCTTTCTGTCTAGATGCGCAATCATGTCCTTTTATATAAGGAGTGGCGCGTGGCGGAGGATGGTGGTCGGATTGTCATCAACAACTTTTTTTAGTTTTTTTCCCCTTCTTCGCTCTCCCTTGGCAACTAAAGTACACCATTATCCTCTTTGTTTTTTGTTTGTCAATTTTAGTCTTTATTCTTTTCATTTCTTATTTTGTTCTTATTCCTTTTATATAAGTTTTTTATATATATATAATTTAGTCCTTCACTTACACTCACTCATATGTTTTATTTTTAGTTTCAGTCCTCATTCTTTTAATTTATGATTTTGTTCTTATTCCTTTTATAGTTTAAGTCCTCATTCTTTTAATTTCTTATTTCATTCTTATTCATTTTAAATAATTTTTTATTTTTCAATTTAGTCCTTCAATTACAAATTTTTTATTGTTGATGTGTTGGGCTTTGCATAATATATTTTTTAGACAATGAGTTTATTCAATCAGTTTTATTTTTATTTATTTTTTAGGTTATGAATTTTTTAGAGTATGAATTTATCTTTTATTAAGTTAAATAAACAAATTCAGTAAATACAACCAGGTGAATATCTCATTTTATCTTATTGAATTTTTTATTTTTTTTTTAATTTCTCTTTTAGTTATTGTTAACTATTTTTTTTCATTTATTTACATAAATAGTAATCAATTTATTTAATTAGATGCTTACATAAGTTTTTTTTATTTATACTTTGAATTCTTTTTATGGAAAAGAACATATTAAAGCAATTTGTATAGCCGGCCGGTAATATTTAGAAAATTAAATTTATAACCGATGGCGAACCGCGGGTTAAATTGGTTAGTTATCAGTTAAGGGAAACTAATCCTACAAAGGCAAATATTTTTGCAACTGCTGTTGATTACCAGCTGATAAGTGGACTGCTAGTACCCTATTGATTTCCTTCATGTATTGACCATCTCTGGTTTAAGATGGTAAAGATTACATATTTAGTGTGTTTACTTCAAGATTTTTGGATTGTCTAAACACATATTTGCGAATTCTTAGAGCAATATTTCTCTGGTTCAAATAGGATCAAAAGAAGCATAACTTCATTAGTGAAAAGTCAGCTTCGCAACCATAGTTTTCTGGATGCAATCATACAATGTCAACAGCAGATCAGCAACGCCTTCTCCACTGTAACAACACAGAAAATCAGAATATTACTACATTGAGTCTAAAAAGAGAGTGGATTTCATAGAGCAGTTAGGAAAGCTAAGAAAAACGAAGGATCTAGAGAGGGACTTGGACATGCCTAACTGTGCTAGTAGGTAGAATCCTGACAGTTTGTACTCCTTCCTTCATTAACGCAGTTTTAACCTGCGGTTGGAAGCCATAGATTATAACAAGGATGAGAAAACGAATTGAGAAAACACTCCGTAAAAAGATGGTGAAAAGTACGTAGACAAACTTGTTTGATCCTTGAAGATAACTCAGATTGCACCTCTGTCCTCTGCAGGGGTACTGCCCTTGAAATAGGAGTGTTAGGGCAATTTTTCCATCGTAAAAGTTTGTCCACCTGCATGATTTCGAGACAAAAAGCAAACAAACAAGCATATCAGTAAGAGAATGCTGACGACCTAGCTAGTTTTCCATTGAAATACTGTACATGTAATGGGAGAGCTTCGGAAATTAACTGGTATTGTTCACTGATTGGTTCAAGTATTCCAAAGATTAGCTGTAAGGATCGAGAATCGTGCATCAATGTGCTGTCCACTCGCACTCGATGGATATGGAGCCCAATAAGCATGCATGTACGTACGGGCTGTTTGGGATAACAGTTGTTTTTTAAAATATTTTTTTACTTGAAAATATAATATTAATATATTAAAATGTTTGAAAAACATTAAGAAAAATTAATTTAAAATTTTCAAAAAGAAAATAAAACTCCCGTTGAATCCCTCCTATCCATCACCAGGTTTTGCATAAAACATGAGGCAATGCCCATTAACGTTACTGCCCCAAGACCTGGTGGATCGCTAGTACTATCTGGGTACCACCATATATCCATGATAAGACTTGTTTTATAAATTTTCATGAGCTAAACGTTGTTCTTCTCCTTCAACTTCACATCCAAGTTTTCTGTCATTGAGAGAGCCAAGTCCAGAATTTGGTGGTCATAAAACCATGTTTTCTTGTAGATAGGAAATCTTTTTTATTATTATTATCGCACAGTAAAAAGCTTTTGTAACTCAGTTTGGCTACAGACCAGAGCTAGAGTACAAAAACTGATTTCGAACCCTCCAAAAAGTAACCAATCAATAATGATTCAAAGAATAGGAGTGTTGATTGCAATCACCTGCCTTGGATACATCGGGATTTTGTTAACTTTAGCTCAAAATTCATTTTATTTAAGCTGGTATGAGAAGTTTTAGAAGGCCCAAGGAAATCACCATAGCCCATTTCAATCCGGGCCTGTAGTCTCCACTGGCTTAGACTTTGGAGGCCCAATAAAGTAAGCAAATTGTGTTCGTGAGTGTAGTTAATCGGATTGGAATCCGTTTCCATCATGAAATTCCAATGAAATCACCCACTTAATTACTTTGATTTACGAGTCTGTGATTTCGAGTATATTATATAGACCTCATTTACATGTTAATTTGGAATATGGTTGTAATTAATTTCAGTGATGTAGAATGTTTTGTTGTTTTTAGCAGTGTCGTGGCACTGTAATGACTGATCAAATTTTTATCATAAGAAAAAGGAAAAAACTTTACGTAAATCCTCGAACTTTTTAAAATATTTTTTACTTGAAAAAATTATTAAAATAATATTTTTATTATTTTTAAAAAATTAATTTTTGAATTACTGCATTAAAACAATTTAAAAACACCTTAAAAATTAATTTTAAATAAAAACTAAAATTTCACGGACCCCAATTGGACCGCTGCTCCATACAGGCAGGCTTGGATGCACAAATCAATAATTATTATCAGGAAACTGCAAAAATACAAAGAGAACAAAGGCACATGCATGTGCTTTCTCACATCACATGTCCCCAGGAAACATGGGCAGATGTGCAAGTGAGAATGCTTGCTTGACATGTCGGGGACCATAAATAAAGCAGTATATTTGCCTCCAAGTTAGCGTGAGCTAGCACTGAGCACAATGAATTGTATGCGAACACATGCATGCAAAGTTTTAAGACCCGGCCCGGTTCAAGGCTCGGGTTTCAGGTTTTGGCCGGGTCATCAGGTTTGACCGGGTAGGCCGGGTCAATTCTTTAAAAAAAAATCAAAACGACGTCGTTTTAGTAAAAAAAAACAAAAAAAACAAAAGTCAATGGGTTTGTCACCGGGTCTTGCCTGGTCAGCCGGGTCCCCGGGTCGACCCGGCGGGTCAGCCGGGTCACACCGGGTTTTTTCTTCTTCTGTTTTTTCATCAACCCGGCCCGGTTCCAACCCCGGATCGGCCGGATCCTAGATCGACTCATCGGACCAGGCCGGATTTCAAAACTATGCATGCATGATCTCATGTGGCAGGCGGAGGTGGTGCTTTACCGGTGATCCACTCTCCCTCCTTAAAACTCCATGCCGTCACTAATTAAAGGAATTCATACGTTTGGCACTGGTGGGCAAAGCGTAAATATATATGAAAAGAAAATCATGGGCAAAGCTATAATTTTGAATTTCTGGATAGACTATTTGAGCCATTTTTTAAGGATTTTAGAATGGAATAATTACAAAAACACTATCATGTAGTTTAATATGAATTTTACTTTTTTTATACCATTTTAAATTATATTTTTCATCTTGTAATTTATATTTTCTGTAACAATTTAATTACATCCTTAACATTGTATTTTATTTTTATTTGAACTAGGATATAAATCCTAAAGTATAATTTATTAAAAAAATTTAGGGTTATCGAGAATCTATGAACTCAATTTCTTACTATTCAATGCGGCATTAATCCATGGCAAATTTGCAACATGCAAATCCTTATTATAGTAATTATTTCAATTATTAGGATTTTCATTACAAAAGTCTCCACCCATCCTTGCTCTCTTTTTTTTTATCTCTTCTTCATGATACCAGAAGGCCACGCAATTTCATGGAGCATCGAACCACAGGGCTCCAATAGTTTAATAAAAAAGAATGGAGGACGTACCAAAACCGATCGAGCAACATTGTAAAGTCAAAGATCATGTGTCAGATAGTGCTGAACCCAAAGAATGAGTGCTTTGTAAAGCAACCAGTGCCATGATAGAAATTCCTCTTTTGTGACTTTCCAGTTGTTGGCTTGGGACAAACACTAGCTACCGTCTTCTATATGCGCCGAAGCCCCCCTTTGAGCTCATTTGACCGTTTTATTAATAATTGATGGATCTGCAGAGAAAAATGGATCTGATAATCTTCCTTTTTTATCATGGAGTTGGTCAGGGTGATCCAATGTATCATCAGAGATAAACAATTTATACCAGCCATTGATATATTCTTCTCCATACCTGGAGGTTCTTCAGCTTACTTTCTTCTATACTAGATACCGTTTCCTCTCCTGTTTTCATCATTTGGGACCTGCTTTCTTTGAATCATTCTTTGGAATACGTCCTCGTAAAAAACTTTCACCTATTAACTACACTTTTCATGTCGTCCTGTATAAAAAGAAGTTAACCCCACGATGGAGCTTGGAGGGAGCTAAATCTTTTTTTAAAAAAAGTTATTTTGAAAGCGAATTCCTTACATGTCCGGGCCCCTACCAGTCCCCACTTCCACCCCTGCCTGCATTGTTAAGTAATTTCCCAGCTGGTACGTACGTGAGGATTGAATGTTTCCGCTGAGAATTGAATAATTCTGCTACAGTCTCGTATTAAGAAAAGGAAAAATAATGTCTTCTTAAAGAGAAATATCTAGTCCACATCCAGCTTATGGAGCTGGTTTTGCCACCTCCATCTTGACCCCTTTTTTTTTATCTTTTAAATTTCGATAATAATGTACTGGTGGGAATACTTATATTGCTTATGAAATGGGTCGTGGCATCCACCCAATTAAACTCATTCGAGACATGCAATAACTCGGGCATCTACGTTAGCTTTCGTTTATTTAGTGCTCAAGTAACAAACAGCGAGGGAGGGATATTCCCTTTTTATCAGCTAGAAGAAGCCGTTGTCTCAAGCCAGGCGGGTGATGATGATGCCAGGGATCATAAGTAGATGACTGAGCAGAGCCAATAATCTGATTTCTGAATTAGTTTAGTCGTAATTGATACAGAATTATATCACCAGATTTTCTTATATTTGCAGTACATTGTCAAGATACGTTGATGTGAAATGAGAGGACTTGGTGCATGGCTGTGCCTGTATGCACCTCTAGAAACATCTTATGATAATATATACTTTGTCAATAGGGAGAAAATTGCTGTGGATCTATTTATAATGAAGGAAGATTTTTCATTTCAGGGCAAACATCAGTACTTCCAATATTGCAAGGGAAAACAATGTCTCAGTTTATCATCATGAATATTATAATCAGAATAGTTAAGGGAAAACAATGTCTCAAAATATCTTGAGCACGATGACAAGGAATAAGATCATTTTCATCAAATTAAGATCATATGTGGGAGTTCATATATTCTTCTCACCTTATTAGATTTGCTTGATGAATCATGATTTTTAACCTTTCTATTCATAGTAGGTGTGGGAGGTTGACAATTGCTTCCAACCAAGTATCATTTTCCTCGTATATATAACCTAAGAAGGGTGCCGACACCAGCAACCTTTACACTTGCTAAGGTATTGTTTCCCTAGTAATACCCTATAATACTGCATATGATCTCTTAGTAGCAAGCAATTGCAAACCCTAAAGTCTTACCAAAACTTATGCGTTCTATGCATCTTAATTCTTGAGGGCAGTACTTTCTTGTATCATGTCTCTCATCCAATTTGATATTCCGAGTTAGGTTTCTTCCATTGTCTGCAATGGGTTTTTATTGTCTTATTGTTGTGAGATGCTCCTTTCACAAATTGGTATCATCGTTGGCAGTTATAAGAACCTGTAATTGGAGGTAATTTTTTTTATTTATTTAATATTTTTGTATTTTTTTAAAAGGTAAGACTAATCATGTTTGGGGTTTGTAATTGTCCTTCTTAATAAATATATTTTTTGAGAGTTAAACTTGTATTCTCACCTTTACAGAGATATAACTGTGCTTTAACCGCTAGACCAACACTTTATTAGTGTACTTGAAGGTATTTGAAAATGTGTTAGTAATTCAGTTATTTAAAAAAAATTATTTAAAAATATATTAAAATAATATTTTTTTATTTTTAAAATATTATTTTTTAATATTAACATATCAAAATGATTTTAAAAATAAAAAAAATATAAAAATAGAGACGGTACAAACCGCAATATTAATCTCGAAATGGGAGGACACACCGGCTGCAAGCCTTTACTTGCACATGGCATTAGCCGATAATCCTTGTCACATTAAAGTCACACCCATTAAAGAAGACAGCCTTGCAGTACTCGAAATACTAACTTCACTTTAGATCTTAGAGGTATTTTGGTGTCCTAGAAAAATCAACGAACCCTACAGGCCCCACGTGTCCAGTTCCTCAAGTTAAATCATGACCCAACACACACCCAATCCATCCCAAAAAAACTAGAAACATAAATTCCTTGCGTATACAAAGATGCATACTCGCCAGTACAATCCAAAGCCCATTTTGGTTTGCCTACTTGCCTTTCAATCATAGTTTTGAAACCAACCAGACGCCACCAGACTAAATGACCCATGACCGAGGTGGTTCAAAACTGATGCCGTGTCGGGTTTTAATAAAAATAATAGAAATAGTGATCAGGTTAAAAATTTAGGTTGATTTTATGGCCTGTTAGTCGGGAAAAATCTAATTAAAATTCATTGATTTTAAAAAAAAATATTTTTCAAAATAACATTAATCTAATCAAAACAAACTCGAATTAATCCATCTAACTGGATGGATTAAAAACTATGTTTTTTATTGTTTTATGAATTAATTGCCAAATTTGGATTTAATTTCCATTTTTAAGTTGGTTTAATTTCCAACATTATTCCGTGCAATGAATCATTTTTTATATTAACAAAATACTAAAAGAAGTTACGCATTTTACTTTGTTTTTTTAATCTGTATATTTTTAAGTCTAATTTTATCTTTTAACATTTTAATTTTTAAAAATTAAATATTATGATTTGTTTTTATTTTTTTTATAGAGTTATCTGAACTTCATGATCTTGGTCATTGGTTTGGCAAGTTAACCTAATTATTCAGTTTCTTTTTTTTTTTAAAATTGATTTCTTTTTCAATTTTATCATATAACATTTTATTGATTGGAAATTAGACTTTCTCATTTGCTTTGTTTTTGTTTTATATGGAATTATCTTAATCCCATGATCCGAGACATTAGTTTAACGAGTTAACCTGAGTTAACTTTGATCATTTTTTAGTTATTTCTTTCAATTAATTTTTTTTTACAATTTTTTTCTTCAAAATTAATTGGAAATTATGCTTTATAATTCATTTTGATTTGCTTTTTATGAAGTTATCACAACCTCCTAACCCAAGTCACGAGTTTGATAGTTTATCTTGGTCCTAAAAACCCACCATATTATTTTCTATATTTGATATCGATAACTAAAAAAACAAAGATTGATATAAGTTGTCAAATCTTATTCTATTTTTGATGTGGAGAAAAAAAAAACTCTAAATGATCAAAGGAGAAAAAAAATATGAAAATAAGGGAATAAAAGTTTATTATGCTTTCTAAATAATGTAATTATGACTAGTAAGAAATCAAGATTAGCCATGAAAATAACAAATCTCAGTTTCCAAAAAATAAATTTACCCAAAAAAAAGCATTCTAAAATCCCTATAGACTGTGTTCTTGGATTTCCATCCAGTATATACACAAAATACAAGTTTTCTTCATTTTTAACCCTTGTAAATGCAAGAAGAATGGATTTTATTTGTACATTCTATAACCCTAGCTTTTTCTTCATCCTCTTGACAAACCCCACATACCTCTCATTCTCCATCAATTAACAAGCTCTACAATCCTATAAACACCCCCATCAAGTTGTAAACTTAGATAGAAGTTTAAGAATATAATTCATATGGCTTTTAAAATTCTATATTTTTGTAAAATGTTTTCTTTGAAAACTGATGTTTATATGGGTGATCTGGATTTCTTATTATAATAATTACATTATTTGAAAAGTATAATAAATATTTGTTCAATAATTTTCTCTAATTTTCTTCTCATATAATTATTTGGCTGTCTTTCTAAATTAAGATTTGACTACCCATATCAAGTCTTACTTTTATGAACATACACATTAAAGTTAGAAGATAATATGATATATTAGTTAACGAGATAAAGCTGTAGCTTATAGGATATTACTAAATACAACTTGAATATTATAAAATTTCTTGTTTGGTTATTGTGTCGAGATAGAAAAAACAAAGAATTTTAAGACAAATGAGACATATTTTTTATTTTAAAATAATAAAAGTTCATTCTAAAATTGTTTCAAAAACATATTTATTTTTATTTTTCGGTTTTCATCCATTTAACCAACCATATTTATATCTTTTATATACATATTTGCTCTAATAAATTAACTAAATGCAATCAAAATAATATTTTGATCGGGTAGAAATAAGTTTTCATAAATTAAATTAAGAACTAGCAGGAAAAAATCTATTAATTGGTCATATTCATTGTGTTTAAGTTTAATTGTGAATTTGAATTAAATTTACTTTTGGTTATATGAAATAACATATTATTTATATATAACTAATATTAAATATATATAATAAAAAGCTTAAAAAATAAACCAACAATTAGAATTCAGATCTCATTAATTTAACAATATATATATATTGATAGAGTTTTTTTGTTTTTTTAATACTCATCATTACTACTTAAATATACATTAAACCCACTTCCCTCAAAATCAAAATTCAGTAATTCATGAGAATTTTAATTATGAAGTAATATCCTCCCATTCGGACCATTATGTAAGGGTGTATTTGTGAGAAAAAGCACATCAAACAACAAAAAGAAAAAGAAAAGGAAAAGGAAAAGGAAAAATAATTTTTTTTAATTTTATTTTTACTCTCTCGAATCCCGGAGGCGCATTTTTATTCGTGCGAAGCGGCGGCTCCTCACGCAATTTTAAAATAAAAATACACAAAAATAATAAAAGAATAAAAATAACTGTCATTAGCTCTGTCTTTGTCTGTCTAACACAATATCAAGAGTGTACCTCTTCTCCTTGTAGCACATCCTGCCTGCCTGCAGCTGCAGCTGCTGCTCTTTTTCTCTGCATTCTTTAGATTCTCTTCTCTCTCACACAAAATCATATAAAAAAACCTCACTTTTCTCTTTTCACCAAAAAAAATAATCTCAAAATCTCTTTTTTTTTCTTAGCTTGCAGTAACGGTCAGTAATTCTCTCAAACAGTTTCCCTTTCTCTGCCACCGAAGCAAACAGGTAATGAATATTTTTGAACTCGAAAATGGGAGGAAAACTTCTTACGTTTCTTAAGAGAATGTGTCTTTGCTTTTCTTTTTTCCATTTCTGATCATGGGTTTTTGAGTTCTTCTTTCTTTTGAACCAAACAGATCATAAATGTGTTGTGTGTTTGTGTTTTTGGTTTGAATATAATTGGACTGGTGTATAAAAGCTTGTGTACAACATTGAATGGTTTAAAGATGCTGTCTTTTTGGAGTAAGTCTTTGTTAATCATACAGGTCAGACTGAGTTAATGTTTTGCGATTTACAAGCATTTATCAAGTTGTTTTTATTATGCTTTTCAATGCAAATCCTATCTCAGTAATCTAAATTAAGGCCACGATTTAATGTGTGTTAAATAGTTTTGCTTGCTTCTCTTTTTCTTCAACTTTTATCTTTGTGGCTTCCTCTTATTGAACTTTATTCAAGAAGGAATTCAAGTTTTTATGAAGTACGGATGGTGGGTTTTCTTCTTCTTTTTAGTTATAAAATTGGGTTTCGTTTTGTTTTCTTTGCTTGTTTAGTGAATGATTATGTGTTAATGATGCTTAATTAAGGACAATTTGGAAAATGGGTTCCTTACGTAGTGTAGACATATTGTATCAGTTTTTACAAGGTAGACTATTCAGGCTGAATGCAGAGTTGTTGTTTCTTAGTCTTTTTTAACAATTTAATACTAGTCTGCAAATTGACTTGTATTTTTAGTTAAACAGAATTATAAATTTGACTACCCTTTTGTTATTAATTCCATGATTTGCTAGCATATAAATTTCAAGGAAATCTATTGTTAAAAATGATAATTGAAAGGTCAGATTCAAGAATCTGTTAACTACTGACGTAACTATAGAAAATGTGTGTATATTGCTCAGTTTGACTTCTTGTTATAAGATGCAAAGTGGCGTGATTTTCTTTAACACTGACCAAGATTTTCTTTTTTGCAGATGTATCAATCGATTGGAGAATTCAATAGCAAATAGTGAAATAGAACACAAAAATGGAGTCATCAGGGTTGATTATTGGGATTTCAATTGGGGTGGTGATTGGAGTGTTTTTGGCTATTTTAGCGCTGTTTTGTTTGAGGTACCATAGAAAGCGGTCGCAGATTGGAAGTAGCAGTTCTAGGAGGGCGGCGAAGATCCCTATCCGGGCTAATGGTGCAGATGCATGTACTGTTATGTCTGACTCGACCATCGATCCAGAGTCACCTGTGAAAGCCGGAAGAAACAGGGTGCCCTTGTGGCTGGAAGGATTTAAGAGGAGTAATGTGGTTTCAGTTTCTGGGATACCTGAGTTTTCTTACAAGTATGTTTTTCTCTAATCTGTTTCGGTGATGACCTATCTGTTGATTTTGAATGAAATTACTTTTTGGTTATAGATATGATAGAGTGATGAGGCTGATTGCAATTGAGTGACCTGATCATAATTATTATGATGTTAGAGTTTGTTTTCTGCGTATTGGCTCCAGCACATGTAGAAGGTCCTGTGCTGCTTGGAACAGTTGATGATGGTGAATGGATAATTGTGCATCAAATTTAGAGTCTTCAAAATGATCTGATTTGAAGTTCAATTATACCTGCAAATAGCTTATTTTGGGGGTCTAAGATAGAAGGAGAAACTACTGGAGCTTTTTAAGTTCAGAATGTGTTTAATATCTGATTATTAATCTCTTGATGTAGAGGATGGCTTGAATGCTTTGTATGGGTTTAACCTCCTGATGTGTTGTTATGTGTGTTGCAACAGAATTACATTTGAGTAGGATATGCAATCTCTTTAATCTATAACTGTGGTATTTTGTTATGTGTGTGTGTTTTTCTTTCTTTAGATTCATGATTAAATTTTGTTCTTGGTGTTATCGTGCAGGGATCTACAAAAAGCAACCTATAATTTTACAACACTAATAGGACAAGGAGCATTTGGTCCTGTTTATAAAGCTCAGATTACAACGGATGAGACTGTTGCTGTTAAAGTGCTTGCAACTGATTCTAAGCAAGGGGAGAAAGAATTTCAGACGGAGGTATTGCTGGTTAACAATTTCACTTTCATGCTCATATTGGTTTATTACTGTTACTTCAAGTTGCTATTGGCATGTGTCTTCAACATTAGCATACATGTGTTATATCAAGCCTGATTCAAGAAATGACAACTGGCACAAACATATCTTGAACAGAACTGGATCTGGTTTCTGAACAGTTTCTTTAATTATCTGGGTAAGGTATGACTAAATTTATTTCCCCTTTTGTTTGACTTCTAATGGCATGCTAGTCAACAGATGGGGAGGTTTTTAATGAAGTTTTGTAATGAGTGGAAAGGAAATACCATAAAACATCACAGAAAGAGCTGCACGCATAAATGGTGAAAAATAATTTACTCTGCTTTGCACATGATTTATGGACAGAAATTTTGGAGTGTGATGAAATCAAGAGAGTCAGCCAATTGTAAAATTATGTTCCGTTTAGGAAATAAGTTATACCCAGGTCATAAATAAGAAATTCTTCACTCTGGAGGACAATTGTTCTTGTTTTGCTCCTACTGCATGAAGCTTGATGTGTCACTGTTTTATTGATTTACTCACTTGTTTCTGTAGACAATTTTCTGCTATCATATTGTTCATTGCTTTTAACCTTTCAATTTTGTTTTAATTATGTTCAGGTTATGCTATTGGGAAGGTTGCATCACAGAAACCTTGTGAACTTGGTTGGATATTGTGCAGAAAAGGGCCAGCATATGCTTATATATGTCTATATGAGTGAAGGCAGCTTGGCTTCTCATTTATACAGTAAGTTGACATCAATTTTGTGTATGGTAGAAATACACACACAAACTTTCTGGAAGCTGTAGTCAGATAAACATCTGTGTCTCAGATTGCAAGTAAAATAGTTGCACTTTGATTGACCATCACTTTGTTACAGAGATCAGTGTTTGTGTCACTTGTAAAGCTCAGGTATGACAGATTTCAGCAATTGGAAATTGCCTGTCACTCTCTAGGAGAGCTCTAGCTAAATAAACTGGAACATACCATTGTGGCCTTTTTTGTAGTTGTCTATCCTGTAGCAAGGATCAAGAACCACCATCAAGAGATTTCATTGTGGTGATTGTGAAAAGTGACACTGTTTTCTTCTTCGCGCAGGAGAAGACCTCAAACCATTGAACTGGGATTTGAGGGTTTATATTGCTTTAGATGTAGCAAGGGGCTTGGAGTATCTCCATAATGGGGTAAATTTTCTTTTTATGCGGACTATTTTGTGTGCATGCATGTCCTCCATGGTAATAAAACTTCTTCATTATTTTATCCATGAGAAATTTACTATTTTCTATATATTATGCTGCAGGCAGTTCCTCCTGTGATTCACCGGGACATTAAATCTTCCAACATTCTGTTGGATCAGTGCATGAGAGCCAGGGTATGTCCACTGTGTATTACAAAAACTTTGCCTTGTGAGAAATTACAGTAAAGTTTCATCCAATGTTTTGAATATTAAAGAAAAACTTAGTTTAATTCAATGTGTGCAATCATGGTTGTTTTTCTTCTATCAACAAGTGTTAGGTTCTCATGCTAATTTCATACTCCTGTTCATGTTGGTTCAAGTAGGTAGCTGATTTTGGGCTTTCAAGAGAAGAGATGGTGGACAAACATGCAGCCAATATAAGGGGAACTTTTGGGTATCTTGATCCTGAATATATATCTTCAAGGACGTTCACAAAGAAAAGTGATGTCTACAGCTATGGAGTGTTGCTCTTTGAGCTTATAGCTGGCAGAAATCCTCAACAAGGTCTTCTGGAATATGTTGAACTTGTAAGTCTCAACAACTCTTTCTCAAGTGGATGGTTAACTTCAAATGCAACAATCAAATTGAAACTTTTGCCGAAGTTCAGATGGTTTTTCTATGTAACTTATTTATTTCAACATCCATTCATTGGATATTGGTTTTTTAATGCACAAACTATGCCCTCACTTGTGACGGAGACTAAGAATACTTCCAAATAGGTAACACTAACAGCTTTCCCTTGGATAAGAATAAATTGGAAAAGAATGCTAACATTGAAGGGTCTTAAACTAGCTGTTATTTTTTATACTTCATCATGAACTGTTTTCAATTCCTCGTGTAACCTTCTCCATTGCATTTCACAACAATGTCTGCTTTCATTTGAAAAGAGAGGTCATGTTAGCTTCTGTTGGTCCAGTGGGTATCAACTTCAGTCTTTTCCTTTTCTGTTTGTAGTTTAAAACTGTTTTTTCTAATATGATGAACAGGCAGCAATGAATACTGAAGGAAAAGTTGGGTGGGAGGAAATAGTTGATTCACGTCTGGATGGGAAATTTGATGTTCAAGAGCTCAATGAAGTGGCAGTTCTAGCATATAAATGCGTCAACCGTGCCCCAAGAAAACGGCCTTCCATGCGAGACATTGTGCAAGTTCTTTCCAGGATCCTCAAATTGAGGCACAATAAGAAGCATCACAAGAAGTCCCTTTCTGCCACCACAGCAGACGAGGTTTCCATTGATATGGACCAACAAGAAATCAGAACTCCTCTCTCTGAACAACACCACCGAAGAGAGGAGTCAGTTGACAGTGCTGACACTGGTGAAGTATAGAGATGATTTTAAACAATTTGTTCATTCGGGACAGCCCATGGTTTTGGTTTTGGTTTCGGTTTCGGTTTGTAATATATACATGCAGTTCAAAAGGAGCTAGGCGAGCAGATTTGTAGTTATGGGGTTTTTTTTCCCTCTTCTGAGTTAGAATAGTAGAGGATACATTCAGTTCGTTTATAGGTTTCTTCTTTTTTGTAACATAACCAGGTCCCTTCTCTCTCTTTCGCTTTGATAAAAAGACACCCATGATTTTGTACATTGATACTATGAATCATGAATGAAAATGCAAGGAAAATAACCCGTCTTTTCCTTGAGCTGTGTTCACATTTCCCTTGAAAGGGTCAGCGCCATGTTATGAAATGTACTTGGATCATAGGCAGAATTACTAGGCTTGTGCCCATCTATTTTTGGGATGAATCTTTACTTTTTAAACAATGAATCAGAAACAGGGCCAAGAAAGCCACCATTTCATTACGAAGAACAAGAAACAGCATCGTTGATCTGGCAAACATCATCTGCTGACAAAACAAACGCTATCTTTCATTACCCATCTGTTCAGTGTCAAAAACAAAAAAAGCCAGAGCGTGACCAAGTAGTAGCAGAAGAAAAAATGGCAACCAGAGCGTGACCAGGAAGAAGAAATGGCAGCAATGGCTGCACTTCAAAGCCCAATGTCCTCTCTTTCACGCTCCTCCTCCAACTCATTCTTTGCCAACGCCTATCACTTCCTTCTCTCTCCCCTCTAAAAGTAGGCTGCAATCTTCTCTGATTTCTTTCCACTGGTTTTTTTTTCATATATATTTTTAATGCTCTTGAATTTTGATAGTCGATTGATTATTTATGTTTGATAACTTGTAAAGAGATTGTTTTACGCAGATTTCGTATGCTATACTAAAATGGATCTTGCTTAAATTGGAATTTATTTGTTCTTTCAGTAGTTGGTCAATAACTTCATAGCCAAAGACTATAAATCTTCGTGATTTTACTTCTGAGACTGCATTTTCTTTTTTTGAGATTTTGAATGTTAATTGTAATTTCCACTTGGGTTTTGGCTAAAGTGAAAAAATTGAAGTTTGATTATTATATGCACATGCTACAATTCTTCGTCTGCTAGCTGTCTTGCGCACGCTGCACTGTCAATGGCTAATACTGTACTCTTCATTCCTGGTGTCCTAACAATACCCCCTCAATCGAAGAGTTCTTTACCTCAAGAATCCATAACAAAATCTGGGAACTGCATGCTTAATTCCTCTAGGTCTTCCCATATGTTGCCTCTTCATGAACATGTGAGACTATTTAACCAATCCCATAACAACAACCTTGCTCCTTTACTTCTGTTTCTAAGAATTTCTCCTTTTCATTCTCCCTTCCCTCAATCAAATGAATCCCTTTAACACTACATTTATGTCCAGGTACAAATTTATCGTCATATTTAAAGCATAATCCAAGTTTCCTTCTTTGTTCATAAAGTGTATCAGTAGATTGTTTTGGACTAGATTGCTCATCAACTCCATGCTGGTTGAAAGGTTTGTAGGGTGTAATACCTGCTGATCTTTCATTGTTAAATGAAGAACTGATTCTGGGAGCAATTATGTTTCTTCTTACAACTGCAACAATTGATTTTTCATGCCACTTCGCCTGATCAAAGGCTTGTATTAAAGTAGTCGGCTTGAGAATCTTTAACTTAATCTCTTCCTTTAATCCACTAATGAAACTGGACACGTAATATGATTCTGACAGCGTGGGATTAAGAGTTTTCATCGGAGATTTTAATCTTTCGATGTACTCATCAGTTCCTTTTTCCTGCTCTAATTTATTGAATTCTTCCACGACATCACTATGGCTTCCAAACCTCATACAGAGTGCTTTAGCAAGCTCCTTCCAGTTGGTCAAATCATTAGTTCCCAGCAAGATCCCCTCAAACCAAATCTCCGACTTTCCTTCCAAGTACATTGAAGCAACTTCCACCCATTGCTGTCCTGGTAGTTCATTGTGCATCTTCAAATACTTCCTGCACTTTCGAATCCACCCCCTGGGATTATCACCATCAAATACTGGTAACTCAATTCTCGGTAGATTCACATTGTATTCTCATCTTAAAGTTTTCCTTGTTGTCCATATACCTTACCATGATTGCAACTCCTTTGTTGCATATTGATTCCATTAGAATTGGAGTTCTCCCTTCTTTCTCTTGCATGATCTTTGTTAGCTTCCAAAGATTGTAGATTCGTTATCACAATCTCTATTTGCTTTGACAGTTGATCAATCTTTATGTTTTGTTCTTCTCCTTGTTTATGCAAATCAGCCTCTAAGTCATGCAGTTATTGATGAATCTCATGCGCTTCTTCATCAATTCTTCGATTATGCTCCTCTAGAGCTCTGAATTTGTTGCTTTCCACCATTGTTAATCAAGCTTAAATGATGACAATGTGTTTAACCAGCTCAGATACCAATTGTGAAGGATCTTCTTTAACAAGTACAAGAATGGGGTTTGAGAAGGTAGAAAAAATAGGAGGTAAAGAGAGAAATACTTTCGACACTTAAAACATAAATTAAACAATGAAAATAGATTAAATCTCATACTTTAATGATTTTGAGGTTTGGCTTTTTTTGATCAAATAAAAATTTAATTCCTCAATACCATCATGAAATCTCTAAGGAGAAGAGGAATAAGAAGACAGAGGAGAGAGATCCGATCTGATCTTCTTATTTCAGACATCAAATAACTATAAAAGACTAAACAACGTTAAAGGTCGAATAACAATTCACTTGGGAGTTTTACTACTTAAAACATTTTTTTAACGTCTTCAGGTTATCAGAGGAAAAACAAGGTTCAATACATCCAAAGATTTCATCAAAGAAGATAAGAGACTTGAGGTTTAAGTGCAAGCAGGGCATTAAAGATATGATGTGCGAAACTATCACATGTTACCTAGATCAAAGCCTCTAGCCATCAGTAAGAGTGAAGGTCATTGATCTTTCTGACAACATTTACCAAATCTACAAGATCAAATCTCTGGAAAAATTGTCACGGGATACAAGTGTTGAAATTTATAGCCTATGCTGGCAATGTAGCAGTGCATTACAACACAGGCGGAAGTGTCAAATAGAAATAAATGAAGCAACATATTCTCAGTGACCAAACCCACTGGTTGTTCGGGATATGTTGTTTTTCCAAAGTCCTACATTGCTAATTCTGGAAATTCATTCCCATTATGAATGCTGGCAAGACATTAATCCTATTGCCGAAAGAATGGAATCGTGTCTTGCGGTGGTAAACTGGTCTGAAGGCACCAATTGTGTGCATAGACAGAAGCGATTTATCATTAAACTAGAGGTGCTCCAGAATTGAATGGTAATAAAATGCTATACAGAGGCATACGGGGTCAGCAATACGCTTTAAAGCAGCCTATTGACTACATCAATATGTAGAATGATACATTTATTCTTGACGGTACTGCAACAAGAAGTGCATAGATCGATGTATAACAGTTCAACGTCTAT
The DNA here is from genome assembly GCA_015852605.2 of Populus deltoides. Classification (NCBI taxonomy): domain Eukaryota; kingdom Viridiplantae; phylum Streptophyta; class Magnoliopsida; order Malpighiales; family Salicaceae; genus Populus; species Populus deltoides. The sequence continues at coordinate 17,724,633 of CM027580.2, forward strand.
GAAATTTTCTTGCAATTAAGTTTTTAATAAATTATTTTTTTTCTAATTAAACTCTTGATAAATTAATTCTAATTGAATTCTTGAATATTTTTTTCTTAAAATTGAATGTTCCTTATCATTTGATATACTGTTATATTTTTCAATCTTATATATTTTTATTTTCTTCAATTAGTCTTCAATAACTTCCCGAGCGTTTTGATTTTTTTTTATTGATTTTTTTTATTTTTTTATATAGAATTCTAAAATGAATAACAACAATAACCATGAGAATAATCATAGGAAATAACAATCAGTCCAATGCCATGAAAGATGATTGCGAAATGGATTAAATCAAAGTGATGCAGCTTGATCACATAAAAGCTTTCGCTTTCATTTCCATTTCCTTGCTGTTTGCTACATTGATCTTGTTATTTTATACTAGTCTTCATAAGGAGTGGAGGACCATAATTCAGTTAAATCCCTAGCCACTCCAGACCAATTGACCCATGAAAAGCTCAATGAAGTTGTTCTGGTCCAAACATGGGTCAAGCTCAATGAAGTTGTTTTGGTCCAATGTTTAGACCAATTAAACCTAATGCATTTATTCACATGTGAATTTCAAGGAAACCTCTCCATTCCAATTTATCTTTTTTTTTCAGGAATTCTTGTCAACCTGTGCACATGCTTACGAACATGGCCGACTAAATACTAAAGCAGGAAGAGAAGACGACAGCTTAGTTGTAAAACTTGATTGAGGCCCGGATGGGTTCATGGGTCGACCCCAAGAAAAATAGAATTACAAATGACTGAAATGGTGTTGTTTTTATCCAAAAAAATCACCGGGTTAGAAGCCGGGTCAATTTAAGTTTAATTTTTTATTTTTTTAAAATCAAACTGGTTTAGATTTTAAATCGGATAGTTTTTGAACTGGCCGATAGACCAATTTGGATTTTACATCTACGAAAGAGACAACAAGAGACACAAAACAAAAATACAGGAAAATTGATACAAACTGACAATTTTATTATTCCATTATAGTCATTCTTTCAAATTACATTGGGCTGTCTTTTCTAATTCTTTCTTGTCATTTGTAACAGCTCTATCATACCCTAAATTATTTTTTACCAAGACCAGAAGAGAAACTGTTTAATTTAAATAAAGGGTGGGGAAAAAAGGCACTAAATTCAAATCTAATAATTTAATTTGTTGTTTTTTTACATGAGAGTTCTTAGAATCACCTAATTTGAGAGCAAGTCTAAAGCACAGCAGCTAAAATCAGTCCAATGGTTCAGCATGCTTCGTCTTTGTATGTTAGCGTGGCAGCAGCCCTCGGTCTGAACATAGCTCAGCAGATGGCATCCCGCCAAAACGAGGAGTCCTAATCACGGGGGCCACATCGACTGTGCTAAGTATCTTAATTTGTGTTCATCTGATCTCAAACTACTCCCCCGGAAATATTTAAGACTGTCAACTGAATTCCATTCAATTTTTCTGGAATCATAAATAATGCAGAGAGGTGCTGCAAGGATTAACCTTCATTTATGAGGTGCATGTGCCAGCATTTATAGCTTCACAGATGTTACGGCAAGGAAAATGAAATGATTAAAGAAACTGGAAAGTTACCATTTTTTAAGTAAGAGAGAAATGGAACCCTAACCTCATCTTGAACATTAGCTGCTTCTTCACCAAGAGGATCTGCAAGAAGCTCCAGGCGAAAGATTAACCTGGTCAAAGAATTTACAGAAAAAAACTCTAACAGGGATGTGAAAATATGAGACAAAACAAACCTAACCCTCCAGTAATTCGTATAGATTGTTGTCTGCTGGTTTGGACTAACCCTTGTTTCATGCACAGCCCTCCAACAAGGACCACATGTAGTTCTTGTACTGAGTAATGCATGTGGACAGCAAGATTTATCATTCTTGAAAGCATGCATGTTTTACACCACAAGAATACACATGTTTAGACTAATTTTATATGCATAGACTCCCTAATTTCTGCTGATGAAAGATGTGTCTAGGGTCCTCCTGTGAATTATTTCTAATGGAAACTGAGCTTGATTCATTTGATTATTCTATTACTTTGTGTTCAAGTGAGACAGGACTTAATATAATAACATAAACTAGCTGGGTTTAATTTGTCTTAGAGTGTTTGATGCATGTGAGCAAGATTTCGAAGTACTCAAATTTCAATGCACTAGCAGCATATAAATCCAAGTCTGCAACTCCACTGCATTTCAAAGTAACCTGCAAGCTCATAACTTTGTCATTCAAACTGGGATACCTGATGTTACAATTCAAGATTTAATTATCAGACAGTCTTTTTTTTTTCTTGAAAGTATTTGTTCTTAAATTCACCTACACAGGTAAATGTTATGAGGTATTTTCAAGGTAACTTGGGTCCCCATTTATACTGCTTTATTTATGAATAAATGTGTCCCAAATCTTGAATCTGTCACTACCTACTGCTCAGCAACTACCTGGAACGAAAATTTTGCTATATGTTATAACTCCATGAGTGTTTTCAGTAAAATACAAAACTCATTATGAAGATGAAGCAATAAAGTAGCATGATATGTGCAAATGTGTCGTGGGGCAGATACAACTAAACTATGAATCATAAAATTTGATATACTAACAAGGGATATAGCCTTGAAAGAAGAATCATAATTCTTCAAAACATAAGATTCAAGAAAATTTCCTCTAAACAAAGGTGTAAAAGGGATTCACATGACTTCATGATGTAGTGTAGCATTTTCCTTTCTTTCTTCAGGATTTGCAGATTACTACAAAGCAAGGAAGCAGGGCTCTAGGGTTGAGCAGATAAAGCTCCTCAATATTGGAATAGAGACCGACTTTCCCTGCCAGAGAATCAAACCCTGTTTGGCCAGATATTTCTTGTATATTCTCCAAAGGCCTATGAACCCTCCCAGCAATCACTCTGCATACTATCAAAGCTTTCCTTGTAGATGGATCATCTTCAAATATTTCAATAGACTCGAAAGCTCTTCCACTGGTGGAAGTTGTGAACACACCTACTCCACCTTTAAGCTCCTTTTTGCCAGAAAAACCATTTCTAATAATTCGACAAACACGGCATTTTTCAGATATACACAGACTTGAAGAACCGTTTATGCCAAGAGAGCATGCAACAGTCGTGCCATAAAACCTCAAAAGCTCATTCCCATCAGCTATGCACCGAGAATGTTTCTTCGGGAGCTTGCTGGCTTTAATTTTCACCGTCTCTCTATACTCTTCGAATCGGGCCAGAGTTTTTTGCATATTGTGAACCTTCAACACTCTTTCTATTCGACCACAATGGTTTTCACTCTTTAACCAGCTCGTTCGACATATGATTTCTACAATTTTTCTTGATGAGTCCCCTTCCACAAGTTCAGTGACTGCCAAGAAGAGAAATATAATGAGCTGCTGATAAGGAAAGCTACTCTAAAGTCTCAGGAACAGCAAACCACTTTAATATTTGACTTTGGTTTTCAAAGACTAACATCAAAAAGAAAGATCAGAATAAATTGTTTTGAGCACAGCTATAATTTATAAAGTTAAAAGTCATCAAAACCAACTAATAACTATGCCTCTCTTGAGCATCACAATAAAAAAAAACAAATGGATATCTCAGACGAAGATATTGCAGGAAAAAAGAAACGGCTTGTTGCAAAGTAATATCTGATAAATTATAAAAATAAAATAAAATAGGAGTTTTTATTAAAAAAGAACATTTTGCTGGTGGTTAGAATCTGGGTTCGCATTAACAGGAATTGAAATGGAAAACTCAGTCCAATTGCCACAAAGCCTGCAAAGTATATCCGTGTCTTGAAAAAAACCTTCAGCGCTATCTCGGAGCACTTGGTGATCTCAAAAGTTGCAAGGGAAAAGTTCCCACCCAATTCTGAGGTCAGAATTAAGAATGTGACTGCTGCTGTGAGGATAAGAGAACAAGAAAGAGACAAAAGAAACTGCAAAAAGGGTTTAAATTCAAAACTAAATATATGCACAAAAGGGGGATGAAAAATTAGATGGAAGATGTCTAAATTAACAAATAATTTCAAAATAGGAGATTCTTACCAGCATGCTTGGAGAGATGATGATCTTCAGCAGCTTCCCATTTGGTAAACTGTTCTCCACATTTATGGCAAGTGACTGTAGAAGAACCATTAAAATCTGTCTCGAGAGAGACCCTACTGCTTGAATGTGCACCAGAACCAAATATACCAGAACCTCCAAATCCAGACCCTTCTCTGTCTGATGAAAGAAAAGGAGATTTTCTTGGAGGAGTTGCTGCGTTCCTAAATGAAGGGTTGAAATAATGCATTGTAGGATGTCCTCCAGGTCCTGGAGTACCTGGCCTCAAAGTACCGACAAAAGTTGAACCAACACCACCGTTACTACCACCACTAACACCATTATGGTTGTTGCCATGACTAACACCAGTACCAACCCCTTCTTGGAACCCACCAAAACCAGTGATTTTGAGCTCGCACCTCGAGTTACTTAAAATAACTTCATGGGTAATTGGGTTAAGAAACTCACTGCTTCCAATGGATCTTGGACTACAACTTGGTGGCTTCTCCATGTGTCTTTTGCTTCCATGTATGACATCTTTGAGATTTGCTATGGACCTTGAACACCCTGACCTTCCTGCTTTTCTTGTCAAGATTGTACTCAAATGCTTTGTGGATTTTGGGTCATGAACTTCTGATGGCTCTGACTTGCAATGTAGAGATCTCTTCAAAGTGAACCAAACTGTTGGCATACTTCTATCTTTACCGTCCTTCACTCCTTTCCTTCGTTTGTTGGGCTTCAAAATGTTTCAAAATCACAACTTTTCAAAGTAAAACTCCTCTGCATGCATAATTTCTAGAAAGCACACAACTTTGCATTTCCATGTTTTTTTGCTTTTTCCACCATGAAAGCTAGCTGAAAAGAAGAATCTGAATATACCATTAGTCACTATACAACTTACTTTCTACTTATGCAACAGACCTCTCTTTCCCTGCAATTTCCTTTCTATTTTGAGAGGCTAACAACCAATCTTTTAACGAACTCTATGAACTACTAACTAAGCATGCTTAAGAACTCAGAAGAATCAAGAACCAAAATTTCTCACGAAGCATCCAGAAAAAAAAAATGAACTTTTTCCTAAAGTGCAGGATTCCATATCGAGAACCTTTGGTACTTCTGCTAAAATGGGTGTCCATGACTGAGGAAGAGAGAGGCAAATTGAAAACCAAAAGGCCAGAGAAAGCCCATTGTAAGAAAGACAAAGGAGGGGTAAAGCAATTACTTGTACAGAAGAAATTCAAGAAATGGAGAATCTATGGTCCATGGGGAACAAGACAACCTAACATGAAAAACCATGGTCAGTGGTGTCTGTAATAAATGACAGTTACAGCTTGAGAAAGGCAACCTGTGAAAAGTGAAGACAACTCATAAGGAAAAAAAAATTAAAAAAAAAGGACATTCTTAAATTGACTCTTGTCTGTACTATGCTTGCCTGCTTGCGTTCTATTCTCATTTTGAATCTGTTTTAGATTTTGTGGAAGGAATCCACAGGCTTTTTTTTACAATCTAATATCCTCATGTTTTTATTTGTTTATTATTTTGGAAAATTATACTTTTTTTAAATATAAAAATAACATCATAATATTTATTGAGAATTTGGTATTATATTGATCATATAACACATGATTTTTTATCAATTAATATGTTTATTTTTTTAATTTTTCAATTTAATTTATTTATTTTTACATTTTTGCATGCATACATTTATCAGATTTTCATTTGTTTTTTATAAGATTTTATTGTATTGATTATAGTTCATTTTATATATATATATACACACACACACACATGGATCTATCACGTGTATCAATCATATTCATCTTCTTCATCAATTTATATATTAATTTAATTTTTTAATTAAATGTTTATTTGATTTTAATTAAAATTGTTTCTAATTTATTATTTTATATAGGATTTGATTATATAATAATATGATTTCTTGGTATTTTTTTGTATAAATGATGATTTTGATATTAATAATTAATAGTTAAAAAAGAAAGTACAGAAAATCTTCATAATTAATAAGTTGAAATGATTAAAATTCATTAGTAATAAAAGTCATTGCAAAGTTTAAAGTTGATTTTGACCTTCTTCTCTTTTTTTTCGGGAATTTTGTTTGCACATGAGTGACAAAATCAGCATTGATAGACACCTTTCAAATTTTATTGATTTTTAAGGTTTTTTAAAAAAAAATAATTAATGATGTTTTATTAGTTAATTTTTAAATATATATTAAAAAAAAGTTATGATTAAAAAAAATCTCTTTTTAAAGGTTTTCTCTCCCGCTTGTCGCTTTGTCTTTCCTATTAATGCGAATAAAATTGTTTTTGCAAAATGTTTTTTATCTAAATATTTAAAAACAATTTTAATGGTTTTAACATTTTTATATTAAAATTATATATATTATTTTAATATTTTTTCAAATAAAAAACATCTTAAAAAGTATTAGTTTTTTTTAAGTTAAAATATTGATTTAATTAAAAGTTAAAATTTTAACTTATCAATTCTAATTGTATATATTCTTAGAGAGAAAATTGTTTTGATTAATTTTGATTAAATATATTTCTATCTTAAATTCATTTAAATTTATAAATTATTTTGTAAGAAAGCAACTTTAAAATTATGAATCCAAGTCAAAATCTACCTTTCATGGATTCTTACATTATCACTGCACATTTAGACTTTGTACTAAAAGAATTATTTGGTCAATCTCGTGACAATATAGTAATTGCAATGCGAATAGCTTAACATATGGAAATGCGGTATAAATTATATTTTTAAATTTTTTTATTAAAAATAATTTTTTATATTTTTAGATTATTTTTAAGTATTGATATTAAAAATAATTTTTAAAATAAAAAAAATATTATTTTAATATATTTTTAAATAAAAAATATTTTAAACCACAATAATTACTACATAAATCTATCAATAGAAGGATCCCATCCCCCCTTAAATGGTGGCTTTCAAAGTATACCCCCACCACCAAAGCTGTTGCATCATGTATAGGACCACTCTTCCGTTCATCGTCTGTTCGGAAATTTGTGAGTCTTTTTATTTATTTTTTTATTTTAAAAAGGTGAAAATCCCATTAATTTGTTTGCTCTCAAGAATTTTCTTTTATTTATATATGGATAATGGGTTTTATGAAAGCCACATAAACGAAATTAATTAGTACTTAATTTAGAGTCAAAATCATGATTGGGAAATTAATTAATAACTATGTTTGCTATCAAAATCATTCATTTAATGTATTCATCATTCCATGAGGTTGCCTAGAGGAGCACAAAAGGCCAGAACATAGGACAACATTGTATCGATGTGGAATACATGGTTTTGGAGCTTGGTGGGTTCAATAGGGTTTTCGCCATGGATGTCCATACATCTTCATGATGCCTCGCGAGTTGAGAATTTGAGGTCTTGTTAGGACGTTCGTGCTCTAATATTCAAATGATATGGTGATCTCTAAACATGTATAATATATGATGGGGATGATGCACCTTCAATGTAGAAATGAAATGATTTTGTGTTTTAATAAAAAGTTTATCTACGAGGTGCGGTTATCTACGAGGTGTGGTTTAGCTGTGTATTTTTTTTATTTTAAATTATTTTATGTACTTCACAATTATTTTAATATATTGATATTAATAAAAAATAATTTAAAAAATATATTTTGATATATTTTTAAATAAAAAATACTTATAATTAGGCATGTTCGGGCATCCTTAATCCATGGATTAAAGGAAAGCAATAATTGAACTCTTTTTTTTTTTTAATCGAAGACACAAGTGGATTTTGAGTGAAGAGAAGCTCATAATTAGCCTCGGACTCCATCTCCAATCTCCATGCAACTTCTCAAAGCTTTTTTTGGAATCCAAAAGGTGGTGAAAAAGAGGCGTGCAAATTACCAAAAACAAATAATGTTATGAATAAATTAAAGCACCACCTCAATGCTGTGGGAAAATAAAAAAAATGGGATCATATTTTTTTTGTTTTTTCAGTTTTGTCGTCTTGCTGTTAGCCTGCAACATGTCGAAGAGGCATGCTCGAGAAAACTAGATTCATGAAAGGGTTTATTGTTATTCCCTAGTACATTAAAAGATTTTGGGTGATAATTTATCTCTTTTATTATTGTTTATATAAACAGTAAAAGAGTTTAAAAAATTATTATTTTATTTTATTTTTTAATATTTATTTGATTTTGAATTTATTTTCATAAATTATTTTGATTTTTTTATGAGTTTATCACAATCTTAAATAAATAACTTGATATTTAATTTAAATTTAATTTTATGAATATTTATTTTTGTTATCTTATAATTAAGTAAAAAAAATTAAGTTCTTAAATCTAATAGAATTCATTACTTGGATTATAATTTGGTGAGTTAAGCTATAAAATTTGGGTTAATCTCATATGTTGAAGTCTCAATATTAAAAAACAAAATCATCTTGAATTTTTTTAAAGTCAAACCATAACTTTTATAAATCATTCATGTTGCTTTTTAATATGTCAAATCGACTAGTTTATATTAAAATAATTCTAATATAATTTAAATTTAAATTTAAATTAATCAAAAAATTAGGTTGGAAGATTTTAAAATTGATTTGTTAGATTAATTTCAATAACAAAGCAAAATAAATTCATATTTCCTGAATATATTTCCTATTTGAGCCGCAATGTAGCATGCCCTGTAAACTAATTATTAATATTGAAGTTTCTAAATCTAGAGCCCCCCGATTGGGCAACAAGAAACCATGAAGGTAGTAGTCATTAATCCCAGCTAGTCTAGTGGGTGAAGTCAGGTTGAGTTTCATTTTGAATTAGTTTTTAAAAATTATGTTTGTTTTTTGTGTTTTAAAAATATTTTTAAAAATTTTAATTATTTTTGTTTTAAATTAATATTTTTTAATATTTTAAGATTATTTTGATGTATTGATGTTCAAAATAATTTTTAACAAATATAAAAAATTATTTTAATGCATTTTCAAATAAAAACACTTTAAAAAATAACCATAACTACATTCTCAAACACGTTTTAAAATATTAAAATCATTAACTTGAGTTAACTTAAATAAGACACAGTAAAATTAACTCCAGTGGTTTTTTAAAAATATATATCTGAAATGCACGTCTCATTTATAAAACCAAAATGACTTTATTTTAGAATTTCCTGCATATCTCCAACCCTTGTTCATAGTTATTAGACTTCAAATCAGGGCTGATAACTATGAGCAAAAGGGTAGCCTAATAGAAAAGAGAAGGCAAAATATATTTACAAATATACTCAAGTTATAAAAGAAATTGTTTTATTGATCATGAGTTCTTAGAAACTGTTTGAAAGCAATTTTTTATTATAATTAAATTATATTATATTATTTAATTTAAATTCAATTGATAAATATATTGAATTTACATGTTTAAAAGAGATATAATGTAATTTGTTTTGCTTCCTATATTATCCACATCACCTTCATTTTATTTTTTTAAAAGTCTAAAAAAAAATGGGTAAATGAGTTTTTTGAAAGCTAATTTTAATATTATTTTTTTCTTTTTAGTGTAATAAATAAGAGGGGTAAACCTTTGATTTATTTTTGTATTATTTTTAAAGATTGAATTCCAAACACTTAAAATAATTTCAATATAAAATTTTATTAAAACTATTTAATTGAATTTAATTCAAATGATTCTAAATATATTATTAAGAAAACAACATGGAACATGCTTCGTGAGTGCTATGAGAGAGAACTAGTTTTTTTTTTCTTTGGGATTACAGTATCATTTTCAAAATTTATTTTTATTTAATTAAATAATTGTTAAAATAAACACTCATAATAATTTAAATTCCAGAGTAAGAATATATTTATTTAGTCAAAACTCTTTTATTTATTTATTTACTTTTCTTTACGCAACTATGAATTTTTTTATTAACAATTGATTATTTGAATAAAAAATTCAAAGCAATTCAAATAAATATTCATTAAAATGATTAAATTCAAGAGAGAGAAAACATGTTTTTTTAGCCAAAACTCCCTTTCTGTTAATTCTTCATATTTTGAGGAAAACATGTCTTTCATATATATAAACGAGGGCAAAGAGCATCAAGCCCACCTTCCTCGATATTGGGCTTAAAGGGTAAGTCTGTATTTCTGACTTTTAAAAATAAATGCTAGGAGCGCCTGGACCTTTAAGTTCAGGCTCTGATGTTTGGGCCTCTTGAGCCCAGGCTTGAGTTTTCTTTGTTTAAAGGTAGCGGACGACGTCCTTCTCACTTTCCATAGATTTTCTCTCTCTTTTTTTAAATGATCAGGAATAAAATGTAAAAGAAATGTAATTTCATGACTAAAAAGAAAACTTTGAAAACAATAAGGACTAAAGTGTAGAAAGACAAACCTCTTAAACAAAAAAAACTACCCTTCCTTTTTTTTCTCTTGTTAATTCCAGTCCATGTTCTATTAATTTTTTTAATTGAACGTATATTTTATATTTTGAAATAACAATATTTAATTTAACATAGAAACAATCTTTTTCATAGTGCACACATGAGAACATGCAAAGCGAAACAAATTCTAAAACATACAAGCATACCATAAGTTGCAATGGCAATAAAAATAAAAAAACAAAGTTTAATGACCAAATTACAGAAAACAGAAAATCTCAAGGGCATAAAAAAATAGCCATACATGGTGAGGTGATCATGCAAATGTTTCTTCATGAATAGTGAATCAACAATATTTTTCCATACTCTTTTAGTTTTTTTTATTGATGTTAATTTTAATTTTTAATGTTATATTAAGAAGATGATGTTAATTTTTTTTTATAAATTAGATAGTGTTTGATTGTTTTACATAATGGGTTGTGGAGTTTTTGGTTTTGTCTAAAAGTAATTTTTTATCCTTCTAAGAGGGTGTTTGTAAATATATTAACTGTTGTTTTCTAAAATATTTTTTGTTAAAAAATACATTAAAATAATATTTTTTTATTTTAAAAAAATTATTTTTGACATTAGTACATCAAAGTGATTTGAAAACATAAAAAATATTAATTTAAAGTAAGAAAAAAAACTTATTTTTTTTCAAAAACGTTTTTAAAATATAAAAACAAACAAGTCTTAAAAAGAGATACAAAAAGATATAAACATAAACAAGTTAACTTTTTTTCTTCACAAATATTCTTTTAAACATTTCATGATTTTAATATATATCCTTACATTTAAATTTGGACAATTGACTTTAATTTACTCAATTTTCACAATTAGATATGAAAACTAGAAAATATAAAATCAAATGTGTGTGTATATATAAAAAGAGAGAAAGAGAAGATAGATAAAATATTGATTAGAAAAAATACTGGGAACAAGATCACTATCAAATAATAAAAAACTCTCATTTGTGAAGAGCTTATAGATAACTAATTTGGATAGTTTTTATGGTAGAATTTTGAATATATATGAATTTGAAGTTCTAAATTTAAAACATTTAAAATTTAATTTGTTTGAAAGTTCATATAAGTCATTTTGATTTTTTTTTATATTAAATGAGCTTTTAGATTGATAAAAAAAAAAATATATTCATGTTTATATGTTGACAGTAGGTTATAGACTTTAAATCTTATGCATTTTAAGGTTTACATGTTTATTGTTGTTTCTGAAGGTTTAATCATGTGTACATAAGTGTATGTGACTTGTATGAATAGGTGTTAGACTATTAGGCTTTTGTTATCGATTTTGGTGCATTTTCTGGATTTTAGCAAATTTTGGATTTCTGGGTTTAACATTCATGCAAAGAAGATTACTTTGGATTTATGATTTCCATGTTGTTTTGATCAATTGTCGGTTCTTACACATGTGTATAAGTTTGTTAATCATTAATCTAGTATCATAAAGGCTTAAAAACATTGAAATCTTGGCATTTGATATTTGGTTCTTCATTTGTGTTTTTCACAAAATCAACTAATCTTGATAATTGTTGTTTGTAGTGATGATTCAGCCTCAAATTTTTTTCTTAAATGATGATTTTACATGGCCCTATGTCTTTGATTTTGCGAAATTTGGTTTGAAATTGAACCTGCGTTTCTGGGTTTATGTTGAATGTTCTTTGTGTTCTTGATAAATTCTAAGTTTCGATCCATTTCAATTTGAAATTTATGAAAAATTGTATTTTTGCCTTGTTTGATTGATATTCATCGGTTTGAGGCCTTGTTTTCTTGTTTGTGGGTCAAGCCCACCAAGCCCAACCCTATATGATTGGGTTGACCCATAAAACTTTAAATCCTTGTTTGGCCCATTGCATTTCTGCAAGAAAGAAAAAATATTTTTCTTCCTTTAAAGATTGTTTGGCAGACATATTATCGACCCTTATTATATTTTTTTTCTTTGTATTTTTGAGTTATTGACAAGTAAACCCCAAATAATTTTTGAAAATTCTAAAAAATCTAGTGATCATTTTAAAATTATTTGTGAGCCTCTAATATATTTTTCAACCATTTCATTTAATATTTAAAGATAAAAATACATCATTTGAGCTTCTCTTTAAAGATGAATCTATAAACACTAAAAATAAAGTTATTGAAGATTGAAATTTGGTTATATGAGTGCTTTTTTTCTCCTCAACTTTTTTATATCAATCTCTTTCATCTTTCAAAATTCAGGGGCTAAAACACGAGAAAATAAAATTTATGATTAAATCATTAGAATGTAAGAAAAACAGGGACCAAACACGTGTAAAATTTAAACTTGAAGGACCAAATGATATTTTCCCACATGATTGGTGAAAAGGGGCTTTGTTTTTATTTAAATGTTAATTTCTATCCTTAATCTTTTATTTTTATTTTGAATAACAAATAATTGTCTACAAATAATGAGGTGAACATACCAATGGAAAATGATGAACAATGAATGATTTTAGAGAAATTTTATAGTGTTTAAATTGTAATTAGTACAGTCTCGTCTGATTCCATCAACTAACAAGACATATCACCGACTTATCCGACATCAAGAATTTCTATAAAATTAAAACAATTCCCTTCAACTTTTTTCTCTTTTCTTCTCCACTGCAGATCTAAATCAATTGCTGTCACATGTCTCTCTTCCTTTCCATCTCATCTCTAAAGATCAGACCAAGTTTTCCTGGAAATATTTTCTCTTCAAATTAAGTTTTTATTTATTTATAACAAGAACACTGTTTCTCCCATCTTTCTTCATCTGAACTAGAAATAATCAATCAAGAAGAAATCGTTGTCTCTCTGGGTTTTTACTGCTCACACATCCTGGCAGAATCGATCCCTTTAAAAAAGCAAAAACAAAAAATAATTGGCATATCATTCAAAAATCCCAAATACTTGTTACGATTTAGCACAGCATCCAAGAAAATTCAGGTAGAAAATGAGTGAAAGCCTTTCGGTAATTTTTTAAAGTATTTTTTATTTAAAAATATATTAAAATAATATTTTTTTATTTTTAAAATACAAAAATAAACAGAGGAGTTTCATAGTTACAAGATTCAATTGGTGTGAAAACCATATTAAATTAATAAATTCATCGTCAACAAAATCCACTCTGTTTTTCTATTAAATTAATAAACAGACAACTGTATTTTTAACCTTTTTTACCCCTTCTTTGTTTCTTGTCATCAAAAGCAATCCAAGTGCCTAAAACAAAACACGCATATCTCCAAATGTTTGGCGTCTCTCTTTAAAGTTGTGCTCAAACCAAAAGGCTTTTTTTTTTTTTTTTCAACGTACAGGTGTCCATCTTAAATTATTGAGCTACCAAAAACTTGCATCGAATGGTATCAAATGTCATTCATCGTGGATGGAATTTTATTTAAAAATATATTAAAATAATATTTTTTATTTTTAAAAAATTATTTTTATATTAATGCTTCGAAAAAATTAAAAAATTAAAAAAAATCATTTAAAAAAATACAATTTCAAAGCGTTTCTACACAGCAACTTAGAGCATGTTTAGTAGTGTGGTTGCGGATGCTTTTTAAATAATTTTTCGTGTCAAAATGCATGACAATGATTTTTTTTATTTTTTAAAAATTATTTTTGACATCAGCACATCAAAACAATCTAAAACATATAAATCATATTAAATTTTAATAAAAAATTTTTTAATATTTTTAAAAACACAAATTCAAACGCGTTTCCAAACATGACCCTAATGAGATCCAAAAAGCATATTCTCTCGTACCTAGCCCATAGAAATTCGAGGACATGCGGTCCCCTTCTGACCCACATTCCTTAATCCAACAAAACCAATCGAGCAAGAAAATTTCAAATCATTCAAAATTTAAAATCATAATTATTAAACTCAACTTAATTTACCGCATCACCTATTTGAAGTTATAATAATAATTATTTTTTAAAATTTATTTTTGATATTAACTCATTAAAACGATTCAAAAATACTAAAATAAATAATTTAAAGCAATTTATTTTTATAATTTCTCAAAAACACGGCTATGTCATATTGCCAAACATGATTTTAATAACATAAGTAAGAATCTATCAACTCAAATTTGTAAATTTTTAGTAAACAATATCTTTTAATTTTTTTATTTAAAAATTTTTAAATTAAAATTGAATCTACATGCTAATATGTAGATGTAGATTTGGCTTAAATAGAATCAGATTCTAAATTATCTCTCCAGTAGTGTTTTTTCTTTCTTAAAACATAAGATACAAAGACAATAAAAATAAAAAAAATATTTGATTGAAGAGATAAATACATAAAAATAAATCAGTCATTGAAATAATTTTAAAATAAATTTGTATACTTTCTTTCAGAACATGATTTACAAAAAAAAATATATACATAAGATAATATTTATTATTTTTTATCACTAAAATATCAATGCAAAAACTATTAATTTCAAAGTTGTCCAACTAAGACATTAACGATAAACATAGTTATTATTATAGTTTTAAAATCCGACTTAGGATAATGCTCGAGTCATAGGTCGGCTAGTTCAACTCGAATCTGCCCAATTTTTCTTAAAGGATTGAAACGATATTTTTTCAAAAGAAAAGTCAACAAGTTTTTTATTTGGGTTTTGATAGAGTCTCTAGTTTACTTGGGTTTTTGACCGGTTCAGACTCGATTAATCATTCCTTTATTTTTTTTAAATTCAAACTGGTTTATACCCTAGGTTATCAAGGTTCTGAGTCGACTCGCCAGACCGATCTCAGTTTTATAACAAGAGTTATTATACTATTACTAATTTCAATATTTAATGTAAAACAAATTAAAAAAATAATATCTAATTATTTGTTTAATATAAAAGTTTAATAATAATTCAAATAAAAAGTAAAATAATTATATATATATATATATATTATTTTTATATTTTGATATATATATATATATATATATATATATATATCTAATCGTTTTATTTTGTACAACGTTATCAATCACAATTTTATTTATATGTATTGCAATAACCAAATGCTACTTTCAAAACCCCATTTCAGTCGATCCACCAATCCGCAATCCCAACGAAAATTTCCCATAACAAAACCAAGAAGTTTACAGCATCTCCACCGTCCTTCCATTTCCAATCCATCGGCCACGGATCTCGATCCGCGTACTCCTCTCTCATTGGCCACCCCGATTTTCTCTTCTCCTATATAAACCCCAAAACGCCTATTCCGCACTTCAGATTTCCTCTCTCAGCATTTATCCTCTCCCAAAAGAAAGACACTATACATTTCGTTTCGACTATTTGTTCCAAAAGAGTCAATCAATGGCTGGCAGAGGCAAAACCCTAGGATCTGGAACAGCAAAGAAGGCTACATCAAGGAGTAGCAAGGCCGGTCTGCAGTTTCCGGTGGGTCGTATTGCTAGATTCTTGAAGGCCGGAAAGTATGCTGAGCGTGTTGGCGCCGGCGCTCCTGTCTACCTTGCTGCTGTACTTGAATATCTTGCTGCTGAGGTAATAATGCCTCAATTTTTTCTTTAATCTTCTCTCTTCGAAGTGTTTTGGTATGATTTTGTGAATCTAGGGTTCTTTTTTTTTTTGGTGATCTTGATCGTTTTTTGGGAATTATCTTCTTGTATTCGGAAATTATCCTGTTAATTGTGTTTTTGAAGATGTGGCCGTGGCTAGTCTGTGATTTCGCTTATTGGGATTTTTGGAATCTAGGGTTTGAACTTGTTCCTTAGTCAATTTTGGTGTTCTTAAATTTCCATGTCTGAATCTGAGAGCTTTGAATTTTTGTTTCAAAGCCTAAATCAGGGAAAGTTAATCTTATCAATTGGTTTTGTGTTTGATGGGTCTTGTGTATGTTGTGCTGTCAGGTACTTGAATTGGCTGGAAATGCAGCAAGAGACAACAAGAAGACCCGTATTGTGCCACGCCACATCCAGCTAGCAGTGAGGAATGATGAAGAGCTAAGCAAGCTTCTTGGTGATGTTACAATTGCTAACGGAGGTGTGATGCCTAACATCCACAACCTTCTCCTCCCAAAGAAGACTGGTGGCTCCTCCAAGGCCTCAGCTGATGATGACAGTTAAATGTGAAGGAAGAGATTTAAAGGAAGTGTATTTTCTGTCACTGTGACTTCACTGTGATAATTTAAGTCTTTTAGCTTCAATTTTTCTTCAGATTTTAGGACTTGAGGCCGTGTTCATGTAAGGGTAGTTTTATTAGTTAGGGCTTTACAATTAATGATGTGAATATAAATTGATCATCATCTTTGTGCTCATGTTATGGTGGAAAATATTTTTTTTCTATGTAATGGCATTTAATGCACGATTTGAATCTATCCTTATTTGATTGCATCATCTGATTATTGTTTCGAATGAGATGGGATGTGTGGCAGGCAGTGGGTGTGGAGTGTTGTTTTCTAATTGGGGTTTAGAGCGAGAGGATAGGTGGTTGATATTGACGCTTGCATTTTAAAGCGGCTGAAGGATTTTTAGTGCTAGATTTGCATCAATTTCTTGCCGAAGCTTGATATGGTTCCTGGGATTATTGCTTTTCTAGGTGTAGAAATTGACAGGATTGTTGGGCCACCAATATGTGATAATACAGTCTATGCAAGTGCTTAGGAGTGGTGTCCTGATGGTATATGATTGGTATCGAGTGGAATTTACAAGAGATGACAACGAGTCTGTTAATAGATAGGCCATGATTAGAATGGTTATTACGGCAAACTCAGGAATACATTGGAGTGGTTTATACCAAGAACATGGATGTTGACTTGCCAAGTTGCTTCCGTCTTAATTTATCAATGACGGAAGACTGGTCCTCCCTTGCTTGTTTACACATCAAGACTGTTTTTCCGTTTCTATTGTGAGGAGCTAATTAATGATGGTCTTTTAGCTTGCGTAGTTTCTTTTTAATTGATATATTTCAGAGAAGCTTCAATCACTGTTGGAAACATTTAGGCCTGTTTGAGTTTGTGAGCGCTAGGTGTGGTGCTAGGAAAGAAATGCATGTATAAAAATCGCATAGAAAATTCTCTATGCACAACAAATTGCTCAAACGTGCACATCATATATACTAATATACATAGCGCAAGCAGATTCCGTGCTTGAAAATCGCATGGTAATAGCAATCACTAAGACATGTTAAAGGAAGAATCACCCTAGCATATTGCAAGCTATATTACTAACTCTTTCCCAGTTATAGCTGGTTGAGATCTCTAAATGGTGCTCTCTCCTCAAGAACAGACTGGAGTCTCTTTATTGTTGGTGAAGGACAAGTATTGACATTCTCCTTCACAGCATTGAAAAGCTCAGTATTACACTTCAACATGGGACTAGATGATCCACTATTGTCAAATGATTGCACCATGCATGCCAAGGTTCCCATCAATTGCATGTCTTCATTGGAGAACTGGCTGATTCTCTCACCAAGTCCCGTGAAAAAGCCAATCAAATTGTCCCTTTCTGATGACAACTTCATTACATTTTCAGCCAAACTTTTGTTCCCTTTTTTCAGCTCATCTACCGAGGCTTCTGACATTCTCAGTTTCGTCTCCATTAGATTCTCTAATTTCTTCATTTCCAGCAGTTTTTCTTCTAGTTCAGCTTCAATTTCTATTGCCTTGTGTTTCGATTCCGAGAGTGTTTTTTCCTGCAATTCCAGTTTCTTTTTTACAGAAAAGATGTCATCCTCCAGCTCCATTAACATCATTTTCTTCTCTTCAATTTCCAGTTGGGCCAGAATCTCGGCTGAAGCAATCTTCTCCCAGGCCTCATGGACCAAACCAATCTCAGCCTGTTTCTCAGCAAGCTCCAAAGAGAAAGAGATCAACGAGCCATTAAATTTTTGTTCCCTCGACCTTACACATTGCAAGAGGTCGTCTATTCTTTGATCTTTCTCTTCCATGAGCTGGATAAAATGTTCTTTTTCAAGATCAAATTTTCTTCCAGCCTCTACCAGTGTCAACACTGAAACTTCAAGTTCTCTTTTCAGCGATTCTTGCTCCAGCCACCCAACCTCTTTCTGCAGATCATCTAAAATTTTGTCCTTCTCTCTCATGGTTCGTAGAAAACCCTCTTTCTCTGATTCAAAGGACATTACTGTCTCCTTTGCAGAAGTGGCTGCAGCTGACTCTCTTGTTTTAAGCTCTTTCTCAAAGAAATCAATCTGATGCTGCATGCTATATATTCTACTGTCCCTTGCTTTTAATAGACGGGCAAGGTCATCTTTCTCCTGCTTGATGGTTTCCTCAACTTCTACTTGTGATAGAAGAGAAGCTTCTATGTCTTTGCGCAACAACTGGCTTTCTTCAAGATCATCTTTTAAGCGATGAGCAATAGTTTTCCACATCCACAATTCAAATTCCAGAGCATGTCCTTCGTAAATTTTAGCTGCAAAATCAGATTTCAATCTGTCTAAGGCATCACAAACTTCTTGAAGTTTCTCTTTCAAGTCTTTTTCATTCTGGAGAGCTTGCTTTTCCAATCGGTGTTGGCACCTGGATGACTCCTCGAGCATTTCTTTGTATTTCTTGAGTTCTTTTTGCAGCTGGAGGTTCTGCTCTTCAATATGATCAAGAGATTGAACCCTTCTCAACAAAGAAGCTGCGTTCTCGTTTTCTTTAGCTAATTCAGCATTTGCAGTGTCCAACGCATCATAAACTTCTCGTAGTTTCTTCTTTAAGCCGGTTTCCACATCCAAAGCTTTCTTTTCTATGAGAAGCTGCTTACTCGATGATTGCTTAACCATTTCCTTATACCTCTCAAGCTCTTTCTGCATCAGGAGCCGTTGCTCTTCAAACAGTTCTAAGTGATCAACCCTCCTAGAAAAACATTCCACCTTCTCATGATGTTCCGCCAATTCAGAACTGGCCATGTCGAATGCATCACAAACTTCTCTGAATTTCTCTTTCGAATCGTTTTCAATCTGCAAAGCTTGCTTTTCTAGGCAACGTTGATGCCTAGATGACTGCTCAAGCGCTTCCTTGTACTTCTCCAACTCTTTCTGCATCAAGAGACACTTCTCTTCTATAAGATCCAAGGCCTTGGCTTTCCTTGACAAAGATACTAACTTCTGATGTTCTTTGGCTAATTCTGAGTTTGCCACGTCCAAGTCATCACAAACTGCCTTAAGTTTATCTTTCAAGTCAGTTTCTGTCTGCAAAGCTTGCTTCTTGAAGCAAAGTTGACTTCTGGACGATTCCTCAAGCAATTCTTTGTATCTTTCAAGCTCTTTCTGCAACAGTAGTCGTTGGTCTTCAACAAGACCCAGGTCCTCAATTCTCTTCAATAAAGATGCAACCTTTTGACGTTCATCCTCGAAATCTGTCATCACTTTAGCCAGAGCAGTGTTCTTTGTCTCCAGCTGCCTCATCAAGAGAGAGACATTTTCTCCCCTTTCTTTGTCACGAAGTCTTGCCTCAGTATCAGCATTCTCAATGTTCAGCTGAGCCTCAGTTATACCTGATTTCAACACCAGTAGCATTGTCGAAGCCTCCTCATTCTGCATCTTCAACTGCAATATCACAGAGTGACAAATTTCCAATTCTATCCCAAGTTCTTCTACTGTTGTTTCTTTGCTCTCTAGTGCAGTCCTGTAATTATCCAGCTCTTCAGTCAATTTCTCCTGTTGAAAGCTCCATTCAGCTTCTTTAGCTCTAAGATTTGAAGAACAATTTTTGTGCATCTGCTCCAAACTCTTGAGTTTGTTTCGCATTTTTGCCAAAGAAGATGAATTTCCCGTTTCCCGAATCCCAGCCTCCTGAAGTTCTTTAAGGTACACCAGCAACTCCTGATTTTCTTTCTCTAGCCTCCCTGCTTTGTACTCGATTTCTTTGTAAAATGTCTCCTTTGTAGCCAAAGAATGTCTCAGAGCTGCAATTTCTCTGTCCCTCTGAGTGGCCAAGCATTCTAGTTGTGACTTTGCATCCTGACACTCAGTGAAAACATTCTCAAAGCGTGCTTTAAATTCAGAAACCTCAACTTCCAGATGATTTCTCCTGCTTTCTTCACGAGCTAAGGCTTCATTGCACATCTTGAACCGTCTTTCAAGATCTTCTAAGATTCTGGTCTGAGAATCTAAGCGTGACTGCAGTGAGCAAATTTCGTCAATCAATGTGGACTTCTCCATCTCCCACTCTTTCTTGCTTTCCCTGAACTGATCTCGGAGCTTTTCATGTGCTTCTTCTAGATGGCTGAACTGTTCTTTCTTCCATTTTAGCTGATTTTCTACTTTCATGCTCTCCTCCTCTAACTTGAGTAGCATAGCATCCCTTTTCCTCACCTCTTTGGATGCTTTGGCATTTTTCTCTGCTTCCAAGCATTTCTTCTGAGAAGCCGATAGAAGCCCCTTGAGACCTTCAATTTCTGCCATAAACACATTAATCTTTTGCTCTTGATCTATGTTCTTCTCATTTGCCTCATCTAGTGCTAATACTATCGCCCTTTTCTCCTCCTCCCATTTTTTATACTTCTCACCGCAATCAACTCTAAGCTTATCATTTGCAGTGCTTAGACGTCTGATAACGGACTCTTTTTCATTCAAACTGCATTGCAAATCTTCACACATCCGCTTCACCTTGGAGATCTCCTCTTCCTTTCCATTTGATTCTCGTGCCAGTTTCTCAATCTTAGAACATGCTTCTTGAGTTCGGATAAGCTGTTCACCATGAGCTTTCCTCAGGTTGTCAGCCAATTCTGCTTTGAGTTTCAAATCTGCTTTGAGCTTCTCAATCTCTGCTTTCGCTTCATCAAACTCTTCACCCATTTCCTCTAAAGATTAAAAGAAACAAATCTCACCTGTTCACAAGCAAAAATCTTTCAGATGACAAATTGAAGTTGATTTAAGAGCAATTATGTCAATGGAGAACACATTACCACAAATAGATATATATTGAAGATCACATTGTGGATATGTCAAGAGGTTCAAATCCAACTAACCAAATCAAATACTGGGCAACAGCATAATAATTCCTATGGTGCTATTTTTTTCTTCCCAAAAGAGCATTGCATCCCTCTTCCAGGTCTAATTAAGAACAGATGGGCAGCATAAAGCACCACCATTAAAAAAGTGCTTAAAATCCTTAAGACCACAAACCCTATTTACTGTCCCTCTTGTATTATGAAGAACCTACATGTCAACGAGCAAGGCCAATCTTTAGTTTCCAGATCATAAGAAATCAAATAAAACCCAAAATAACCAAAGATTTGGATACCAATTTTAATAAGATTTTCCATGTTTTTTCTCCCAAGATTAAACAAAGACTAAAAATTATTATTATCATTAAAATCTAAAAAGTCTATTTCTTTTCCGTTTTTGCATCCAATAATAGACCAAAATATGTATCTTTTGTCAAAAACATGGAAATCCAAAAGAAAAGGCCTTTAGATCTCATTTTCTGTCAGGATTTCACAATGGCTAACTTAAGTCACTGTGTAGTCTTGTTAAGAACCCAGCATTCAAATAAATAAATCATTAAAGTCCCTGGCAAAATGCAGAGAGGCCCAGAAAGAAGGAAACAAACAAAGGGCTAACTTAAAATGACTTGTAACGAAAAAAAACATGTGAAAGCTAAAGACTTGAGAGATTAAGAAACCTCACTGCTTGATGATTCTTTTAACACTTGAACAAGCAATAATAAGAGAGACGACCCACCAAAAAAAACATACCTGGTTGTCGTTGTCGTCGTTATGGGTTTGGGTTTATTGTTGTTAGAGATTTATCCATGTAAGAAAGAGAGTTTGTTGTGATTTTGTTGGGTTGTAGAGAGAAAGATTGAAATTAGAAGATGAAAGCAAATAGAGAAAGTGCAAGAGATAGCCGTTGAGAGGGAGGGGCATTTGATTTGAAATCGAAATCGATATCGAATCACACGGCGTCAGGGTTTCGATTTTAACGGTGTGGGAGGTTCGTTGGGCTTGTAACGTGGGCCTACTATATTGAGTTGGGCTTGGCTTCAGAGGTTTATTTGCTGGGAATTTCTTTCATAATTTTTATAGCGGGACACGGTGGTAAATCAATAAATTATTTTCAGCGATATTAAAATTATTTATAAAATAAAATAAAATTTTAAAATAGTAAAACAATTAATTTTATTTATTTATATTATTTAAAATTAATTTTATTTTTCCAGAAATAAAATACAAAACAATAAATTATTTGAATTATTATTAATTATTAATTAGATTAACAAAACAAATTAGTCACTAAGTTACGCAACCCTCTTCTCTTCCTCTCTTAAATCAAAGAAGTCTGGATTGATATTTTAAAGCAATGATTTTTTCCAGTTCAAATGCAAAACAATAAAGCAATTATCTTCATTTGAAAATACAAAAGAATATAGTTAGAACTGATACGATCGAATTAATAACCAAAAGATACAGTAATATGAGTTATCTGTAACTTCATGGTGAATCATAAATTTATATCTATGTTGATGAACACGGCATCTCACATACTATCACCAGTCGAAGTTGATTTTGCAGCTACAAAAACTTCCAGATTTACAAATAAGGCTATCTACAGCACAACCATCCACAGCAAAATGGGAAGAAAGCATTGTGTGAATAACAGGACCTTGCCACGGGATTTTCAAAGCCAGCCCAATCAGAAGTTCAGAGATGTTGAAAATTAGCGAAAGTGTTGCCATCTTCTAGCTATTTTCCAACAAAAAAATCAACTGCTGGTGGGAAACCCTTCTTGTCCTGAATTTTAGCTTCAAGGTTGGCTATCTAAGCTGTTGGACAATCAAAATGCTTGTTTCTACAGAGCTCTTGAATACAGAAGTTCAAAAAGAGTGAGGCTATCTTAAAGCTAGTTGCCAGAAAAATAGTTTTTGTGCAACTGCCAGTTTTTGTGCCTCCATCGATCCATGCCTCTGGCGTCGGTACATGTCTTCCTCAGGTAGATATAACATTCCTCTCATAACATTACCAAGGCTGCTTTTAAAGTTTTTCTTGTCATCGATAACATGGACAAACCCCTAATTAGGCCAAATTCAACATGAAAGTAAGGGAAGTCCTTGGGGATTGAACCACGAAGTCCTTTCTCACTTGTATCAATGAGCTTCTTTGTGTTGTGTCGACTCCACTCATCTTCAGCTTCATCAATCGCCTGAAATGAACTTCAGTAACTAGTGCAAGTATTTGTTAGGAATGGACAAGTGAACATGTAAAGGAGTGCGCAAGTCATGTATTTGTTCTCGCATACGAGCAACATCTACATATGTGAATGGCTGGTAATGACATTGTTCCCAGAAAGAAAGCTACTGGGTTGATATCAGAAGCATGCACAAAATCTTGCATGGATATAAATTACTTTTCATTATGGTTTCTCCCTGCTGTTATATATTCATCACTTTGACCCCATTTACTTTCAACAATTTGCTAAATATTAGAGAACATTATTGTTACAGTGCATTGGCAATCCTGCTGTTATATATTCATCAAAGTGCACTCAATCAATAGTTACTAGCAGATCAGCTCTTCTCCTCTTTGGAGATAATCCGGTAAAATCTAGAAAACTAAAAAAGGGAAGCAAAAATTGATTCATCAAAAACAGGAAATTAATAAGAAAAGGCTAACCTTCTTAAAATAGAGAGGGGCTTGCCTAGCAATTTCTCGAGGTAAAGGAATACACTCGATGAAACAATGGCGCCTTTGTTTAGACAAGCTGATCACTGTTTCAAGAAACACTAAATCCTTCTCTTGCTTGGAGAACATCATAAGACATTTATTCAAATTTCGAATTTCTTCCCACACATTATTGTCAACATTCCTTGCGGATGAGTCATGCTGTAAAGACAAAAACCAGGTGAAGAGCAGAAATAACAGAAGGTTCACCTATGGCATTCCTAGAAATAAAATCCTTTATCGTTTACGTCACGATGTGGATGACTTTATTTTGCTTCCTAAATCATCGAAACAATTCTTGTTTCATGTTCTCGAGAATCTTTGGGCCATCTATTAGAACAAATCCAAGACAAATGACAAGTAGTAATTCAAATACAGACGGATAATTTCAAATACAGACAGATTTTCAAATTGTTAACTATAATTATGAGACAGATCAATTCTCCCAAATGCAATCTATGAGAACAAATCCAAGACAAATGACAAGTTTTAATTCAATGGTGAAAAATACAAATCATACAACTGGTAACTGAGCCTACTCTCAAAGCAACTAGACTAAGCTTACCTGCATTGGCAAGATGCAGCAGTGACCAGGCACAACAGGCCGCCACTGAGGCAACATCAAATATGTGAAGTTTGCTATCGACACAACAAGATGTTTTGGCCCGTTTGGATTCTCAAAGATAAAATGACGGCGTTCTTGCTGAGTCAAAATGCGCTTTGCGAGATCATTCTTCTCAGAGACCTTGTGATCACTGTCTCTGCCCTTCTTATGGGACTTACTCCTTGGGCCATCTTCAAAATCATATTCATCGTCAGCCTGACCATTGAGCAAGATGCCTATCAGCATCCTCATCCTCCTTTCTTCTCGCAGAAACACCTTGAATAGCATATCTGAAAAGAACAATACGAGAGAAATCATTATAAAAGTGATGAGCATAAATTGGAAATTTTCGAAAATAAGAATAAAAAAAAAAACAAAAACAATGGCATGTGGAGTTGCTGAATCAAGTTGAGCAAACATAAGTATTTGATAGAAGCTCAAAATACATACATATTTAACTGGAAAATCACGTGTTAAGTTACCTGTTTGTGCCACAGACTATCTGTGGTCTATTAGAATTTTCTCCGGCACCCCTGCTTCGCCTTGATGTTCTCAGCCTCTTGCTGATAAAACAAAGCAAATGAAACCAGCTAATCGCCAATAAAAAGTTCGTGCATTTACAATTTGACTCACAAAATATAAAGAATCCATGAAAACATGATTGTTTTTCCATGCAAGACCTAGAAAGTGGCTTGCATCCAAATTCTTAAAATATATCCGGAAAGTGGCGGTGAACCTCGGAGACTGCTGTTACCTACACAGCTATCATATTATGCCAAGATTAGAGAAGCGCAAGTTTTTATACAACTATCTTCAAAATTTTAAAAGCTTTTTTGTTTGACTCAGGTTCTGCTGGCAGTGAAGTGACTAGAAAGTACTCCTTAACTGATCTTGATCTTACCCTGAATTCTTATCCCATTTCTAAGGAAATGACTAAAACTTAGAGCTCGGATTGGGACCAGGGAAATAACAACGCCATTGCAACGCTCTTAGCTTTTGTCCTACAGCATCGTGTAATAACCCATCCATCAATTTACTGAACGTGTTTTCCTTGCTCCAAAGAAATATATAAAA
This sequence comes from Populus deltoides, assembly GCA_015852605.2. Lineage (NCBI taxonomy): Eukaryota > Viridiplantae > Streptophyta > Magnoliopsida > Malpighiales > Salicaceae > Populus > Populus deltoides. The sequence continues at coordinate 17,750,432 of CM027580.2, forward strand.
TTAACTAAAATTTCTCCCAAGGACGAGAGAATCCCATTCCCTCCTGAAGCTTGATTCTTTATTAGAGTATGGGTGAAACAAAAGTACGTAGAAGTGGAAACAATATGAGTTTCTCAGCCTGTTCATGCTTTCCTTTCATGCGAAGCTGCAAAGCCATAGATGCCAACTGGTTTTAACTTGGTGTCTCCTTAACCAACATACTACTCCACATTCTCCTCTTGGTTTGAATAGGAACCAACAGAACCACCAGCATCCTCATTCTGCTTAACAAGAATTTTGCTCACAAAATCATAAAAAAATATTTAATTTAAAAAAAAACTTTTAAAAAATGCTTTTTAAATGTAAAATACAAACTCTAACTCGAGGGTCTATAGTTCCATCATATGCTGATCTTCCACATTTCGGACTGCTATTTAACATCAAAGGAGAAACCAACTGTTTTTATGCTATTGTAATTTTCAATCTAATTGCTCCACTATTGACATCCAAATTCTACAAAAAGAATCAATCTTGTTTGAACAAAGAATTTCAAATGGAGGAAGAATAAACATCAATACACCTAACTGCTACCAACGCACAAGTTAATACATTTAAGGGATTTTTAAACGTGAATCCATTGAGCCCCGACTGAAATTTCTGGCTTAATTTACTATCTGTTTTCAGCTCCATTAATCCCATCTGCTAAAATTGCAATTTGGTCTCCATGTGTGAACGCAATTTGGCAGCTTTCGTGCACTTCCCCACGATTCCCTCAAAATGTGGATAGCACCACCAAATGACTTGAAGGGTAATTTACACTCCCATGATATCAGCAACCTGGATAACACAAGTGAAGGACTTCCTTAATTTCTTCATCTGAAGTTCACAGAATAACGTTAATTTGTGTGTTCGTATAAATTCTAAATGGATAAACGACAAATTAATTATTGATAGGGTCTTAGCTTACCTCTTTCAGATTAACCCTCGTCATCTGAACTGGAACTAGAATCTCCCATTCGTCGCTCTGCAATTGCTGGAAATAGCCGCTGGCGAATATCAGGCGAGGGTTGCTGGTGCTTATGAGAGGGAGATGATGCAGTTGGCGCCTCTTTTTTCCGTGTTTTTGCTGACCTCTTTTGTGCCTCTCCCACCTCTTTGCATACCTTATCTAATATTATTAAGAAGTCTCGTACAACGATGAATAATCGAAAACCCTCATCTTTCCCGGTATTCCCATGGAAATAATCACTAGTGCTCTTCACCAGAGTCACAATTCTTTTTTCTTCTTCCAGAAGTGACATGATATCAACCTCAGCATTCTGCACAAAACTTTTTAATGTTTCATGGAATCCACTATTTTCCTCTAAATTCTTCATGTCTTTATTCAGGAAATTTCTGGTTACTACCACTGACTGCCCAAGTTTAGCCACGGATCCTGTTAAGCTGTCAGCATCCACAACCGCTGCTCTTTTGACATTTTCTAGTTCACTGCTCAATTGAGAAACAACCTGAAGACCAAGACTGCTATAGTTGTCTTCTGTATCAGGGGAAATGTCCTCAAGGAGATCGTCTGTTTTTACACTAACACTGGAGATGCTCCGGCTCTCTCGTCCAGCACGAGCAGCTCTCACGCCTTCTGAGCGAATTATCTCCTGAACAACAAAGTGTAAGAGAGTAGTCTTCCCATCTATTCCCTTTACATCAGATAATTTCAAAAGTGTGTCAAGCTTGAATGCTTGTGCACCGCCACGAAATGTTCCATCATTCATTCGGTTGCCTGTTTTAAGAACAGCTTCTAGAAGCTTGAGGAACAACCGACTATTTCTAAGTTCCTTGCAAGCAACCTGCCATATTAGATGGAGATGGCATCACATTAGATTTTGGCAAGTGGAGAAATTCAAGAAATTGCCAGAAAAGAGAGTCCATTGTGAGATGCGGCGACTTTATCATAACCAAGAGAAACTGACCACCTCTACATGCTAGTATATTCAAATTTTACAAATGTAGGAATATTTTTATACAGCCAGGCATCTTATATGCAAGAACATGCATACGTTCTGAAAGCCAAACCTAAGTCAGTATTCTACAAATGCTATCTTTTCTATCATATCCTACCAATCCTCTAATGTCTAATAAGTGGCTGGTCTCTTTCACTCTATGCATTAGCAGGGATGCATGCACTTTCCAAGTCACATATGAAGGGAAACCGATACAAGGCACCAAACTGATATCAATATGCATTTATTTTTTTTGCAAAAAATACTGTTGTGGCTCTCCACAAAAACTTTTCTTAGTAATATTTTAATGATTTTTTAAAATACATCTCCACAATTTGGCATGCCTTTCCAAAATCATGAAGCTCCACAACGGTCTGCTTCCCCAGATGTAGAAAAAGTGCAACTATCAAGTTCACCATCAGAGCATGAGCACGGATATTTCCAACACATTGTTAAAAATGAGAACCAACATTTACAAGCAAGAGTTAAACCAAGTGCTGAAAGGAAATACAGTATCCAGTTTCCTACCTCTAAGGTTTCAAAAGACTCTTTAGTGGTAGCAACCTCTTCCTGTAGAATGCACATGAAAAGCAGGGCTTCCAGTCGTTTAAAAGCAAATGGTATGTCAACCAATGATTTTAGGAACCTCTCAGCAGGCCCAAGTTGAGAAAGTTCACCACTGTAGAGCCTAAGCTTCAGTTCTTCATCTGCTGTGGGCGCCATCCTCAACAAATTTTGAAGAAGCTCTACAGGAAGCTCGTTTCCTGCATTAACTAACAGAGGTTAGAATATGTTGATGGATTAAAACCAAAGGACACTATTGCTACTCAAATTCCACAACCAATGAAATGGGGTAATTACATACCATCCACACAGCCACACCATCATTAAAATCAGCCATACTAGACAGAAATGGTGTGTAAAAAGATTTTCCTAGAAAAGGAACGGGACAAACAAAACCACCACAAAGTAAACCCCCCCCCCCCAAAAAAAAAAAAAAAAAAAACAAGAAAACAAATAAATAAATTGAAATTCTTAGGAAATGGAGCAATTTAACTTATCCATGAATGTATGTCTACTGAAAGAAACAAAGAGAGTTGATCACCTTCACGAAGTGCGTCACAGACTTCCTCTATTGTCACATTCAGTGCCCGCAAAAGAATAGACAAATTTTGTGCCTTTTTTGGATCAAGTATTTGAATATACTGGGGTGAAGGATCTTGAGAAGAAGACTCTTTCTTGTGTTCATTTTTGTTTTTATCAGGTGCATATCCAAATAGGGTTTCTATCATTTCCTCATCGAACCTGTATAAAACATATTCAGCAACAAAGATTATTTAGAGATTCATGAACAACAAAATTAAAATTAAAAATTAAAATTAAAATTGTAACTCACTGGAATGATCCTGATTTAATCTGATGCCAAACCATTGAATGATCAGGGTTGGCTAGAACTTTATCCCAGAAAAATGGCTTTAGTTTGGTTTTAGGAGCATCAGCATCAGCATCACCCCCCAAACCAGCTCCTTCACTAGATGCACTATTGGAAGGACGCTTTGATCCAAGAGGGGGTCGAGGAGCCTTTGGACCTGGGGGCATTGGTGGTGGTGGTCGAGGAGCGGAACCTCCAGTTGGAGGTGGTGGAGGGCGTGGACCAGGTTTCACTCCCGGAGCAATAGGTGGTGGAGGAGGTGGACCACGGGGAGGAAGGGGCACACTACTGGATGATTTTGCAGGGGCAGGTGGTGCAGGAGGGGGAGGGGGAGGGGGAGGGGAAGGAGTAGGACCAGCCCTACTGGGAGGAGGCCTGAGATTAGCAGGCGGTTCATGGGGAAGCGGTTCTGCCCTTCCAGGGGGAGGCTTCAGAAAAGGGTTGCTGCCTGTCCTTCCTGGTGGAGGTGGTACAAGTATGTTCATCTTGTTGTCAGTAGAGAATTTGGCAGCACCACTAACAACTCCTAACGACAGACTTTCATCTAACGATACATTCTGAGCATCAGAGTTATAAAAATTGCTCTCGAAAGATGATCCCCTTTTCTCATGGTTTGATATATTACCAAAAGATTGATGACCGAGCTTTTCTTCTTTGATAGAATTTCCTAAACCAAAAGTTTTATGTGTGGAACCTGGAAGATCAAATTTTGATGCAATATCAGGACTGTATTAAAGAATTGTAGATTAAAAGAAAACATAAGACAGTTCATTTACTAACCAACAGAATAGTCACTTAAGCTTATGCTAAGAAGGGGCCTTTCATCATTTCGTCCCGCACCAGATCCTCTCCTACAAACCGCAGTACAGAACAAGAAGAACAATGCTGCAAGAACAAATGTCACTGCAGCAGTCACAAGTACTGCAATGAGAACTGTTTTATTGTTATTTTTTCCATTATCTGGCTCAATACTTGGACCAGAAGTTAGACCTCCAGAAGCGTTTTCGCTGAGACTGAGAGGAGGTGGTGATAGTCGAGGAAAAAACAGCTCCTGCGGTGAAGGGGCAGGGTTTGAAGTGGAAACCGGAGAAAGAGCCAGATCTGGAGCTGGTGCAGGGCTAGGAATCAGGGATCCAACAGCAGGCGCTGGGGCTGGAGCCTCTGCAATGCTCTGAAGCAAATTCCTTCTTGCACCAGCATGCCTATGAAATAACGAATTTAGAGAAGTTGAGTGATAAATATCTGCGCCACCTTCATCTCCAGAAACATGGAACAGAAAACTGTTCTTTCTTATACAATCTAAAAGAGTTTCCTTTAACTGGGGATGCAGGACTTTAATCAATCTCTGACTGTTTTCTTTTGCCACTGACCAGCCCTTTGAGCTAAGTTCATCGGCCCCACTAAATGTTTCCTCTGGTAAAAAGAAGTTAGGATTTCCACCAGCTTCCTTCAGACGAATCAAATCTACTTTGCAAATGATGCATAGTAGCTCTGCCTGCAATCCAAAACAAATTCAACTAATATTTGCCCATTTGAGAAAGATTAAACTGGTATTTCAGATGCACATTACGAAGCAGACATATATAAATATGAATTAAGAACAAGCAGTAGACATGTGAGGTTGCATCTCACTCTCTCTCTCTCTCTCACACACACACACATATATTAAGAACAAGAAAATAAGTATGCAAAAGAACATAAGCAAATGAAGGCTATGCCATATTTGCAGGGGGGAAGAGCGAGAGCGAGAGAAGACAACGTAATCAGTACAAGGAAGAACTTGGAAGAGCATATCCCTACTTCGGCAAAGACATAAGCATGTGCAAAATAGATATAATCATGGATGCGATGATGCATAATACACCTCAGGTCAAAGTTTATTGTGGTATTATGATCTTATCAATGATCAATGTTTATCTTCAACAATGACTAGTTTTCAGATAAAAAAAAAATTATTGTTGCTTTTTATATGACAAAAGAATTTAATAATCACAACTGTTCCATCTGATCCTCCCCTCCTCCAGTGCCCAAAATTAATATTTAAGAAAAAATTCACAAGGCCCTAAACAAAGAAGAAAAGGGAAGAAATTCAGGACTGAGAGTAAACAGTATTGTGATCGTGATTCACGAGGGGTGCAACAAGGTTAAATCATACATCTCGATGAAATGTTACATAAGTATAACTCATTGTGACATAAATTTATCAGCCAATAGTCATATTATACAAATAATTTAACACCGATTTGCATAATTATGATGAATCTAAACCTTTGAACCATGAACCATACACGCCATAACTCTCATTTCTAGTTTGTAAGAGGCATAAACAGCAGTTTGACATCCCCAACTGACAATCTACCAGCATGCAAAAGGGTATTTGAAGCACGATAACCTCAATTGTTATCACAAATTTATTAAACTGTAAGCAATATAATTACGTAAGAGTACGTATGGTTTAAAGTCCTACCGTGTCCTTATCAACATCTCCAGTTGCTGGATTAACTAATTGCCTCAAAAACACTTCCTCTGTCCTTCCTCTGTAATCCAAGCTCACCACCACCGTTGCACATAGCAGAATCACCAAGAAACGGAAACAACTTGACTTCATATGAACCACTTGTTGTTGATTCATCCTTGTAAGCATGAAATATCCTTCTCATTTCATCAAAAGTTAAACCCCTGGTAGAAGGATCAAAACCCTTACAACACCTTCATAACACAAAACCAACCCAATAAGCTTCAAGCTTTTGACTGAATTCAACTTTTATCAAGACAAGCCTCTTGACACAACCCAACCACCAAAATCCAGATACTAATTCTCAAAAACCCAGATAAAGTTTTTGCCTAAAAATTCAAACTTGGAATCAAAACTCAATTCACCAAACAAGACTCAGAATATATCTCCTCAAACAGGTCAAAAACTAGAATCAAATAACATAAATAGCGAAACCCACAAAGAATTTACAGAAACGAGCCTTATTGAGGACCTGTGACATACGTAGAAAATCCAAAATGTGAAGAAGATTTGGTAAGAAAAACAAAAGGGTGTTAGATTTTGACTAGATCCAATCAAATGAAGCTCAAAAGGAACGTCGGCTGTGCATGAATAGACAATGTTGTTGACCTGGAAAACGGTGAATTTTTCTTTTTTGTCTCTCTCTTTCTTCAATAAGGTTTCATTGAAAAGTAAGAGATGACAAAGAATTTAAGATGAATTGTAGATTTTCACTTTTTTTTATTGCAATGAAACCTTATTCTTTTGAAACTTGTTGATTGATGTTGGTGGGCTTCTTGATAAACTTAAAAGATAGAAAGAGCGAGAAAGAAGAGAGAGATGGACGCGGTCAGGATAACCCAAATACTAGATTTTTTATTCACTTAAAAATCCTTCTCTCTTTCTAGAAAAAACAATTGAGCCTTTTTTTTTTTTTTTTGAAAATCTGTTGACTAGTGATTGTCGACTCTTAATTATGATCAGCAGTGATGATTACGATATAATAGTTATTTTTTAAAATATTTTTTTTTTATTTTTTTAAAATTATTTAAACCTTATTCTCAAACAATCTCTTGCATAAGCCTACGTTGTGGTTAATCAAGTGGCAATGAATTTTTTGCAATTAAGATGTTAATCTTCAAATTTTGAAATTTATCTCGACGCGTGTGGATTATACCATGCCGAGTGTGGACAGTGGAATTCTATATTAGAGCACGAGCAGCAGTGCCAGATGTAGATTCGTTGGGCTCACGGGTGGGTTCCTTCTTCGTGTTATTCAACACGTCGCCCACCTACCCTCTGCTTCCACTGCTTATGCCTTATGGTGAGGAATTCTAGCAGCATCTGCCACTGACCGTTGCTCTGGACAATGTGGTATCATGTTCGCTATTATATTAATTAAAATAATATTTTTTATTTTTTAAAAATTATTTTAAAAATATAAAAGAATTATTTTTAAAAAATCAATTTTTTACCTAACAAGGTTTTAACCGCATTACTTGAGTGCGTTTGTTTTTAAATAAGTTTTGTGGTTATGACTTTAAAAAAATAAATTTAAAAAAAATATAGTTAGATGGATTTAAATATATAGTTGATAAAAATTATGATTAAAATTTATGTGTAGCAAAAAATATGTATAAAATATTTGGTGGAAGTTAGGTTATAGTTGTTTTTCAAAATGCTTTTTACTTGAAAATACATCAAAGTAATTTTTTTTTATTTTTAAAAAATTAATGTTGATATTAACGTATCAAAATAATCTGAAAACATCAAAAATATATCAATTTTTTTAAAAGTATTTTTAAAACATAAAAACAAATAAAATTTTACAAAATTCAATTAACAAAACATGTAAAAATTGTTTCACAAACTTTTACAGTGATTAATTTACCACAAACTTTCACGGTCGTTCCCTGCTGTTATCCAACAATATCATGGATTCTGCCTCCATTTCTTCCCATGCTTCTTCTCCTTTCCTACTCGTGATCTTTGATCCCCTCAAGCATTTTCTCTTTTATTTATTTTTAACGGTATTTAATGAGTAATTAATAATATTTTTTTATTTTTTTAGATATGTATAGATTTTTTTATTATTTTCACTGAGCCATCAAGTTGATTTTTTTTCCATTATTTAAAAAAAAAATCAAGAAGAGTAGCTCATGAATTACTCTCCTTACACTTTGATAAATTGCATAAGAAATTTAAAACATCGCATTTTATAAGAAACTCTATATTTTTTTGACGTCATAATCTCAATACGTGGCATTGTTTAATAGTATAATTATAATTGTTTTTCAAAATGTTTTTTATTAGGAAATGCATTAAAATAATATTTTTTTATTTTTTAAAAATTATTTTTGATATTAGCACATCAAAATAATTTGAAAATACTAAAAAAATATTAATTTAAAATAAAAAAAATAATTTTTTTTAAAATATTTTTAAAACATAAAAATAAATAGGATTTTTAATCTTGACAAGTTTAATTTTTTTCCGAAAGACACTAATTGCAAGAAGTATTTTTGTTCTTCGTTTTTCGTATTTGATATAATAACTTAAAGTGATTTGATGGGTTCCATTTATTTATTTATTTTTATAAGCTTAGTGATGTGACTGCCTATTCAATTTAAAATATAAACCCGTTTAGTATGTCAACTTTAAAAACGTCATCACCTAACTTATTACGTAACTCCATTATCATGAGAGATAATTCTGGTTAAAAAATAACTTAAACGCATCCATAAAAAATTTAATAATAAAATTAAAAATATATGTATAAAATTAATGAAGAAACTTCTCGATTGAATTCTCTATCTAATCTAAATTTAAAATTAAACTAAATAAAAATTATTTTAATAAAATATTACAATTTAAAATTATATTATATTAAAGTTTTTTTTAAGTTTAATGTGGATGTCCGGGCCAGCTTGCGTGTACCTCGACTAATCCTACGGGTTCTGAAGTTAACAACCATGTAAGTCTCCAGTGGTCATCATATGAGCAATTATAGGGCTCGAACCTGAGACCACAAAAAAAACAAACATCTTCGTTCCAAGCTCTTACTATTATGAAATGACATGGATATCTTGGTTGGTTTGAAATAACATAAATGATTGCTTAAAAAAAAAACAAAAGAATTAAGAAAAAAATAAAATAATAAAGTTGAGAGAGAGGAGGTCAGTTCTTTTTAGCAGGGAAAGGTAATGCATATATTCGATTGCACATACTGGTTGGATACAATATTAAAGAAGTGGTTTTATTTCAAGGACAGAAGAGACAAAATTTAAAAATTTTTGTTTTTATAACTTGAAGTTAATATATTTTAGTGTTTTTAAAATTTTAATTTTAAATTAATATTTTTTTATGGTTTTAACATATTACTATTAAAAATAAATTTTTAAAAATTAAAAACCCTAAAGAATGTTAATCAACAATAGGATGCCTTGTTTGGATTTTAATGTGTTTTTAAAATTTTTATTTTTTAATTTTAAATTAATATTTTTTTTAAAATACTACATTTAAATAATTTTTAAAAATTGAACTTCAAATTAATTTTTTATTTTTTATATTATTGTTTTAGAAAAAATTTAAAAATATTTAAAATAATTTTTTTACAAATTAATATTATTTTAATATTTTTATATATTTTAAAACCTAACATCAAAAACTAAATTTTAAAGGTAAGCAAATTAAAAAGGGTCAGCAAACCGGGTCGGCTGGATGACTTTACTGTGGGCAAAAAGAAAGAAATAGCTTAGCATTGACGACTATCGCTTAGCATTCCTCAAACGTTACACGGTTTGTCAAATCAAGAAGGTTCTTTGTGTTTTCCATTTCTTAACACCGAAACCAAGAAACTTGAGAGAAAATAAATATGGTTTGACAAATTAAATCAACTCAAGAAGGAGGCTTCTTTTTTTTTCTTCTTTTTTTTTATAATTGTTTTTATTTTGTAAACAAGGAATAAAAAAAAATTGAAAGAAAATAATTAAAATTTCTAGATACGATTTAGAGCTTAATTAAAACAAAAAAACTAAATTATCGGACTAATCAGGAGTCATTTTTAATTAAATTACTTGAAACATTAATGAGTTTTACTTAATCATATTATTAACCGATTAAACTATGCTTTACACGTCCTCGCACATAATATACATCGCAAATGACTCCTGATTAGTTTTGTTGGTTCAATTCAAGAAGTAAAGAATTGAAATTTCTTTAAAAAAAAAATTGATATAAGCTAAAGTTTATATAAATTGACAAACCCTTCAAGCTCCTAATAACCAAATTAAAATTTATCTTTAATCTTCTATTTATAATGTATTTGAAATTATATTTTTTAAAAAAATAAATTTTTTATTTAAAATTATTTTTTTATATTTTTAGATTATTTTGATGTATTGATTTTAAAAATAATTTTAAAAAAATATTAATTTAATATAATTTTTTTAAAAATATTTTAAAAAACTGTATGCTTAACATAATCGGGGTATAGAACCCAGTTACTCAAGTCCGCCACGTGTCAAATCTCTCTTATCTGGCGCCTGCTATTTTGCAAGAATTTATGGAAATCACTGAGTATTTTATGTTCCACAGACCATGTTTCAAAGCTCCATTGAATTTTCTTCTCATTTGAAAACAGAGGTTTAATATTCTAGATGAAAAGTGTTTATTCCTTCGAATTATATCAAACTAAATTTTTAAAAAATATTTAACACCACCACAATAAAATCATCAAAAAATATTAAAAAATTAAATCAATTTAATGTTTCTCATACTAAACATGCCTTTTAAAACACATATAAATACAATTTCAAATCAAGATACAATATCGGTTTTTCAAAATGTTGAAAAATATAGTTATGGTTACTTTTCAAAATGTTTTTTACTTATAAATGTATTAAAATAATATTTTTTATATTTTTTTAAAATTATTTTTGATATCAACGCATTAAAATGATCTTAAAACACCAAAAACATATTAATTTAAAGCAAAAAAAAAAATTAATTTTTTTACAAAACAAACAGGGTTAAAGTCCAAGCTTTGGTTTCCTAATTGGCAGCTGCTGGCCAACTTCTCAATTCCCATAAATTTGAGCTAATCTTTGACTTCAATGTAAGTTCTGTAAGAAATTTGCCAAAAGATTAAAGAAAGAAACCACACCAAGAGGCCAAGGATGACACACCTAGACAATGCACATGATTTTTTCCTCTATTAGTTTTAAAGTATTTTTCACAGTAACTTGATTCCAAACTAATGACTGTCAAATTGCTGCATTTTCTGCTGTGGTGAACAGCTGATCAGGATCATCTTGTCCTCTATCCATCAGCAGATGCCTCCAAGCCTATCCTCTCGGTTTGTCTAAGAATGGCAACACAGGATTAGCCTTTGCCTTTAGAGATAACTGCATCTGTAATTCGTGTTCAAGCTTTTTTGCCTGTGCCCCAATATTCATGACTAGAAATTCAAGCATCTGTAGAGCAGATACTAATGCTGCTTTTAGAAAAGCAACTCCCATGGATGTCATTGAAGATGCATTGCAATGCATAAAGCCTCAAATACAGTAGTCAATAGAATTACGGGTACTGAAACAAGAAAGATTAGAGATATGAAAATTGTAAGCATGAAAGGAAGAATGTGCAGCGTGACATTACAAAGGAAATATTCCTCTCACGTCAGCATTTTTCATCCCCAAGTTAGCAATTGCATCAAAAAGCGAACTGGTGGGATCAAGCAAATTTTGCATATGATTATCGCAGGATTTACGTCAATTCTATGTTAATGCAATTAAAACAGTGTTTTGCATACAAATCATGTTGTAATTAACATTCAAATCATACTATTGTTCTTTTGCCTAATCTTAAAACATAAACAGTATGCAGACCAATATTTGAATTCTTGCTCTTCCCTGTCTGTGAAAAACAATACCAGAGTGGTTGGTGCTGCAAAATAAGGGTTAGGAATAGTTCACCAGCGATCAGGAATCAGGATCCTTCCAATGGACTGCATTTATTTCACCTTGCCTTGGACTTGAAGCATCGTGAACTTAGTAGACCAAGGAAAAAATTAATCTATGCGTTACTTTCCTTCTTCTCCTTAGCTCAAAATATACAAAATTTCTGAGCAGTGTGACAGTTTGACCCAAAAAGTTGTTTACCTAGAGTACTCTAGAAACTGTCTTGAGTTTCAAATCCAGGTGTTTTCATTCGCTTAAACACATCAAGATTGTGACAAGTACTAGAGACAAAGAACTGATGAAGTGTCCTGCCATTGTGATTGTGTGGACAGCAAGGGTATACATAGTTCCTGGAAAACTACTGAAGATTCTCTTCTAAAGGCTAAATGAGCTCTGATCCGTTCTTTCAAAATAATCTATTGGCATGCTTATTTCAGTGGGTAGCCACATGGCATCAGTGCATGGCTCTTCCATTACTTCTTACTGTTGAACAAGGTGTGAAAGGAATATATTCCTTTTTGCTTTACAGCCCTCCAAATCTTTTCAAGGAATTTGTTCTTTGCTTTCTCAAAAGGCTGCTCTCACACTATAAGAAGTCTAAAAGCCAATTAAGTATAAACTGTCTCCAGGAAAAATTCTTAAAATTCTCAGCTCTAGTTAGTAATGGCAAGTTGGAAACAGCTAGAAGTTCACACAGAAGATCAAACTCCACACAAATGGAGTGTTTCATTAAGCGAGGACATGTTCAAGAGATTTTTTTCCCTGGGAAGTCCAGAAGTGCATAAGATTTTTGGTGACGGATCACTGTTCAGTCCATTATTGTTTGGAAAATATTTCGATCCTTCAGATGCCTTTCCACTTTGGGAGTTTGAGTCAGATGTCTTGTTATCTAATCTTCGGAGCTCTGGCAAGACTAATATTGATTGGTTTCAGACAGATGATGCCTATGTACTAAAAGCTGATTTATCAGGTAAGTGTTCTTAGCAATTCGCGAACATCTTTAAAATTTCTGAACTTTGCTTGAAATGATGATTATGAACCAAGGAAACAATAAAACCTAAGGAGTCACAGGCTTAAATATGATTATACCAGAAGACTTGAAGATAAGGCCAAAACTCCATAGGTTTAAACTGAAGCAAATTTTCCCTTTAAGGAATGCTTTTGAATTTTCTCAAATGTTATGATTTGTTACAGCGGGAGTGGAGAATAATACCGTGCAATTCTTTGTCGAAAATGGGAAAATCATGGAAATTAGTGGTCAGTGGAAACCGAAAAGAGATCAGTCGAAAACGAAAGACTGGAGAAGTGGCAACTGGTGGGAACATGGTTATGTTAGAAGGCTTGAGCTTCCAGGAGATGCTGATTGGAAAGATACCGAGGCGTATGTGAGTAATGACATGTTTCTAGAAGTAAGAATTCCCAAGAGCTCTCTGGATTCTGATACTCCTCCAGCTCCAGGAAAAGGCATCCTGGCCAAAATTTCTGATCATCTGTAAGTTTTAAGTGAGTCTGTGAATGTAAGAAATTAAACTTTACAAGGTAATGTTACTCCTAATTCCTAGCATAATGAAATCTCTTACATCATTAGTGTAAATGACAAGAACCCTGTAAGAATATAATTTATGCCGAACCTTTAGCGATAAGAGAGTAGAGGTATGCCCATCAAAGGATCATGTTCGAAACATGAGCAAACACTATTGAGTAACCCATGTTAAGGCAACAAAGGTTCCTTTTCACATGATGGGTTTTGGACAGCTTCCACCTTACAAGCATCTGATCTAACGAGCAACGAATTAAGAGACTGATCATGATGGCATGAAGTGGTTATAACCAAAAAAGAGTTCATCTTCTTTCCAGCTGCAGAGTTCACTACTAGCATACAGAGAAAAAGAAAAAAGGCCAAAAATCAAGAGAAAGGGAGAGGTTCATTAAGACTGGGCAATAGGCAAAAGCCTAAGCCTGACAAATCTTTACCTCCTGTTCACCTAAAAGGTGCTAAGCTAAGACTAAGACTAATTAACAGAGTCTCAAAAGGATTGTCATGCATTTGAGTAATTCCTGGAAGGGCAAACTATGAAAACTGAACATCAACAGATAAAATAAATCAGCAACTGGATTCAGCAGTAACATATATACTTGTGTTGAAACGAACATAAGCCAAATCAAGCTCCTTTATTTTCTGAAATGTCCTATAACTGTCATCAAGAGTGCTGATGAAGAATATTGAGGAAAGATCCCAGCATAATCCAATGATTGTCTCTGACATCAGAGGCCAAGCTTTGCTTAAAGAAAACATAGGTGTTTCATGCAAACTGACAGCCAAGAGTGTAAAGCAACCAAACATAAGCGGGGAAGGGATAATATACATAGCAATGTTGCTTGGACTCGGAATCCTATATCCGACACACTGATACATGTCTGACTTGCCTGTTTTTTCAAAATTTCTTTCATCTTTCCATGTAATTGAAGTGTCCAAGTGTTCATGTCCATGTCCATTGCAGGGCACGAGTAGTCTTAAGGCAAAACGAAAGCAACATAGAGTCAAGCTTTCGAATCTAAATCAGGGAAGCCATTTGCCATCTGAAGAAGACGCTTCCGTGAGCCAATTGTATGCTCATGATCATGATCTTGCTTTTCACAGACCTTTCGTTATCCAAGTATGTGACAATGATTAGTCTTTAAACATGTGATAGTCTGAGGTATATTAATTGATATATTAAATATACTTCAAACGGGAAATCATCAAGGGGATGTAGCTCAGATGGTAGAGCGCTCGCTTAGCATGCGAGAGGTACGGGGATCGATACCCCGCATCTCCATTTCCTCCTTCCTTTTTTGGCAATTTCTTCTAAATTCTAATCGATGAATTAATGGATCGTGAAATGGGCCCTTAATATGATTATGGATTCAATCAAAGCTTGCTTGGATCCGTTTGAGAAGGCCCATTAAGTTTTTATTTGTAAAAAACCCCTCCCTAAAACACGTTTTGATTTTTGACTTGGCATTAAGAATCTCTCTTCTATAAAGTATTTTTATATTAGTTTGTATGCTAATTTATATTAAATCCATTCCGTGAGCAACGTTCAGAGTATATTCCCCACGTGGTTTTCAAGGTCTGAATTTAAAAGGTTAAAAAAATAAATATATTTTCTTAACAATTAAATTATCCTTTTAAAATTATCTTTTATAAACTATAGAACTGGTTTCATCATTAATTAACAAACAAATTACAAATCTATCTATGAATTAATAAAAAAACACATGCACGCGGTTTCCTTCTCTGAAAAGCAAAATAAATAAATAAAGAAAAGTCTAATTATAAATTATCACAAGCTACCCCTTTAATATATATATATTTATTGGCAACAAGCAAGCTCTATCTAAGAAGGTGTTTGAGAGTGGTAATCGATAAATATTGTTTTTTAAAATATTTTTTATTTGAAAATAAATTAAAATAATATTTTTTTATTTTTTAAAAATTATTTTTAATATTATCACATTAAAATAATTTAAAAATATTAACAACAATTCATTTTAAAGTAAAAAATATTTTTTTAAAACAATATTTTTGAAATGCAAAAATAAGTGGTGTAAATCTCATAAAATTTTCTTCTAATTTTTACCCTTCTGGCCTGCCGTTCTTTTCTTGCTGCTCCCAGCAAGCAAGGAAAATGAGCAAACTGGCAGGCATTTTGGATAGGTGAACTCGCTGGAACCCTCCGGCGTAAAAGTAACAAATCTGCCAAATGTTTGGTTATCAAGCCTTTGTATTGACACAAACAACGGACAGCATAATTAGAGTATCAAGTTTTATTTTAATCTCACGGATTAACCAAAGGAGTGAAATTGACTAAGCTATGATTGCTATGCGTTAAATTGACTAAAAAGTACATTTTATCTCTTGATATTTTTTGAAAAATGAAGTGGCCTTTTTTCATGATTTTTTTTTAAAATGATTTTTTTTTTTTAAGATTCCATTCGGGAACGCGATTTAAACTGTATTTTCTTAAATTTTTTTAAAAAATTATGTTTTCATATCATTTTGATATGCTGATCTCAACAATAATTTGTTTTAAAAAAACATTCTTTTAATGCATTTCAAAGCAAAAAACACTTTAAACCGCAACCGCTACCATTATCCTAAACAGGCCGTCACACGTTTTATATTACGGTGGCTTTTACGATTACGTTTTAAAAACTATGTGTTCAATTAAAACCGTTGTGGGATGAATTTTTACATGCAAAATAAATAAAAACAAACTCTTTATAAATAAAAAAACATGTTCTTTTAGTTTCTACAAAGCTAGGATTTGAAACGCAATTATATGCAAGGCACATTGCAAAAAGCAAAAGGTATTTGGCTAACCAAATTATTTTTTCTATGTGATTGGGTAAAAAATAGAAGTTATAATAATATCAAATAATCTCTAATGTAGTATTTGATATTGCAGTAGCGGTTGCTTTTTAAAGTAATATATAATTTTTAAAATTAATTTTTGACATCAAAACAATCTACAAACACTAAAAAATTAATTTTAAACAAACAATATTTTGACTGGAATGCCAAACACCACCTAAATCAAAAGCATCTATGTAATAGCTTTTTTCCCCTTTAATTATTATAAGCAAAAGTGGATATAATAAACAAAATTAAGTGATGTAACTCCTTTTATTTTTCACACAACCTATAATGAAAAAAAATAAAATTTGTCATGCTCAAAATCTTTATAAAAAAAATCCAAAAAAGTTATGGGAAAACTCACAAGTTAGTTAATTATTAATAAACTATTAAAGACCTTTAAAGTTGAATGAATAGTTTTCTATAGTTTACAAATGAAATAGAGAATCAAAATCAACATCAAATCCAAAAATAATAAAAGCAAGTAAAGGAAATATACACACACACGCGAGAAGATGCTTTTTTTTGTTTGATTAACGTTGGTGTTCGGGTCAGCTTGCGCGTACCTCAACTAATCCCACGAGCCCTGAAGTTAACAATCATGTAAGTCTCCAGTAATCATCATATTAGCAACCACAGAGCTAGCTTGTTCTATACAAAATCCTTTTTTTATTTTTATTTTTTCTTTGTTGAATGCAGACTTAAATCACAGCGGCTAGCATTAGTAGCTATTTTTTTTTAATTGCTAAGAATATTATTCATTGAACCCTAGTCCTGGATCCATTGTTGTTTCTAGAATTTCTTCCACTCAACATTCTTTAATGCTTCATCACGCATTCAAAGACACCAAATGAAAGAGCTTTGATTGAAGATGAAAGTTCTTATCATCTTTACGCTGAATCAAAGTAGCTAGATCTTACCTCGTTTGCTTGATAAACAGGCAAATATCATTCAGACAAATGCTAAAAATATCTCAAGTATTGCGATTAACATGCAACAAGCTAGTCCACGTAGTAAATCATATCAAATCCAGGTGCCCTAGCAACAAGACATGCACATGCACTAGCTAGCATGTCAGCATATCTAGATAAAAGAAGTGAAGATAAAAAGAATGTGTTTTTCTATCCATTTTATTTAAAATGATATAATTTCATTTTAAAATTATCCCCAAAATATATTTGTTTTTATGTATTTTTATTTTTTTCTTTAATTAAATATGTTTTTATCCATTTTATATTTATAATTTTTTATTGTAAGATATTAAGCATACGACAACTTAAATGATCCCGTGTCCATTATATATATAGGGCATGTTTAGAAGTGTAATAACCATAGTTTTGAAACCCGGCCCGACCGGTCGACCCGGGCCGGGTTGAAGAAAAAACAGGAAAAGAAAAAACCAAGCTGACCTGGCGGGTTGACCCAGTCAAGACCCGGTTGCAAACCCGTTGACTTTTATTTTTTTTACTAAAACGACGTCGTTTTGATTTTAAAAAAAAGAACTGACCCGGTCGACCCGGTCAAAACCCAGAACCCGGGCCTTTGACCGGGCCGGGTCTTAAAACTATGGTAATAACAGTTGTTTTTCAAAGTATTTTTGGCTTAGAAATACATCAAAATAATATCCTTTTATTTTTAAAAAATTATTTTTGACATCAGCATATCAAAATGATATGAAAACACCTAAAAAAATTAAATTTTTTTAAAAATACTTTTAAAACACAAAAATAAACAATCATTCCTAAAATGATAGTTAAGCTATTAACATAAAGAAGAAAGATGCTTAAGCATTGTTTGATTAGGTATAAAGAAGATTCGATTGTGTTTTTCAACTTGGGAAATAAGTCAGCATATCTCCATGAAACACTCTTTAATATTAACGAGCATGGCTAAAGAAGAAGCATCCAAAATTAAAGGGATTGTTACTCTATGAAAAGGATCACATGAATGGAACTGAGCACCGAAAGCCAAATGGATACAGCAACTACTTCCACCATGTGAGATGGCGACTTTCGCTCTTTTTATCTATATATGTTGCCAAATCTAGGAGAGAGTGATGACGAAGTTTTTATTAGAGAGAGAGAGAGTGAAAAATTCTCGACCGACACCCATTTGACGTAAAGAGAAAATTCGGGTGTTTAAAAGTATGGTTGCGGTTATTTTTTTAAATATTTTTTATATTAAAATACATCAAAATGATATTTTTTATTTTTTAAAAATTATTCTTGAGATCAGCACATCAAAACGATCCAAAACATATAAAAAAATTAAATTTTAACAAAAAAATAAATTTTGTAAAAACACTATTTATACCGCGTTCCAAAACGAGCAAGTATAAACCACCGGTCAGACAACCTTAAGTTTGGTAATTCTAATTATAGTATAAACCACCAGGCAAACAACCTCAAGTTTGGTAATTCATTGAGAGGTATGTTTGGTATTATAATATATGATAATTTTATATAAAAAAAATTATTTAAAATATATTAAAATGATTTTTCTAAGTTTTTTTTATTTTTGATATTAAAATATCAAAATCATTAAGAAATATTAATTTAATATTAATTTAATATTTTTTTAGATAAAATATAATTTTAAAACATATCGAAAATAAAAATTACCGCACTTCCAATCACTCACTTAAGTTGTGGCAAAAAAAAATATAGTTAAATACATCAACACATAAAAATAATTTAATTAATAACACTAAAAATAATTAATTTAAAGCATAAAAAACTTAATCTTTTTAGAAAGTACAATGTGATTATAAAAACAAACAGATTCTTCATTAATTATATGAATTTTTTTAAAAATGTCCTTTCAAGATAAAATTCAATATTTAAATTATGAATTTAAATATAGAAAAATACATCCTGAAAAGTCAGTTATATATAACGTGTATGGATCAACATCATAATCTTGACCCGTCAGAGCCAATTCTGCTATATATTTTACACATAAAAAAAAAAGAAAAAAAAAAGAGTTGTTCCATATAAAAAGGTAACAGCTAGATAGAAGTGGAGGTGTGCAAATAATGCTGATTACAGAATCAGTGGAGGAGATGCCCGTCTTGGGAGAAAACATTAATCATCGCGGTTTGATGATAACAGCCAGGCACATATTTCCCTGTTTTTTACCTCTTCCACTCAACTTCTTATTTTTCTAATACTTATTCACGCATTACATAATCATTGCCCAACCCATCTTTCAAAACATATATATATATATATATATATATATATATATTTATATATATATATTTTTTTTTTTTTTCATGTGGGTATTTTTTTTTTAATGTGGGTATCTAGATTAACTTACGAGCACCTCGACTAATTCCACGGATCCTAAAGTTAAAGATCACGTAAGTCTTCAGTGATCATTATATTAACAACTACATAACTTGAACTTGAAACCACAAAAGAATAATTATTTTAATTCCAAGTTTTTATTACGGACTGCTACTAAACAATATTATAATAAAAACAATATTATTATAGGGCTAGGACCTTGCCCAATTTTCCACCTAATTAATTTACATAATAGGAGTAGCTTAACATTAGGTTATCCTCTTTCTTTTTTTTTTTTTTAATTTTAATATGTTGATGGTAGTTGTAAAGCTCAATTCAAGAGTTCAAAACCCAGGTGAGTAAGATTTCTCTATATTATATTATTACTATTCAATTTACAAATCATCAGACACTTGTAAATAAAATCTGAAACTACCTCAATTGGGACAAAAATAAATAAAAAAACTAAACTAAAACAATATTAATTTAGATAAAATTAATAAAAAAAATGAAATTGATTTAGCTGGATTTAATTAGTTTAATATATTCAAAATAGTTTAAAATAAAATTGAGGTTTCACATCATCAGGTGAGTTGACCCGTGAAAAACAAGTAGATTTTAATAAGTATGATGTGTATATGGATGGAATAGTTGATTATGCCACTTATTTGTTTTCGTGCAAATAATTTGTTGGGAAATAGAAGGCACTGAGTTTTGCTTTTCAGTATTGAGATTGCTTCTGGGAAAAGTGTTGTCATGTAAAAGCTGTCAGCTTCTTTTTTTTTCTTTCATGTGTTGAAGCCCTTTAGAGTATTCTAGATGATTATTTTGTACTTGAACTATATTGCAGGTGAGATTAACTTCTTTTTTTAATATATATATATATATAAACATTTAAATATTATTAATGATTTTTTAATAAAAAAACTAATATAAATATTATTTGAATCAATTAAAAAAATAACTTTAGTCAACCAAGTTAACATGTAAAACCTACGGTCCGGATTATAAATTTAAAATAATTTCATAAAAAATAAATTGAAAAAAATTATAAAATTTATTTTTTAATAAATTTTATATTGAAGAATAAATTTAAATTAAAAAAAACCATAGAAACAAAAAAAACAAAAAATATTATTATAATGAATAATATTATATGAGGAGGGGTACAACAAATTATAAAAAAAGGGAAAAAAAAATACTCCTTTAGATTTTTTTTAATTGTTAGTTTACATATCACATAGTATTTCCCCCAACTTTATAGTTTCCTTTGATTCTTTCTGCCCCCAACTGAGGTCAATTCAATGCCCGTTTGGTACTGTAGCAATGGCAAGATGCAAACACTGAATTAAAGTGTTTAGTTAATACTATCCATATTTTTTTCATATGGATTCCATTCAAAAACCAAGGTCGGATCTCAGTTTACGAGAAATGATTTTTATCTACTTCTCCTTCTCTTCTACATGGAGAGTGTCTCCACTATTCTAGTTGGATCGAGTCCGGTCCAAAGCTAAATATATTAAATCGGGTCTAACTCAATAAAATAAAAAAATTAAATTTTATTTTTTATTTTTAATTGTGTTTTATTCGAAAAACTAGTGTTTCATATTATTCGATGACACTATATAAATTAGAAAAGGATCGCTTGATGAGGTAACATTTGTAGAATTTGATCGCAATCCTAATTTTATTCCTGATGATATTTTACCTGATATTGTTGCGCGCTTACAAAACCAATGAAATTATAGTCCTTGTCGGATGTATTTCATACGTGATGGAATTGTAGATAATTTAATGGAACAATAAAAAATATTTTATATTAAGTATTATTCATTTCATGATCTAATAGCACTAGTTAAATCTACAATATTTAAATTAAAAACCATCAATATTAATATATATTCTTTAAAATTATTTTATTACCTCAATTTGAAAAGCATTCTTAACCAAACACATTAAATTACTTTTTGTTCAACCTCAATTTCAACCACAATTTCAACTAAACATATATAAATATCAAACCAACCTCAACCAAAAGTATTTTTTATAAAATAATTTTTTTTTCAAATCACAACCACAACAGTTACCACAATAACAAACACAATCAAATCTATAAAACAAGCCTTGTGATAAATCTATTCATGAACTTAAAAAAAAGATAACAAACCATATGCTATCTGCTTTCTGATAATCTAGCGACCAGAGGTTGCCAAAAAAATAAGGTCTCAGTTTTTTTTACTTAAAAACTCATTTTCAAATTATTTTTTTTCAAAAAACCTAGAAAACACTCTAAACATTGTGATAAATCTATTTATTACCTTAAAAAACAGCTCAAAAAATCAAAATTAACCTGGATCAAAAAACATCATCTTTATCAGATTTGCCTCCTCAAGTAAGGAGGAAGAAAAAAAAAACACTCAAGTGAAACTATCCCTATGAAATAGAATCCATTGACATTGATTTCAATCATTTTGATGGTCAGAATCGTTTTTAACGACCACATTCTCTTTTTAAGCTGGAATTCAATAGTCCTTTCTCTCTTTTATCACAAAAAAACTAAAAAATAAAGTAAATGAACTTTGATACCAAAATTAAATTTCTGAAAATTAAATGGACCGATCACTTATAAACAAAAAAAAAAGAGGATCAAAATAAACTTTTAAAATGAAATTTGAAGTTGCCACCTATTTTACTTGCTATTTTCACTTTGATCTTCTAACTTTCAATCCAATATTTTTTTTAAAAAAGATAATTAGATGATAATCTGAGTTCAAAAAGCCCCAATTGTAAAAAATAAATAAATTGAGGATTAAACTTTAAAAATATATTATTTTAATCCATAATAATTTAAGAAAAAGTAAATAGTAAAAAATGTTATGCTACAATGATTTCTTCACACGGGCTTAGTTTCTTTTAATTTGTTTGTGTAATCAACCATAATAAAATTCCTTTGTTTGTTTGGCTAGCCGCACAGCAGCACCAAAAGTCAAGGCTGGAATTTCAGAAATGGTAAGCTAAAAAAAAAAAAATTGGGAAATGCCAATAAAACCAAGGGCATTTCAGTCTTACTGGCTCCTAACAATTATAGCGGTCCATCCACATTTAAAAGGTTCATATTCCATTTCCAGCGGAAAACTATATATGAATAAATTAATTATATGTGGTTTTTACTATTTCTGAATTTAGTTATTTAACCTCTATACTGAAATTTTGAGCATAACGACCCTTACACTTGTCAAAGTTGGTTGAAAAATGGTGTTTTTAGCTCTTTTTTTAATTATTTTTTTCCCCAAAAAAAATCTTGATAACATTCCAAAAATTGTTTTCGTTTGTTTAAAAGCTAAATTATTAAGCTATAAAACAAAACTTTTGGACTTTGAATATGTTGTTTCTTTGTCCTATACAAATAATCATTTTTTCCTCATTTAGTTGTCCTAAACTGCACGTTTCTTATTGAAAATTCAAAAAATTAATTATCTTACTTTTTTGTTGTTGTTTTGTCCTTCATGAAAATAGAATTTACACTATTCTAATTTGATCATATTTAATTTGAAAGGACAATCTCATGAAGCTAATTAATGTATCTATATGTTTTGTTTATATTTTTATTTATTTGGATTCTTATTTAGAAGAATCATACATCAAGTCATAACCCCGTAATCTTGAATTCAGTTAAATATTGAGTCTAAATACATATGAGTTTGGCAATCTACCAAACCCAGCATCCCTGAACCTAGTCAAGCGCTGAGCCCACATGCATATAAATATATTCTCTCTAATTAAATTAGAGATATTTTCTTTTTGGTGAAGTCAGAGATATTTCTCTTTGACATGGATAAGGTTGCAATGTGATTGAGAAAAAGGTAAGAAGGATGGGCTATTAAAACATGTTGGAGCCTTAGAAGAAAAGGTTCTCGATTATTATTTCCCATGACAATTGGTTTTTCTTTTGTTATTTCCATATTTATGAAGGGTGTTCTAGTCCTTTTACATTAAATAATTGATTTTTAAATTCAAAAAACAATTGGCGCATGCTTTTTAGTCAATGCTTGTGGTGCCTCCCGTTGGCAAAACTTGCTCTTTCATCAAGTCGTTGAAAGTACCACTGCATTCTTTTCCTTATGGAGAGATGTATGAGAGTGGAGTATGGATAGTTTATCACAATTGGCTGTTTCTTCTTCCTTTTCTTTTCTCTTTTCTCTCACAAAAAGAACATCTCAATCCTCTTTGTTTTTTTTGTATTTCAATTTTAGTCCTTATTATTTTTTTTATTCTTGGCCTTTTTTTAAAATTCTTGTTTGTTTTCAATTTAGTTCTTCAATTATATTTTTTTATTTATTATTTATTCAATTCAGTCCTTATTCTTTTGATTTCTAAGTTTTTTCCTTAGCCTTTCTGTTAAAGTTTTATTAGTTTTCAATTTTATCCTTCAATCAAAGTTTATGATGTATTTTGTTTTTCAATTTGTTTTTTTTTCCTTTTTTGTTAAAGTTCTTTTCTTTTTAATTTAACTCTTCAGTAAAAAAAAATTGGTTGTCCTCTATTTATTTTTCTTTTATTTTCACGCTCATTCTTTTAATTACATTTTTTTTTTGTTTTGGATCCTTTTTTGTGTAATTAATTTTTTTTTTCCGGTTTTATCCTTCAGTATTTGATTTGCTGAGGAACTAGCTTTGCGATTTTTTCATTTATGATGCTTTCAATTTAATAACTTGGATTATAGGTTTGAAAAATTAAAAAGGGTTGACATCATTTTTTTTGCTCATCTTCTTTTATGATTTCATAGTTCAACATTGTTTTTTTTTTTTCAAAAAATTATTTACTCAGTGGTTTTCTTTAATTTTTTTCTACCGAGTTGACATGGTCTTATGACTTAGACAATGAGTTTTGTAGGTCAACACGGGCTGACTCGCCTCTTATTACCTAGGATACATGTCCATCATGCTAAGCAGGGTTAACTCGGACAATTTTTTCTGTCCATTTTTTATCTAATTTTTCACTTCCAAGCTATCATGATTTTTTTATATATAAAAACTTGATCCATCTATTGTTGTTGGATTTTTTTTCTATCATCTAATTAAAATATAATCAATTTAGTAAACTCGATCAGGCTCGTAATCCGAGCCATTTGTTTTTCTTGTTTCTTTTAAATGTGCTTGTGACAACTATACTATACAAACTTTTTTCTTTTTTTAAAAAAATCTAATTTTGGTTTTATTTTAATGAATACCTTTTTTTAATATGTATTTTCTTTTATATATATTTTTTACTTTATGTTTCAATTAATATCCCTCCTTTATGATTTTTTTTATTTTACTTATTTAGTTTTTTTAATAGAGTTTTTTTTTAAATTGTTTTATGTGTATAAGATTTTTGAAGATATTATTCTAATTCATCTATAAATTTCTTTTTATGTTTCACGTAGATGAACTTTATTTTTAAAAATAAAAAAATATATTTTTAAATAATATTTATAATATATGCAACCTTGCATAATATTATTTTCCCCTTTTGTTTTATTTAATCAGTTTCATGTGTTTGTCTATTTCTATTATCATTTGATTGAAGAAAAAATGAATTTAATAAAAAATTCAATATACACAACCAGGTAAATATTCAATGTTGTGAGATCAAATATCTTGATCTACATCTATCTCTTGATTTTTCTAGTTTTACTTTTAGTTGTCGTTAATGACTTTTTATTTATTTATTTATTTATACAAGTGGTTATCGATTTATTTAATTAAATACTTGCATAAACTTTTTAATTTACACTTTGAATTTTTTTATGTAAATTGAACATGAAGGGTCAATTGACATAAATGCCTTTTGTGATTATCTATTAGAACGGGTGCCTTTGGCCAGTGTTTATAATGGCGATCACATTAAATTAACATGGTTGAATATAAATTTTAAGACCCTCAGCAGATATGGCAAAGGACTAGTTGATTACATATGCTCGAGTATACATATTATATATGTTTGAAAGTCTTATTTTCACGAGCACTACTAGAATGGAATACTTTTGTTCTTTTTGGGTCATTTATAATGACAACTGGGGGGCATGTTTGCATATTTATACTGACAACTACGTAAAGCATGTCTAAAAAAAAAGAAGATAAATTATAGGGGTATCTATTATTTCTTCATGTATAATTATTTTAAATTCTCTGATTGTTAGAATTAATGACATTTTAAATACTAACTTAAAATTATCAGTGTTGATTAATATAGCTTTCGTCATGAGATCATACTCATATTGGATGTCTAGTAAGTTGGGTAATAATATGTTTGACACTATCATTCAAATGTCGCTATCCATTTGTTCTAGGTAATAATAAAATAAAATTAATTTTAATCAACATATTATTTATATAAATTGAATGCAAAAAATATACTAGATTTATGGCTTGTCATGTCAGAAGGTGTGAAATTAGACATTTCATGATAAATCTCACTCATGTTTATGAGTTCTGTCAGGATGAGTTGGACGCACATCAACCACATTAGGTAATGGTTACAAATGTATTGTATTTTTTTTTGTTATTTGAATAAAAATTATTTAGTTTTAATTTGTTATCTAATATAAGTCTTTCATATGTTTTGATTGGTTATATGGATGTCATATACAAAGGACTTGATACTTTAGCTTTGCCTATATGCCGCGAGGAATCTGACCTTTAGTTAGCACAAGTCTCGTTGTACTGCTTCAACATTGTTGAGATGCATTGCTTAGATTGGATAATGTGACAATTTAAACTATCTCAACATATACCGGATTATGTTGATATTAATGACGAGTTGCATAATAGTAGTCATTAGGGTAAACACAAAGGAAAGTGGTTGGTGATGCTATGAAAGATCGTGTTTTTGAGGAGCTGACATTTGATGACTAATGTATATACTTATATGAGATGATATTTGTCCATTACAAGTTGTTTCATTATATTTTTCCGGTCACATTTCTCGAGGTGTCCATGCAATCTAATGCATTATGTGCTCCAATATTCGAGATAGAATCGACTGGTATGCAATGTTGTTTTATATACAATATTTATTAAATATTGTTAATGTTATTATGGATGATGACTACAAATTAGTTTTTTATGTATATATATTGATTCATTACTTGACACGAGAAGCTTGAAAAACAACAATGACTATTCATGAAGGTGTCAATGAGATGTGATATATTATGACCAATACTACGCTCAATTTATGTCATAATGAATTTCAAGAGGTTAGGGAGGTTGAACGTCTTGAAGTGACATTAACAAAATATGAGATTGTTTATTGTGAGAGTAATAGAGATGTTGGCCCATCCATGAGCATCCTATGCCTGCTCACGAGCGTCCCAGGTCCATTCACGAGCGTCCCAGGTCCATTCACGAGCTGTGATGATATTGGTCCTCCTCACACCTATATAGATGTTATAGACCTATTCTTGAGTTGGACGAGTTAAGGTGATTCTCTAGACCTGTCCACGAGTATTTTAGGACCTTTCATGAGATAGGACGATTATTAGATATAGTTAGATGTTTTTATATGTTATGAAAATTATGAATAAATATATAATTAGTTTAATTTTAATAAAATGTTATGTTATGTTAATTGTCGGTCTAATTTCATTATTTATAATTGAAAATGTTATGTGCTGTTTATATAAATTATGTTTTGATACTGAAAAACTGGTTATTTGAACTGTTAAATTATAACTTTTGAGGTAATGAAAATAGTTAATAATGAAAGAAATTCTTTCAGGATAAGTCTTTTTAGTGGAGTCACATGTAATATCTGCAATTCAAATATCACAAACTCAAATAATGCAATTGACATTTATGGCTTTTGACGAGTCGCTATCTAACGACTTCATTAAGTATGCTAGATCTTAAATAATTTTTGCCAATTCTATTTTATCAAAAAAAATTTCACTGTGCTAAGTAAAAAAAAACCCTCCAATTTCACTGTTCCTTCCAAATTTATCTGCCTCCCCTCTGCAGATAAATATTTCCTTCCTGCTCTTAAAAGCAATGCTTGTGATTCTCATTGGTAGCTTTGAATACAATCAACGGCCCCACCAAACTTACCCCTCTCTCTTTAATATATACTCAAAATAAATAAATATCACTAGTACTGCTAGCTTTCTTTAAAAAAATATAATAATAATAATAAAAAACACAAACTCTGTCTTTCCCTTGCTGCTCCAAACTGACCTGTAAGAATCAGAACAAGCCTCCACTTAAGTCTCAACTCCTCTACCATATCCATTCCTACTGCTACTAATCCTTCTGCACAAGTGAGCTCCTTTTAAATTTCTAAAATGTGGGTTTTCTTCTTCATGCTTTTCTTACTAATGGGTCTGGTCATTTTTGTAGATAATGATATTTTGTTCTGTTGTTGTTGTTGTTGTCGTCGTCTTTAAAGAGAAGTTTATTTGTGATCTTCACATGTAAAGCTTCTTTTTTTTTTTACTGTTTAGAAATCAGGGTTCTCATCTCCATGTGAGGAATTAGTTTTTTGTTTTCTATTTTGGGCTAATGGTTTTTTCTTTTCTGTTTTCTTTTTGTTATTTTCTTAAAAGTGTATTGGTGATGAGGTGCGTTTAGATAAGTGGCAAGAACTTGGATTTGAGAAAAAATGGTTGGGACTGCAAATAATGGCAGAATGAGGCATGCATTTTCAGTTGTAAATGGCGAGGAAGAGGTTGGTCTAAATAGTGTACCGCCTAGTAATGCTGGATCAGAGTATGGTGGGTTTGAGTTCACAAGAGAAGATGTTTATGGTTTGTTGAATGAGAGAATGAAATACAAAAACAAGTTCAATTACAAGGTTAGTGAAAGTTTTTGTTTTTATTTTTTCTTCTGTTAATTTTAAAACAGTTAATTGGCAATTGTGTTTTAAGATTGGCTGCTTTGGGGGGGTTATGTAGGAAAGATGTGAAAACATGATGGATTATATAAAGAGGTTAAGGCTTTGTATCAAATGGTTTCAAGAGCTAGAAGGAGGTTACCTCTTTGAGCAGGAGAAGTTGCAAAATGAATTGGATTTTACTGAGAGTAAATGTGCTGAAATGGGTATGCTTGATTATTGTTTCCCTTATTTTTCTTTGTGTTTATTGGATGCTAGCTAAGCATATGGTTGCTAATGGAACTTTTTGTTCATTTTAGATTTGATGCTGAAAAACAAGGAAGAAGAGTTGAATTTGATTATCGTGGAGTTGAGAAAGAGCCTTGCTTCTCTGCAGGAAAAACTTTCCAAAGAGGAATCTGAGAAGTTGGTAAGAAGAGTAAATGAAAACTTAAGCATGCTTCACACATAAAATACTGATTTGTGAATTGATTTCTTCTTTTCTTGATTCTCCAGGCTGCATTGGATTCTCTTGCCAGAGAGAAAGAGGCCAGACTTACTGTTGAGAAGTCACAAGCTTCCCTCTTGGAAGAGCAAGGCAAGATTCAAGGAGAGCTTCAAAGTGCTAACCAAAGGGTAACATAATAAATGTTTTTTGAATGAGTCCTGATGATTTTATTAAAGTGACCTATCTTGTGTGCTTATATTCTTTGTTGAATCCTGCAGATAACATCAGTAAGCGATATGTACAAGTTACTACAGGAGTACAATTCAAGCTTACAACTCTACAATAGCAAGCTTCAGACAGATCTTGATTCAGCTCATGAAAATGTAAAGCGCGGAGAAAAAGAGAAAGCTGCTATTGTTGAGAATCTTAGCACCTTAAGGGGTCAATGCATGTCATTGCAAGATCAATATAATTCATGCAAAGTAAGCTTTTATTAGCCTTCCTTTTTTCTTCTTCTTGTTGAAGTGTTGAATCATTTCCCCTGACATACACTAGTTAACTGCATGGTGCAATGTTATTCTTAATGAATAGTCAGGAAGCTGAATTCAATGTGCTTGCAAGAGTAGACACTTGTTAAGAAAAAAGCGATCAGTAGTTACGAGAAAAACTTTTATTAGTAAGTATTACCTATGAGGTAGTTAGGACCATTTTTTGTAGCTCAGAGTACAGAAAGAAACATTCTACTAATTGGATTTGTTGTTGCACACATGAGAAAAACAATTACAAGTTTGTAGGTCCACCTCTCTGTTATCAGGATTGCCATTGAGTATTGATGCACTTAGGCTTCAAGCACCATTTGGCATATATGTTGGACCTATTGCTTTCAAAATGTAGGCCGGCAATACCTTCTGTTATAGATCTAGTGTTCACTAAGGAACACTTGAAAATTTTGGATAGAAGCATTTTCTTGAAATAAAACTGTTCAAAATGTAAGGCTGCCCAAAAGATTAAGAATGTTGTGAATATAACTGGTTTCGGAAGGAAAGATGTACAGAGTCTAGACTCAAATTATATATACATTACTAAAAAATTTATCCAAAACATGGGAAATTACATTCCACTCTAGAGGCTTCTTTATGTTAAGCAGTTTAATTGTGATATATTAAGTTGCTAAAATGTTATAACTTCATCTCAAATGGTGTTACTATACAAAATTGAAAACTTATCCAACCTAAAATTCTAAGCTGTTTGGAATATTGATATCTTGACTTACAGATCTGTAATGTGGGATGTAAGGAAGGTTGAAAAATGCTTTTCATTTAACATTAAAGTTAAAAATTTGAATGCCAACGTTCTTGATCTTGAAGGATGATGATGGCAGTTCTGAAAGTATGGGTCCACCTATATTTAACTTTTGAGGACAAAAAGCCTAGCATTACAGGAATTGATATCTGCATAGAGAAGCAAACAGTGACAATAAATCTGGTGAGCTTGTCCCAGTTCAGTGATCTAACTTAAATTCCCTTGCTATAGGAAAATGTTCTCAATATTCGATGGGGAAGGTCCACATTCCTTTGCCAAGGGTTTTAAGATGGGTAAACTATTAAAATGGACCTCATCATAGACAGAGAAATTTTTAATTAGGTTGAGTGCTCTGACCATGAAATCATTTGGATAAGATTTTTTGTCTAGTCCAAGGATATTCAGTTAGTAACAACTTATTTTCTTGCACAGCCTTGTTTTTTTTTGGTTATAAAGTTGAGGTTTTAACTTGAGACCTCTTTGCATAGCCTTGTTAAAGGTTGTCAAATCATGGCATTAGATCTTAGTGGGGGCATGTTAATGTTGGTAGTTATATGTAGTCCCTAAAATATCCCTATATTGTTTTGTAGCTATATTTTACCTAGTCTAAGCATAGTTGAAAAACTTTTTCTCTACTCTTCTTTTAGTATTCTGACTCTATTATTGATGGATAATCCGATCAGGCATCTGTGGATGAAGTTGCAAAGCAAAAGGACACACTGGTGAATGAAGTTGCATCTTTAAGGGCAGAGTTGCAACAGGTGAGCGAGGATCGTGATAGTCTGCTATTGCAAGTGCAAACTTTAACAGCTGAAGTAGTGAATTGTGAAGAGCTCGTTGAAAAATCTAATGAATTGAAGGTTTGTTTTAAAATTTGATTTGACTTCCTATGCATGTACAATTATATTTCCTTACATGTTAAATTTATGCACAGGAAAAATGTTTATCCCAGAGTAACCAGTTGAAGACTCTGCAGGATGAGCTAGAGGCTACCCAAAATAAATTAAGGGTACTATTATCTAGTTTTCATGAGATTTTTCATTTTCTTGTTTGATTTGTTGCTATTTTATATTGTCATTTGGATTTATTTTTATGGTTAGGGTTATTCTCTTTTTAGGTATCTGATTTATCTGTATTTGAGACAAAAACTGAATTTGAAGCACAAAAGAAACTTATAAGCGAGTTACAGAACCGCTTAGAAGATGCAGAACTTAAAATTGTTGAAGGAGAGAAGTTTCGAAAAAAGCTACACAATACAATATTGGTAATTGTAAAGTCTCTAACTATTTTCTATTTGAGTGCAACATACATTCATCTTATGAAGCTCTGCTATGCTGCAGGAACTAAAGGGAAATATTCGTGTGTTTTGTCGAGTGCGTCCTCTGATACCAGAGGACAGTCCTGGTGCTGATGGAAAAGTTGTATCTTATCCCACAACGACAGAAGCTCAAGGGCGAGCCATTGAATTGACACAAAATGGTATGCTTGAAATAACTTAATATTAGACTGAACTTTTTTTAGTCTGCGATATTATTCTCTTGTTCAAATTGATGTATCTTGAACCTTTCAAACTAATGTTATGCTTCCGTTCTCAACAGGGCAAAAATATTCTTTCACTTTCGATAAAGTTTTTATGCCCGATGCATCACAAGAGGATGTTTTTGTGGAGATTTCACAGCTTGTTCAAAGTGCTCTTGATGGCTATAAGGTGATTTATCCAACACCAAGTCTTTTCTATTGCAATTTCAAGAGCACATGTGGGAAATAGCAACTGCATGTGTGCACTTATGTGCTAATTTGATTGTTTTCTTTTTTCCCAATCCCTTTAAGTGAACACTTAAAAACATGAACATATAACATAACAATTATTTTATATTTTTGATTAATATCATTGACTTTTATTTGAATATTTGATTTTTACTCTATTTTTTAACACAATTTAACAATAAACAAGTCCAATAAATGCTTTCAGATAATGCTGAATGGGTGCCCTAAGGGCTCTCATTAGCTTTTCCCACATTAAGTCAATTGTTTCAACTCGTTGTCCCTTCTTAATTTTTCAGTTATTTTGGCACTAAAGTTATCATAAGTTGTTCATTCAGTTAGTGATGGAAAGAGAAATCTTGAACTTTTCTTTTCTTTTGCATTAAGAGATGATTAGCTTTGTTTTTCCAGGTTTGCATCTTTGCCTATGGCCAAACAGGTTCAGGTAAAACTTATACCATGATGGGCAAATCGGGAAACCCGGAGCAGAAGGGGTTGATTCCCAGGTCATTAGAACAAATATTCCAGACTAGGCAATCTCTTCAGTCCCAAGGCTGGAAATATGAAATGCAGGTGAATAGTAATGCCATTAGATTTTCTTTGTTAGAATCGATGACATAATTTTATTTATACAACAATAACAGGTGTCAATGTTGGAAATATACAATGAAACAATTCGAGATTTATTGTCGACAAAAGATCCATCACGAACAGAGTATGGTAGTAATGGAAAGCAATATGCAATTAAACACGATGCCAATGGGAACACCCTCGTTTCCGATCTTACTGTTGTGGACGTTTGCAGTACTAGAGAGGTTTCTTTTCTTTTGGATCAGGCATCTCATAGTAGGTGAGTACAGTTTGGAACATGAATTTTCCTTAAGCTTTCTCAAGTCATTTACTTTAATCTCGACAATATGGCTATGTATGACCAAAATAGATGTTTTAACCATCTAGTATGTTTATACAATACTGTATTTGTTTACAATGTTTGCGAATCTTCACATTTCTTTTTGTATTGGCAACTCTACTTATTGTTGATACTTGCTACTCTGGATAAAAACTGGCAGTAAAACAATCTAATTTCGGTTGTCTTAAAAAAGGAAACTTGTTTGACATGCACACACAACTACAATGTGTTGTATGTTTTAAACTTGTTTTCCCTCAAATACAGGGATATGGAACCACAAATTAAAATTTTGCTTCTTGTAGGTCTGTTGGCAAGACTCAAATGAACGAGCAATCATCTAGAAGTCACTTTGTTTTCACATTGCGAATATCTGGTGTTAATGAGGTAAGAATACTCTTGTTTTTTTTAAGGTCTTTTATGCTGTTCCTTTTCTTTTCTCCTCTTTAAATTGAATGTCTGTTTGCATCCCTTAGAACACAGAACAACAAGTACAAGGTGTTTTGAATCTTATTGATCTTGCTGGGAGTGAGCGTCTTTCTAAGAGTGGCTCAACTGGAGATAGATTGAGAGAAACCCAAGTATGTGAATTAACTATTATGATCTTATAGTATTTTATGATTTATTCACTCTTTGTAATCAATTACTTTCTTCGCGCAATTTTTATCAGGCTATCAATAAAAGTTTATCATCTTTAAGCAATGTTATATTTGCATTGGCAAAGAAGGAGGATCATGTGCCGTTTAGACACTCAAAGCTTACTTATCTTCTGCAGGTAAGTAGCTTAAAGGACTTGGAAGATGAATTTTAAGCTGCTACTTCTATGGAATTATCTTTGATAGATCAAGTCTTTTTTATTTATATGATTCTAGTAGCAAATCTCATACACAACAATGAAAGAAACTTTCTTCGGTGTGAGGGTAATTCTTCTTCGAAGATCTTCACACTAAACTATTACATGAAGTTTTATTTTTCTTCCATGCCACATCGAGTATTTTCATCTATCTTATTAAGATCTCCTAGCCATCATGTCAGCCAAAAGGTTTTTATATATAAATTAATATCTTCTTGGAGCTTTTGTGCTACAGAATTATATGTTTGACCTACCTACATGCATCCCAAGAAAATTACTTGAATAGTTTTTTCTGGGAAGTTAAACGTAATTAGGTGGCATTTCAAATTAAATCCTGGCTAACATGAACATTCCACAGCATGCTTTCCCACTGTTTTGGTTTATCTTGGTGGTCTAAGATATTTTTGTTCTTCAATTCCATCTTATTTCAGCCGTGTTTGGGTGGAGACTCCAAGACACTGATGTTCGTAAACATATCTCCTGATCACTCTTCATCGGGTGAGTCACTTTGCTCACTCCGATTTGCATCCAGGGTTAATGCTTGTGAGATAGGTATTCCTCGACGTCAAGCCAACATGCGGTCTTTTGAGTCTCGCTTGAGCTTGGGCTGATTCTAACATGAGTTGATAGTATTATGTATCTCTGTCACGGGTATTGGTAAATTGAGAAAGTGAGGGTGATCCTAACATGAGCTGATAGCAACTTGTGTAGTGAACTACGTTCTATTGTTTTGTAATTGAGAATGTAATTACTTGCTCTCACTCTATTGTACTTGCTTACTTCCTATTTTCTTTTATCCCCTTACATTAGAGTTTATATCTGTGTCATTTGCCTAAAAGTACATGAACAAGAATTTTGAAATAAAAGTGGGAAGGCTAAATTGCAATTTAGGAATCAATAGAAAGTACACTGTAATGTGAATATATTTCTCCATCACTGGAAAAGCTGGACTAAACTTTGAATCCATCCGGATAATAGGTAAATTTACTCTGCAGATCAATTGGATTCTGTTGCATGACATCTCGCAGAAGTACTTTTGTGTCTCGATAACTTGGTTCTGTATCAGACAGGTTTTTCCTCCTTGATGCAACTTCAAGCTATCAATGAATCAGAAACTGAACAATTAGTGCAAATAAAGCTTTCGAAGTTCAAGTTCATATAAAAGGAAGTTTCAGCAATTAGGTGGAGAAATATCTGTGCATGGAACCATTGGTTTACCTTTTCAAAATTGTCAAACAATCTGTTATCAGTAGGAGGTTGCTTATCATTGACTGGAACTGCGGAGATAATCTCGTCTAAATCGTAGTACATGAAGGTGGACTTGATTCTCAAGTACTTCCTGACATGGTTAAGGGTGTCTGGTCCTATCAAGTCCTCCAGAGCCAGGAGATCAAAGGCATGTAAATCTCTTTACCCTGCGCACGCTTCCTTGTGAGCCAGCATTTGCCATATAGATTCCCTTCTTCGGAGAAGAACGGGTGCCTGTCTCCTCATTTGCAAGTTCTGCATTGCATAAAAAATGAAGAATGGTTGCAGCAACCACGTCAGAACTCTACACTCAACCACCTCTATAGATTACCAACAAGAGAAACAAGATAAGGATTTTTTTTATCCCAGTAATTTATTAGAAGGATTTAATTAAAATCTTTTTTATCCTAATAATTAACTAATATTTTATGAAAAAAATTCTTCCCAATAATTAACTAAAGATTTGTTTATTTTTTATTTTGTATTTGTTTGTTTTTATCTTAACTTGACACAAAAACTAAAATAAAAAATGTCAAAAATTATTAAATAACCAGAATTGATCGCATTTAATTGAAAATATATTTTTGAGATTTTTATATTTTAAAAAATATATAAAAGAAATTGAGGTACAAAATGAGTTATGAAATACACACACACACACTAACAATTATGCCTCATCAAGTTTCCGTCTTTTGCACTCACTACCATAATCAACATGTAGAAAAAAGAAAAAACAAACATACATATATATATATATATATATATATATATATATTGTGAACATAATTAAAAAAATTAAAATTTGATTATTTTATCTCAACACTGTATTATGCTCCTCGATTAAATTGATTTTAAATAAAAATATTATTGAATTATTTCTTTATTTAATAACTCACCTAATAAATAATAAAATAAATATTTTAATAATAATTTAAAATATTTTTAAGAATATATTAAATGTTAACATATATCCCAAGTTGAATATTGATATGTTCAATTTATTCATAAAATAATCATCAAGTTTTAAGATTATAATAAGTATGGCATATTTTTTTGAAAGAATATATTATCGAATCAAAAAGATTAAATGCATTTTTTTTTCCCATTCAAAAGTGAATGTCATGTTTGATTTTTTGTATGGATTATGAATGACATTAATTGATATGCCATTTTCTATTCATAATTTTCGAAGACACTGCATTTGTAATTGTACATCTGTTACAAAAATATGAATTAATTAAGAATATTGTAGGAAAATAATTTATTATTTTCAAGTAGACAATAATTTTGAGATGAACGGAATTAGAAAGTCAATCAATGTATTTGGAGCAACAGAATATGACATATTTATCATTTATAAAATAAAAACACACAATGAAATACAAATTGTTTTTTTTAATTAATATGGATGTTTGGACTAGTTTACATGCACCTCGATTAATTTTATAGACCCTTAAATTAACGATCATATAAGACTCTAGTGACCCTAAAATTTATAAGACTCAAACTAGTAATATACAGAAAACAAATCTAAAATCTAATTAATTAAGCTACACATCTACGGATTACAAATTATTTTTTCTTTTTCTCATGAGAAATGGATAGAGAAAAAGAAAACAATAGCGGTAATATATAAATATGTCTTATAATTACGAATTAAGTGGTTACGCTGACGGTCACCAGGAATAATGGAAGAGAGAGCTCCTTTCTTATTTAATTTCCGGTGATCATGAGCTTGAAAAACGTCCTGCAATAGTCCACATCCAGCATCTTGACGTCTTTTTAGACAGGGACAGGACTCGAACCGGCTTGTGACACCGCCGCAGTAAGCACACCGCTTCTTGTTTTGGGACTCTTCCTTCCACACTTTGGAAAAGGAAATATAAAATCAGTTTCCTTCTTCTATATATTTCCTTTTTTCGCTTCGGAATTTCCCTCTTCTATATATAGAACTAAAGCCATCAATCTCGTCATCAGGGCAATTGGAGCGACAATGTCTGTTGAAAAGGTTCCGGTTTGCTGTATTATGGGTCAAACAGATTGTGGGAAAACCAAATTGTTGGAATATATGGGAAGCTATGATGATATAAAGAAGCAACAGCAGCAGCAGAATCATGGTGGCAGGAGTGCCGCTTTCTTTCCAGCCAAGTACATAGAGGAGAGAGCATCAGCAGGAGCAGCAGCAGCAGAAGAGAGAGAAGTGGATGGTCCTTTATCAATCAATCTCCCTGGTTTACTCATCGTTGATATCTCCGCTGTTGAGTCAGATTCTAATAAGCGTCTGCGGGCTTGGCTTTCATGTGATCTTCCTGTTTTAGTTCTTGACATCGCTGTTGGGGTCGATCATGAAATAATTGAATTAGTCAAGCTCTTGAGATTGTTTCATAAGGATTTCGTCCTTGTATTGAATAAGGTCTTCTTCTTCTTCTTCTTCAGCAAAAAGGGCTTTGCTTTAATTCTTGATCCTCTAATTGTTTTTTTTTTTTTGTCTCGAAATTATGCAGGTGGACAAACTTTTAGGATGGAAAAATTGCCCCAACACTCCTATTTCAAGGGCAGTACCCCAGCAGAGGACAGAGGTGCAATCTGAGTTATCTTCAAGGATCAAACAAGTTTGTCTACTTTTCACCATCTTTTTACGGAGTGTTTTCTCATCCTTGTTATAATCTATGGTTTCCAATCCCAGGTTAAAACTGCGTTAACGAAGGAAGGAGTAGAAGCTGTCAGGATTCTACCTACTAGCACAGTTAGGTATGTCCTGGTCCCTCCCTAGATCCTTTGTTTTTCTTAGCTTTCCTGTCTGCTCTATGAAATCCACTCTCTTTTTAGACTCAATGTAGTAATATTCTGATTTTCTGTGTTGTTACAGTGGAGAAGGCGTTGCTGATCTGCTGCTGACATTGTATGATCGCGTCCAGAAAACTATTGATGAGAAGCTGTCTTTTCACTAATGTATGATTCTTCTGATCCTATTTGAATCAAACATATCACATTAGAAGAATTCATTTTAGTAGCCGTTAATCATGTATAATTAATGAGGGTTTATATTAAACCAACTAATCAAACAATTTTGATCTCCAGAAACCTAATTTAATTAATAATTTTATGTGATCTCCAGCTACTAATTAATTACACATGTATGAATTATTCTCAAAATAAGCAACATTGCATATATGTTAAACATGTAAAGGTATTTGAACTAATAAAAACATGTTTTGATTTTTTAAAAAATAATTAAAACAATAACGTTGATTTTAAAAAACAAATAACCTCAATATCTTCTTCTTAGTTCTAAGAAACAAATCAATTGCTTAATAGTTCCTGTTTTATTCTGATTTTTATTTGATGCTCTGTGATTTTTCAGGTACTACAGCGATGCTTGCACTCAAAGGCTGGAAATGGAGTCTTTTTGTGTTTAGGGTTCCAGTAAATATCTGTAGCATTGAGGGATTTCTTTTGTTTTCGCTTTCACTGTTTTTATTTTCAGGCTCTGTTGCTCCAATAATAACTGATTTATTTTATGTAGTTGATCATATTTATGGACACAATTATACTTTCCATACCAAAAAAAAAACATGGGTTGCAACGCGAAAAATAAAGGTGGAGGTTGTTTTGTTTTTATTTGTTAATATTTATTTTATTTTAAATTTATCTTCATAAATTGTGTCGGTTTATTTTCTATGTTGTTGATCATTTTAAATTTATTTTAAACTTGATTTGTGCTTGATTTTATAAATGTTTATTTTTGTTATCTAATAATTGAGTAAAGAATAGTTAAAAAAAATTGTTTTTATACCCAGTAACAAAGTTCAACCAAGTGGAGTCCATCACTCGGATTGTAAATTTGATAGGTTAAGTCGTGAAATCCAGGTTGATCCAATATATCAATATCTCAATATTAAAAATTGATACTAGGGTAATTAAGTTGAAAATAAATTGAATAAAATTATGAATTTCAATTATCAAACGACTTAGTGTTGAAAGACAAAACTGAAAAAAATATTTATTTTTAAAAAAAACAACAAAAAAAAGGAATTGAGTCAACCTGAATTAACTCTCTAACTCTGCAACCATAGTCATAACACTGGGATAATCCCATAGAAAATAAAATAAAAGAAGAGAGCATGAATACTAATTACCAATCAATTAAATATTAAAAGTTGAAATTAAAAAAATCAATTTTATAAAAAGGATCTAAAAAATGACAAGAGTCAACCCGTTCTAACCTTCAAAACTCATGACACTAATCAATCAATAAAACAAATCCTAAAAAATAACGAAGCAAAAGTCTCAAATAATAAAATATTGAGGGATGAAATTGCAAAAAACCAAATTAAAAAGAAGAAGAAGATTGAGTTGCTAGAAGGTGAATTTTTTTTAAAAAAATCAGTTAAAAAAGATTAAAAAATGAATCGAGTCAACTTGCTAAACCCACGATCTAAGTTATGAAATTATGATAATCCTATAAAAAAATTACAAAATCCAATTAAAAAAATTATTCAATTAAAAAAGGATCTAAAAAATAAATAGAATTAACTCAGGTTAACTTACAACTCGAGTTATGAGATCAAGATAACCTCATAGAAAATAAAAAAATAAATAAATTATGAAATCTAATTTCTAACTAACCTACTGTTGAAGGATGAACTAACCAAAATTCAATTAGAAAAAAAAACAACCCGAGTCAATTTAAAGTAACTTGTTAAAACTGCAATCTGAGTCATGGGATGGAATAAGTTTATAGAAAGTAAATAAAAAAATTGTAAAGCTCTACTTTCAATCATATAAAAGTGAAAATAAAAAACAATATAATATTAAATAATAAAATTAAAAAAATATAAAAATAAAATACTATTTTAATAAATAATATTTTATGGGTATGAATACAATAATTTAGCTTCTGATAATAATAATAATAATAATTTTTAAAGCTTCGAATTACTTAATGGAAGCTGATTTGATGGTGGGTTGAGTTCCATATTTGAGTCAATTTGACTGTAATAAAATCATATCCCATTCTCTCTCTCCTGGAACCCTAATTGGAAAGCGCAGTACCAGTGATCAAGATTGAAGACTCTTTTTTTATTAATTGTGTTGTGATCGTTCTCAAATCCCACTAGAAATATAAAAAAGAACAGGTGGCATCATCACGACAACGTAACCAAGTTTAATTCAAAATTTAAAATTTAATTAACGTCAGGTTATTAGTTAAATTAAATTAAATATTAATTTGATCAAGTGTGTTAATTAATTAAATATTTTTAAATTATTTATAAACAAAGGCAAAACATGGTTTCGACACCTCACCAATTTGCAAAGTGAACTCTTAATAACTAATATTTTTTTTTTGTTCTCAAATCAGCTTTGCAAATTAAATCCAACAACTATGTTCCTAAGAATTTATAGTTAAATAGACTCTTACATCATCTCCACAAATAATCTCGGCATTTGTGAAAAAGATTAAAAAAAAAAAAAGCGACACCCAAAAACAAAATTCATTGGTAAAAGCCCAAAGAGAAAAGCCCAAACAAAGCGGATACTGGGGGGGTGCAGCATGACGAACGAATCTTCACCACCACCACCACCTTCTTCCACCAATCAAATCCTCTTCTGCTTCCCCAGGAAAAAAAAATACACAACCCCGAAACACCAACACCAATATATAACCCCTTTCCCCTCTCTCCTGTTTGTTTTCCAGGAAAATTCGAACAGAAAAAAAACACCTACAAAATATTTCTGGGAAATCAATTGCTGATTGAGTGGAAAGGGAAGAAATGGCGTCAACGGGAAACGCGGGTTGGGTGAGTGATTCGTATTTTATGGATGATATTACAGTTCATGATCCCAATTTCTCCGGTTTCTCCTGGCCATCTCCTTCGCCCCCTGTTCAACAACAACAGCACCACCAAACCCCTTTTGCTCCTGTTGTTACTGCTTCGTCTCCTAATTTCGGGTACGATTTTCGTTAAACTTCCTAATTTCCCTTGAATTTTCGTTGCTTTTAGATCATATTAATATAAAAAAGCTGGGATTTATTTTTGTTTTGGCTGATTTAGGGGTTTTAGTGATTAGGGTTTGTTAAGAATAGTGAGATTCAATGTTTTTTGGTTGTTTTGTGCTTGTTAATGCTAGTAGTTAAGTGAGTTTCAAATGAGTTATGTAATTGTTCAAGGCATGATTGACTTTTGGATTATTCCTTTGAGAATTTGGTGGCTGATGCATGATTTGATTTAACTAGTAGGTTGATTACAAGATGAATTGTGGTGGGTCTTGGCGGAAATTTGAAGGGTGGTTACTATGGGGCGTATTTACCTTGAATAATCTTGTAGTTAGAGGCCAATTTGCTTTTACTCTTTTTTTTTTAATGTGACATGAGCTTCAGTTTTAAGTAGTGGAAGTTTGATTTGCATCATTTGCACACAGACGAAAAGTATAGCTATATTGTATAAAGTGAGCAGTACTCACTGTATAAGCAAGTGGACAAGAGGGTAGTACTTATTGAGACCTTGTGTAAGTTGCAAGTATGGCACATGGATTTTCTTTATGAAGTAGGAACTTGCAAACAGCGAGGGTTTACTTTCTTTCTGTTACAATAGTTTGAAATGGGCAGCTTTTGACCTTTTCTCCGTAATTAGTGTCTCATATTTCCATTAATGAGAGTGAGAGGTAACAACTCTTTTCACTTGAAGGGCCTTTTTGTATTTTCTGTTCTAAGTTCCTTGTTAGTTTTTTTTTTCCCGCTCGCCTCCTTTTTTATCTTTTGTGACATTTACAATTCTTGTTTTGGATATATAAATTACATACTTGTAACAGGTACTTAAATTGGATTTGAATGTCATCTTTCTTGTTGTTTTGTGGTTGTTCACTTGATCTTCTAACTCCATTAGTGCATGTGTGATTACATGTATAGTGAGGAAATTGATGGATCGTTTGGGGATTGTGATGTGCAGAAGGAACCAAACTCCAAGAAGAGGTACACTACTTCTTTTGTCTTTCTCTGCTCTAATCCCTTTAAAAAGGAAGGGGTTGGGGTTGGGTGTTGAATTCCCTGTAATGATTATGTGGTTATTGATATTGTTGAGCTGATTCAACTTTATTCCTCTATATGTGTTTTCCTTGGAAAGTTTGGGAGTTGGAATTGAGAATTCGTGCACCCACCTTTTGATGCCTTTATGCTGAGACAGAACAGCATAGACCTGGTTTCAGAGCATAGATAATTATGTTGTTTTTTAGATGCCATAACTGAGGAAAAATAAACCAGATTGTCCTTTACTGTTAAGTCTCTTGCAATCATGCTTGCTGGTAATGGTTGTCTTTGAAGTGAAAGTCTGAAAGATATTATGCCAATATATTTGAATCAGATAACCATTCCAATTGTGTTCGTTGAATTTGTCTTTTTACTACTATATGATAACTATTGCTACCAGCCCCACAGTACAGAGGTGTTTCTAAACAAGCATCATGAAGATGATATTACATTTAGTAGCACTAGGGTAGAGTTATCCTGTGCTCTATTCTTTATGCAGTTTATGGAATAATTTTTAACATGGTACTATGTTAATCTGTTTTGCATGTACAAAAGTGTGATACATGCATGAATTATTTGTTTGTCTGTTTTACATTTTAAATAAGTGGATTGGAGTGAGCATGTTGTGCAGTGATGTCATCCCATCTCTCTCTCACACATGTTTCCTTGCTGCAGGAGTAGATCTGAATCGTGTAGTGCGTCTAGCTCCAAAGCATGTAGGGAAAAGTTGCGAAGGGATAGGCTAAATGACAAGTACTCTCATATTCTCTTGCATCCCTTTTTGTCTCTGTCTCTCTGTGTGCCTCTCCTAGGGACTCACACTCTGTATTTGGAATGTCTACAAGGTTTTTGGAATTGGGCTCTATCTTGGATCCTGGGAGAACTCCCAAAACGGACAAGGCTGCTATTTTGGTTGATGCTGTCCGCATTGTGACTCAGTTACGAGGTGAAGCCCAGAAGTTGAAGGACTCAAATTCAAGTCTTCAAGAGAAGATTAAAGAGTTGAAGGTCTATTGACATTTATGCGCTTCTGATTCTATTTTTTATTGTGATGGACTTCTGGGCTCTAGTTATTTATTTATGTGTTTGATTTCTTCCCTTTGCATAATATCCTGCCACCTAATACAACTGCTGCAATTCTTTTGAACTTTCCTTTGTCTTGCATAGGCTGAGAAGAATGAGCTTCGCGATGAGAAGCAGAGGCTGAAGGCAGAGAAGGAGAAGTTGGAGCAGCAGCTGAAAACCATGAACTCACAACCCAGCTTCATGCCTGCCCCGCCTGCAATCCCTGCAGCATTCACTACTCAAGGCCAAGCACCTGGCAACAAATTAATGCCCTTCATTAGTTATCCAGGGGTTGCCATGTGGCAGTTCATGCCACCCGCTGCAGTGGATACATCGCAAGATCATGTGCTCCGCCCACCAGTTGCTTAAGTTGGTGACCTGCTATGAATTGGGTTTGCATTTTGCACCCAAACAAAATGCATTTATTTTGCCATTGCTTTGTCTGCATTAGTTTTTGCTGAGGTTTTCTCACTGGATTTGGTGGCTGACTGATTGTATTTCAATCTGGACTTTATATGAATCGTTGCTGGTGTTCACTTGTAAATTTAATAAGCTTAGTCTGGCAAGCTATGTTTCGGTTTGACTGCTTGTAGGGGTTTCTTTAGCTTTAGAAGTTAACTGGTTTCTTCCAGTTCATATGTTACTGGTAACGTCTATGGCTTCCCCTTAATCTCTGCTGGCCGCGGGACTCTTCGAACTAGGGGATCGCTGCACAG
Organism: Populus deltoides; assembly: GCA_015852605.2. Taxonomy (NCBI): domain Eukaryota; kingdom Viridiplantae; phylum Streptophyta; class Magnoliopsida; order Malpighiales; family Salicaceae; genus Populus; species Populus deltoides. The sequence continues at coordinate 17,794,154 of CM027580.2, forward strand.
TATTTGAATAAATAAATTTTCACTCTTGTTGAGTACTCATCTCTTGTCGTCAATGGCTGAGGAATTAGGCATGCATGTGCCTTGTTCTTTGTAGTCAGGGATGGTAGTGAGTTGAGTCTGGGTTAACCTGAATATCTATATCCAATTATCAACCATACAACCCTGACTGGAATATCCTCATCCAGCCCAAATCTGTCCCATACAATGCTTTCATGGTGTGTTGATTGAGTGAAATTGCCATTTCAAATTGTAGCGATGTACCAGGCCTTTGAACAGATTAGAATATGTCAAGAACTTGTGGTGTTTGGTTTCGTCCAATCAACTTGGCGAGTGGAATTATGTTTTCTCATGGACATGAAAGCAGCAACGGAAATAGGAAACTGGTTGATGCCTTGAGAGCATCATAGCCATGCTCTCAATCATGGCTCCTCAGCTATAATAGTTAGCAAGCATGGGTTTTTTCCCAAAACATTCATGCTCTTTAGAACAGTGCTCGCTACATATAGCGAGCGCTGTAGCACTCCTTAGTTGGTGGTGGCTAGTAGCGTGAGAGAAGATTGGACAACGTCGCTCGCGGGAAAATGAAGGCTTGGTTCCAGGGTACCTCGACGACCAAATGGGGGTGGAGAACGTAAGAGGAAGTACCTGGTGCACTCGTCTCTTATCTCTGATCCTCTTTCGATCTCCTCTCTCTATAATAATTAAAACTTATTTTGCCTTGAAAAAAAAAATCCGTCAAGAATCCACTTTGATTTTATGCATGCCCGCTTTCTGTTTGTTGATAAAACGCAGAGAAATTGGAAGAAATTAAGGTAAACTTTTAAGCTTTTTGTTATTTGAATCATGGTTGTCTCTAATTTCTGTTGATTGAATAATTGAACTGGTTTTTTCTGTTTAAGATAGAAAATTTTTTGGGTTTTGTTGATTTTTCAATTTTGTGTTGTTTAATTTGATTTTTTTGGGTAGATTTTCTTATTGGTTTCCATTGATCATTTTGCGTTTGGTGCCCTTTTGAAGTGGTAGATTGGAGAAGTTTGTGTTTCTGTAGTGTTAAATTTTTGTTTGACTTGAATTGGGTAAAGTAAACTGGATTAGGTTTTACCGTTGTGTTTTTTTTTATAACAGTATATTAAAATAATTAAAAAATATATATAAGGAAGTTAATTTAAAAAATAAAAAAAAAATCTTAATTTTTTTAAAAAGCAATGATTAGAACACGGAAACAAACGGGGGTTAGTAGAAGGTTAGTATTGATGTTTGGCAAAGGAAGCTTGTCTCTTTAATAAAGTTTAGATTTTAATGGCTAGAACTATTTTAAAAATATTTTTGAAATATTTAATTTTTTTTATTTTAAATTATTTTTTTAATATTTTCTCATCATTTTAATATACTAATATCAAAAATAAATTTAAAATATAAAAAAATTATTATTTTAATATAATTTAAAAAACAACTCACACCTAACAACACCAAATTAAAAGATACTCTTAATGATTTGTTTGTGTTTGCTAGGCCTGTAATCATACACTTTGCAATCAAAATATGTCTGTTTCTTCGGTTTCTGGAATTGGTTTTCAATTAGTGTTTGTTTAATGAAAAATTAGTTTTTCAAAAATTAAGTTTGTTTGTTATTAGAAAAGTTGGTCAATAAAAAATACTTTTCAGTCAAAGAAAAATTTGGTTTGGTTTCTAGTAAAGTGTTTTTCTTTTATTTTGGGTGGAAAACACTTTTTGAAAGTTGTGAAAAAATTAAAAATATCATATTATTTGTTGGTTATATCAAATTTGATCCTCAAACTTTTGATTCCTATATATATTTTGTTTTGGAATTTGTTTTTCAATTTCATCCCTTAGAATTTAATTTTTATATTAACTTTGGTCCTCATTTTTATAATTATTATTTGCTTTTTCCTTATCATATTTTAATTAAAAATTTTTATTTATCAAATTTGGTCCTCTTTCTTTTAATTGTTACTTATTTTATTTGAAATAATTTATGAAATGGTAATTATTATTATTTTAATTTTTTTATCTTTTAATTTTTTTATTTATTAGATTTGATCTCTATTATTTTGATTATTATTTATTTTATTTGAGATAATTTATGAAATAATATTTTTTTTAATTTTTTTTTTTTTTAATTTGTAAGATTTGTTCCTCATTATTTTAATAAACTTGAAAAAAATAAAATATTAATAAATTATTTTTTAGTTCATTTTATATGATATAGTCAAATAATAAAAGTTTTTTCAATTTATTTTTTATTATATTATTAAATATTAAAAAAAAATTTAATTTTTTTAAAAATATTTTTCAACAAAATTGGGGGTTGGTAAGATTTAAAGTTGCTTTTTCAATACCTCTTCCATCCGTGGGCCATCATTATATGCGGTTGCCAATTTGCCATGATATCTCTTTTATCTACTTCCAGCTCGTGTTCCGTCTTGGTTTCAAAATCTTGCTATCCTGTTTACAAAAACTCCCATGGCTTCCAATCTCCTCAAATTTCACATCCAATCATTCAAAACTACAAATCGTTCTACACAATTTCTTCAACATGAAACTCTCTCTCCACATATTGCTTTCCCAGAAAACCACCACCTTGTCCATTGCCGTGTTTCCTTCCCCTCACCTCTCCTTCTCCAATCCAGAAGTCCCGCTCTTTCTATCCACTCCTTATCTTCCTCCAGCTCCCCTCCTACCTCCAAAGAAGAAGCCATTGTTCAAGCCAAAACCTGTCTCTCAACCACCCTAGAGAAGCCCCTAAACAACCCAAAACTAGCTGGCAAACTCAAGAAACTGAAGCAACCTAGATTCCAGGTAGAAATCCCAGTCATAGATGACTCGCCAACTTCTCTCTCTCAACTTGCCTCTGATGTTTTCAAAGACCTGCCAATTAAGAGAAGAGGGACACCGGTCAAGATTTTAATCCTCTGGCCGAGTCCCACATTGAAGAACAGAGGCATAGAAGCATTTCAATCTTACAATTCATCAAAAAATGTTGAGCACGTCGACGTTTCTTCAGTCAGAAACACAGACAACAGAATTTTGAGTTCTGCCGAAGTGGCAGTGTTTCTGGGGCCAGAGACTTCACAGTTGCCTGATATCAAAACTGTTGCTGATATTTTGTACCCAAAGCCAGTAGTCATATTCAACCCCAAATGGGGGTTTGGAGAGGAGAACGAGTTTGGTGATTTGAGTGGCTTTGTGGGATCCTTTGAAGTGGTATATTCATTCATGGGGTTGGAGGTTAGAGGTATTTTGAGCAAGCGAAAAGGAGTGATTTTCAAGTGTGTCAGAGATGGGGTTGTGAGTGGTGAGAAATGGACTGTTCTTGTTGAAGAAGAAGGAGGAGAACTGAAGGTTGTTTCAAGGTTCAAGGCACGACCATCCATTGGTGAAGTAGAGAATGTTTTGTACAATCTGATGGCTATCAATTCGCCAATTACCAAGTCTGCTAGGTTTTTCAAGGATTTGGTGTCAAATGTAACAGGAAGAAAGTAAATAGAATTTGAGAATGTATGCTCTGGATTTTGCGTCAATGAAGTTTGGTATTTCGCTTGAATCTTCTAATGCTATACGTTTGTTTGCTCCTCCATCACACTTACCACCATAAGTTATATATGAGACAAACATTTCCAGATCTCTTGCTCAAACTTGAACTCCACTTGTACAAAACGAGCACCTATCACAAGACTTAGTTCGTTTAATGGAACCAAAACTTAAATACCAAATTTAATAACTCAATTATTAAATTTAATAAATTCAAGTACATCAAAATATAAGAGGCACAAATCAAGTTATTAAGAAAGGAGATTGAAATAAAATGATAGAATCAAATTCTTGAAATAAAAGGTGTGAATCCAATGAACTAGCTTCTATAGCTTCTTCTTCTTCTTCTTCTTCTTCATTCTTTTAAAAAATAGATATTCTCAGACTAGCTAGGACGATCTTAAGGGAGCTTCCCTCACACTGACCTGGTGCATTCAAAAAAAAAAAATTAATTCTTCTAGGTGATAGGTCTAAGGTGCCAGATGAAAGAAACCTTTTTGACCATCCAACCTCCCCTTAGGTTAGTTTTTATAGTTGCATTTCTAGTTTGGCTTGTCTTGTCTGTTTACAAGTTTGCGATGTGTAAATTTATGTTTTATTTGCATATATTTATATCCCAAGTATTTTTTATTCTATGTTTTCTATTATGGGTAATTTTCTTATATTTTAACTTCATTTTAGATATATAAAAAAAATAGCAATCACATAAAACGTAATATATATTGTAATCAAATTAGGTGAAACATACATCACGCAATTACAATGATGCCAAAAGGAAATGCTGTTACAATGAAGCTACAACATATTTGAATGAAAACTATGATTTGGTTAAATAAAGTATGGTTTATTTAATGTTGAGGATTTAATTAATACTAAAAGTGTTCATTATGTGACCATAGAGATATGATGGTACTTACAAATGTTGTTATTTGATTATTTTTTTTATTAATAATGTTGAGATTTTGGAGAAAATTATAACATCAATTCTTGAAGATCATGTAAGTTTAGTTTTGATTTATTAAAAAAGTGTAAGGAAAAAAACCAACATGATACGAACATCATGTATATAAAGATTCAGAAACCTACAGTCAAGATTGATCACAAATCATGAAAAGTTAAGATCATATTTGAAACTGATATTGACATATTGATAAGTACCTATACTGGGGCACCATGACTATAATAACAAACCTCCACCTAACGATTATAGAGAATCACGAACGAGAAGTATGAAGGATACCATGAAGATTGATTAATTCTTCGATAAGTTAAGAGAAGTTCTTTGAAGAACCAAAGAAAGAGAAATCTCTCACAACACACAATAATAGTTGCCGAAATTAAAATTTGTAAAAAAAACCTAATTACAAGATAAATATCATATTTATACCAGGTAAAAACATCCTAAATAATGCTGAAAAAATAACAAAAAAGTTCTAAATAAAATACAAAAAAAATCCTAAATTATTTAGAAAACTAATACAATTCTTGTATAGTAGCTTGTAGATTTTATCGCAAAGCTTTCTCAATATCTAATTAACTTGATATTTCAATCCAATATAAAATAAGGCCTAAGTTGCAATTTTTTTTTACTTCTTTAAAACATTCTAGCAAGAACTGAATATTTATTTTATGTTAACAAAAAAAAAATTTAATTCTACCCTCGATGTAGCACGTGACATCTATCTACTAATTTCTAAACACGAGAAATGGAGTTGGATTACAGGGGTTTGAATCATAAAAGAGCCTGAAAGTAGGTCTTTGAAGTGGATTTTTACCTTGAAAACAACCTCTAATAGCTTCATGCTCACCACTAGGCTATCGGCCTCCGAATCACCTTCCTGGATCGATAAGATTTGTATTAATCAGACACTCAAGTCAAAACCTATGGCTGTCAATACAACAACTCAAGTTTTTCCTTCCAAGCCATCTTCTTAGGCTTTTACCCATCTTCCTGGTCCAAGAACATCATCCTTGGGTAGGTTTTCTATGTCATTTCTTTCCACTGGTAGAAGACTCAACCTCGAGTTAGAACTAATTAATTAAGACAATAGATTTCCAAGTATGCTCCTACGATGTTTGGCTACAATACCCAATAATTACCAAGTATGCTAAGTTTTTCAAAGTTTTAGTGTCAAATGTAACCAGAAGAGAGAGTAAGATATAATTTAAGAATTTACTTAGTGATTTTTCCCCAATTATTAATCTTTAATTGCTTAATTAACCACAATTATCACCATTTTGGAGCGCTTAGTCATAGTTCAGATAACGATGTTTACCTTCTTTTTTTTTTTTTTTTTTTCCCCTTATTTTGAGCATCCGTTCTATAAAAACACTAGAGGAAGATTACCAGCTACAAAACAATAAAAACATAACAAAAAAAACAAGAAAAAACAATATAAAAAAACATGATGAAGCAACAAAATCAAAGAAAGAAAGAAAGCAAACTTAATAGAGGTAAAAATTTAAATTTTATTATTATTTTAATTTATTAATCTTAAAAATAAATTTAAAATATATTTTTAAATAAAAAAATATTTTATAAAATATTTTTTATCACACTTCTAAATAAATTCAAAATTAATTAAATTAATTAGGCCCCCCCCCGTTGTCGGGTCGCTTTGCCAGCGACACATTAGTGTTAATTAATGATAAGAAAAGTTTTTGATTGTCTGATGAGAATCGGACCTAAGACCTTAAAAAGGAAAAAAATACTTACTACTTGCAGACTGCATGTTGTTAGTTAGACAAATTTCCATGGTCAATTGATTAGTCAGACAAATTTATACATGTTATGAATTTAAACTAGTTACATGACTCGCACAATGTCGCGGGTTAATTTTTTTTGTTTAAAAAATACTAAGAAAAAATTAAGATTTAAAAGTGTTAGGTCTTTCTGCAAAACTATATCCAAAAATCTTGAGTTTGGTTATAACGACTAAAAGTAAAGTTTAATAATATTAAATATAAAAAAAAAAAATGTGATAATTAAATAAATTAATTAAAAAGAAAAAACCTAATAAAGAAAAAAAAAATCTAATTCTGGCTAACCCGTCAAACCTTGAATTCTTGTCGTAAAGTTTGATAACTAAATATATATATATATATATATATATATATAAAAATTAAAATTGACCGGCTAACCCGATCCGTAAAACCCGGGATCCGTGTCATGAAAGTTTGATAACTAAATAGAAACAAATTGAACATTAACAACCTAAATTAAATGAAAAAAATTAATTAAAAAGAAAAAAAAACAAACAAAAACATAAGCCTGTTACGAATGAGGAAAAATAAATAAAATCTGAATCAACTGAGTTAATCCGTCAAACCTGGAATTCGCGTCATGAAAGTTTAATAACTAAATAGAAAAAAAAAATCAACAGGTTAAACAAAAAAAATTAACAAACTAAACTAAACGAAAATTGATTAAAAAGGAAAAAAAATTTCGGGTTAACTTGTCAAACCAGGTTAACCCGTCAAACTCGAGATCCGTGTCATGAAAGCCTGATAACTAAATAAATTTTTTTTCATATTAACAAACTAAATTAAACAAAAGAAAATTTATTAAAATAAAAAAAAACACAAAGAAAAAAGTAAAAAAAAAACCATAAAAGCATAAAAAATAAAAAAATAAAAATAATAATAGAGAAAATAAATTAAAAAAAACTTTCAATCATTAATGCATAAACGTGAGGAAAGCAACAATGCTTTCCCATTCGTTTTAAAGTATTCTATAATGAGACATCCTAATCCGTATTAATATTATTATTTATATTAATAAGGTATTATAAGAAATAAGGATGAAGGGTTATATCATGACTCTTCACCGTCAAAAATTGTAGTTCTTCACCCTTATTAATATAATCTATTGATTTTTACCTTAATTAATTCAATTTTGATTTAGGCCCTTTTCCATTTAATCTGGATTTCCTTTCTTGATAAAATTTGATTTAAATTTGTTAAGAGGGCCAATCCTATGAATCCAACCAAACGATTTCTTGTTCTTTTTTCGGCTGCGTGCAGATGTTCTATTCTGGTGAGTTGACTCGAGGTCTTGATCAATTTTGAAGAAGATGAGAACAGAGTTGTGGTTAGCTTGTGGAGACCTGGAATCCACGTGATAACAATGATTGGATCAACTCCTAGGCTGGATTTAATATCTATGATGTTGTCAATGGTTGAAAATCCATAAACATGATTTTCTGATTAAAATTGAATTGAGAATTGAAGTAAAAAGGGAAGGCAAGGGAACAATTTTCATCCACAGAGGAAGAGTTCTAAAAAAATCAATCAAACAAATGCCTGTGGTTGTATAGATCTTTACATTCTGAAGTCAAGACCTTGAATTTGTGAAGAATTCTCTCCTCTTTCCTTTTTTTGCCTCCTCATAGATAGACATATATTAACCACCATTGCGGTCAACGTTATCCTCCCAAAATTCAATTTATGATGTCCTAATATGACAGCCCGTAATGAACTTGTCAGAAGAGTTGATGTACTTAGCCCACAGGGGCCGGAGTTGAGGGAATGCTATATCTAGCCAAGGCTTTGCTCGACCATTGAAATGGATGACGCCGGCAGTCTCAGCATCGGCCAAACTAGTATTTTCTTGGTAGCCTAGCCCCAACATATGCCAAAAGGGATCGATAACATGGACGTGACCATGGAATGCTATTAGACCTGGTGGTAATGTTCCTAGCTGCCACAAACTCAGGCATGATTTCAAGTTCTGCAAGGAGAAAATGAGAACAATTTTCGATTACTGAATGTTGAGGATCGTCACATGTTGCTTGGAAACAATGTGATTTATATCGGTGATTACCTCTTCAACCCAGTGATGATATGTTATGCTTATGTTGGTTTTCCTCCAAGCTTCTAAATCGAAGATATTCATGCCATAAGCCCAAGCACATTCGTTCGGGTTGAAATTTTTTGCTATCGAAGGATGAGAGAAGTTCAAATAGTTCTTTAACCGCTTCGACATGACAAACTTGTCTTGTCCTCGACAGGTTTCTACTGCCCCATTAACCTTTCCATTCATGTCAATGTCCCAAAGAGGCGAAAGATCGGTCTGCACCACGATGTCATCGTCTAGGAACACAACCTTGTTTAGACTTGGGAACAACTGCAAAAGCAGGAACATTGACACTAAGCATTACGAGGATCGAATAAAGCTCATGTTTGTATAACATTGCTGAAACGTTATTACCTCAGGTAGATGAATTCGAATGTGATTCATCACTGAATTGTATTTGGGACCAAGTGTTTGCAGCTTTGCTGCGATAATATGAGGTTTATCGGTGTTACTTTCCACGATTGCAGACGAGCCCCCTCTAAACCGTGACCTCACCCTTAGATCCTTTTCCATTGCTTCTAAAACTGGGACTTTCCCCTTTGCGAACCAATCAAAATGATGCAATGCCTTGACCTCAATTATTGCAGGAGATAGAGGGTGCAATGAGAACCATGCTTGCATAGGCGAATACGTTTTCCTGTCTGTTACTATGTGCAGAACAAACTTTTCGGGGCGCAAAGCATTTTGGAAAAGTGAATTGGCGACTACAGAAGCAGCTAGAACATTGTCTGAAGCTAGGACAAAGTGAAAATAAGAATTGTCGACAAGCGCAGGGACGAGTTCCGGCAATGGGAGCTGGCGTCGGGCAGCTGCATTGGTTGAGTGCTCATGGGCTAACCTCAAGGCAAGGCAAAGGAGCTGTTTAGGTATGCTACTTGACGCGACATGCCTGTACAGATATTCTTGAATTTTGGCATTTCTAGTCCTCTGTTCAAGTAGAGTGACCTGAAAAATATCGATTGTTAATTGACAATGAGAATTCCCATCAGTTAGTATTGACATCAAACAGCAGATATAAACCATAAGATACCATTTCTCTGAGCTTGAGAGCAAAAGCTTTTGCATCAAATATGCTGTTTTTCACTTCATCCATAAATTCCTCCAATGTCTGAGGAATATCATCTCTTCCCTTTAATTCATCATTGTCAAGTGGTTGTTCTAGTACTTGATACATCACCTCTGGTACCTTTACACACCAAACAATGAATCCAATCATTAGCAATTAACATTATAGAAAGTCTGATACACAAAATCAAATTCAAGGGTTAAGGAGCTTACAGCAGAATCAAGCCTTCTCCCCAATATTCTTGGTCCTAGTCTTTTCCCCAGGCAACCTATCAGTATTGGATTAAATATTAAGGCTAGATCATTAAGCTGTTAAATACCAAATTATATTGCATTAGCAAGTACTAATAACATTATCATCCTCATTCTAATCAATATTAGGATTAAGGATTCGTTTGGAATTGTATTTTGGCCCAATTATACTTTTAAAATATTTGGTTAATTAACCCACACTATAGTTTTAAATAGATTTCCCTGAAAACTCTCACTAAAAACCTTATTTAAAACAAAAACTATAATTTATAACTTTTTTATTAATTTATTTTTGCAAATCATAACAGTAAAAACTACTACAACACCAAACACACAATAAATATTAAAATATTAAGGCAGCCTCTTAAGGGCAGAGGGTGGTTTCACACCAACCATTGGTGAATGTATCAAATGGTTGAATCTTTCCTTCTCAGATCTGTTGGTGTGCTAACAATTGACTAGCTATATATGGTTGTTTTAATAATTATAATTGTCAATGAAATAGCCTGATGTTGGGGCAAGAGTGCTTGACAGGTTCAGAACTACCTTATGCTTTGGTGCCCCGAAGGATTAGTATCTTCTAATTTGGTCCTTAAGTTTCTATTTTTTTCATAACAGCCATGCATTTGGTCCCCAAAAAGTAACATATTTTCTCATCAGCCTTTCTTTAATTTAATTCATTTCCAAGTTTATCCTTGTATTTTTCTTTTTTGATCTAATTCATTCCATGATTCTTGATCCTTAATTTCTTTTGGATAAAATATATGTGTGTGTGTGTGTGTGTGTGTTTTCTTCGATAGCCAACTCATTTCCCATTGACATTTTGATTCAATGCTATTATTAAATAAAGAAACTAAAATTAAAACGCCATTGCCTCCTATTCTATACGTAACAGGCCAGTCATTGGTTGTTCTGTATCAATCTTTGAAAAACAATTGTTCATAATTTGAAGCTATATCTTAAGATTCATTAATCTCTAGCTTTGGAGAAACATTATTCTTAAATCCTTAACTATATCATCAATCAACGCAAGCAATCTGCATTTTGAAAATCTACTAAAAGACATGACAAGAAGAACCGAAAAGAAATTAATGCAATATACTAATATTGAAAATGTACCTAGTGTAGAGCACTTGGTTTCTGCATCAATGGTGTCAGCGGTGGACAAAAGGAACACAAACCGAAGAAGAAATGTGAAGAACAAGAGAGAGTAGAAGAGCATTCGATACGAAACCCTTCTTGCTCTAACCTTCACTTTGATAAATTCTCTAACACCATTTCCTGGAAGTACTGTTACATGCCTCAAACTTGGTGATATATGAAGCTGCATTTTATTTCAAACCAAACACCTAAAATACAGCAAAACCAAGAAACAAGAAGTAATATCAACCCCAAAAGTAGAGCAGTTTCTTGTTGTCTTTTCTTGGTTGGTTATTTCATCATTTGGCAGTCGCACTCAAAGAAGAACTGATGAGTAGAATTGCAAGAACTCGGCTGTAAGAGGAAGGATTTGGTAGGAGTTAATTTAAGGAGGTTTCTATCAGTCACCTAATTAAAGTTGCTTAGCAATTGGGCTAGACGTGTGTGTGTGTGTGTGTGTGTGTGTTTAGACTTGTTTTTTGAATGTTTTAATATACAAGAGAAAGATCGAAGAGGGTTGTTAAGGAGAAAGAGACACGGGACTTAGAAGAGGCTTTGAAGGGTTTGGAGTACTGTGGCTTGGCACTGAAGGAGGGAAGTTGAGAGGAAGGGTTTGATAAAATATATATATATATATAAAAATAAATATATATATATATAACTAGAAGGTTTGTTGTTTGGTGCCACTTAACTTTGCCAACAAATGAAGTTTTTTTGCTCTGTAGCAAGTTGAAGGGAGTTTGGACTTCGACATCACAGGGCTTCTAAATGGAAAATGACTCCTCGTTTTGGACAGTATCTGGTGTGTAAGAACAGGAAACTATTCTTCTCCAGTAACAAATCAAGCAGATCAGTATTGTAGGGAATAGCAATCAGATTACTTAGGGCGTGATTGATCTGATATATTCACAATATAATCGATTTATGAACTAGCAAGCTGATGACGAATCTCTGATACTGACAAGCAAGCAGGAAATTCGCCAGGTATGCCTGCAAAACGCAAACAGAACATGCATGCAGGCAGGTCCTCTATCTTTGGAGAACCTGAGAGAACAAAGACCATGTCAGTACAATCTTTTTGCTTGTGTTCTGCTCGGATAAGAATAAAAACCCATGTAAGAATATAAACATGTTATGAATATCACGTTGATTTCTTTATTTTATAGCTAAAAATTAACAATTTACAAGTAAATTAGTGTATAGTATTTTCTGATATATTATTCCTTTAATTATGGTGTCTTATATGTGAAAAATAGATTAATCGACCAACCAACCTTTGATATCTTCCCTTATCAGTAGGTACTTGATCTGCAAGTTCTTTCAAGTCATGGTTTTGTTCAATAGGCATACTTGAAGATTGACACCAGAGCATGTCAGCTTCTTTTAACAAGTCCATAGCATATTTTCTCTGTGACAAAAAACATCTTATACCCCTTTTGATGAAATACATAGCCAACAAAAAACACACTTTAATGCACATGGATCAAGCTTAGTACGCTAATATTTTGGAAACTGAACAAAGAAAACACAACCAAAAGCTCGAGGCAGTAATATCAGATGATGTATATAAGAGAGACAACCCAATGATGTTTTGAAGGTAAGCACACGACTAGAAACAGATCATAAATACATGCATGTCCCAAAACAACGATGCCACAACCATGTCTGCTTTCTAGATGATGATGAGAGCATGCATATGGTAGACAAACACTTTCCTGAATAGATGCTATTAAAATAATATAGTCCCTCTTTTTTAATTGTTGAGATTTCAAAAAAAGGCAGAAACATGGATACATTAATACTGATTCCTCGGTTATGCGAGGCATTCAAATAAGATTATTGGATAAGGTTGGAACTAATGATGTTGGTTACAGTGATAAAATAGCAGTCAAATCAACTAAAGTAGATACACAATTGACATTATATATCAATATGAGATAATTATGAATTGAAAAGAATAGGGGGATCACAAGAATCTGTAGCACCAGGTTTAATAGTTCAAACTGAGTGCTTTAAAGATTCACAGGGTATTTGAAAGTTTAGTAGTGTTTATTTAAAAAAAACAAATTTGCAAAAATATCAAAATAATATTTTTTTTATTTTTAAAAATATATTTAAACATCAACATATCAAAAAAAAAAAAACACAAACAATTATTTTAAAACAAAAAAAAATCAAATTTTAAAAAAAAATCAAGTTGAAATTCACTCCTCAATGATACCTTACCAGAGATAAAACCACGACCGGTGACATTATACCTATTTTTTCAATTGTTACTATAATGAATGAACCTGACGACACCATAATTACTTTACTCGTAAAAAAAAGCAAGTTTTGGATTACGGGTTAGACAAGTTGGCCAGAATTAATCTATTTTTTTATTTTATAAAAAGTTAAAAATAACACCTTGGCCAATAGTGGTGGATGCAAAGCATAGTACCAGATCAAGCAAAAAAGCAGCAGCGACTGAGACAACAATAATCCTAGTTGCGGCGGCACCACGAGAAACACCAGTCTTGATACAAGACTGCAACAAACCTTTCAGTTCTTCATGCAAGGCTGGATGCAGTCGATTGCCTTTATATTTAATAATAATATCAAAAAAATTCCTATTACGTTTTTTGGTTAAAAAGATCTTTGATCCAAGCTGCGGAGCGGCGTGGTAAGTAACGTGTTTAAGGAATTAAAAGTTATGAAGTTACGCTATTATTTACATATCCCAACGGATTGGTGGGAATATTCGTCGGTTATTTACAAAGTGAACAAAAGTACGAAACCCCAGTAACATAGTAGCAGTAATCCACAATTCCGCTTCACAGTCAAACCACCTAAGCCTCACTCTTGTCCACAATATTTAACATGGTTAATGAACCTTCCACATAATAAAAGAATAACTGCACACCTGAAAGGAAAAAATAGGAGAAGGAAATTTGCACGTTAGTGTCTGACAGCATGATCAATCTCAACGCACTCGTTTTGATGAACTAAAGGGATTTCAAGGGTAGAAAATTACCTCTAATCAAATTCATCACCTTCATTTTCAAATTGATTCTCCATTTTCAGACCTTCATTGTTATTATTTACAAACTTGAGCTGGGCCTCCGTTCTTGAGCTCTCTCTATTATTTACAACCTCAAGCCGAGAATTAGTTTTAGGGCTGCCGTTGCTATTTACAATGCCCCTAGTTTCTACTGGCATCCTAGGACCATTCCACTCAGTTTCTTCAACACCATTGTGAAGTTCAGCCACTACAGCACCATTCTCAGTCATGGAGTCAAGGGAGCCAGAGCTGCTCCTGCAAGAAAGCCCGCCATTTTCAGATGGCCCATAACTTTGATGCTGCAGACGCCCATTACTATTGCTATCTAAGGAAGGAACCCTGTAAGTGATAGAAATTATATTTGCATGATAATCAATATGAGTTCTCACTGTTGCACATAAAAAATTATGAAAGGAAAAACAGGAAATAATAAATAATAAATAAATCAATGATGTGGACTCCAATAAAGATGTTTCAGTAACCTGCAACTTCTAAAACTTTAGCCGCTTGCAGTACCCAAAAAATTAAACAAAGTTTTCCTTAGTCACGGATTTCATGATTCAATCATCCCTCAATAAATGCTCCAATCTGATCAGCCCACAAAAATATATGCTGCCAAAAATCAAAATGTTTTTATCCCCAATCAACCTAATAGCATTTGAGGAAATGAATTTGTTTGACCATAAAATAGAATATACATCTACACTACGAATCTAAAATCACTTTTGATCAACTTTGAGGCCATCTTCTGAGGAATTAAATAAAGAGTGTAATCAGGTGAAAAAACAATAATCAAAAAACACTTGATCGGCACAGTAACAATTTTTTTTCTTTCTACAGATTAAGTCACATAAGGTAGGATCATTTCAAAACAAACTATACTGGGTAAAAAAAAGAGAACATTGATATCAGCAAAAATATAAAATTTTCTGCTGAGAAACAAATATATTTTGGTAGGAAACAAGAGCCTTCTGCATACAGAATTGAACTCCAATCTGTAAAAGGCCAAATTCTTTTGACGCTTTTTAAACCTGAGGGATTTTTCCATTTTGGAGGGGCTAACAAGTCTTATTCAAATAAAGTTGAAGACTTCAACATAATCAGAAAAGTAAATGCATACAAAACTTTTATGCCTACCTTGTATGTAGAAATTTTGGTGTTTGAAGATAATCAAAAAGTGGGACCAGGTCCTTTGACCTTGCTTCAATCATGCGAGTTGGAATTCTTTCAATCTCAATTTCCCCTTGCAATGCATCTGCATCATCCACTTTTATCCCCTCTGTCATCATTGATTGGAAGTATATCTGGCAAGCAATTGACAGCATTTCAGACACAAATTAAAATGTGCATGTTTTTTATTAACAGTTTTTTAAAATACCTCAGGTTTTGCCCATAATGGGAAACGAGGTTGATGCATGTGCAGTTCAGCTTCAGAAATATACAAATAATGCTTTTCCTCAGAGCTGATCTTTGCATTTGTGACTGCACTATCTTCAGGATATATACTATTTCCTTTCTTTATGCCTTCGGGATGTATCTTGTTGCTATCAGAATTCCCATTCTCACCATATATATCAGCATTATCCACTCGGTCTCTTCGATTTTGTTTCTGACATACATTCCACTTCTGCATTGCCTCAACTACTAACCTTCCATCATTTTCCGCAGCTGATTCATAAGTTGCATTAAGTCCAGATGAAATTGCCATTGAATCTACACCAGCTGATATCCTCAATGCATATTGTATCATAGAACCAGAAGGAGAGAAAACTAGAAGATGGTACTTTGACTTGAAAGACGCTCCATCCACATACATATCATTACTGCCTTTGCATTTGTGAAAAGATGAAGCAATAGCACCGGAAAGGTAACCCTGTCGGCCTGTAGCAGCCACTGCAGCACCAGTTACAGTGCCTCTCCAACCATTATTTCCATTTCTTATTCTGCTGACAGCAGATAGTGTGAGTGGGGGGCCAGATGCACAAAGGCTCTGTTGACTATGCATATGTAAACCTAAACTGGGCAGGCAACGAACAGTCGGCTTGGTCATTACTCCCAATCCACTATTTTTCATGACGTGACCAGATTCAGAAGATTGAAAGTTCATTGATCCTCCCAAGGGATTAATAGCAAACAAATGGCTTGTTCCCCTTGATGAACTTATCATAATCCAGTAGCTGTCATCACTGAAACTGATGTCCTGTATAACCTGAGAAATAAAACCAGAAGAGACAAGATAAACAAAGATCAAATCTATCTGCACATGATGCAATAATCCAAAACAAAAAATAAGAACATTTGTTCTGGTCTTACTGCATTTGTAAATCCACGTTGCAGCCTGTACAGGTGTATATGAGATGCACCAGCAGAGGAGCTTCCTTGGAGTCCAGGCATTATTTTGAAAACATTAATGTTATGACCCTGGACTGAGGCAGTCACTAAAAGGGTCCCACTAGAATCAAAGCACAAAGCAGAGATAGGACTCTTGTGTGCTCTAAACTGGGCAATAGCAAGTTTACTGACAATATCCCTGACAACAACCTGAAAAACAAAGAGTACATAAGAGGGGGGATTCTACAAGAGCAATCATACTTGTACCAGTTCATTAAAGAAAATCCAAATCGAGGCAGAAAAGACATGCAGATGAAACACAATAGCATCATCTCATAACTACTTCCTAACATAACATTCCTGGGCAGAAATTCATCCCTCGGAACAAATGAACATTACTTGCATAGGGGTGCCAGTTAATACTCTTAACGTGCCATTGTTATAAAGTAATATCATGCATTTCTCCAAAAAGAAACTCATTAAAGCAAACAAAACACATTTACTTTAGAATTAACATAAGGATAAACAGAAACAGTTTGGAAAAGAAAGGTTCTAGTAGCACTTCGAACAAAACAAAAGGGGAAGCACAATACACACCATTCCAATGTTATCTGCATCTGGAAAATAGCCATTAACAGTTCCATTGCTTTTCCAGCTAGGACTCCCTGATTGGAGGGAACCATGGGAATCAGGTAAGAGCTCCGAACAATACCTGGACAGCCTCTTATATCCCATGTCTCCCAGGGTCACAATTCCAGCAGCAAGTTGCTTGCTTGATTCTTTTGCATAATGAGCAACCAAGCTCCCATTTGAAGTGAAGCCAGAAAAACTGACAGAAGGTGTCAGATGTTGCGGGCTCACACGACCAGAATTGGAAACCACAACTGGACTTCCACTATAAGCCAGCCACCTGGGACCAACTGCTAGAGGCCCATAGCCTATACCCCCAGAACCAGGAGAACCCATGACCATAGGGTTTGTAAGAATAGTATATTCCCGCTGCAATGTTGTGGCATTAAAACAGTGTACCTGCAGCAGAAAAGCCTAACTATCACATGCTGGGAAAAAAAAGATGCTTGCAAAAAGACAAATCTGCACAAGCAAACAAACCTGAGACGATTGAGAAATAGCCACAATTCGAGAGCTGCACCTTACAGAATAAACAGCTGATCTGAACTTTAGCACGTGTACATAAGACTGAGATCTAAGAGAATAAAACCGGACAACAGTTGACACAGTGCTACCATTAACAGGGTCATGGTTATTAGAAACATTCCCATCTTGTACACCATCAGCACAAACTACCAAAAGAGGTCGGTTGTAAGCAAACTTGTCTTCTGATCTCTTTGATGTTATTGGTTTTGGTAGCATTTGTAAGAATGACACGGGACCATCATGTCTGGAAACAAGGTCGCGGACATTATTTGCTTCTTCAACATCCCAAACCTGGAAACCAGATTGATATCCCAATAAGAGGACTTGACGAATGACATCATCATCACCCTCTAACTTGTCAAACCCAGCCCAGCAGACCTGCATATTATACAAATGATAAAGGATCAGAGCTCTCTCCATTCAGATCTTGATTTCAAGAACTCCAAATCAACAGGCCAGATTGCTGTACACCCAGTATTTAAACTTCTCTCCATTATGACCATAAGTCATACACTAGTATCCCATTCAATTTATAGTGGATTATAAAATCAACAGTCCAAATCGCTGTGATTTAACTTGCAAGATAAGTACAAATGAGCATGCTAGAATTTTCACTCTCCAAATTGCAGCAGAGAACATCAGCCTTATCGTCCAAAATAAACTTACAGAAGACTTGTATTTATATCTATCAATGTCCCCTAAATCAATTGAAAGATATATTTGAAGTCCCCAAACATCAATTTATTCAACAAGTTTGAAATGGCTAGCACCACAGTTCACCATATCTTTCACATGAAGAGTTTATTTGGTTAGGGAAGGGATGAATTGGCTTACAACTAAAAGAAAGGAAGACAAAAAGTAATCCATCTCTCCAGTTATTTGAGAAGCAAGGAAAATAAGGAAAGAAATCAAACTTCAAACCCAAACTTCTCTTGTTTGATTTGACTAATAAAAGAGTATCTAGATGAAAGATAAGAAAGCAAAAATCAACTCCATTCATGCCTTCTCTCTTAATCCTTTCAACTTTGTTCACTTGAAAATATATCAGAATCAAAGGAACACATAGGTTCAAGAAGGTACATAATCCACTCAGTCATGTAAGGCAGTACCTTTCCTACTCTTCCATCCCTCACTATCCATTTACCATTCCCTCTTTCACTCAAAAATAACACACCGGTTCCAAATTTCCCCTGCCTAACCCGAATTAAACCACTTCCAACTAATAAAGAACACATTTAATAGTATCAAAACACCATAAATGAGCTATTTTGCACATTCAAACTCCATAATCTTGACTTGGATCACAAATTTAACACCAACATCTTTTAATTTCCAAACTAAATCACACACCATATATGAACTGCTTATGCTTCAAAAATCCCACTTTATTCCCAATCTCAACTTGAGCACTTTAGATTCACACGTTCACACACATGTACACAAACCTCTTAAAAAGAACAATACTTTCAATTAAAAATTCAACATGGCCCACTCTAAAATACCAGAAACAAAAACCATATGGCCTTACTAGATTGCGCATTCAATCTCTCTAACCATAAATCAACAATCTAACATCTTCGCTTCTCTACAATCTTACACAACATAGACAAAAAAGTTATAAAAAACGTTTAATTTTTTTACTTTTTTACCTGATCATGATTGGCATCAGCATCCCTATCCACAATAGCCTGTGCAACCGACGCAGCGGACCTCGCAACCGTTGATGCACCGGACGAAACAATCCTCAAATAACTCGAAATCGCCCGAAACGAGCTCGGCAAAAAACCATTATTATTAATATTATTACCATTAACTCTCCCTTGCAAATTCTTCTGCTGCTGTTGTTGAACATCACTGTTAATACTACTATTCCTCATAATAGTAGCAACAAAAGCCAAAAACAACAAAGGTAACAAATACCCAATTTGCTATAACCTCTGATTCTCCAATTTCCCTTTTTAGCATAACAAAATACTGCTCCTTTTTTGAAGAATCAAAAAACCATAGTAGAAATCGAACAGGGGAAAAAACCCTGAACCCAACCCAAAATAAAAAATTGAATCTTCTAGGTTACAAGTGCATCCATGACTTCCAAATTTATTTCTATGAAAAAAAGCAGCTAAACTAAAGGCAAAAATAAAAATATATATATATTAAAAAAACCACCAATTCAACTTCAAAAAAAATGTTTTTTTTGGGGGTGTTTTGAGGCAAAAAAAAATCTAAAGAAAACCCAATTAAGAGAATGATTAAGAGAAATGGAGGAATATACAAAGAGATGAATAAATATTTTTGATTGTCTAAAAAATTAATTAATTTTATGGTACAGAAAATTTGATTTAGGTGATTAATTTGATATTTTTTTTGAAGGTTTTTTTTAGAGGAATTTGAAAGAGAGAAGGATAATGGGAAGAGGAAGGATTTAGTATGACGAAAGAGAAAATAGAGGAAACGTGTCTCCGTTCACGTCTCTGTCTCTCTCCGCATCCAGTTTTATCGTGTTTTCCTTTCTTTATATATATATATATATATATATATATATAAAGAAGAAGAAGAAGAAAAAACACGATAAAAAGATGGACGTCTGGTTGCTGTTGCCTTTAATTAAATGATGTCCATCAATTTTCACCTTCTCCATTTTCACTTTTTTTTCTTTTTTAAATAAACCAAGCATGGAGGTGTATATTTAATTATTTATGAGAAATTTAAACTAAATGCAAAATAATTATTTATTCCTTAAATCACCCTGTTAACTTTAAAAAATATTTTCATAAATACGTTAATTTTTAATAAAAAGTAATTCTAGATAAATAGAAGAAAATGTGGAGAGGTTTTTTTTTAATAGTTTTAAAACTTGATATTGCCTTGTAGGTTGATTCGAGATCAGGCTGATCCAGGGTCGAAACTGAGATGGATTTAAAAAAATATAAGGAAAGATAAAAACTTAGTTGATCCGGTTAAAAACTCGATTGTAACCTATTAACTATTTATTTTTTTTTAATAAAAACGATGTCGTTTTGTTTTGTAAAAGAATAATTGAAAGTCAATTCAGAATAACCCGGTCAAAACCCATGACCCGGGTCTTGGTCCGGGTTGACTTCCGGGTCAGGTTTAAAAACTATGGTTTTTTGTTGGGACATGAAAAGACAAATCAAATGAATTCGAGCTTTAGTGTGTGTTTGGTAAGTTGACTAGTAAGGGGTTTAAAACTATGGTTTTTTGTTGGGACATGAAAAGACAAATCAAATGAATTCGAGCTTTAGTGTGTGTTTGGTATTACGGTACATAATATTTTTAAAAAATATTTTTCACTTGAAAATATATTAAAATAATATTTTATAATTTTTTTATTTTAACTTCAGCATATCTAAATAATAATAAAAAAATATTAAAAATATCAATTTAATATTTTTTCAAAGTAAGTATATTTTAAAAAACTCCTACCACATCCCTCAATATACCTTACCAAGTGGATTAATCGAGCAATAAGAGTTGTCCAACCATCGATAGGTAAGTAGTGAGTTCATGGATGGAGCTAGACAAGGTTGACATCTCGCAATATCCTATTATTATTTTCTACAATAAAAGTAAATAATTATTCTTTTCGGATTTTTTTTAAAAAAAATTCTAATTTTTTTTTTCTTCCTGTTGAAGTTATGGGTTCGAGAATGCTAGCGGATATGTCTGGTTAGGTTTTCCTGCACGGTTAAACTGGTGTGTATTTCTTGTATTCTTGGCATCTATGTTGAGTTTGCCAAAGCGGTGATCATTGTGATCTAACGGTGCACATCTCAGGATCAATGGGCTTCGAAGAGGATCTTATATAGAATGTAGGGATACTTAAGCCTTTAAGGGATCGAGCATGAACATGAGAATTTCTTGGCTTGAATGGTTTGCTTGAGTGGCAAGCAAACAACATTCTATCATCCCCTTATTCCCGTATTCTCCTTTATAGTTGTGTATTAGGTACAGGTAAGGCTTTTTTGTTTTTATATTTTAAAAATATTTTTAAAAAAAAATAATTTTTTTTATTTTTTTCGTTACTTTAAATTAATATTTTTTTATGTTTTTATATCATTTTAATATATTGATGTCAAAAATAATTTTTTAAAAAAATTATTTTGATGCATTTCCAAGAAAAAACACTTTAAAAAATAATCACTATTGCACTCTCAAACACCTTTATAGTTGTGATACATGTTTCGGAGTCTAGTATAAGTTATTTTTTAAAGTGTTTTTCGCTTGGAAATATATTATTTTCTTGTTTTTAAAATTTATTTTTGACATCAGCACATCAAAACAATCTAAAAATACAAAATAAAATCTATTCAAAGCTAAAAAAAAAAAATAGTTTTTTTTTCAAAAATACAATCCTAAACACCATAGGCTGCTCAGTTCAACACTCAACAGCTTGGGCGATTATTCAATATTCTAGTCAAGACTTGGTGTCCAAACTTAAGCTTGTGAAAGATTGGGAATCAAAGGATAAGTTTTTGAATTTGGTTCATCATCCACTACCCGTTTCATTTCAAGTTCATTGTAGAGAATAATTAATTTGTATAATTAACTTGGAGTAAATCACGTACAGAATAATTAATAATACAATGATTTTCTATATATGATATTATGTGTTATTCTTGAATTAATCTTCTGGTTTTGAAAATTGAAACATGTGGGTTTCAAAGCTTGTTGATCTTCTGTGGTATAATTAAATTAAGTTCAATGATTTCTTTTTTAATTATGATTTCAAGTTCCATAGTTATACTTGTTGGATTAAACTTACTGTATTTACCGAATTCCCGTATCTTCCAACATTTCACAGATTTAACATAAATTTAGCTTCAATTCAATATGCCAGAGGATTTAGATGTTGGAGAATAATATGAATTATATCTTGAGATCTCATATAATAATTTAAGTTTTTGGGTTGAATTAGTTTTTTGATATGATATCAAAACCTTGGTGATCAAGCGATCACGAGTTCGAATCTAAGAGTTTAAGATATAAAAATTATATCTTAAAACTTTATCTGTTAGAAAATAATATAAATAATATCCTGGAACCACATCTAAGAGCTTAAGTTATTGGGTTGAAATGGTTCTTTGATATGGTATCAGAGCCTTGATGATCAAGTTGTCACGAGTTCGAATCTCACCATCCCCATTTATTTGATAAAAATTAAGTACAAGGTAATGTGAGTTTGTGCAAGTTTCAAGCTCAAAGATCTTTCACTTAAAAGGGTATGTTAGAGAATAATATAAAATCATATCTTGAGACATTACCTAACATCTTAAATTTTTGGGTTGAGATAGTTCTTTGATAATAACTTAAATTTTTTAATTGAATTGGTTCTTTAACGGTAATTTCAATATACTATTATGGGTATTGTTTCAATGAATTTTCCTGAAACCCAAATCATTGGGCAATCCTCCTTAATTAGTGAATGATTAACTATTAATTTAGCCCCATTTTCTTAGGATGGACTTTTGATCCTCGTTGATAAAGGAGGATACAGTTTTTTTTTATTTTCTTGGCACTTAAAATAAAAATTAGTCTCTCTATGAATTTCATTGCTCAAAATATTCTTTATAAAAGGTTTTAATATCATCTGTATTTTTATTTTAAAAGACATTAAAGAACGAAAAATATATTGTTTTTGTTTTTTTAAAATCAACACTAAATAACATAGTTTAAGAAAATTTAGCAAATTAATATAGTTTGATATATATCACATTTTTTATTTACGGTAATTTTAAATATCATGTTTAGAATTACAGTATATATCAAACTATTTTATTTCACCAAAATCTTTTTAAATTTGTGTTAATAAGGAAAAATATATTGTTTTTTTTTTAAATCAACACTATTCATAAAAGAAATTGATAGAATAACATAGTTTAAAAATAAGAAAAATACCCTCCCATTATCTAAAGTTGTACATGACAAGACATTTAGATTTTATTAAGAAAAATACACAGAGGATACAATACACGAGAATGTTCCAATTTAAATTTACGTACCTTCTGATGAAAGAAATACAAATTAATTGGGCTTGTGTACTGAGTTGAAGCAAGATTTATAAGAACAATGAAAATATTTTTAATTGAAGAAATATGTTAAAAAATAATATAAACTATATTTTTTTTTATTTCTAAGATGTTTTTTTTAATAAATAAGCTAATCACGTGATATGAATTCAACTTCAAATTGAAAGAGTTTTGTTAGAATACCTTATTGTTTGTACTGCATTACAGGTATAATACAATTTTAATTATTCACACAATCAATTATTTAGTATTTTTTTTTATTTATAGAACATTTACCCATAAAATTAATTTTTATGGAATTTTTCCCCCCAACTTGGTATCAATCTGTAAAGTTTCTTTTATTGATTGAAATTAAATTTAGAAAAATCCATATAGTAAAACTAAAATAAAAAAGGTTGTAATTTGTTTTAAGAAAATTATATAGTGTATTTTATTTTCTTGAATTATTTTTTAAAAAATATTTTTTGTATCATTTTATTTTATAATTTTATTAAGAAAAGTGGCGTAATTTAAAAAAATATAAAATCAAATAACATATAAATTAACTCCTATATAATGATAAATTGTTAAATAACTTGAAGGACATGATATGAGTTGATCTATCATAAAAAAATAGATTTCAGAATTTTTCTACTTTTACATCTTACCAAAAAGTATTCAATATAATCTTAAGTTAAAGTTTATGGTATGATTTTTCAAATGGTTAAAGAAAAAAGAATTTGTAATAAATTTGTGTTGAAAAATAATGATTCTAAATATTTAATTGGGAAATTCTAATCATATTTTTCTTTATTCAACTTGGTATCAATAATTTGAATATATATATATATATATATATATATATATATATATATATATATATATGCCTACATGACAAGATGGACCTCTTATATATATAATTTGTTTTAGTAGTTGTCAAAACTTTATTAGTTAAAACTTAAATATATTAATACATAAGCAATCTAAATACCATAACACCACTTTGAATGCATCCATGCATTCTGATAATCTTATATTAAAAAATAAATAAATGAGATGTTCACTTTTGATGCATTCAAGAAAAATATTATAGGTTTACCATGTAAAATGGATCCATTAGTGCAATGAATTACATGATATGCAACCTAATAATCATTTTATTGACCAATTAAAAAAACATAAAAATATTGAGAATGGTATTTGTGGAATTAATTGAACCCCTAAAAAATTAGAAAAATATTACACCCATGACAAGAAAAAATATTAATAAAGTAAATAAACTAATTTACACATGTCAAAAATTTGATTAAAACCCTGAAGATGAACATCATGGAATTAATTACATCCAATTTATAAAAATACATCACACCTACTATAAAAACAACAACAATAACAACAATAAAAATAATTATAAAAATATAATATCTAACAAAAAAAAATTAACATGTTAATACCAAAATCATTCTGGTCCATGGCGTGGTAGGCTAGAGTGGTTCAAGACCCGGTCAAAACCTGGAATCCAGGTTTTGGACCAGGCTAGCTATCAGACCGGGTGTTAAAACTATAGTTAGGGCTCTTAATTTTGATTAAAATATTTTACATGAAAATATTTTTCTGATTTTATTATATTTTTATTGATACTCAAAATAAACAAAGGATAGGATACGTCTTAGTAATTGACTAAGAGGGAATTGACACGTGACTTGTTAGTAAGTTGACAGGTGACATGTCGGATATGATTAAGGCACGAGGAATGGCCGATGATATTGAAACGACAGAGGCACTCGGTATTAATTACCGGTAAACATAGTACACGTGGAAGACTTGTTCTTGAAGATTATTCTATGAAGTTCTTCATGTTTAATCTTTGTAAAATAAAATGATTCAAAATCCTATTAATTTTATGTTATTTGTTTCCTCAATATGTGATGGATTTTAGAAATTACCCTAATTAAAATTTTTCTAATTTAGAACTATATTTCATAATTAATTTACTATCCGATTTGAACAATGATTGGTTAAAGCTCCATTCTAAACTTCTGGTTTTAGAATTGATATAGCCTATTATTTAATGAGATCTTATAATTTAATAGAAACATAATTATAGATTAAGTTTTAGGTATTACATCTACCATTTATTTAAATAGAAAACTTTATATTGGTAAAAGCTTGTTTCTCGTTAAAAGATTTCAAAAAAAATATAATCAATGTAAAATATTTTCTGCTAAATCCTAAAAGCTTATTTACATGCTGGAAAATATTTTTAATTTTTTAAATCTTGTAAGATATTTTATAAATTATAAACTAAATTATAGTATCATTAAATTGTTTCAAATGTCACCGACTAATATCATTATCATTATTATTATCACTTTACTATTGACACATTTTACCATAACACTGTCACTCCAACACTTTTATCATCACTACTATCATAATTACCATTATAATTATGCACTACAAGGTCTTGTTTGTTTGCTGGAAAATAGTTTTTTTAAGTGAATTATTTTCTGATGCTTGGTAGTGTAATGAAAAATAAATTGGAAGACACTTTCTAGTGTTTGATTATGTCATGGGAAATGAGCTGAAAAATATCTTATTAATGCTTTATTTTTCTCAAGTTTATTAAAATAATGAGGAACAAATCTTACACATTAAAAAATTAAATGAGAATGAAATTGAAAAAAAAATATAATTTCATAAATTATCTCAAATAAAATAAATAATAATCAAAATAATAAAGATCAAATAAAAAAATAAAATATGAAGAAATTAAAATAATAATAATAATTAATATTTCATAAATTATTTCAAAAAAAATAAGTAACAATCAAAAGAATGAGGACCAAATTTGATAGATAAAAATTTTCAATAAAAAATAATAAGGGAAAAGCAAATAACAATTATAAAAATAAGGACTAAAGTTAATATATAAATTAAATTTTAAGAGATGAAATTGAAAAATAAATATTCAAAACAAAATATATATATATATATATATATATATATATATATATAACAATCAAAAGTTTGAGGATCAAATTTGATATAATCAGCAAATGATATGATATTTCTAAATTTCTCACAACTTCTGAAAAGTGTTTTTCGTTCAAATTTTTCAGGAAAACATTTTTTTGAAAACTAAGCTAAATTTTTCTTTGACTGAAAAATATTTTCGGTTGATCAACTTTTCTAATGTCAAATAAATACAAGAAAGTTTGAAAAATAAATTTTTTAAAAGTAAATTCTGAAAAACAAATATAATCTAAAAATATCAAAATCTAGAATGGCGAACTATTTTTCACGAGGAGGTTCACTAAACCTTGACAGTCTTCCCTTTGGGTTCCTGGTCTGACCAAGATTTGATCCAAAACTTTCAACCCAATACTGTCAAGTGACCTTGCTTGTTGAATTACTTACCACTCACCATTTCAACCACTGATTTAAAAAAAAAAAAAAGTTCATGTCAATGGAAATTTGATTACACCTTTAAAAATCCAGAATCATTTGAAGGTTTTTTCGTCTTCGTTAATATATATAGACACATGCGTAATGTGTTTTAAGGATGTTGCAAGAGAATTGAAGAGCAATATTTAATGAACAGCTATGACTGAGAGCGCAAAATTCCAAGCATTGATTTTGTGACAAAAATGGAAAATATATCATCCTACAAACAAATAACAAGATTGAAAAAATGGGTATATCATTCTTATGACAGATGAGGGTTTTTTTTTTTTTGTCAAATTAACACAGTAAATTTAAAAATGTAGAGGAATGATATTGTTTGAAAAATATTTGGCGAAACGACATAGTTTTATTTTGTAAATATCATATTTTCAATGCATGACATTAATTAAAATTTAAACAAATTGAACACCAACAAAACACACAGACGTTGTTTTCTCTCATGGAAAAAACCATTGACGTAGTAGCATGTGGACACGTGGCGGTGGAGGGTCATTGAAGTCGCCATCTAGTTATTGGGTTCAAGGTCGCTAGGAAACCCGGGTATACTAAACTTGTTAGAGATTTGAGGGTAAGGGACTGATTATGTCTATGAAAAGTATTAACACCCCTAACGTACCCTACCTGAGATAAGCTACTTTGTGATTTGATGTGGTTTAGAGGTTTTGATGGTTTTCTGGTCGGTGGTCTATTTGTGGTTTGAGATTTGAGATTTACTTGTATGAATAAACCAGACGTTTAAGAATTTATTATGGACTCATGTACCCAAATAAATTATTAGGAAAAGGTTCTTCATAATTTGTGTATTATGGTGAAAAATACTCATAATTAAAATTGGTGAATATTTAAAATAACTTTCATAATTTTCTGGTCAATTCCGATATTTCAAATATCAGCCTCATTTGTAGATCCAACGTTCTATACCAAAATTTTTAACCATTAATTCTCATGAATTAAAAAATAATAGTTTATTGAAATATTAGTCAAATTCTCATAAATTTAATAAACATGCAAATATGTATTTTAAATATTCATATGAAAATACTAAGCAATATGATTTTCTTTATATTTTTGAGAAACTTGTTCATATGTAATTAAAACATTTAATTTTTTTTATCTTTTTTTTTGCTTTAAACATTCAAAAACATATAAGAAAATACAAACACACACACCCATATTTTTACTAATTAACCCACACACCCTACAATTACACTTTTTTACAAATCACCAAAATTTAAAATAATTCAAACAACACATTAAATTATTTTTTTTTACAAAATAGACCCCCTAAAATTCAGGAACAATACTAGGAATATTGAGGGAAATTTCTGAGATAGTGGCAGTGTACGGGTCGTGTACGGGTCTCACACACCACCGCCACTAGCGACGCGTGAACCCACACACCGTTGTTGATGAAGTAAAAAATGGGTTGACCAAGAGCAACGTTTCTTCCTCTTCCTTTTGATGTTGGTGATGAATCTCAACATAACTTGTAAAACAAACAAAAAAATAATCACACAACAGTTGATTTTAAAAACATGTCAGTTTAATTGTATTTTTCAAAGTTTCAATAACACAATATAAATGTATATAATTGTAAAAATAATATCGCAATACCTACATCATAGTAAGAGATGAAGTGTAACCCCTATAGTTTGAATTGTCATATTTAAAAATATCAGTATTTGGGGCTTGCCGATATGGAGATGTTTTCACCATCATAACTGTTATTAAATAAAAACATTTTGTTATACATGAAAACATTCAAATCTAAATAGTTATTTAGATTTTTCTGAGTCCTATCTATAAAAGTAGTAAACATCCCCTGATTTATTCGACCCCTTCATGTATGCAAGACATAAATATTTATACAAGGATGCCAATATAGTATATCCCTATGGACAAAGATACAAAATATACACAAAACAATTCATATTGAGAATTAAAAAAAATAAAACATATACAAAAATACTTAGATTGGAAATAGGAAATTAAAAATACATCACATTTAGGAGATTTATATTTAAAGGGATATGTGTTGAAAAAAAATAGTCATTCAATTATTATCAATCTAATAAATCGATATTTATCACTTCATTAAATATCATCCACCTTGTCCTATACACCTTGTATTTTATGCCTATGGACAAAGATCATGCTCGTTACCTTCCAAGCTAATTTTGAAGTATTGTATTTATGTAGCTTTCTAATTAATTACTATACTTATTACTGTCAAATTCAAAATTGATGTGATAAATGTTTAAACATTTTAAAAGGCTTGACGACAATAATTTTTAAAGACATATACGATGTAAAATCATTAATCAACCCTCCATGTCTTTTACTTATATATATTAAATTCATGCATGGGAAATTGATTGAGCGTTTGGAAATGCGGTTGTACTTATATTTTTAAAAAAAATTAATTTTTTTTGTTAAAAATTAATTTTTTTTGTATGTTTTGAATCGTTTTGATGCGTTGATCTCAAAAACAATTTTTAAAATATAAAAAAAATATCATTTTGATGCATTTCAGCACAAAAAATATTTTAAAAAACAACCATAATGATTCTTCTAAACAGGCCAATTTCTACACAGTTGCTATGAATTCATTAAAAAAGAAGAAAATAGTGCCGGAGCAGTTCAATCTCGCTTTTTAATATTTTTAATTAATTTTTTTAATATTTTTGAATGTTTTGATAGATTAATGTTAAAAATTAATTTTTAAAAATAAAAAAATTTAATATATTTTAAATAGAAAACATTTTTTTATCGTTATGTCAAACAATCCAAAAACAACAACGGCCTAATAAAATTAACTATGAAAGTCCATAGTATAAAATGGACATGCTTGGTCTTCGGCTCTTAGCCCACAGCTGATTCTCGAAGTCCATATTGGCAGCACACATATAAAATACACAGTAAACTTAGAAGGCGTCTAATTATAAAAGGCGTCGTTTTCCCCTTATTTTGTCTTCAAACGCATATCCACATGAGATTTCTCAGTTCAATTACAGGTTTAAGTATTAAGTAAATTCAATTACAGGTTTAAGTATCAAGTAAAGAAGAATGATAATGATTGTTTTTTTAAGCATTTTTTATTTAAAAATATATTAAAATAATTTATTTTTAATTTTTTTAAAACAATTTGAAAATACTAAAATATTTAATTTAAAATAAAAAAATAAAATAAAAAACTAATTTTTTTTAAATATTTTAAAACACAAAAATAAACAAGTTTCGAAACTAAATCCAGACTTGATCAATAAAGAAATGCTAGTTGTAGCTAAGAGTGTGTTTGACAGTGTGGTAGTGGTTACTTTTCATATAGCTTTTCGTGCCGAAATACATGCCAATGATGTTTTTTTATTTTTTAAAAATTATTTTTGATATTAGCACATCAAAACGATCCAAAAAATACAAACCGCACTCAATTTTAACAAAAAAAATTTTAAAATTTGATGAAACGCAGTTACAAATACAATGCCAAACGGTCTCTAAGCATTGATAGGTTTTATTTTTCTCTATGTTTCAAAAATATTTTTAAAAAAATTTGATATTTTTAAATCATTTTAATATGGTCATATAAAAAATAATTTTTAAAAAATAAAAATATATTATTTTAATATATTTTTAAATAAAAAACATTTTAAAAAATAATAACAATCATCCCCTTAAACAGAAACGCAATCGATGATGGACAATGGGTTGGTGACAAATTACGTTGGGGGTGGGTTGGTCGAAAACAGCCGAGTCTCTTTGGAGAAATTCAGTTTGACAATGGCGAGGTGATGGTGATGGTGACGGGGTTGACGGCGGAGGTGATGGCAGTAAATATTTGATTGTTGGCATGGCAGAACACATACTCAAGGGCTAATAAAATTACATTAGGATATCAATTTTTTATTGAAGACAACTTTATTCTTCGTTCTCATAAATTTGATTGCATCAGCAAGCTTTTGGCAAATATTTTAATGCTTTGCACATGCTGGAGGCTGCTCGACTGTATAAAAGATTGAACAAAATTTCTTTTTTGGAACGTGGAAGCCATCTTGATTGAAGGTGACTTAAAGGCGGCTTTTCTTCACATTGTAAAGCATAGACTTCTTGCTCTGTCTGTGATCACATTTGGGAATGCCAGGAGAAGATTAGCTGGATCACTTGCAAACATTATTAACGTCAAATTATTTCACTTCCTATAATATTATTAAATCCGGCGTATTATAATCTTGAGAGGTAGCTCAACTAGTCAGGTCTTGAATTTGCTTTCAAATAATTACGAGTTCGAGTCCTCTTAGAGTCACTAAAAACTTATATAATTGTTAACTTCAGAGCTCGTAGGATTAGTCGATGCACGCGCAAGTTAGGCCAGACATCCACGTTAATAAAAAAATCTAGTAAATTCTATACCTGATTTAAGGTTCGAATTATAAAATGGGTTAAATTAATTTAAGTCAATTCAAAATAATATCGTTTCAATTTAAAAAAATAATTTATTTTTAATTTATTTTTACAAAAATCAAAATAAATTTTAATTGGATTGATCAAGTTATGATTTAACTTATTGAATTAATTGAATCTTGACCGGCTCAATTTTAACATGATTTATTTTAAAACTCATCCTAGACTAAATTATAGATTAACAAATCATGGAGTTAATTTATCAAATTAAGTTTAATATCACTGCTTCCCAGTAATAAAATATAAGAGAGATTAATTTAATATGGAAAATGAAATAAGTATTTTGAATAGAAAACCTTAGCTCCTGAATTATAAATGGCTAGGAAATTTGAGGATAACATTTAGGATGTTAAAAATTCCTTTTTTTTTATTTTGTTTTTTTAACAAATGCTAAACCACTAGAGCAAATGGATTTTTTGAAGATCCTATTTAAATTTTAATTTTATTGAATTATATGGATATAAAAATGAAAATAGCAACAATTAATAAATTTTCGAAATTTAGGTGTCTAAAATAATTATTTTCCTTTACAAATTGATATATAATTAATAATAAAAGGAATAATAAAAAATTAATCCACCAGCGCATGTAAGTTACTGCAACTACCCAGGCGATATCTTTATTTCAAAATCCAGCCTTGACCCCCTGTCTTAGTTCTTACACAAAAACGGTTACTTTTCCCAAACACGAAGACACACCGACAAATCCACCTCTGACGCCTAACGCCAGACCCTCCCTGACACACCCCCCGCGATCCGATGCGCTTTCCTTGCCACCTCATAGCTCTCCGCACGTGCCGCACCTCCCCGCACGTGCCAACCAATATTCCCTCGCACGTGCCAGTTGCCACACCCCACCCTCGCCTTCACTCTTCCACAGATTCCTCCAAAGCTACTGTAAGCCAAAGGAACCAATAAATCGATTGATCAGCAGAATCCCCCCCTCAGCTTCACATTTCTTTTTGGTTCGATTTCTCAAAAATCGCTTCTCCTTCATGTTAATCTGACTCTTAGATCTAAATCCTTCATTTCGTAGTTGACGCCTCCACCACCATCATCAGCAGAAGCGTCAATCAATGGAGTCCATACTGGCACGTGCGTTAGAGTACACGCTCAAGTACTGGCTCAAATCTTTCTCTAGAGATCAGTTTAAGCTTCATGGACGGACCGTACAACTTTCTAATTTAGGTAACTTCTTAATCGTCATTAATTCTGGGAAGTTTAGTGTTTTTCTTTTTTTAGAGAGCAATCGCTAGCTGTTATGCTTCCATTTTTTTAGCAAGATTAAATCTGGAATTACAAGTTTTTAGTCTGGTGAAGACTTCAAGAGATAAATTTTTGAATTTGATTTTTTTTTTTTAATTTCATTTGGTTAGAATTAAATGGAGACGCTTTGCACGCGAGTATGGGATTGCCGCCGGCGCTGAATGTAACAAAGGCGAAAGTAGGCAAATTCGAGATAATTGTAAGTAATTTTTCTTACTTGTTAATCTAATTAAATTTTGTGATTATTTTTTGATTAGCAGTTAATCTTAGTGGTTAAAAGAATTGAAAATGTTATTTTTTATGGGCTTAACTACATTTAGCTCTCCCCCCCCTTTTTTTCTCAGCTTCCGTATGTAAGTAATGTACAAGTAGAACCGATTGTAATCCAGATTGATAAGCTGGATTTGGTTTTAGAGGAGAATAGTGAATCAGATGCAAGCAGCGGTCCGAACAGGTAGTGTGATTTTTCTGTGCGTTTAATTTATGAAGTGATGGTTATGCTGTTGGTTCGAAGTTAAAGATTGCTTTCATTTGCTTTTCAATTTTGCAGTGCGCATTCGTCTAGCAGTTCTAGCAAAGGTAGCGGATATGGATTTGCTGATAAGGTTAGGCAACATCTTGGGTTGAATTGCATTTTATTCGACCACGGCCTGTATTTTGGAAATCTAATTTTTCTCAAAGCCCCAGTTAGCCCTTAATTTTTTATATGAAAAGCCTTTTAATGGTTAGTATGTAGTGAAATTGAATAAGGATGTGCAAAAGAGTCTTTGTGATGGTTAGTATGTAGTGAAATTGAATAAGGATCTGCAAAAGAGTCTTTGTGGTGTGAAGGAGTGAGAGGAGATATATTGTGGAAACTAATCTCTTAAATACAAGACTGTTTTGAAGCTGAAACTTTTCTTGGGTGAATTCAACCATGAAATAACATAGTAAGGCAGCTAATGAACAAGATATGTTTAAATCATGCCAAAGAAAGGGGTATGAAGAAAGTGAGTTGGTATGTACTAATTCCTTAACTTCAAACCAGTGTTTCCTGTATCAGAGCGTGCACACACAGACAGTCTTTCCTTCTGGTAAAAAAATGTTTTATGTGTAGTTAAATGAAGAATTAGTAAAAAAGGAGCAATACCAACTTCCTTGATAAACATGGACTTTTGAAGTATATTGTAGTAACTGACTCAAATTCCGACATGTAAAAGAACATATTGGATTGATCTAGCTGCCTTCAATTATTTTGAATCTGACAATTAACGAATTCAGTTTTAATTTGACATGACCAGTACAAGTCATTTATCTCTTGCTCTGCCAATACTTTCTGAGTTGTATGCACACACGTAATTTGTATTGCTATGAACCATATTTCAGAATCCTATGTCTATGAGTTTGGGTGAAAGTGGTTACGCACCATGACAACCCCACAATTTTTCATCTATTTGTATTGTAGTTAATTCCTCGCAAAAGCTGTGTAGAAATTTGGATTCAACAGTTTACTTTTATCATTACCAGATCGCGGATGGAATGACCATCCAGGTTTCCACTGTTAATCTTCTACTTGAAACACGTGGGGGTGCTCAACATGGGGGAGGGGCTACCTGGTAAGTTGTTGGCTTCTCCCACTTTATACAGACATTTGGGAATTAACTTTTCTGTTTGTGTACATGTACTGCTTTTCTCTTTGTTCATAACTGCTGTAAGCCTTACACCGTATTTAATGTAAAATACTAGCTGTTTATTGATGTTTACATAGGGATCAGGTTTTTGTTTGAATTAACCTTAGCAGAACTCTTGATAATTTACCGAAACCTAAAATGATACAGTATGTTGTTCCTTTTGTTTAAAAAGCTTTGATGGATACTTATCTATGTCTTGTCCATCTCCAGGGCTTCACCACTGGCATCAATTACTATACGCAACCTTTTATTATATACAACAAATGAAAACTGGCAGGTAATTTTGCCTTAGCCTCTTAGCTTCAAACTTTGACCACTTTCTTTAGTTGCACCCTTATTGTGGTTTGGCATATATTACAGGTAGTAAACCTAAGGGAAGCACGCGACTTCTCAAATAACAAAAAGTTCATATATGTATTCAAGGTAATATACAAGCTTTTGACAATACAGAGATGCACATCATTTTGTTATTGTGTATCTCAAGGGCTTTTCTACTGTTTGTGTCGGGGCAGGGTCCGTAACGTGCCTTATTTACTTATATAGTGTGGGAGGTAGGACCGTAGGAGATATGTGTGTCTTCTGCTTGCTGTATACAAAGCATCTGATCAATGATGAATTCTTTCCTTGATAGAAACTTGAATGGGAATCTTTGTCTATTGATCTCCTGCCTCATCCTGATATGTTCGCCGATGCCAGTTTAGCATGTGCTCAGGAGGGAGCCTCCCGGAGAGATGATGATGGTGCAAAGCGAGTTTTCTTTGGTGGAGAACGTTTTCTGGAAGGAATATCTGGAGAGGCCTATGTAATGTGAATCATAAGTTTTTAAGTAACTTTTTATGAGTTCTTTGCTCTAGATAGTAGGGCATTGTTATTGAGCATTTTCCAGTTTCATCTGTGCTTGTGCAGTGACTGGTCGAATATATTTCCTGACTTCTTAATTTTTACCAGATCACAATGCAGAGAACTGAACAAAACAGTCCACTCGGGCTTGAAGTTCAATTACACATTCCAGAAGCCATCTGTCCTGCATTGAGTGAACCAGGTATATTTTAATTGTTTACCACCCATCCATTTCTTATATACGAAATAAATGCTTCAAGTTGGTTACATAGTACTGTGTGAGCAGGACTACGTGCTCTTCTCCGCTTCATGACAGGGTTATATGTTTGTCTTAATAGAGGAGATGTGGATCTACAGTCTCAGCAGGTTTTTAGTTGTCCCTTTTTTTACTCCATTCCCTAGCATTTTAAAGGTTAACATAACATAGATGAGTTAAAACTAAGTGCTTTATTTTCCTCTCTGAATCGCTGCAGCGATCTACAGAAGCAGCAGGGCGTTCTCTTGTCTCAATTGTTGTGGACCACATATTTCTCTGCATCAAAGATGCTGGTTTGTGTTCTTTTCTTTTTTGCTAGTGTTAATATTTAGTTGTGTTCTTCTATAAAAAATCAAATAGCAAATTTTTACATTTTGTTCTTAAAATATGTCTGAATTGTGAATTTGATTTTCTTTTGCATTGTCTAGGTATACAATACATGACATTCTTTTTCTTAAGTAAAGTAGCGTATCTTATGGGTACTTATCTTTTAGCCTTGCATCCACATGTGGGCTCCATTTGTGGCCCAGAGTATGTGTAGAGGAGGGGATATGTAGCCAGAAATACAAGATAGTTCTCTTTCTTAGCCTGTGTTTTCCACCACTAGAAATTTGCTAATGTTTCTAGTTTACTTGCAGAGTTCCAGCTTGAACTTTTGATGCAATCTCTTCTGTTTTCTCGGGTATTATCTCATTCCTTTTAAAAAGTGAACTTTGAAAGAACATGTTGTTTTTTTGTTGGTCCCATTTTCTTGTGAGTATTCATCTATCATGTAGGAACGTAAAACTGTGAGTATACTTAAGAATAACTTAGTTGCAGAGTTCCATGCATATGGTTTTACTCCAATCATAAGTAGTGTTAGGATAGAACTGAGTTAGATATTCAGCCTTTTAGAACTGAGTATTATCTATTTTGCTTCTCAAATAACCTAAGAATAACTTATATCTGATTTTGCATGAGAATGTGATTTTTAACTCTCAAAACTATCAAATATGATATAGCTGGAAATAAGGTGAGCTGTATGAAATAGTTGCTAATATTTTATTTTGAAAGACACTATTCTTTTGAAATTTTGTCTTAAAAGGCAAAAACTTTAAATAAGACTCTGCTGTGACATGGACTGGAGCTATTCTATTTGACAAGTAATAGTGAGTTCTAATGATATTATTCTATTTGGCATTACCTATTTTAGAAGCTACGAGTCTTAGATTCTTGAGCATTTTGTGTTCTCTTTGCTTCCATGTATTTCTGTTACAAATTGCATGTTGACATGATTTAGCATTCTGAGATCTCATGCTGGGATGGATTTTCCATGCATGGTGACATGATTTAGCATTCTGAGATCTCATAATGGGATTGATTTTCCAGGCCACAGTTTCTGATGGAAAAATTGCCAGTAATCTGACTAAGGTTATGCTTGGTGGAATGTTCTTGAGGTAAAGTTCATACTCTTCTTTGTCATAGTTTGACACCAGTAAATATCTCGTTAATTCTCATTCAAATAATCTGTTCTTGCTTTGAATAGCACGCTGGTCTGGCCTTTTATTTTGTTGTATGCTGTTGCTCGAAGTATTAGCATTTATGCCAGTGGCATTCCTTTTTTGTGTTTCACTACACATAACAGCATACACATATCATACAAAAAAATCTTACAAAATAGAGATGTGTCATCTCACCTGTACTTGTGATGTCATTTTGGATTAATATCCTGTATAAAAATTGTTTTTATAGACTTTCTCCTTTTCAATTTGACTAGTCAGAGAGTAGTTTCTGTATGATTGGCCATCTTTACATTATGATGCAGTGGTGGAATGGATCACACCCTGACCAAGTTGGGATTGAATCTTGGTTTAGTCAATATGATTATCATGGGTTGTCGTTAACAGCCAAGATTTGTACACAAATATATGAATTCTCACACTTGATAGGACATATGAAAATATTGTTACTGACAAGTAATAATCTGATGTGGGATGCCATGAGATTCAGATTTATAGTTGTTGAAGAATGGCCAGTGCAACCAGTTTTTATTTCCTCATGCCCTCTTTCTTTTTTTCTAAATTCTTTTGCACGATTAATTTTATATTAGATAAAAAAATGGCCTTCTTCGGGCAACAGGGACTTGATTTTGAGTTGATTTTATCATTCGTAACTGAGATTTAATGACTTGTAAATTGCTGGAATGTAGGGATACCTTCTCACGTCCTCCTTGCACTTTAGTGCAACCTTCCATGCAGGCCATCACAGAAAATGATGGGCAGATTCCTGACTTTGGTACTAGTCAATCAAATGAATGCATTTCTAGTTAGGATTGAAGATAAAGTAATTAAAGTTGATCTTGCCTATTCAATTGTCTTCACAGCAAAGAATTTTTGCCCTCCTATATATCCTCTGGGAGACCACCAGTGGCAGACAAATGTTGGTATTCCTTTGATATGTCTCCACTCTCTTCAGCTCAAGCCCTCTCCAGTCCCACCATGTTTTGCTTCGCAAACAGTTATTGCTTGCCAGCCTCTTATGGTATGCATTGATAATCTCAGTTGTTGATGTTTTGATAATCTCAGTTGTTGATGTTTTTCTTCCTTTTATACTCTTCTAATAATTGTTTCTCTATTTTGCTTAGATTCACCTTCAGGAAGAATCGTGTTTGAGAATAACTTCCTTCTTAGCTGATGGCATTGCTGTCAATCCTGGGGATATTTTACCTGATTTTTCAGTAAATTCTGTGGTATTTGTTCTCAAGGAATTAGATGTTATTGTTCCGTTGGATGTGAGTCAATCACACAATCCAGCTGACAATGGGAACTATACTGTCCACAATGCCTTTGCTGGAGCAAGGCTTCATATTGAAAATTTGTTCTTCTCAGAGTCGCCAAAACTAAAACTCAGGCTACTGAACCTTGAGAAAGATCCTGCTTGCTTTTGTCTTTGGGATGGTCAACCAATTGATGCTAGCCAGAAGAAATGGACTACTGGAGCATCGCATCTTACTCTATCTCTGGAAACATCTTCCAGCTTAAATGGGACGCTGAATTTGAATGGGATGACCTCTGGCTTATGGAGATGTGTTGAGCTACAAGATGCTTCTGTGGAGGTTGCCATGATATCAGCTGATGGGGGTCCATTAACAAATGTTCCTCCCCCTGGTGGTACTGTCAGAGTTGGCGTTGCTTGTCAACAATATTTTTCCAACACTTCTGTTGAGCAGTTATTCTTCGTCCTTGATCTTTATGCATACCTTGGTAGAGTTAGTGAAACGATTGCCTCAGTTGGTAAGAACAGGAGACAGAAGATAAATAGGAATGAATCTTCAGGTGTTAGGCTAATGGATAAGGTTCCCTGTGACACTGCAGTAAGCTTAGCAGTGAAGGAACTACGACTTCGATTTTTAGAATCTTCCGCCTCAGATATTGAGGGAATGCCTCTGGTTCAATTTATCGGGGAAGATCTTTTCATAAAAGTTGCTCATAGAACCCTCGGCGGTGCCATTGCCATTTCATCCTCTATATGCTGGCAGAGTGTTGAGGTGGACTGTGTAGAGACTGAGGGAAGCTTGGCATATGAAAATGGCACACAAACAAGTTCTGTTGAAAATGGATGTCTTGTAGCTGCAAATGGATATCCTCAACTA
This sequence comes from Populus deltoides, assembly GCA_015852605.2. Lineage (NCBI taxonomy): Eukaryota > Viridiplantae > Streptophyta > Magnoliopsida > Malpighiales > Salicaceae > Populus > Populus deltoides. The sequence continues at coordinate 17,833,158 of CM027580.2, forward strand.
AGAGCTGTGTTTTGGGTGCATAATGGACACAAATATCAAGCAAACGGTATTACTCGCACAATCCCATTTCTAGACACAAGCATGGTGCATGTGATTCCATTAAGCGAATTGGATCGAGAGTGCCACAGTTTAAGTGTTTCTGCCTGTATATCTGGTGTTCGCCTGGGTGGAGGAATGAACTATGCTGAAGCTCTTCTCCATCGGTTTGGAGTATTGGGGCCTGATGGTGGTCCAGGTGAGGAGCTTTCTAAAGGATTAGAAAATTTATCGACTGGGCCACTGTCTAAACTTTTTAAAGGGTCGCCTCTTATTGATAATCTAAAAGAAGGTATGTCACAACATTTATAATTGTTTGGTCATTACCATGCAGTTCTGCTTAGGTTCTGTTCCAGTTTCTACTTTGTTTGCTTCTATCTTATCTCTTCATCTATTCTACAGATGCAAGTCCAGTAGATGGAAAAGATGGAGTCTTACACCTAGGAATACCTGATGATGTGGATGTGTGCATAGAATTCAAAGACTGGTTATTTGCTCTTGAAGGTGCACAGGAGATGACAGATAGGTGGTGGTTTTACAATCATGAAGATGTGGGGAGAGAAGAGAGGTGTTGGCACACATCTTTCCAAAGTTTGCTGGTAAAAGCTAAAAGTGGTCCGAAGAAAGAGCGAAATGGAAAAGGAAAACCAAATGGAAAACTGAAATATCCTGTGGAATTAGTTACGGTAAGGAACTCGCCCCCCCCCCCTCCTCTGTATCTAATGATAATTTTAGTCTTGCAAAGCTGCAAATAGCTTGACTTAGTTTACATGCTTGCTAATTCTGTCAGCTTTTACCTATATTAGAGACTTGCTAGTACTCTGGGTTATCCCCGCATGCTATTGCCTAGACACATATCTGCTGTCATGTAGCTTCATTTTTAGTGGGTCTCTTTTAGAGGATTTATAAGATTTTGGTTAGCGACACTTGGTCCTCAGCTGGGAGTAGTAATTTACTTTTGGCTATTTTGTAAATTTAGGCTTTGCTTAAATGCAGTACTGCTCGAGTCCTAGGTTAAAAAAGCATGTAGGATTGAGGGTTGAGACTCGGATTAAGAAGCGGATGGTGTGTCTTATGCTTTCTATGGTTCTTAGATATCTGGGGCTGATTAGGCTGTATGTGTGGATTGGTTTTCAGTTTATGTGGATCTTATTTCTCTACCTTGGTATTTTTGAACACGGTGGGATGGTGCTTGTAGGTTGGGGTGGAAGGCTTGCAGACATTGAAACCACAGGGACAAAAGGGTGTGTCTATGCCTGCAAATGGGATAAAGGAAGTTGTGGAGACATCTGGAGGAGTAAATCTTGAAGTTTGTATGGTGGCATTGGAGGAAAACATTGATGATGAGATGGCCAATTGGGCCGTGGAAAACTTGAAATTTTCTGTCAAGCAACCGGTAATGAAATAGAAACTTTTCTAATATTTGATCAGCGGCTCTTACCATAAATGAAACATGACATTTCATACTTCATTCCTTGTAGATTGAGGCTGTTGTGACCAAAGATGAGCTCCAGCACCTTGCTTTGTTGTGCAAGTCTGAAGTTGATGCGATGGGTCGGATAGCTGCTGGTGTCCTGAAGCTACTCAAGCTTGAAGGGTCAATTGGCCAGGCAGCCATAGACCAACTTAGCAACCTTGGTACAGTTTGATTGTTTTTAACGAACTTGTCAATACTGCCATGCACTTTTTTTATAGTACTGTCCGATAATAAACTGTACCTGAAACAGGTAATGTGTGTAGCCTTGCATCATTTTTTTTTCAATCACAACCTAATTGCCCCTATCCTTTTTCATTGAGTTCCACTAGAGGAATTTATGATTAAACTTCCTTGAGTTGAACTTCTCTTCTGTTTGTGGCTTAGATATTTTGCTTATTTCATCTTTTTGTGAGGCTTGGAATTTATCAATTTATTATGCTTGCAGGAAGTGAGGGCTTCGACAAGATTTTCACCCCGGACAAGTTCAGAAAGGGTACTAGTCCTGCCAGTACCTCTTTCTCCCCATCACCACATATTATTAATGAAAGCCCCCGAACAACCGTGGAATCAACAGTAGCTTCACTCGAGGAAGCAGTTTTGGACTCACAGGCCAAATTGGCTGCCCTTTTTACTGATTTATCTAGTTCAGAATCCTCCACACAACATCTTGCTGATATTAAACAACTCGGCCGGAAGCTTGAAAGCATGCAGAGTTTGGTGATGCAATTACGGACCAAAATTTAAACCATCTCCTATTAGTATAGCGATTCTTTCATGTATATATTATAGGTATAGATGCATGGTGAGTATTGCAACGAGGCAAAATGGAAAAAATTTTCATTTGTTGTAAAAAATTTTGTATCCTAATAGGTGAAAGTTACCATATAAGTTATGGTTTCAAAGTTTAAATAAACATGTTTTGTGCTTCACTTCACAATCATTTCTGGTGGGTTTTTCTGCCATGACAAGTTTATATCTTGACATCATAACCCTACTGGTTTGGAGAACTGATAGGAAACATCTAGCCGGTTTTTAGAATCGACTCCTGCCGGAAATCTGGAGTGCTCAAAGCGATAAATGTTATTATTTAGGGTTTGTTTTTGAAATTTAAGGTTATAGTTTAGTGTCGAGGTATTGTTTATGATTTGGGTTTAGAATATTGTTTAGGGTTTGTATTTGAGGTTAGTTTGTGGTTAAAGTTAAGGTTAATTTGAGGCTTGATTTTTTTGGATAAAGTTGTCGTTCCCAATTATAACTTTAACAATCCAATCATATTTGTGTTAAAATAATGCTAAATTTATCAAATATTTTTTTTTTCATATATATGCTAAATTTATTAAATTTTTGGTCAAATTATGCTAATTTTCAAAAATATCCTCTCAAGTTCTTACAAATAAAATCAGTTCTTACAAATAAAATCAAAATAGATCTTTTAGATGAATTTGTAAGGATGATGCATAAAGAATTTGTAGTGTAGAATTGGTAGGTGTGAAACCATAGTTTGTTTTTGGTAGGATATGGTTAATTGTTGTTTGGTTTTGACTCGATAAATCAACTTGTAACTTAATTGATTCAATTAAAATTCAAGTAGTAGTGAGATTTAATTTGATTTTTTATAATAATATTATTTTAATTTCTTTTAAAAAAAATCTTGAAATGATATTGCTTTAAATTGAACTAGTTTGCCCTCTTAACTTAGACCATGTCATGAATCGGGTTAAATTATACAACTATAATTCAAAGAGTAGGGTAGAAGGTGAGGTGCTCGATTGACATGTCGTGACTGTCTTTTGTTACAAAGTTCGGATGACGGGTTGCTTGGATCATATTTTATGAAGAGTGCGAGACTTTTCTTGCATAGATAAACCCAAAATGAAGGTGGCTTAATGCATCTTGCTGGGAGTCCGAATTGATAATATCAACATGTTAAGAACATATTTCATATATTTTTTTTATTCTTCATAAGAAACTTGTTGTGTTGTTTATTTTAGTAATTTTTTTATAAAGTGATGTTTTTATTTAAAAATATATTAAAATAATATATATTTTTTATTTTTTTTAAAATTTATTTTTGATATTAGAACTCTAAAATGATCTAAGATAATAAAAAAATTAATTAAAAAAAATAAAAATTTCCAAAAGCGTTTTTTGAACGTAAAAATAAAAATATTTTTAAGATGGCAAGAAATTATTTAAAAAAAGCTATAAAATTAACATTAATATAATTATTTATTAACATGTTGGAAAATTTAGAATAATATCATAAAAACTAACATTTTTCTTGAGAAAACTTAGTTTTCTATTCTTTTTTTTCCTGAAAAATTCAGTGTTATTACTTATTATCACAATACAAAAAGGGAATAAAATTTTCATATACTACATATATATATATATATATATATATATATATATATCTTTTTCACTTTCTCAAAACTATTTCCTTACTTCTTATGAATAATTGCCATCGAAAACCATATCATGTATGGGGAAAAAAATATATACTCACAAAGACATAAGTGAAAAAAGAATAAGGTTAATTAAGCAATAAAGTTTTTGGTGTGAATTACAGAAGTTGTTCTAATTTTTTTCCTTCAAAAAATAACAAATTGAATTTTGATAAGCTTGCGTATTAATTCATAATTAGGTCGACTATAAAAACAATTTTAGGTTTTTTTTTTTTTTTAATACGTGGTTCGGGTCAGGATCAGTGGATTGGCTAAATTCCATATAAAATCGAGTTTAATAACAGTTTTGTTTTTTAAAAAAATAGAAAAACTGTTCTATTTCCAGATATTTTGCAAATATCTTCCTTTTATTGCCCGCATAATAAATTTATCCAACAAAATACTACTAGCTGACCTTATCTTCTTCCGTTCACTTTTGCTTCAGAGCACCTATGGCTTCCACTCTCCTTCACTCTCTCTCATTTCCAAACCCACTTTGCCTATATCAACTCTACCAAAGCCAAACCCCTACAACCCCATCAACATTACCGTTTAAGAAAGACCAACACTCTCACTTCTTCTCCATCAAATGCACATCATCAAACTCAGCTCCATTAACAGAATCTGATGACACTGAGTCCTCATTCCCTCCTCCAGTTTCCACAACCCTAAACAACTCAGACTACCCTATCGAAAAGCGAAGAAGATCTCAAATAATACGGGATAGAAAGGCCAAAACAGACCTTGTGAAAGGTGAGCCTCCAAACTATGAAGTGGGGTGGAAGAGAACGAAAGAGATAAAGCTCGAGAAACCAGTAGGGTATGTGATAATGGATTTTTTGGACAAGTTGGTGGAGCTGATGGATAAAGAGTTTGGTTCAACTGCGCTTTTGGCTAAGGTTGGTGAAATAGTGGCAGAGAGAGCGAGGGAAGAAGCTGAAGTCTTGAGAGATGAAGGGAAAGTGGAGGATAGAATGGTGACGGAGTTGTTCAGAGTTTTGAAGTTGATGGAGATGGATTTGGCTATGGTTAAAGCAGCTGTTAAAGAAGAGACTTTGAATGAGAGGCTTGAGCAGGCCAAGGCAAGGTGTAGACAAGCAATACTTGTCGCTAATTCTTTTTGATGGTCATCAAATAGATAAATAAATAATACATAAGGTTAATTATTCTTGGAAATCCATGCATTTTCTTTTCTTTTCTTCCCTTGCCTTTATCTTGGGGATAGAGATTTTTTTCTTTTTCTTTTATTTATTTATTTATTTATTAATATGTGTGGGCGGGTTAATTTATATTACTTTAATTATATGTAACCTAAAATTAATAATAATATAAGCTTTGAATGACTCTGAATTATAAAGCAACTTCAAATTTTTTTTCTTGATTATGCTAGCATGAATTTCATTACTTGATTTAATATGTATAAATTATTTAATTGGAGAAGCTTAGCTTATATTTCTCTATATCAGGCAACACATTGAAAGGGAAAAGGTACCTATATTTGGAGCACAAATTCATTTAAAAGTCATATGACATAGTGATAAAAATTGTTTTTTAATATATATATTTTTTAAAATATATTAATTTTTTTTATTTATTAAAAAATATTTTTTTTACATTAATATATTAAAATAATTAAAAAATATTAAAAAATTTAATCTAAAACAAAAAAAATTAAAAAAAAAACCAATTTGATTAGTATGTTTGGTAAATATTAACTTATCCTATATTTCAAGCACTTTGCAGCATTATTTCCACTCAGTATTTTCTTAAATTAGATATTAAATTATCAACGAACTTCTTCATATAAATATGTTTTGACCAATGATATATTGAACAACCCAACGATACAAACCTGTCTATTGGATCAACCCAAGACTTGGTAATCAGCTGCCTAAGCAAAAAAAGTTGAAATGGTCATGCAACAGGCTTTATCGGGCTAACAGGCTGGTTGCTGGTTTACAAATCTAACCACTCAATTATTGGGTTGCTTGATGCCAATCTGCTCTTAAACTCTTGCTTGGAAATGTTTCAAACCATTTGGTCAAGTAAGAGCAAACACAGTTTTTAATTGTCAATCAATAACATGGCATCTTTATCTCTGTTTTCGGGAACTTTTATGAGAAATTGCGTAACTAGACTTGGTTACTAAGGAGCTTTGGATAGTTTAACCATGAAATGCTAGGGCTATTATTTGCTACTGCCCTTACAGCCTTTTATTTGTAGTTGTTGCTGTCCTTTCCTGTCAATGAATATGTGTTCTTTCCACTTTCGAATTGATGCGCGAATGTTTCTCACATTTGATACCAAGATAACAGGATTATATGGAGCATGCCATTCAAAAGACTTACAGAAGGGAAATGCTTTTCCATTTGCGACAACACTGCTTATACATTGTCACTCTATGCTTTCACTGCTCGTTCACACATGCTTTTCCCATCTTGCTCGCGGGTTTTTGTCATATATGAATCACTTGTTTCATGAGATACATCTTTGGATATCTTCCTCGAACTTTCATTTTTCCTTAGTTACAGGATTGCTAGCTTTTCACCCTTTGTTGCGTTGCTTTGAGATGTTGTCAGCATGCTTGAGCAAATCACCTGCAGGGAAAATTGAGCCAACTCTTTGCACTTTCATAATTGATTTTGATGCTGCCTTCATTGCTCTGTTTAACCTGCCATTGTTGCTTTTTGGACACCCTAACTTACCCACCCTTTTGCTGGGTTGTTGCCGATGAATCTTGTGCATAACAATCTAGACTCTTTAGCCTTGCTTTGCCTGCTGACCACATTAATCATCTGCTTAACCATAGGTGCAGTACTTTGCTAAAAGGTTATCTACGGCATAGCACTTATCTAGTTATCTACTAAACATGGTTTTTTTTTTTTTAATAAAGGAAATATAAAAGACATCTCTCTCAATTATATTGATTTTATAAAAATACTGTTCTCTACAATGTGGTCAGCAGTTAATTCATTATTTCTAGCAAAATTCTTATTGAATTACACGTTATTACTATATGACATGCTTTACAAAGTACTGAGGCCAATTTTATTTAGTATGTTTAGTAATTCAGTTCATGATGCTTTTGCAAATACATTCTTTAATTGAAAATGTATCAAAACAATTTTTTTTATTTTTTTTATCAGCACATTAAACATAAAAAATAAACACCTAAAAAATAATTAATTTCATACTTTTTAAGACGAAAAATAATTTAAAAAACACTTTAAAAAACAAGTTGAACAAACTGTAAAACCACACCCACCCTTAGTTTCCCTTGAAAAGGGAGAGAGCATCACAATGGATTTATAGTTGGACCTAGATCATTAGGTTTTCAGGCCAAACATTTTTGTTAAATAGATGTTATTTTGTTTTTTTATTTCTTAAAAATAAATTTCCTTGATAATAACCAGACTAGGTTTTGATCAAATCTGGTGAGGTCAACCATGTTATCCTGATTTTACTGGATTAATATCTTATTCAGTTCAACTAAAAACCTAGCCCAGGTCATGCTCTATTTACAGTACAATCCCGAAGGGAAAAAGTTCTTAGTTAGATGAATGTCAGCTAGAGAGATTCCTGTCAAAGAAGCCATGAATTGGAAGGAAATGACGAGGTGGTGGAAACAGAAGCATTCACAATAACAGTAACAATATGCTCTTCAGATATAAAGTGATGAGATTATATTGAAAAAATGTGGCTGTACAGGGAATCTACATACTGCTTACCTGTTTGGATTTCTCAAATTTCCCACATGTTGCATATGCATCAATAAGCGCCATATATACTTTGCTTCGAAACTTGAATTCCAGCAACCTTCATTTCTTCATAACACTGAGAAAATAACCAGATGGCAATCCACATTGTGTTATGTTTTAAATGTATAGCAACACTGAACACTCTTTTTATTTAAAAGAAACAAAAAAAAGTTACCAAGTACACAAGAATATTAGCTTTAGCTTGTAATCCTTGCATACAGAAAGGGAGACATGGCACCTTGACTAAAATATAAGTCTCAAATTACCTTGGTAATTTGATCTTCATTGTCGCAATTGCTTATTAAACAACTGTAAGTTGCAGAATCTGGTTTCACATCTGCAAGTTTCATTTGCTCCAGAACCATTAATGCACCACTAATGTTTTTCTGAAGAGCATTCAGCATAAGAGGAAGACCGTTATAAAGTATGAGAGGTTAAGAAGAATTACAAAATACAGAGTGTAACTAAGCATTTTTGTGCATGTTGAATATCATATCTGTGGCATCAAGAATATAGGAAATATTGCGGGAAAATGTAAGAGCTAAAATATAAAGCTAACTTTACACAATCATAACATTCATGTAATTACAAGTCAGGGACCAACAACTACAGCGTAAAGAAGAAATGTGAACTGATAATAGAGATGTATAAAAGTGTCCATCCCACCAAAGTGAACATTATTACATGAATCCTAATTTTCCATATAATCAATTTGTGAATGAATGAATTTACGAAAAACATGCAGTCCTAAACATATGTAGCTCCCTCGCTTCTTCAGGAATCTGTAGTAAGGTCATTACAACCCATATTGGGACATGAAGAAAAAAAAAGGGATAAAAAGAAAGATTTCTTTCCATGGCAGTACCTTGAGCTGTATCACTCTCGGCCTTTAATCAATATTTTTGCATTTGAGTGTTTCCCTTGTCTCAAATCCAGTCACTCAAAAGCACCACATATGATTAACCACCTTGACCTACCCCAATAGGTGCAATACCTAATCCCCCCCGTTCTCAAGTGTTATAACACATCTGCCTACTAGCAGTTATCCCATGTACAGGTCAAGACTGCATAAAGTATATTTGCAGAAAATGTAATAGGTACTACATAAAAAAACAGCTGCAGAAAATGTCACAAGTTGTACAATGAGTCAAAAACCAACTTGCAGAAAAAAAATTAAAACACATGAGATGGACCAGGAAGAATAACTTGACATGTTAAGTTACCTCTCGAAAATATCCATCCATTATAGCATTATACATGCCAGCTGTCGGTGTCAAATTCAATTTCTTCAAATCATTGAGCAGACCAATTGCACCATCAAACTGCATTGAATAGGAAGAGACCGAGAAAAATAAATAACCATGGCTTATGAGATTATTATTTTGCAAAAGGTAGCATCGGAAATGAAAGCAAAAGCAAGTACATAGGACAGTAGAGACACATGGAGAGCAAGCAAGAGAGAGAGCTACTAGCAACTTACATCTTTCATTTTCACACTCAAACCTATCATTCTCCTAAATGTCTCATTAGTTGGTGTCAAGTCCAGGTGATAAATCAATGAATAGATTAGCTGAACCTAAACATCAATCAAGGTGAGAACAGATGAGTACAAAAAAAATCAATTCAGAAGAAAATATAATAGTAGAATAAAGCTGAAAAGAATTCAAACAGCAAAGATAATTCATGGGATTAATCAATATATGAAAGCAAAAGGCTGTCTTGCTGAATCAAGAGAACTGAACTGCTGTGAAGAAGTATACTGTTATTTTGTAACTGCATTTGAGGCTATTAAAATACACATGTTAGCATAAATGAAACTAATCTAACATAATCAAGCTTGGGCGGGTTAAGATCAGACTTCAAGACACAAGTAGAATCAAGAGATTCAAATTTAATATGTTTGAATTCTATAATTGACTTGAAACAGAACTATTGTATCCAAAATGACCAATATAACATCTATTTAATGCAAAGACATGTAGAGTGAACACCATACCAAATTAAAATCAAGGCTTGCCTCACTAGCATTCAACATAGAATGTATTGTGTTTATGGATATGGTGAAACCCTCTTCACACAGTTGGTCTACCATATCAATAGCATGATGCACCTGCATTCAGATGAATAGACAATAGACATTGATCAATATATAGGTTATATGGAAACAAATGATTAGTATTTTAAAAAGTTTGATGTGGCTTCTTAAGTAGTTAAATCCCTGAACAAGAAGAGAATTCCCATCTTCAACTTTTCAAATAAATTACAACCTGAAGAAGGTCGTTGAATATATGTTTCCCTTTTAGTAAAAAAGATAAGGTCATACCTTAAGTGAATTGCAACTGTATACAATGAGCCTCTCATATGAAGTTGAAGAAGGACTCATCTCCATAACTGTGTGTAAGGTTTTGAATTTTGAAACAACATCCTCAACCTACACAGGAAAAATCACATTCAACGTGTTTGTAAGCCAAATTAAAATCAACCATTTCAAGAATTCTCATGCATAAAGACATTGAAATGGGTTTTTCATAGTGCAAACACTTAAAATAACTGAGTTCATATGGATTTGTTAGAGGATTTAAGACATATTGTTATAAAACAGTTAATATGGTAATTTTGGCTATTAACATTTCCAATAACTGTCACGGTATTGCAAACGAGAGAAATCAATATCATGCCTTCAGAAAGGAGAAGTGAAATGACAAAAGAGTGATGGTGTGAGGAAAACAACCACTTGCAATCAACAAATTGCACATACTTATAGCAACAGTGAGAATTAACATCAAAACAATTGATATGATGTAATCCTGCTAAGGAGCCCTAATATATAGCACCAGTCTGAATGATATAAAGTGTCAATAAATCTTGACAGTTACATGCTTGCCCTGGCACCAATCTGTTTGCATCCCATTCAATGACTACAAATGCCTTCCTATCCATTGAACAGAATGAAATGTCTTCCTATCCATTTAACGGAATGAAAAATTTCATCAAAAGTGACATTAAAATTAGATTTCACTGAAACTAGATCAATTCCTATTATGTAATGAGCAGACAGTCATTTTTTACAAACCTTGCTGTTACCATACGCGAATTATTTTCATACCTATTGGTTTCCCAATTCATGATCAATCTAAAAGCAAAGTTGGTTTGTTAACACCACCTCAGTAACCCAAATAGGCAATGAATAAATGAGCATAAAGAAAATAGAAATCTTGAAAGATCATAATATTGCTAGTATGACTGAATCAATCAGAAGCAACCTACTATTGTAGACTAATTATTAACGCAAGCAACATTCAATTCTCCCCAGGTTCACTCAGAATGAGTTTTTCAAAGAAGCAAACTACATGTGTTAAGCAGTTGTTCCTCATTGCATAATGGCCTCAAGGATGTTACCAGCAGCACTCATGAGAAGTTTCTCACCACTAAATTTGGAATGCTAGTAGCATAACTAAAGATGAGAGTTGAAATATCCTCCGCTCCATAATCTGCACTTTATCACAATACTATATCACAAAGCATACAAGACAGGAGCTATCAAGAAGAAATGCATGCTTTGTCTTCCATCAAATCTCATACATTATCAGTCTCTTTCAAATACCAGAACTACAGCCTGGTTTCAAATTTGCATTTAGAAGGGGGGGAAAAGGTGAAAAAATCTTCCAGAGATCATATATCAGAAGCCTGTGCATAAAAATATAGGTGCTACAATACGGTTGGTGGAGACAATCCAATTGATTTAATTTCTTAGAAGTGATAATTTTTCAAAGAAGCTAGAATGAAAAATGCAGCTACAATTAGGAAATAATAATTTAAAATCTGACATCTTAGAAAAAGTTGAAGATACCAAAACTTTTCATTTTGATTTAAGAAAGGAAATCAGTTCCCAGCTTTCAATAGCAATTCATGGTCTTCAATAAACAATAAGTACAGGAATCTCAATACTAAAAAAATATTGTATAATGAACATACCACAATTTTTGAGCACCAAAAGGAACTTCTCTACATAGGACTCCAATGATAGCCTCCCTAAGGATTTAAAGATACTGACTGCATTGCCCAACGATGAAAGTTTTGTGATATCCACAGTCTCTAACAGCTGCAACAGGTAATTCTTCTGGTCACTTTCACAGAGTGCCAGTAAATAATTTTCTGCAACAGGAGTAAGATCTTCTTGAAGGTATCACTAATGGCCAATGCACAAAAGTTGATTGTGTCATAAAGGGTCACAAAAGAACATAATTTTCCATTTATATATATATATATATATATATATATATATATATATATATATATATATATATATATATATATATGCCAGAAAATAGTTGTAACACCCTAAAAACACATTTGCTATAATTTGTGAAAGTACCATTATTTATACAAATAGTAAGGTGTAAATAGATTAAATGATGCAAAAATACATGAGAAGATAGCTAAATGTCAAATAATGTAGAGTTAAAAGAAAATTAGGAGACAAAAACTAAATCAAAGAAAAGGAAGGCTCAAAATGCAATTACCCAACCCGAGTAGGTTTAAGCAGGATAATTTTTGCATGATTAAATAGGTCAAGTGGGACAATTTTAGCATGACCATGTAGGACAATTTTTGCTGTCATGCTTGTGAGGTGCTTAGGGTAAGGGACAGACATGTTTCTCCTTCACCATTTACCATTATCATTATCTTCATCTTCCACTTCTCAATTATAATTAAACCCCTCTTTTATTTCTATTGTGATGCATCTTAGCCCGTAGCATTAATTTTATCATTTTAGAAACATGGTCTTTGGTTAAACCAACATCATTCATTACTTATTGCTGCCTTATCAATCAAATTCACCAACCAATCATGCATTTATATGCACACACACCCTGTCCTATTTTTGCATCTTTGTACATTGTTGTCCTATTTATCAATTACATACCAAAAAAGTTTATACATGATATGTTTACATATGCATTTACATGTTTAATGACCCGTACAAAAAACTTCCATATGGAGAGATACAACAACATAACTCAAGTCACACTTCAAGCTAGCACTCTCCCATCACTTTGGTTGGCAACCTACTACCCAACCCAAGCTCTCTTTCATTCTCGCTTGGGTCCTCTGAAAATAATTTATTAACTACCAATGAGTATAGCTCAGTGAATGATTAACGTGATAAGCATGGAAAACTTCCACAAGTTTTCAACATTTGGGCCCCGTTATCATATTTACATCAAATTGTACAAGAACAACATGAATGATAATTCAATATTCATTTCTCATATCCATATGCTATTTCAATAGTAGCATATGTAGTATGTAAGTGGCCACAATTTCATGTAAAGCAAATTGTCCCCTTTTCACATATCATGTGCAATTATCTCAAAACAACATTTGTGCCAAAACACAACATTCACTTTTAATGGAATGAATCATGGTTTAATCTTCCATAATCACAATCTTAATTAATAATTATCATGTGAAGTTTCCATTCAAAAAGTATTCAATATCAATTCTACAAATTTATCATGCATTTAAGGAAATTCTTGTTATAAAAACATATTAGCAAATGAATTTATGCATATTTATTGGTTTAATCACTCACCTTAAACTCTAGCCCTTTTTGCTGTCTTTCTTTACTTCTTAACCCCATACAATCTGCCCTTGATTTACCTTCTACCAATTCTATTGTATTCAAGCTCCAGTTTGCTAGTGTTAGTTTGTAGGAATGGTGTATAATGAAAGATCGTGAAGGAGAAGCATGTCCCTCCCTTCATAACATCTCACAAGCATGAAAAAGAAAAAATTGTCCCACTTCAGCTACTTTATCATGCAAAAATCATCCTACTTCACCAACTTGGGTTGGATAATTTCAGTTTGAGCCTTACTTTAGTTTTTGTCCCCTAACTTTCTTTGACATTTAGCTATCTTCTCATGTATTTTTGCTTTATTTAATTTATTTACACCTTAGTACTTGTATAAGTCATGATACATTCACAAACTATAGCAAATGCATTTTTAAGGTGTTACAATAGTATTTTCTAAGGTAGATCAAACAAAAGGTACATACCTCGTAAACTGATATTCTCGTCCCCATAATCAGTACAAATACAATTGCAAAGTTCCTGAATCTTCTTTTCATCATTGACTCTGATATAAAAACGCAGATCATAATAGCCTAATCGTGCAATTTCTCTAGGATTTGTATCTTTGATAATGCCATAGAAGAAATAAAATTCTTCCACCAATCCCTTATCAATTAAAAGCATAAGAAATGGACCATAAGTTTCCTCCTCTATTGGGAAACCTTGCTCCTTCATTGATATAAAAAGTTCAAGAACTTCAGAAATCTGTTCCTTCGCAACATTCTGATCATCAGTTTCCCTACATTGCTCAATGCACATCTTCATCAATGCATTGAACTCTTTCAAACCTGTTTCCCTTCCCAACATTCCAAACACATCCATTGTAGCATCTGTCCCCAGCTTGAAGGCACATGTGTCAACTAATCGGTCAAAACGATAGACCTGACTATTTTTGAAAATCCATTTTTGTTTCCTTTCATAAGATATTTCTTTCCGCTGTATACCTATATTGTTTTTCTTCCAGTTTGAAAGCCATGGTGTCTTGAAAACGTTTTCTACAACTTTCTCATCATCTGCTTCTTCCAAACCTAGCGATTTAATTTTCAAAACATCTACAAAAAGAACAAGAGAAAAAACAATAAACACAAATTCGAAAAAATAATCAAAACCACATCTAACAAAACAACAACAACAACAACAACCCAGAAAGCACCAATTTGCAGAAAATGATCAAACCCCTTTTTCTTGCATAAACCCAGATATCCAAACTAGAACTAGAACTATAACTTAAATACTCTATTCTTTTTCTTTTTTGGCTAACAATAACGTTACATTACATTACAAAAATCAAGTCTTTAACATCTAATTTTCTTCCTTTTGGCACAAAAATGAAACACAATAACATCAGATTACATCACAAAAAATTAATAACAACCCGCAGTTCTTTTGCATCTAAATTTAAGAAGGATTAGCTCCAAATGACAAATTACATAAAAAAAAGCACCCAGTTTTTTACTAATGCAGTAAAAATACACAAAAAGCACCCAGTTTTTTTTATTAATGCAGTGTACCATTTATAATCTTTTCTATGACTTTTGCTGTCTTTGCCATGTCTTTTTCTGTCGGGATTGTTTCTGAATCACACAAAAGAAGACATTAAAAAAAATCAATTGTAACAAAAAATTTCTTTCTTTTCTTTTTTTAAGAAAAACAAAAAAGGGCGTACCAGAATAAAAGTCTTCTAATCCAAGAGCACCAGGGCTAGATTTAACTGCGGGTGACGGAGGAGATTGAGGTTTAGTTTCAGGTTGTTTTTTGGACTTGGAAGAAGTTTCTGGTTTGGGGGGTGTTATGGATTCGAAATGGCTGACAAGGCTTTTGAAAGTCGTGTCACTGGCGGTGGTGGTGGAGGCAGTGGTGGTTTTGATGGCTGCACGGACGAGATTGCTTAGGATCTTGAATTTGGGCATTTGGTGGTGGATTAAGCAGCAGTGCGTAGAGGGGTTTTGGGTGGTTTCTCTTGAAAATTACAAAACCCTTTTTCCTTTTAATATTTTATTTTCTTTTTGTTTCAACAGGCAAGCATAATTGCGGTATATACTAGGAAACTTATAGCTTGTTTTGTTTTGCAGTGTGGTTATGAATATTTTTTAAATAATTTTTTATATTAAAATATATATTAATAATATTTTTTTATTTTTTAAAAGTTATTTTTAGTATTAATATATTAAAATATTCTAAAACGTATAAATTATATTAAATTTTAATAAAAAAAATTTTAATTTTTAAAAATACAGGTTAAATCACGTTCCAAACATTTCCTTAACATACCTTCACCAAGTTCTGGTTTCAATTTAATTCATACTTTATTTTTCTTAATTTTATCTTTTAATTTTTATTTTTATTTTTATCCTAGGATTTTTCTTACATTGAAAATTTCAAATTTCACCCCAAAAAAAATGAAAACCTTGAGAGAACCCCCTCTATAATTAACAAACTATCACACACGTCCTTTTTTACATAAAATGTTTTTAGGATCACTCATCATTTAATATGAAGGAATAAAAATGGTTTATGTCATATATCCAAATCATAGTTATAAAATCTAATTCAAGCAAGTTTTTTGTTTTAAAAAATTAAAAAATTACTTTTTATATATATAAAATTAATGAGTTTTGACAAGATTTTACCTGACCAGATCAAATTAAATTAATTTCTTAACTTATATTTTTCGAACCTCAATAAATCTAGATCCTGAATTAATGGGACGACTTACCATACTGGTCCGAGTTTTATAACCAAAATATATGTAATTTTATATTAATTCATCCTATATTTAAATCCAAAATATAAGTGTATTTAAACTAAATATATCATGAATATGAAAAAAAGACATCCAAATATCATTTGAAGCAGTTTTGAGGAGACAACATTTCATTAGAAACTCCAGTTTTTGTTTGACTACATTAGAAACTTCATGTACTAACACAGCATCAGTATCTACACGCTAGATAAATTTGTTGTTTTTTACTGCAAAAAAAATTCAACAAAATTACCTGATTTTGGATTTGTTTGTTCGTTTTGAAATGCATCAGACTCGGTTTTATCAGAAGCATGAGCATATTTCATGTGAAGTAAATGTAATTAATCGGATAATGGAACATTTTGTAATTTGTTTATACATTTTCTATCTATGAAATTTATCATCTCCAAAGGCTCATCAAAAGCACAAACCAAATGCTTTGGAAACCTTAACAGCAGTTGTCCAAAAACTTTACTAACAATATTTTGAAGCGGAATGCAGAGGGTCTGTTTATCAATGTTGGTGATCTCTTTTATTGATCTTGGACTTCATCTTCCAGAAACAAAAAATCAAGAACTGGCAGATTTCAGAAACAAGAAAAATCCGCAGCAACTGGAGCAGAAACAAGAAGTTACTAACATGGAAAGCAATCCCCACAATATAAATTACACTGTCAACAAAGGGTTGATCAGGCAAAGCAGCAACAATTCCTGATAGGAATGCAATCCCTGCTGATTGTAGCGCTATACAAGTTAGCACGGTAGCACTTGCCAGGTAGTAAACATAGGACTCATCGTTACTAACAGCTCCCCAAAATATTATGCATGCTGCGATTATGGAGCTGGTCATGGCAATCGCGTCCGAGAAAACAAACCATCTCAGATGTTTGCTTGATTCGAGTAATGCTACGCCTTGCTTGAGGCCAAGATCATTGTTAAAGCCTCCAGGAAGTGTGAAAGCTGCTGCAAACGTTACTGTTGCGATTAGTGTTGCTACCATTAAGAGGGTATTTCCCATTCGCTTGTAAGTTTGAATCCTGGCAATAGCTTCTTGGTCTGCACATGGGGGATTCTTTTTCCCGGTGATTCGATTAGATACAGTGATAAGTTTCCTCCATACGCATTCGATTATATTCTGCAGTGTTAGAAGAATATGGTGAATACAATGTCAAGCTTTTATTTGTTGTTTTTCAGAATAAATAATTCACGTAGCAGCAATTGCTTTTAGGGCTAACTATATTTTATGTACTTCTGAAAGCTAAGAAATCATACTTACACAACGATATATAAAGCATGATTCTCTGATAGATGCATCAATATCAAAGACTGATTGGCCAGTTTCATTTCTGGCTCTGTGGTCCACTCTTTCATCCCATATCAAGCACCGCAGAATCCGAGTTTGTCTTTCAATAGCAGCCAAATGCAAAGGTGTGTTCCCACCATTATCTGGTTGATTTATGAGCCATTGTAACTCTGCTATTTCCACCACACATCTGACCACATTCACTTTTCCACTGAGAACGGCAAAATGAAGAACACTCCTCCCGTTCAGGTCCAGAAGCTCTCCAGAATCTGGGCAGTAGTGGATAATTCTTTCTATTACATCGGCATGACCATTCCTGGCTGCAACATGAAGGGGTGAATGGCCATTTTTATCCAATACATATGCAGTACACTCGTCAAATTCCAGCAATCTTTCAACCGCCCTGCGGTCTCCAAGGGATGCAGCATGATGGAGTGCGGTCCTGCCATGATGGTCAGCTTCTGTGATGAGGTGTGGTTTTGCTCTCAGAAGGATCTCCATGATATCTGACATCACACAGAAAACGAGTTATGATCTTAAAATAATTCAAGAGCTTGAATCCTACTTAGTACGAGTCATTTCAAGTTAGGTTACATCAGAAACCAAATAATCAGAAAGAAACACATAACAATGAGGATGTGAGCTTAAAAGATTCAATTGACAGCCATTTAATGTGGAGAAATAAAAAGAAAGGATTGTCCAAGCACAGGACACTACCTGAATGTCTCTCTATCACAGCAGCGTGCAAAGCAGTATGGCCCTCTGATCCCCCATGAGCTGAAGCTGGAGTTGATATCAGAATCTGATTCAAAATATCCTTCTTCCCTTCTCTAGCAGCAAGAAACAACGGAGACTCGCCAGCATAATTTTCAAAACAGGCCAACTTAGTATCAACCCTCAGCAACAACTTTACGACACTCATATTACCGTTCCTAACAGCCTCGTGTAAAACTGTATTATTCTCCTTGTTTCCCTGCCTCAGTATGTCAAACTTGCCACTTTTTCCATATTCAGTGCTTTTCCTTTTTGCAGACAGAATTTCTTTCACCAGAAAATCAACAATAGAGAAGTGTCCACACCTTGCAGCAACATGTAGAGGACTGTCTCCACTCGAATTCGGCCTTGTAAGCAGAGACCTGCATCGATTATAGATTTCAACGACAACTCCTTTATGTCCAAATCGCACAGCAATATGGAGAGGTGTATTCCCTTGTGGAGTAAGTTTAGCAAGTAGCCTTGGATTTTCGTTGAGAAGTTGAAGGAGAATATAAACATTTCCTGATTTTGCAACTCTGTATAGCCTTGAATCCATGAAATCCTACTGGCAAACAACTATCAGAACTCTATCTGGGCATTGTATTCTAACAACGATGTGGTTTCAGGCTTGCATGTGAACATCTTGACCAAGAACATATAGGCAAATCAAAATTCCAACTGACTTTGAGGTATGTTGTCCATTATTAGTCAAGAGATTTACTGTTAATGGGTCATTGAAAGCTATCGAAGTTGCAGTATTTTACGGCACTACATTTAAGTTGGAATCAAATCAACATTGACTAAATCAAATGTCTACCCACCAAATTTGACATTTGATGCTTGAATAAAAAATTAATTAATTTATGACTTGTGACCGTTTCAAAGATAGTTGTAAATCGTCATCAAATGTGACATTATTTTATATTGATGGGGACTGGACAGGGAGGAGAACTTGCCAGAGACGAATTTAGACGACGTAAAAACCAAATTTCTTTCTTTTCTTTCTCCAGAGTAAGAATAAGCCCCATAAAAGTCGTTTTCTTCTGAATTTTTTTATATTTGTTTACCATTAAAAAAAAGTTAATTAACAAAAAAATATTTTTGATTTAAAAGAGAATTTTGCTTGATTGAGAGGAAAGTATTTTTTCTTAATGAAAAATATTTTCTAAAAAATGTGAAAAATTTAAAATTATATTGTTATTTGTTGATTATATCAAACTTGATTTTTAATTTTTTGATTACTATGTATTTTATTTTAAATTTTGTTTTTTAATTAAATTTTTAATAAGTTTAATTAATTTAGTTAAGGATTCAATGGAATAAAATTAAATCTGAAATCAACTGGATTAATTAACTTCTGATGGAGCATTTGAAGACTGGGTCCACCGTTCTGACTTTGCACCTTATAGTCAAACAAAAAAAGATCGAGCTTTTGAAACTGTTTGCATAGCTAAAAGTTCATTTATTTTTTTGTTATCAATGAATTAAATCATGGGCAATGGCCATTTTCTGCTGTGCAATCACTTCATACATATGCTTTTATGTACACTTCAAGCAAGAACTTCGATACATGGCTTTCTGATATAATTGAAGAAGAAAAGATACTAAATACTTGCAGCAACAATTTCATATCAGAAGAACTATTCTCTTGAATAGAACAGTTGGAATGAGCTGGCTCCTGGCTCACTATACTCAGCCACAGAAGACATTAGGCTTGGCCAGGAAGAAATCTGAGGACTCTTGGCTGCTGGTTAAATGCATGTGTACGAGGGACTGATGAATGAATCATGAGATTGATGAATGGATGTTGTCAACGAAGTTACTGACCCATGATGTTTGTGATAAACTGAAACTTTCCGCTTTCATAATGATAAAAATACTAAAAAATCCAAGTAGATCTCTTATAACAATCTCATATATATTTTTTAGGTACGGTAGTTGATTGATTGTACTTCGTGTGTTTGGTAAGTCAAGATGACTTGTGGTCAATTATTGTAATTAAAAGGTTTTTTATGGTAGATGTGAGGACTTTTAAATGCTTAAATAAATCTTTTTAGAAAAAAATATAATAATATTCTAGAGAGAAGTACTCTCAAATATGTATGGAGTAGAGAATGAAGATTGTGAACCTTTATTTTGAAGGATTTATTATGTATTTATAACCCATAAGTCTGGTCATTTTGTGAAGATGAGTAACTGAAGTGTAACTCCACCTTTATAATATTTTGAGTTGTATTCCAGTCATTTTATCCAGCAAAAGAATGAAGACATGGTAGGCCATGAGAGACTTTCATATACCAAATGGTGTTGGTGGAATATTATACACTTGTTTAATTAAGCTTATTTGTTGAGAAATAAATCATCTAAGATTTTATATAAAAATCCATAGAATTGATAGAATTAGATTCATGTATTATATTTGAATCCAAGAGTGCAGCGAACCCAGCCATAACCAAGGTGCAGAGAAAAAAATCCTCGGGCTCGACACCCTCGGATAATGCACGACAGGTCCACCCCGTTGGCTTAGCTGGATCTAGCACATCCTGGGCAAACTATTGGGCTTGACACATGCAGACCTAGATGGTGCCTGAATTTAGCATGCACTAGTTCCAAGTGTGCCTGAGCCTAGAGTACTACAAAGCCCAACCGTTAGGCTAGCAACGTCCATACCCAAACCCAACAACACCCGGATAAATTTAGTGTCAAACCCAACATGTTTTTTATAAAAACATGTTTTCTTGATCTGATATTTTTTTAGAAAAGATATATAAAGATATATCAATAAAATCTTCATTAATCGTATATCCACCCTTTAGCCATGTTGAGTCCTTTGTCACATTAATCTCAGCAGCTCCTTGCCTATATATATGAACCAACTTACAACTTGATAGGGATTAACCGATTAAGAACCGGTCAGAAACAGGGTTAATGTTTAGAATTTTTTTTTTCTTGCAGTTGGTATGACTAAAGCTTATTGGCTTACTTTCTTTGAATCATCAAAGAGAGTAAAGGCAAAATGCTGCCATATTAATTAGTTATGTTTGTGGTATAATTATATTTAAAAAAATTAAAAATTAAAAATTTTATTTTATTTTATTTTAGTTTTAGATTATTTTTTATATTCTTAGATTGTTTTGGTTTGTTAATATAAAATAAAATAAAAAATAAAAAAATATTATTTTAATATATTTTTAAATAAAAAATATTTTTTAAAAAAATCTTTATTTAACACTCTGAAACATATAGGCTATAAAAGAAGTCACTTACTACGTACGAAATTAGCGCCTTGAATTAATGGGTGTACCATTTTCTTCATATTATTCTGAAGCACTCGGAAAAAAAATTAAGAAATTTATGCTTAGTTGAAAAATAATTTTTTTTAGAAAATGAATTTTAAAAAAATAAATTTTAAAAAAGTGAATTATTTTCTGATATTTGATAGTGTAATGAAAAATAAATTAAAAAATATTTTCCAATATTTGATTATCTCATGGAGAATAAGTTGGAAAATAATTTATTAATGTTTTATTTTTCTCAAGTTTATTAAAATAATAAGGAACAAATCTTGCAAATTAAAAAGTTGAATGAGAATAAAATTGAAAAAAATATAATTTCATAAATTATTTCAAATAAAATAAATAATAATCAAAATAATAGAGATCAAATCTAAAAAATAAAAAAAATAAAAGATGAAGAAATTAAAATAATAATAATTAACATTTCATAAATTATTTTAAAAAAATAAGTAACAATCAAAAGAATGAGGACCAAATTTAATAGATAAAAAATTTCAATAAAAAAATGATAAGGGAAAAGTAAATAACAATTATAAAAATGAGGACCAAAGTTAATATAAAAATTAAATTTTAAGAGATGAAATTGAAAAATAAATATTCAAAACAAAATATATATAGCAATCAAAAGTTTAAGGATCAAATTTGATATAATCAGCAAATAATATGATATTTCTAAATTTTTCACAATTTTCGAAAATTGTTTTCCGCCCAAAGTTTTCAGGAAAACACTTTCCTGAAAACCATGCTAAATTTTCCTTTGACTGGAAAATGTTTTTCGTTGACCAACTTTCCTAACCTCAAACAAACACAAGAAAGTTTGGAAAGTAATTTATCAGAAAGTGAATTACGAGAAACAAACATAGCCTTAAATTAAAACGCTTTTATGAGCAAGTCAATCAGCTGTGTTGTTTCAGATGGTTTACTTGATTGTGGTTATTTTTTATTTTAAAATATATTAAAATAATATTTTTTATTTTTAAAAAATCATTTTTAACATTAACACATCAAAACAATTTAAAAACACTAAAAAAATATTAATTTAAAATAAAAAAATAATTTTTTTTAATTTTTTAAAAAAACATTATTGAAATGCAAAAATAACACCACCAAATCGCTTTTAATGACTTGACCTTATTGGTTTACTTTCTTTGAATCATCAAAAACTTCGAGAATTCGCATTTCGAATTCAGACCTCTTTTCATCATAACAAGAAATCCAAAATAAAAATTGTTAGCCATTTCTTGATCCGCAGCCGCAGCAAGGCACCGGCTACGACACTAGAAATAGGCTAAAAAGCTATTAGAACTGGTATGACTACGAGTAACTTGCTTTATTGGTCCGGTAGGAAGTTGAACCGGCCTGGCGGCACAAGATGAGATAGGTAGCTCTGTTGTGTCCCTAAACTCCTACCCTACCCTTCTCAGGGCTTAAACCTGAGACTTCCAGAGGGGAAATCGTAACTTAAAATTTTGAAGCATATCATGAATACGAAAAAAGAACTCCAACTATCATTTGAAGCAGTTTTAGTTTGACAAGATTAGAAACTTCATGTACTACCACAGCATCAGTATCTACTTACTAGATAAATTTACTGTTTTTACTGCCAAGAATCAAGAAGCTTACTACAAAATTACCTGATTTTGGATTTGTTTGCTTGTTTTCCAATGCATCCAACTTGGTTTCATCAGAAGCATGAGTATATTTTGATGTGAATTCAATGGAATTAATCGGACAATGGATAGCAGTAATCACGTTTTGTAATTTGTTTATACATTTTCTATCTATGGAATTTGATTCCTAAGGCTCATCAAACGCACAAACCAAATGCTTTGGATACCTTAACAGAAGCTGTCCAAAAACGTTGTCATAACATTTTGAAGCAGAGGACTGTCTCCACTCCAATTCGGCCTTGTAAGCAGAGACCTGCATCGATTATAGATTTCAACGACAACTCCTTTATGTCCAAATTGCACAGCAATATGGAGAGGTGTATTCCCTTGTGGAGTAAGTTTAGCAAGTAGCCTTGGATTTTCGTTGAGAAGTTGAAGGAGAATATAAACATTTCCTGATTTTGCAACTCTGTATAGCCTTGAATCCATGAAATCCTACTGGCAAACAACTATCACCACTCTATCTGGGCATTTTATTGTAACGACGATGTGGTTTCAGGCGTCCACGTGAACATCTTGACCAAGAACATATAGGAAAATCAAAATTCAAAATTCCGACCGCGCGACTTTGAGATATGTCTGCGAATTATTTGTGAGATTATTTATTTGTTATGTCTAGGCACTAAATATATGTTCAAAGCTCAAAGGCAGTATCAAAATAAGCATCGACTACAACAAATACCTAAGCACCAAATTTGAAAGATTATATGATGCTTGAATGAGCAATTAATTAATTTTTGACTGAAAACCATTTCAACATAAAAGATATATAGTACATAGTTGAAAGAAATCATAATATATTAAATAAAAAAGCAGAGAACTTAAAATTACAATTCCAAGATGGACAATTAGCATATTTTTTGTTCATATTCAAGATATTTTATGATGTTAGTATGTATGTTTGAAGGCAAAAAGCATATTTATGCTAGTAATTAGCTATTTATGAAGATAGAAAGCAAGTTTATGTTGGTAATTAGTATTACAATTTGATGGTGCCAAAAAAACATAAAATTCTTTGGCTCGCCGTTTGGCGGTCAAGCGTGAATTTCTAGAAAGCTCGACGATTAGTACACATTACAAGACAAAGTTAATTTTTCCAAGAAAATCAGTCTGATGTCGTTCTCTACTCTCCAATGTTCAGGAATGAATTGTCAGTATGGGCGCTATCTTCTTTATCGCCAGCAACTACCTCCCTCAACTTGTCAATGGCTATTCCCTTCCAACCTGTGTCTGCATAACAATATTTTCCACTAATGAAACAACCAAGCATCACAATCACTGACTCTTATTTTGAGATCATTTGAAAGAGAAAACAATCTATTCTTTTTCACGAGGTAAGCTCATAAGGTCTTGTTGATATTTAAAAACTGCCCTATTCTATACGCATATGCGTGTTGAAAATGAAATGAAGCTACTGACCTGGATAACACGGAAGAAAGGCAGAGGAGGCATTGTTGTTCTGGAAGCATTATTGAAAGTTGTGTGTGTACTGACCTGGTAGCGTGGAAACTAGCACCTGCAAATGCTAGTTTCAATTCCATGGAAATCAAATTGCTAAAATCAAATCATCTTTTTTAACCCCATATGTTAAAAGTAGACCTTCCACCTACACCAAATAACAGTCTAAAATGTCCAAGTAAATTACCGCACGTTTTAAAATAATAGATGGGCAGCTCTTTTTTTTTTTTTTTTGAAGATGTCATTTTTTAAAAATTAAAATTATTTTTGGTATTTTTTATTTTTTTAATGTGTAGATATAAAAATAAATAAATTTTTTAATGTTCAAGTAGATTCGCACGTTTTAAAATAATAGATGGGCATGCAGCTCAATTTTTTGAAGATGTCAGAAGGCTTTTTTTTAAATATTAAAATTATTTTGGGTATTTTTTTATTTTAATATGTTGATATAAAAATAAATAAATTTTATTCAAACACTCCCCTAGTCATGCACAATTGCTTTACTTTATTATTTAGGTTGGGTTAATATTACCTGTAAAAATTCATTGAGTCTGAGTGGTGGTCTTAAGATATATTTTTAATATAATTAAGAAAGTTTGCCTCTATTTATTATTTGTCATTATTTTAGATCTAACTTTTATATTTTTAAAGTAAGGATTGAGTTTACTTATCGGATACATATCATAAATCATTGTATTAGGATTAATAGTCTTTGATCATAAATACATCTTTACTATTTAAGGAAAACTTTTACAAGAGGATAATATGTATTTTAACAAGAACAACACAACTTACCTTAAATGTGATATATAAGGTAATAATTATATTTTTTATTATATAATAATCCCCTTGTTTAGAACTCTAAAAGCTACTTAGCTTTCCATGAGTTGCGATCCTAAGCTAAGACATATGAGCTTTTTAATATGGGCTTTTATCTTATGACTAGGATTAAGTATTCTTCAAAAAAAAATCCCTAGTAAAAAGCCGAGGGATTCTTTGATTCTTTAGTTAGTAGGTGTAAAAGGATACAATAATGTATGAAATAATGGAGAGAAAATGTATTGTGTTTGAAATGTTTAGGCTAAAAAGTTATAAATTATTGTGTTTATCGGTGACACTAAGAATTTATAGATTTTGGTCACTTTAGTTCATCTTGAGAGTTGCATGAAAATTAATTAGTGAAAACATTGGTGCTTATCATTGAATTTAGTGTCTGCAGTGTTATTAGTAAAATAATTGATGAATGTTAGTTACAAATATTCATTGGTCAAGAAAAGAGGTACCTGACTGCATAGGATATGATGCGTGTTTGTACTATTGACTATTGATTATAAAATATGGTATTGACTTGCTTAAAAGTTTGTGTTTAAAAAAGAATATCTCAGCGAATCATAAAAAATATTATGTGTTTGGGTAGTGCATGGCACCATATTTTTATTAATCAAGAATTAAAAAACATGTTCAGGTGTGCATAATGAACATTCTTTATGGTGAAAAAAAAAGAGAGGAAAAAGATATATGAGAGAAAAAAAAAAGAAAAGATGTGTGAGAGAAAAAATATAAGTGAAGAGAATAGAATGAGAGGGTGAGGCCTAGCTGTTTAGGTTAACCCAAGCATATACAAAAAGTTTGGGTATCTGGGTTGATGCTCAAATAGCCAATTGTTGTATTTATTTTTTTCTTCTTTACACAAGTAATGCACATGTCAGGAGAGCAGATAAAGTTGTCATTTTTAGTTAGCGTATACAGCCTACTTAAGATACGCAAACCTATCACCAAAATGAATCTACACACCCAATTAACCAAAGATAGCAATCTTGAACCAACGACCCTGACCCAAGCTCTCAAAGATCATAAATAGTGTCGAGCCATGTTTGAAGAGTATAATGCCTTAGTAAAGAATGGCACACGCGAGCTAGTTCCCCTGAATACAAGTCACAATTTAGTTGAATGTAGGGATGATCATTTTCAGTTCGGTTTGGTTTTTATAAAAAAAGTAACCAAACCGGTTTTTTTCAAAAAAAACTGAAATCGGTTCAAACCGACCGGTTTCGGTTCGGTTCGGTTATTTTAGAACAAAAATCGGTTTTTTCGATTTGGCTCGGTTTTTTCCGGTTTCGCTCGGTTTTTTTCTGGTTTGGGTTCGATTCGATTTTTTTGATTTCAGGATTATAAAACCGAAACCAAACCGAACCGATTGGTTTTTTAAAAATTCTAATCGGTTTTTTTTCACGGTTCAGTTTTTTTGGTTATTTTTTTTGGTTTTTTTGATTTAATCGGTTTTTTGATTTTTTGCTCATCCTTAATTAGATGTAACTAAATTTTTAAAACTAAATGAAAATCTGATGGTTTCATTGACAAATTCAAGTCCCATTTCGTTGCAAAAAGCTTTCACCAACACCCTGAAATAGACTACCAAGACACATGCAGTCCAGTTGTAAAACTAGTAACTGTTCGAATTGTTATCAGTATAGCTATGAGCCATGGCTAAGGCAACTTGATGCAAACTGTAATATTTTGTATTAAAAGGTAGGAAAATACAATAAAGCCCTTGGAGACTTATAGAGTGGGTATAAATGAATGAGGGGTAGTGTGGTAATTGAATAAACATAATAAGTATAAATAGAAAAAAAAAAAAGGAAAGAGGGATCTAAATTTTGAGAGAGAACCGGCAGGAGAGTGAAGTGATAAAGAAGAAGAAGAGAAAAGAGGGGAAAATAAGGGAAAAAGGAAAGGAGTTGAAGAGAATAAGTTAAAGGTAAGATTTAGGTTGTTAAATGTATAAATGTATGTTAATTAAGTTTTAATTTCAGTTTTGATTAATGTTAGGGTTTTGAAAATTTGTGTTTTGGGTTAATTGATGAATTAAGTTAAATGTTATGGGTTAATTATTGTGGGTATTTGATTATTTGGATGATTTTGAGAGATTGAATTGAAAGATGATGATTTTAAGTTATGATTTTGTGTAAATGGTGAATGTTGAGTTAGAAATTTGGCAAGAACAGTAGGTAATCTGTGAGAATTCTGAGTTGGAGGTTGAAGATGACGAAAATTCAATTTGGTCCCTCAATTTTGGAAAATTACAGTTTAGTCCCCAAACTTTGGAAAATTTGCAGATTGGTCCCTGGAGCCTATTCCGAGAATCTGAACAGAATAACATATGAATTATGGACAGAATTACTGTATAGATAAGAGAATTTAACACTTTCAATTTAGTCCTCCAATTTGACACAAATTACAATTTAACCCTAAAAATTTGGTAAAATTCCAGAATGGTCCTTGGAGTATAATGAGATGATCTGAACAGAAATGAGGACTAATTATGGTCAGAAATTCAGTATAGCAATGGATTTATGACAATTTCAGTTTGGTCCTTCAATTTGACAAAAGTTGCAATTTGACCCTTAAAAATAGGATAAATTACAGATTATTCCCTAGCTGTAATATTAGCTTTTGCAGATTAGTTTGATGAATAATTAAGGGTTATTTAGTGAATTATTGCCAATTTTATTAGTTGTTTTATTATGGATTATTTTGGGAAAACCGTTAAATGTTGGGTTTTTAGGAAAGATAACTAGTTAGTTCAAAAACATATAGGGTTATGGAATACACCCTTAGATAAGTGTATTAAATAGGTTATATGTTCTTTTGAGTCATTCTTGAATATGTCTCCTTTATATTCAGATAATCCTGATATTCTACCGGCGGGACGTCATTAGGATTTTCTTGTTATGCCGCTTTTGGCTTCGTTTGCTTTTTGAGTCAGGTAAGTGGATAATTTTCCATATGCATGAGAAATAGTATAAATATTTGATTTGTTAATATGAATTGAATCATGCTTCTTGATAATATATATGTTGATTATTATCCTTGTTATGATAAGCATGATCAATTGTTGAATCTGAATTATTGATACGAACCAGTATATATATTTTGAATTGACTTCTGAATTGATAGCTCCTCATTTGATTGATGTCATGAGTTGAGCCTTGAGATATGAATATGTTTGTTTGATTATGATTATGAACCTATGGTATGTCTGTCAGAATACCCATGCTACCAGGGTAGTGTTAGTCTTTGTGCACATCGTATCTGAACCCTAGTTGGTCGGGGGAGTCACCAACCTGTGTGGACTGATCATCCCACAAGACCGAGCCTCATGCTCATTGCATTTTGATTTTCTGACGAGTTTTACCATATGATCTTCTTGTTATGGCCAATTTGAGAACACTTCCATAAGAACCTAAAGCCATACTTGTATATATATTTCTCATTGTTATATTACCTCGTGTGTGTATATTGAACGTTATCTACTCACTGAGTTGTTGAACTCACCCTCTCATTATTTATCCTTTTTAGGCTTATAGCTTGATAGCAGGTCATTTTGTTGGACCTTCAGAACCTGCTTTTTTGGTTGTACTTTGTACCTTTTCTTTATGTCTAGTTAGTGTTCCAAAACTCTGAACTTATATAAACTCTTGTATTAAGACAATTCAATTATATTATGAAGTTGATTTTGTTATTAATGCTGCGTTGAACTCTAATTGAGTTAGGATAAGTTTGTGTGTAAGTTTGGGTTCGTATAAGTATGGAACCTTGGAGGGGAACCTTGCCTATGTGCCGGTCATAAATCCGGGGATCGGGTCGTAACACAAACAATGCCTTTCTTCAAGGCCACCTTTCAGAGAATGAATCGTGTTTTCATTCCCGAATAAAGCATGTTGCCATAGATTTTCACTTTATTTGGAATCAAGTTCAAAATGATGCTCTTCGTGTGGCTCATTTTTCTTCTAAAGATATACTTGCTAATGCACTTACAAAGCCTCTTCCACACCAACATTTTCCTCAACTCAAATACAAGATTGGACTTCTCTCTCTCTCTCGATCTCGATCTATCTTGAGAGGGCATATTAGAGAGAATCAATTCTTGACTTATTCATATATTCAAATTAATGTACTTAGCTGTCTTATATAGATACAAGATTCAGTTTGTAACAACTTTCTAGTATCTTCAACACTTCTCTCTTATTCCCTCGGTGTTTTTACACATTTGTTTGGTCAATAATAAAAGCATCAGTTTTGTTATGCTATCACGAAATCCTCTGGTATTTTTGCAAGAATTAGAGCTATAAATTTCCAAAAAAAACTACCAGTTTCTATCCCAATTTTGGAATATTGCTTTGCAGCATACTACCTGATCTAGTTTGAGTTCAAGGGATCATAGTTTTTATTCTGCAATTGCACTAGTGTTTTAGGTGCTCTCCCACATCTAACTTCCATCACAGAGGCAATGGGTGCTTCTACTCGTATTTTTCAAACGATTGATCGAACTCCTAGCATAGACTCGGAAGATAAGAAGGGGAAGGCTTTATCATATGTAAGAGGAGAAATTGATTTTCAAGACGTACATTTTAGCTATCCATCATGACCTGACACTCCAATCTTGCAAGGGTTGAATCTCAGGATTCCAGCTGGTAAGACAGTTGGTCTTGTGGGAGGCAGTGGCTCCGGAAAGTCCACAGTCATTTCATTAATTCAAAGATTTTGGCATGTTTAGCTCACAATTTTTTACCACAGCTTCTACCGCACTAGCTTTCTGGCATGGTGCTTTTGACGGAAGAGTTAATATCCCCAGAGCAACTTTTCCAAGCGTTTTTGATACTGCTTATGTCATTGCAGAAGCTGGAAGTATGACCAATGATTTATCGAAAGGAGGGAATGGCATTGGATCAGTGTTTGCAATCCTAGATAGGAAAAGCGAGATTGACCCAAGTAACTTGTGGGGTACATTGGACATCAAGAAAAAGGTTAAATGGCTCAGTTGAGCTCAACAATGTCTTCTTTGCATATCCAACAAGAACAGATCAAATGATCTTCAAAGGCTTGAACCTCAAAATTGATGCAGGGAAGACAGTGGCACTGGTGAGGCCAAGTGGTTCTGGAAAATCTACCATCTTTGGCCTTATCGATAGGTTTTGCGATCCCATGAAACAAGCAGTTTTTATCGACAGACAGGACATAAAGAGCTACAATTTGAGAATGTTGATATCTCATATTAAACTAGTCAGTCAAGAACCAACACTGTTTGCTGGCACTATCCGCGAAAATATTGCCTATGGCAAAGAGGATGCAAGAGAATCTGAGATACGAAAGGCTGCAGTTGTTGCCAATGCACATGAATTCATCAAGTGTAAGAAATATTTAATCAAATGTACTCAGATATATTCATACGAGTGAATGTCATGGTTTACAGGACCAATACAAAAAAATTTTACCTGGCTTTATTTTGAGAAGCTGCAAACGAAAGCTACAGATCTCTTGTGTTTGATTTGATGTCTTCCTTTTTGCAGGGGGAATGAAAGATGGGTATGATACCTACTGTGGAGAAAGAGGAGTTCAGCTATCAGGAGGTCAAAAACAAAGGATAGCACTTGCTCGTGCGATACTGAAGGATCCATCAATCCTGTTGTTGGATGAGGCAACCAGTGCACTTGACAGTGTGTCAGAGAGCTTAGTTCAAGAGGCACTTGAGAAGATGATGGTTGGCAGAACATGTGTAGTCATTGCTCATCGGCTATCAACAATACAAAAATCCAACTGCATTGCAATTATCAGGAATGGAAAAGGTGTGGAGCAACGCTCACACAATGAACTAATGGAATTGGGTCTTGGGGGAGAATACTACTCTCTGACAAAAGTACAAAGCGGAAGCTCCTCTTATCAATAAAGCAGAATCATTGTTCTTCTGATAATTCCTTCCTCATGATAATCAGGAGATAACCTGGAGGTTACTGGATCCTTTATATATGTATCTTTGAATTCAGAAAATTATCCCTGGCACTGATGATATCATTTTCAACCTCCATTCTTTCTCCCGCAAAAGGAATTTTAAGATGTTTACATTCGCAGTAGGAATTTCTGCAAGATGACAAGATTTGGCCGCTCTTTGATGTTGGCTCATAGTTTTCTCATGGAGAAGATCTTCGCATAAAGCGAAAGAAATAGGAAGCACATAAAAATGTCATTTTTTCTCTTTTATGCACTGCATTGTTAGCGATTCCCAGGGTGCAAGATCCTGGTAGCTGTTGTCACAAAGGCCAATGATTCAAGCTTTCACAAGGTCTATTTTTTTTTTTTCCAAACAGGCAGAGTTCTTGTTGGAATGTAATGGTGTCATATAGGAGTTTTTACTGATGTTTTTATCTTCCAGGACAACCGTTAAGACAATTGCAGTTTTTAAGATGATTTTCAAAGTGAAAGCTTCATGAATCAATATTGAATTCCCTAAGAACAAAAAGGGTAAAACCTTTTTTACTTATAATCCGTAGACACGCAGCAATGAATTTGATTTGTGCTATCTTAATTATTGAACATATCTTCCAAAGTTCAATGTTCCTTCGATTCCTCAAGAGTAATCCAACGCAGAAGTAGAGTTGCTTTGTACGTTTTTTGAACTTACAGATCACCAATTCACCATGTCCCATGTACAAGAAGAAAAAGAAAACACGAGGGAAGTTTTCTAAGTAATTTGATGGGAGAAGACGGGGAACAACCCTTGTCGTTCTTTGCTTTTCTCTCCTGTTCTTCAGCTCCTTTTCTTCTTTTTCTTGGCTTTTTCTCTCCTCTCCTACTTCTCTTCATTTTTCTCTTTGCCCCGCATCATAGTAAGATCAAAACTATATATTTGACTGATAACATAACTTATTCTTCATCATTAAAGAAGATTGTAAAAGAAACAAAATAAATTCAAAAAATTAGATCATAGTCTGCACACTGTGAAACATAACCCTTGGCGAAGTTTTGACAGCAGATAAATTTAAGCAGTTGATTGTTACATGTGATAAAAGGTCATGTATACAGCACAAGAATGGAATCTGAGAAAGATGACTTTATCCAAATGTCTTATGCAATGAAAACTTACAATATCTTTCCAAAAAAATTTAAGGGGCATAAGAACAAGAATCTAAGAATACATACTAAGTTGACGTTTTCAATGTCCTGGATAAATGATACTCTCTAATATCTCATGTACACATTTCTCTTTTTCTTTCATAGAAGAAGTGCACTTAACAACTAGTTTAAGGGAAAGAAAGATCTGTTATATAAGCATTGGAGGGAAATCTCAAGTATTTCAGTATCTTGTTTCTACTTTTTTGGCAGGAGATGACATTCTGCAGGCAGAATTTGTTTCTTGGCAAAACATGGGCAAAACGCGATACCAAATAAAACCAAGCCAAAAGGAAAACAATGAGTCACTGACCATACATAACTTTGGATATGCAAAGAAAGATCCTAACCTGATCATAATCATCACATCAAGGATATTGTGAAAATTATTTATTTATTGGATTATAATGTCTATATCATCAGCAATAGTGACAGAGAATGATTCTTGGCCAAAAAAATTACCAGCATGTAGACAAAATAAATACTGAACCAACGAATAGCATGAGGGATATCAACATTAATTTTTCCCTGGTCACCCTATGAAGAACCAAGTGCCGGCTAATTTACTAGATAGCTGGATGCCTCTGGCATTCTCACAAAAGTTTAATGACATGAAAACAATATAAGAAAAAATAGGGACTAGAATATTATTAAACGTGTCTAGTAGCACTTACCAATGCCTACAAAGAGCTGTCTAAGTTGAAGGTTAAGTACTGATGAAAGCTATCTTATACCTTTGAAATCTCGTCACTCTCCAAGGAGCATAGAAAATGGGTGGTAAAGATAGCATGTTTCGGTACGCTGATGGCATGGACAAGTTGTTGATGTTCTTTGGGGTTTTGGGCAGTGTTGGAGAAGGGTTGCGACACCCTCTCACAATGTATGTTCTTAGCCATGTCATCAATGACTATGGTAGCTCTGGTATTTCTTTGTCTACTGATACTGTAAACAAGGTGGGCAATTTAACAGTCATGCATTGTACTTCAAGAAATGCTTTGAATGAAATGTCGATTAACTTTCTGTTAATTCCACTTGTCAGTATTCTCTCAAGCTCCTGTATATTGCAATTGCTGTTGGACTTGCTGCATTTGTTGGTTGGTTCATTCTTAGTAACTCCATCTAACTACTTTCAGACTTCGTTTTTGCTAAAAGACTAGTACTACACTAATCAGTAGAGAAATCGGGAAGTTAACTGTTCCTTTGTTGCATGTTTTCGGGTCTTTGTTTACTTTGACAGAAGGATTGTGTTGGACGAGAACTGCTGAGAGACAGACTTCTCGGATGAGAACGGAATATTTGAAATCGGTCCTTAGACAAGAAGTTGGTTTCTTTGACACTCAAGATGCTGGTTCTTCCACAACCTATCAAGTTGTCAGCACCATCTCCAATGATGCCAGTGCTATCCAAGTAGCAATATGTGAGAAGGTTCGATTTCTGTCTCTTTCATTTGCTTTATTCAGTTTCAGATAAACCTGGGTGTTGAGAACTCAAAATAAACAACTAAGAGTATCTCTTTGGTACAGATTGAAATTCCTGTACATATATTATCAAAACCTGACTGAAAACATTCCAACCAAATGATTCATTATGCCTATCAACTTAAGATTTCATGTTATATCAGCAGAGTGATCCTACCAAGTAAATGCATATCTATAATCATGGAGCTCTACTAAGATTCCATGAATAGCACTTCTGCTCCATAGCACTGTATAGTTCATTTCTCTAATATCTTGCTTGTTGGCTTGGAATCTGTCTGGTGTATGCAAATCTGTTGGAAAATGATAAAATGCTTGCCCACAACTTGAGCATCCTCCTTAAAGCATAGAATGAGTACAAATTTAATTATCCCATTAGCAGATAAATACAAGAAGAACTCAGAGTAGAACTGTTTTGTTAACATCCATGCTGTGATTGAAGTTATAAAAATGGATTGTTGTTGCTTGCAGATACCTGACTGCCTTGCACAAATGTCATGCTTCTTCTTCTGCCTTGTGTTTTCCTTCATACTATCGTGGAAGTTTACTCTGGCAGCTCTTCCTTTTGCATTGATGTTTATTGTTCCGGGACTTGTATTCGGGAAGCTCATGATGGACGTGACAATGAAGATGATTGAAGCTTATGGAGTTGCTGGTGGGATTGCGGAACAAGCCATTTCTTCAATAAGAACTGTATACTCATATGTGGCGGAGAATCAAACACTAGACCGGTTCAGCCGAGAACTTCAAAAGACTATAGAATTAGGAATAAAGCAAGGTTTCGCAAAGGGATTGATGATGGGAAGCATGGGAATGGTTTATGTAAGTTGGGCATTTCAAGCTTGGGCTGGCACTTATTTGGTGACTGAGAAGGGAGAAAAGGGTGGCTCTATCTTTGTAGCTGGAATCAATATAATGATGGGAGGACTGTGAGTTATTTTTATTAAGCTAACTTCTCTTTGCGGCAGACTAAGTTTATCTGATCTCAATTCTGGAAATCACAGTTCTTTTTTCATTTGCAGGAGCGTATTAGGTGCACTCCCAAATCTAACTTCCATCACAGAGGCAACAGTTGCTGCTACGCGTATTTTTCAAATGATTGAACGAACTCCAAGTATAGACTTGGAAGATAAGAAGGGGAAGGCTTTATCATATGCAAGAGGAGAAATTGATTTTCAGGACATACATTTTAGCTATCCATCAAGACCTGACACACCAATCTTGCGAGGGTTGAATCTCAGGATTCCAGCTGGTAAGACAGTTGGTCTTGTGGGAGGCAGTGGCTCCGGAAAGTCTACATTCATTTCATTGCTTCAAAGATTTTATGAGCCCAATGAAGGACAAATTCTCTTAGATGGACACAAAATAAATAGGCTTCAGCTCAAATGGTGGAGATCCCAAATGGGTCTAGTTAATCAGGAACCAGTCCTCTTTGCCACATCTATAAAGGAGAATATATTGTTTGGGAAGGAAGGTGCCTTGATGGATGATGTGATCAATGCTGCTAAGGATGCAAATGCACATGACTTCATAACTAAGTTAACTGATGGATATGAAACACAAGTAAGCTAAATTGTCTGAACTCAATATGTTATGGCTAGATTGCTACTGTTAGCGAATTTGTTTCGAAAGATTTCATACATGTGCTCATGTAAAGTTCTCCTAGCATGCCTGAGATGCGATAAAAATAAATGGTACAAGGTGATTCTTGAATTCCTAGGCATTACTTCAATATTGTATGTTTGGAATTTATTTAAGTAGAAGCTCTGAAATATGCAAATTGCTTGTGATATAGTTTTAGTTCCCAATTAATGTCCTGAGCTGATTTAAAAAAAACCATCATGAATTAGATGCACAGTCTGAAATAACAGTTCATGATGGATTCCACAGGTTGGCCAGTTTGGATTCCAATTGTCTGGGGGGCAAAAGCAGCGTATTGCCATAGCAAGGGCTCTGATCAGAGACCCCAAAATCCTGCTTCTAGATGAGGCAACCAGTGCACTGGATGCACAGTCCGAAAGAATAGTTCAGGATGCAATTGATCAGGCATCGAAAGGAAGGACAACAATCACCATTGCGCATCGCCTCTCCACAATCAGAAAAGCAAACCTGATTGTTGTTCTTCAATCAGGGAGAGTAATTGAATCAGGTTCACATGAACAGTTAATGCAAATAAATAATGGAAGAGGTGGGAAATACTTCAGGATGGTGCAGTTGCAACAGATGGCAGCACAGAAAGAAAATTTTAATGACTTCATCTATAGAAGTGATGGAAAGAACTCCTTTAGGATGAGTCCTGCTCCCAGTCCGGTTAGTGTGAGAAAAAGCACTCCACGCACCCCAGTGTTAAGCCCCTTTAGCCCAGCATTGTCTATCGGCACACCATATTCATACTCAATCTATGATCCTGATGATGAAAGTTTCGAAGACGACTTAAACCAACTGAATTATCCGGCACCTTCTCAGTGGCGTCTGCTGAAAATGAATGCACCTGAATGGGGACGAGGCTTGACTGGATGCTTGGCTGCAATAGGTGCTGGAGCGGTTCAACCTATTAATGCTTACTGTGCGGGATCACTTATGTCAAACTACTTCCGCAGTGACAAATCTGCTATCAAACATAAATCCAACATATTGGCCTTGGTTTTTTTATTTATTGGTGCTCTCAACTTCATCACCAGCCTCCTCCAACATTATAATTTTGCAGTTATGGGAGAGAGGTTGACGAAAAGAGTACGCGAGAAACTACTAGCAAAGCTGATGACTTTTGAGATAGGGTGGTTTGATGATGATGAGAATACAAGTGCAGCAATTTGTGCAAGGCTAGCCACTGAAGCCAGCATGGTTCGCTCCCTTGTTGGGGATCGGATGTCATTGCTGGTACAAACATTCTTTGGTTCTGTCTTTGCTTATTCAATAGGACTTGTTCTAACATGGAGGCTAACCCTTGTTATGATAGCTGTGCAACCATTAGTTATTGGAAGTTTTTATTTGAGGAGTGTTTTGATGAAAAATATGGCCGGGAAAGCACATAAGGCACAAATGGAAGGAAGCCAACTAGCAAGTGAAGCTGTTATTAACCACAGAACTATAGCTGCATTCTCTTCTGAAAAGAGAATGTTGGAGCTTTTCAAAGCCACCTTGAGAGGTCCTAAAGAAGAGAGTGTTAAGCACTCATGGCTGTCAGGTCTTGGCCTGTTTTGCTCCCAGTTTTTTTAACACGGCTTTTATCACACTAACATACTGGTATGGTGGGAGGCTCCTGACGGAAGGGTTAATAACCTCAGAGCGCCTTTTCCAAGCATTTTTGATCCTGCTTTTCACTGCTTATGTCATTGCAGAAGCTGGAAGCATGACTAATGATATATCCAAAGGAGGCAATGCCATTCGAACAATATTTGCAATTCTCGATAGGAAAAGTGAGATTGATCCAAACAACTCATTTGATGCTTCGAACATCAGGAGAAAGTTAAATGGCCAAGTGGAGTTCAACAATGTCTACTTTGCTTATCCAACAAGACCAGATCAAATGATCTTCAAAGGCTTGAACCTCAAAATTGATGCAGGGAAGACAGTGGCACTGGTAGGGCCAAGTGGTTCTGGAAAATCTACTGTCATTGGACTTATTGAGAGGTTTTACGATCCCTTGAAAGGAGCAGTTTTTATTGACAGACAGGACATAAAGAGATACAATATGAGAATGCTGAGATCTCATATTGCACTAGTCAGTCAAGAACCAACACTGTTTGCTGGCACTATCCGCGAAAATATTGCCTATGGCAAAGAGAATGCAAGAGAATCTGAGATACGAAAGGCTGCAGTTGTTGCTAATGCACATGAATTCATCAGGTATAAGAAATATTTAATCAAATGTACTCAGATATATTCATACGAGTGAATGTCATGGTTTACAGGACCAATACAAAAATTATTTACCTGGTGAAGCTGCAAACGAAAGCTATAGATCTCTTGTGTGTGATTTGATTTCTGCCTTTTTGCAGTGGAATGGAAGATGGGTATGATACCTACTGTGGAGAAAGAGGAGTTCAGCTATCAGGAGGTCAAAAACAAAGGATAGCACTTGCTCGTGCGATACTGAAGGATCCATCAATCCTGTTGTTGGATGAGGCAACCAGTGCACTTGACAGTGTGTCAGAGAGCTTAGTTCAAGAGGCACTTGAGAAGATGATGGTTGGCAGAACATGTGTAGTCATTGCTCACAGACTATCAACAATTCAGAAATCCAACAGCATTGCGGTTATCAAGAACGGAAAGGTTGTAGAACAAGGCTCACACAAAGAACTCATAGCATTAGGTAGAGGTGGAGAATACTACTCTCTGACAAAACTACAAAGCGGAATCTCCTCTTATCAGTAAAGCAGAATCATCTGGAGTCTGGACTGCCATAGGAGGAAAGTCTACTCTTTTTTAAGTCTGGACTGGCATGATTTTTGAAGAAGATTCTGTGAATCCATTACTGCAACTTAAATTTAACGCATTACGTACTCTCAAGCTTAGAAATCATGCTTCCAAATGAAAAAACAATTAATGAAATTGCTAGTTTTTGGAGAATTACAATGGCATCAAATCATGTGAAGAAAATTATGTTTTCTACTTGAGCTAAATGCCATAGCCCTGTCTCTGTTTATGACAGCACCCTGCTATGTCTCATTCCTTCATAAAAATGTGTAAGAACAATGCCCTCCCTTCTAAAATAACGAGACCATATAGCCCTAAAAATGTTTTTACCCTTCCACCGCATTGCAGTCTGCATTTTGCATAACATTCTCGCGATGATCAATGAATGATTTACAGGAAGGTACCATTTCAGCAAACAATAAACTTTATGGTAAAATCATCTCTGAATTTAAGTGCTGGTACAGCTTTTTACCGAGACAGAGCAAATAGATTCTGTTGTAATTTATTATTATATTTGTCACAGAGAATTTGAAGGGTGACTAATCCATCTACTTCTATAAATAACTTGGTTTTACGTTTGAGAGTCAAAGCTGGAATACGTTCTCTTCTCTGTTCCCATCCAAATTCCTCTAAAATTACACGAACAAATATTTTCTTACAAGATTACTTGTCCAAATTATTATGCAGAAGAATGATTTTCAAATTTTTACAAGTTTTCTGTACAAATTTAAATAGATCTTGTATTTGTTCTGTATTTTATCTTGTATATGTTTTAGGGATTAATTAAAAACAAAAAACATAGCTAGAGATTGTCAGATATTTCAAATAAAGCTGACCTATTTTAGGGATTGATTAACAGTTTTTTTAGAATTGTAGTAGTGAGGGTGATTCATAGTAATTTTTGCTTAGAAATATATTAAAATAAAATTTATTTTTTATTTTTAAAATTAATACATCAAAATAATTTTAAAATATAAAAAATTAAATTTTAAAATAATAATATTTTAACTACATTTCCAAACACACTTTAAATTTCCAAACACACTTTAAATCCACGCTATAGACTCACTAATCATTTCCCCATGAACAAAGAATGAGTTGCAATGCCAAGAAACTCCTGCGTGTAATAGTTTACGGACTCGCTCTACTTTGTGAGTTGAATCAAACGACAAGAATTATATTCTACTGTTATTAAACTCATTCCAGCAAATTAATTTTAAAATTTATTTATCTAATATTTTTTTTGCCTAACTTTATGTTAAAGTTGGTTTAATATTATCTAGTTATTTTAATTGGTCCAAAGAAATTTATCTGACACGTAAAAATAATATAAAGATAAAGTTAAAAATATATTTTTAATAAAATTAATAAAAAAAATCCTCTTGATTAAACTTATTGCGTAGCGTAGGTTTAAGATTACATCTCAGATGAGTTGCTCTAAAGCAATTTATTTAACTTGAACAATTCAAAAACAACTCGGCCGATTGATAAAGAAAATTTTAAAAAAAAATAAGAAAAAAAAATGAAAGTAATAAAAATACCTCTCATCCCAGTTCTTTATCTAGTTTAGATTTAAAATTAAATTATGTAAAAATTAACTTAATATGATCCAATCAACTTAATATATTGAAAGATATCTAGAATTATTATTAAGAAAAAAGTATTATGATAAAATTGAGTAAAAAAATAAAGAGGGAAATAAATAAAAAAGAAGGGTTGAATTATAATTTTAAAACCTGACCTAGCCTGGCAGGTCGACTCGAGACTTTACTGATCTTGGGCTAAAACCGAATCAGGTTTAAAAAAAATAAGGGAAGTTAAAAACCCGGGTGACCCGCGCGATCGGTCAAAAACTTAATTGCAATTTATTAACTGTTTAATTTTTTAATCAAAATAATATCATTTTAATTTATATAAAAAAATTAAGATTAACTCTGGTGATCCAAGCAGAACTTGTGACCTGATCCTCGAGACGGGTCGACCATCGGCCGGTTTAAAAACTCTGTTGAATTGAAAAGGAAAAGAAGTGAACAGTGAAGCTACATTAGCTACTCAATTAGGGTATTAAAATCATGGCAAGCTTTATACATAAAAAAGCTTTCACCAAAATCAACAGCAAGGACTCAGAAATTTCGTGCATAACCATTCCTGAACGCAAACGCGTGGCACTAACAAGGAAAAGGATTATGATTTCTGGTGAAATTGCAAGGAAAATGGTAGGAAAAAACCTAGGAAACAACATCATCCTGTATTCCTTGCTTTCTTCAATCAATCAATCGATCGATCAAAATCTTCTTTTCACATATCAGGATACGAAGCTCAGTCACGTGACAATGTCCATAAATCCCTTTTTTTCTTTTTTCTTTTTTCCTTTTGTTTTCGCATCTTCGATCATTTTTTTGGTGAAAATTAAATTTAAAACAAATAAAAAATTTAATTTAAAAAAACACTTTAAAAATAAAAAAACAATCCAGTTGTTGAAATGTTCATTGCTCTCATGTTTTACCAGTCGGCGAGCCATGCACAGAATTTCCGTGCTTTTACTTTAGATAGCGCTTTCTGTTGCCGAACATCTTCATAAATTTCTGGCTAATTGCTTGTCAAGACCTTCTCTCTTTGTCATCACCATATTGTCCAAAAGCTAGCATCTTTCGTTGAAAAAACAAAGTATTAATTTCCACATCTCATCTCTAATGAAGCTAGGGGAATCTAATGCAAGAAACACAACTCTTGTCTCTTTCCAAAATTACCATTTCATTGCTTAAAAGAGTAAGAAAATGAGGGCAAAACTCCACTACTACTCAGAGTAACCCTCTCTCAGAACTCCCACAACTAGGACTCAGTCAGGTGACAATTTCTCCAAAAGAAATGAATTTTAGTGCAAGAGAATACTGAGAATGGGGCTGCCAAAGCTTTGCTGAAATTGAGTATCCAACAGTTTGGTGAAAAGGCAGTAATAACACTTGGTTTTGGCGAAGCTAAAAGGTGACTTCAGCTCAACATTTCCAGAATAGAAAGGACGTCTGAGTCCATAAACCTGAATGCTCTATTCAGAAATAGAAGCAGCCACCATTTCTGGGTAGCCGATGTTCTTTCCAACAAACAGCAGGTTGTCTAAAAAATTTGTATTCGGGGAAAGCAAACCAAATTGTCTTAAATAGAGCTTAGCAAATTGCAGACCTTCTTCATTCTAATCTGTGAAAAATCCCTCTCATGCAATCATCACCTTAACATTCAATTTGAAGGGGACTTCAGTCCACAAGTTAAAGCATGCACTCAGTCAATCAACTCATAAAAAAAATGAACGTTCTGGAAGAAAACTGGTGGTGCCATTTATTGGCTCTCCTTTGCATCTGGCAGCAGAACAAACCAGTAATATTTCCACCAGAAAAGAAATTTGAATACTTCAATAAATTAATTGAACCTCTACACATCAACACCAAATCCATCACAAAATGATCAAAGCAATTTCAATTCTCTAAAAGAAGAAAATATATATATCGTAACTTCCATGTATAAACTTCAGATACAATTTGTTAGTAAAAAGAACAAGAATTTTCCAGAAAACAAAGATACCAAAAAAAAAAATCATCCCAAAACTCAAACATACCAAAATTCAGACATACTACAAGAAACACTGCCATCTAGGTTCATCAAAAAATAAGCAAACCTAAAACCAAAAGGTTAGCAAAAAAAAATCCCATTTGCCCACAATAGCTCCTAATCTTATCTGCATTAGACTTGAGCTTTATGTCTTTGTGGTTGACTTTAGTAATGGTACCATTGACTTCCACATTAGCCCCCACCCTTATCTTATGCCTCTTGGTCTTGAACATAAGAATCTTGTACCTCACTGAAGTAACCAAATCCACCCGGAAAAGCGCCGTCGACCCATTTGCCGGAGCTGCCTGGGAAACCACATCCCGGTCAATAATTGATATATTACCATTCTTTCTAGCACTCTTTTTATGCCCCTGATAAAACTTTGTTATAGTGAAATTCCCAATAACGTGGGACCTATATGGAGTGTAAAATGTGACATTTATTGGATCATAGTACACGCCCTTGTCTTTGTTGGTGTTTTTAAGTCTAAGTTCAAACTCAAGGGGTGTAAGGTTTGAAGAGTTTGAGGTTTGGTTAAGAGGAAGGTAAAATTTGCTAAGTAGACAATCGGGTGATGAAGTACGCAAGCTGAGCCACATAAAAAGAGCTGTTAGCCCTAAAGTGAATATGAAGTTACAACAGCACCTACCGCAACCACCACCACCGGAATCAGGCATTATGAGGTGGTTTTCCGGTGAACCGTAAAAGGGCTATGATGGAGGAGATCAAGAAGGGAGAGAGTTTGTTTATGGGGAGAGAATAATTGCAGTTGTGGGCCTTGTTTATCTCTCGTTTTATAAAGGAGAAGAGGTGGGACAAAATACACGATGTTGCTATCTTTGTTTGTTTAGAGATGTGATAAATGTACATGCAGGTGTTTTGGTTATAAATTCTGGCCAATGGGATCTAAGGTTGGTGAGAGAAATGGAGGTGTTTGACTATTTAGACCAATGATGTTGTAAGGCAGTGGGGGGAGTACGTACACTGCTGGTGAGTAAATTGTTGCTGCTCTTCACCAGCGATAAATCTCAGTTACCTGTTATTTTTTATAATACTTTTTAAAAAAATATTTTAAAATAATATATTTTTAATTTTTTAATATTTATGTACATGAAATTTAAAAAGTTGAAATATCAATCAATCCATAAGTATTATAAAAAATATAATTTAAATTTGATTCAAAATATATAAAAATAATAAGTGTTTTTTATTTTCAAACTATGCCTTACATCTCATATAATATTTTTTAAAAAAAATAATGAGCTAATCAAAAACTACATGGGAGAATTTTCATCCATGTTCATTACCAATAACTTAAATATTCTTCCAATAATATTTATTATTTCAATAATATTATAGGATAACCATCATACTTAATTTATAGTGGTTAAAATATTTATTAATGTCCTAAGAAGTGAGTTATTAATAGTTTAGGAATGTTCTTCCATGATTTTATAAATTTCTTAGCAATTTTAATTTCAGAAAGAGTAAACTTGATGTAATTGGACAACTAAAGTGGATTTTATATGGTATCCAATATATATCAAGAAAATCATAGTATTTGACCATTATTTTTCAAAATGGACCAATATCTTCAAAATGATGTGCTATCCACGTGTCTTGTTGGTTATGAACAAGAGCTCAAGATCGATTAGACTTGAAAATTGATGTATCTTTACCCACAAAGTTAGATTAGAGGTGAGCAATCGATGAAGCCTTTTGAATCATAATTTTAAAATTCGCCCTGACTCGGCGGGTCGACCCGGAATCCAGTTGACTCGAAGTTGAAACTGGACCGGGTTAATAAAAAACCGGTTAAGGAATTGGCTCGGCAAAACCCGGTCGACCCGGGACCCGGTCAACCCTGGTAAACCCAGATGAGATCCAGCTGATTTATATGTATAAAATGTTATCGTTTTAGTTTTTTGCTGTCAAACCATTTGTGATATAAATGCAGAATCACAGAAAAACTAATCTCTTCAATCTTGTAAAACTTTGACTCTTTATAGAAAACTTGGCTTTTGAGGGGAGATTTCCGGTTCTCAAGAGGGATAAGAGAATAGAGAATAAATCAGGGTCTCAATCGATGAAAAGAGGAACAAGTTGATTCAGCTTTGAGAGTTGGGAAAAGAGGGA
This sequence comes from Populus deltoides, assembly GCA_015852605.2. Lineage (NCBI taxonomy): Eukaryota > Viridiplantae > Streptophyta > Magnoliopsida > Malpighiales > Salicaceae > Populus > Populus deltoides. Next base: position 17,877,314 of record CM027580.2, read on the forward strand.
TTTCAGATCTGTTTAATTTAGGGTTTGATCTGTTGTTTGAAAATTTTGCCCACCAATAACTATGTTTGATTGTGTTTTCGGGTTAATCTTGAGTTTGTGGAGTCTAATGTTGCTGCTTTAAGATGACATAATAGTTGTGGTTATGAAGGTAGGCACTGTTCTTGTATTTTGTAATCTCTTCCACGCTTTTGAGAAGGAACTTTGAATCTCAAAATTAAGAAGGTGATGGTGGGCTTGTGGTGGTTGTGGAGGTGGCGGGGAGGTGATTTGTAAAAAGCGATGTAGGGATTTACGTGTATTGTGTAGTGAGGGTGATTGTGCTAATTATATAAGGGCAAGCAATGTTTGGTTTTAGATCTGGTCAAACATAAACGTCAAGCAGGGTTGTTCTCTAGAAACTTTTCTTTATTTCAATGACGCTTATTATTATTATTAGTCCAAGGGCAAGTAAGAAATTCTTCTTTTTAGGTTGACCCGGGTTAACCGGGGTCAACCCATCTGACCCGTGACTCGATCATTATACCGGGTCGACCACCGGGTCAGGTTTAAAAACTATATTCTGAATACTTAAATTGCATAGTTTTTCGAAAATTAATAATGAAATAAATGTGTGTGAGAGAGAAATAAGGGTATATCTTTAATGATGCCACCTTTATATATATATATATATATATATATTCTATTTTAAGCTAGATTTCTAATTATTATTTTTTTAAGTGTTGTTTGATAATAAAGAATTGAATGGCGAGAATGTGAATAAAAGTTTTATTTTTACTATGTACATGTTTGGTTAAAATAGATAACATAGGAATAAAAATTAACATTAAATATAGTTTCTTCTTAACCCAAGGATGTGGGAATAAAAATAAGACATATGAATGATATAATACACACAAAAAAAAATTATTTATGTCACTATTATCATTTCAATCATTATAAATATTTTTTATTAACGTGAGTGTTTAAACCAGCTTGCGTGCACCTCGACTAATCCTGCGGGTCCTGAAGTTAACGACCAGGTAAGCCTCCAGTGGCCTTAAGGTTTGTGGGGCTCGAACTAGTAACCTCTAGAAAGCAAATCTAGAATCTGACCAATTAAACTACACCGCTCAGAGTTTATAAATATCATTATTATTATTGGTGGTTATGGTGATAATATTTTTTCCAATATATTACTCCAACCATTAAATCAACACTTCTTCATCATTATTAGTATCATTACCACTCTTCTCTATTTTACTTTTCTTATACTATTACTAACATGATGATAGTGTTAAATATTTTAAAATATTATTGTTATTATTATAATGTTATTATATTTAATTTTTTGTTTGTCTGTTTTCAATGATGCTATTACTAATAAAATCTGCAATTTAATTACTTTTACAAATTATTAAATTAAATAATTAAAATTAACCCTATAAGCTCTTTCACTTAATTAAGGTTAGAGTGATGCAACATTTAGGTTGTAAAGCTATAAATTAAATTTCTATGCTCGCAACTAATAAACCCAATCTAGAACAATGAATAAACTACTCCAACAATAATTAAAAAAAAAGGAATATCATGAAAGTGAGGATTCATTCGAAGTGCGTGCATGCATATATATATATATATATGAAATATAAAACCTAATTGAAAAGAACTTTGCAATGAAGGATCAAATTGAATATCATGAAATATCTCAGGGACCATTTGAGGCGGTTTAAGCTACCGTTATATTGATACTTGATAGTGCTTAAAGCTTCTCCTATTCTGTTTATATGCCATTTTACTAACGGGTCCTCAAGCCCATCGCCCAGGCTATTGATCCATGGTAGGATATTAGGATCCAGGTTCCTTTATCACATAAGATGTTGGGCCGGTTGAAAGTCCATTGGACTGGAAAACTCTTAGATGAAAATCCAATAATGAAGCAACGAGCCCAGCATGAAGCCCATGTTCTTCTTGGATTTGGACCATAGTTAACATTCACGGAATTTGGATCCAAATCAGTCCATAATATAATTCAGCAAACCTAACATCCCAGGGAATCTGAAACGACCTGATGCCAAGCCGAGCCCTGGCTTGGCGTCACTTGCCAAGCCGACAATGTTCTAAAACCAAAGCATTACAAACAAGCTGACAGGGAGTTTTTTTATATATAAGTATTGTAGGAGGAAACAGCACAATTAAAAATTTAATTAAAATAATAATATAATTTATAGAGTTACAGATGATATTTATAACTTTTGAGTCATATATGATATCTACAACTTCTTAAACACAAATAGATACAATTTTATTAAATTTTTTTAAAAGTTATTTTTAATTTTGAATTTAAAAATAAATAAATATTATCTTTATTAGAACCGAGATAAAGATAATATTTATTTTAATTTTAAAGTTATTTTAAATTTGAATTTAAATAAATGATCTAATAACAACACATAATAACAAACCAAAATCACTGGGTTCTAATATATGTTCTCTACAACTTTTAATCAAAGTGTTTCATCATATGATAAAAATCATTAGGAACCGTCTGGCTTTGAAACCAATAAATACAAACTAAAACAATACAAAAAAGACAACAAGCATAATAAATAACAGAATTCTAGTGAAAATGGTCTTCAATCACAAGAATTCTAATTCGAATTTTTATTACTCAATAGTTTCTATAATCAAAATTGAATATTAAAGATTTTATAGGTTTCTTATATACTAGGAAAACATCTTAGAGAAAATATAGAAAAATAATAAAATATCTGAAGACTAAATAGGAAAAGAATATTAAATTAACTAAGAAAATATAAAAAAAACATCAAATAATAGCTTTTAGATCTAATTTATGGACCTTGATGACCTTAAATGGCTATAAAAGATAATATTTACAGGGAATATGGTCTTTAGGAGCTCCCAATAAAATTTCAGTTTGAACCAATATTCATATCAAATTTTATATTTGTTATCATAAAGCTATGCATTTTGACTAAAATGTCCTACTTGGTTTTAATCAATTTAATTGTACTTCAAATATTATCAAATAATTTTAATTAGTTTTATTAAACCCAACATAGCTGGAGGGTCAACCAAGGGACTCACTAACCTAGTACCTAGTTTGGGTCAGGTTTTATATCGAACTGGGTTAGGATTTGACTTTGTTAGACATAATCAACCTGTGACTTGGTTGGCTTAGTCAAAACTCGAGTTTGACTTTTTTTTTCAAAATAACATTGCTTTAACTTTGTAAAAAAAAAAATTCTTGAAACCACACCATTTTAGAATGACTTAGATTGATCCATCCGATTCATAACTAAAAACCTTAAGTCATGTTGGTTTATAACTATGTTTAACCATAGCGAAGCATGTTGAATTAAAAATTCAATATTTGTAGGTGATTCGATTCATTTAATTAAATATATGAATGAGTTTCTTAATTTATAATTATGATTATGATTTTATTTTCAAAAAAATGTTAAAGAAACATGCACTCTCTTTTTTCTAATAAGAAAAAATTACAACCCGTAAGAAACACAAGTTAATAATTTATTTAGTTAGATACATGTATGGTCTTTTTAATTTATTATTATTATTTTAAAATAAAATATTAAAACACAATCATTTTTATATTTTTACTAAAAAAAAAGGATTTTATTCCCTGTTATAAGCGCGAATTATATAACTAGTAAATACTATTCATCAAGGTTTATTATAGGATCTCCTTATCAATGTAGTTATAGAGAGAAAATGAGCTAATTGCAGGTTTGCTTACTTCCCCTCTTTTTTTAAAAAAAATTATTGGTTGTCATACTTTGCTTCAAAGTTGCTTAATAAATTGTCCTTGGCTATATATATATATATATGAGACATTAGTTTTTTGAGTGAATAATTTTTTGAAAATTGTTCTTTAATAAATTTCTTTAATAAACTCCATTTCCAGCTCCAATTGAAAAACAAATTGTTCCATATACTATCAGGAAAAAAAAGCTCTTGAGAAATATTTTTATTCATCTATTATAGAAGCTGAGATGTTCAATTAAATTACAATTCAAATAACCAAATAAACTTATTGAAATTGATAATCGAAAAACAAACAAACAAACTTTATTCCATGTGAGATTAATATACTAATAATAAAATTTTATTCAGTCCTGATGAAACGTTCCAGCACAATATGCTCGTTCACACGAGAAACCTTGGGATCCCGCCTTTGTTGCCTGTTTCCTTAACATCCCTTGCATTTTGCTCCGTCAACTCTCCGAATGTGAACTTCCTGTACATTGATGGCTTCATTCCAGTACTCTCTATGACAGCATCTTTTCTGGGGCAATATAAATATGCCAAAGAAAACCTTTCAGCTTGTTTGGAGGCAAGTACCCGATGCCTTATGCTTTTGTAAACATCGTTGCTCGCTACCTGCATCATTAAATATGCAAGTAAATTGTAATCACTAACAATATAGCCTCACAAGTTCATTGGAACATACCTGAAATAAGTCACCGATATTAATTATTAGAGCTTTTGGATTAGGTTTAACGCTAATCCATTTTTCATTCATCCATAGTTGCAGTCCTCCAATCTGATCTTGATTTAATACATTGACGAAACAGCTATCGGTATGGGGCAGCGCGCCCAACACCTCGGAAGAGAATGGACATGGAGGGTATCTGTTCATTCGAAGATAACTAGTTTCTGGCAGACAATTCTCTTGAAAGAAAGTGGAGGAAACACCCAGATTCTCAGCTAGAATTTCTGACAGGTCTTCAGCCAATTTTTCAGCAGTTGCTGTATAAGCTTCAATGCTCTCTCTGGAAATTAAGATGGAGCAATGGTGGAAAGATTAGAAACAAGTTCAATAAAAAAACAATGCTTGTATAGCCAAATACATATTTACAATTAGGTTGCAATGACAATTTGCAGTAGGAGGCACTCCATATTAACATGCTTCAGTTTGCCTTGAAATGAAGAATCGAATATAGGAACAGCTTTTGGTTATAAATTATGTCCATGCTTGCGCAAGAATATGTAATATCGGGGTGATTCGTGAGTCAAAAAAGCACAGTGTAGCCAGGAAGAAATGTGCAGGTTCTCGGGAATAACGTTTTTGAATATCAAAATAAAAATTATTAAAATGAAATGTATGGTAATTAACTATAAATTAAAATAGGATGGCTTTTTTACTGCAGTAATACTGTTCATTCTTACATTGTGTTCATACTATTTTTCCTTTTAAATCCCAGAAGTTTTTTTTTTTTACTAAACTTTATTTCTTTTTATTTTAGTTCTTTCAAGTTTTATGTGTTGGGTTTTGTTTTGTTATTATTTTCACTTTAGTCACTAAATTTTTTTATGTGTTGTATTTTCTCTTGGTTCAAAATAACTACTTAATTACCCATAAATTTATAGATTTGTTATTGTTACGTTTTCACCTTTTTTTTTAATATGTTACTATTTAATGGGTTATTTTTTATGGTAATGTTACTAATTACATAAATAATTATATATGCAGCTAATATATGTATACTTTCTAATTTTATCATCAATATTTAATGTGATTATAATCTCTTATTTATATAAAATTAACTTCTTTAAATTTAATTATTCATTTATAGCCTCATACATTCAAACAAAAATTATCAAGACATAATATTATGCTTTTGACTGAAAATTTCTTTTTTTAATCACGATAATATTTTATTAAAAATCCAATGCTTCAAATACCAAAAAAAAAAACATTTTCTTTGAAAAAGGGAAATACATAAATGAAATGCTTATATAAGAAACGAGAGTTTTAATTTTTCTTAAAAAAAATATTTATAAAAAATTTGTTTGCCGGACACAATGATTTCTCGATATTTCCTTTAAGATTAAAGAATCTTTCCTATGCAAGTAATGTGTTACTCCCTCCTTTATTATTTTCTTATGAAAAGATTTGAATTTGAAAAAAAAACACTATTTGTCAACTAAGCATATGAAAATGTTTTTTTTTTTAATATAATCTTTAAAGAATATATTTTTTTCTTTTTAGATTTTATTTTTAATTTTATCCTTTTAATATTAGATTGTTTTAAGAATTGTGATTTGTAATTTTTTTATGTTGAGTTATACTGGTTTTATTGATCTGGTTTTTTTTCTCGATTTTAATGTTTGGAAATGAGATTCATAATTATTTTTTTATTTAGCTGGAAATTTAAACAGTACCTGAGACTCTTGTATTCACCACTGATTTTTGAAATATCTGTGAGAGGTATGTGGAAGACTTCTAACCATGAGAGCTGCCTCAAACAAGTGGCTGTAGGGTTACCCCATGTGTAACAAGACAGATTCAGAATGTTTTCTTCAGCCTTTTTGCTGAATGGACGATGGAAAGCCTTCCTTTGCTCGAGTTGAATGCCCTCCAAAATCTCCTGTGGAATCCCATGATTCACAACTTGAAAGAAGCCCCATTCACGAGCAGCCTGCCTTATCTCTTTTACACACTGCTCCCTCTCCGAGAAGGAGAGAGTCAAACGGTGAAGATCTATGATAGGCAGCTCATGCTCCTCGTAATCGCTCATTATAACATAATCCTTGTCTTTTGATAGTAGAGTAGCATTGGTTAAGAGGGATTTGTATTTCTCTTCAAATGGAGGATCCATTGTGTTATGAAGGGGAGATCGAGGGACGAATGAGGGTGAAGGAAAGAATGTGATTTTTTCAGGTTTTGAAAATAAAATGAGCATTTCATCAGTTTATATAACGCAAGGAAACTTGGGATCAGTGCAGTCTAATATAATTGGTAAACATATAATTTTTTCTATTTTCTATTTATATTTATTTTGGACGAAAAAATCGTTTCGAAAAGAAAGGAAACTATTTCAGATATGATCAAACATAATAGATGTCAATCCAATCCTATCCTCTTCAATATTCCTTATTTATTCATATATATATATATATATATATATATATATATATATATATAAAAAAGAATTATAGATATTGATGGTGCATCAAATTCAGTACTGTACCATACTCCAACTACGATATAATGATTTTAGATATTATATAAGATATGTCAATCCAATCCTAGCTTCAATATTCCATACTTTTTCCTTATTTACTTGTGTATAAGAATTGTAGATATTAATTTCTGAATCAGATTCACTTCACAATACTCCAACTATATACTATATACTATATACTATATATATATATATATATATGCACAATAGATTATGATCACCATGTTAGAAAATTTGTTTTAAAAACACTGTTAATATAAATTAAAAGTATAATCCACCCGAATAAAAATCTTGTTGGAAATTATTCTTTAATAAAAACTCTTTAATATTGAACATTAATATGATTAGAATAAATTATAAATAAATTAAAAATTAATATTAAAAAATTATTGATTGAGATGTTTTCATAAAATCTAAAATTCTTTATCTTACATAAAAAAAAATATAATATTTTTTCTGTAGTTTATTAAATGAAAAGTGAAAAAGTCATAAATGAACCTTAAAAAAACAGTTTCATACTTATACAACGTGTGTATGCTTGCTTGTCTTGGGCCTAGACCTTAGGCTCTAGGACTTTGGTTTGAATTTAGGTTTATATTTTGACAATCTATTGTGAACTCTTTTTTGGCTCATAATAATAATAATTTTTAAGGTTCATATTAAGTTTTTCAATCCATGATTAAACAATTTGAGTATTATCCTTCCACTTTTCAAACAATTTATTCTTAAAGAGAAAACATCTAGTTTTTTAAGATAAAACAATGTCAGATTTTTTAATTTTTTTATAACTTTAATTAAGAGAAAACAATGAAGATTAATTCTGGTAATTATTATAATTAATTTTGTATCAATTTTAGTTTTAAAAATATTTATAAAATGGATTTGAAAGGAAGATGCTCTATACACCCTGCAATAACTCAATTTTCTTCTTCTCTACTATTTTCTTCTTTTGTATTTAGTTTTACTTATGGTTACATTATAACAAAAAAAAAACATAATATTTGTTAAAGTAATTTTTTTTACCAAGATTATATATAACCTACACCACAGCTTAAGATTGAAAAAAAATCTACAACATTGTAATATAAAAATAATATAATGTAACATTACCAATAAAGATTAATAAACTTTAAATTTAATTAGAAATTATGTTTATCAATAAAATATTTCCTTCTTTAAATTTGGTTAATAAGTTCAGATTGATTGCTTAGACTTGTATAATGTTAGAAGATAATTAATGTGTATTAAATATTAAAAAATGTAAAAAAAAAATTCTGATTTAGTTTTAGACATTGTGGTTAACAATAAAATATTTATTTCTTTAAATTTAGTTAATAAGTTCAAATTGATTGCTAAAATTTGTATATTTTTAGAAGATAATTTGACTGCTTAATGAATATTAAATATTACTAAATATGTAGTTTTTATTTTTATTTTCTGATTTTAGTTATGAAATCAAAGCAAAATAGATGAAGTTTGAATATATTAACTTAGATCAATTTATCAAATCCGGCCATCAAGGGGTGGCTAGAAAATCAAGCTAGGATGTTTTTTGGTTTAAAATTCTATTTATTTACTCTATTTTGACACGTCTAAAACATATCCTGGAAACCTTAATAAATAAAATAAATGGTAGGATATAAAAGAGTGGGGTTAAAGCTAGATTTTCACCATTCATAAGTGTTTAATGCCCATTTTAAAATTCTAAATTGACAAAATCTTCCACGGTGCAAGAGTGGGGTCAAAGGTTTTTTGTTTTTTTCATGGTGGGTAATTAATTAAGGAAAAACAACAAGAGTTAACTCTAATAGTTACCAAAATTAATTTGTGTTATTTTTTTTTCTAAAAAACCATATAAAACAAAAGATGAAGGAGAGATTTTCTACACACCAAGTACTAGTTTTTCTCTCATTTTCTCCTTTGGCGTGAAATGTATTACAAACACTCTATGACCAGATATACATGGCCAAGCCCGAAAAGAAGTATGCAAAGAAGCCCAGACACATCAAATATGAATTCTAATGAAAATCATAATAGCAAAAGATCCAAATGTTGACTTGGGCTCGGATTTGATCAAATGATTCTACAGACCGAGTTTTTATAGGAACCCACTTTATCGATCATCAAGCCTTTGGATCTCCTGAAATTAGGTTTAGGAGTTGCTTTTTCCTCATTTTAGTTATTTTCCTGGTGAATTTCGCATTTAATTAGTTTTCCTACTTAACTTTGGATTCTCTAGTTAAGTCGGTTTTTAGGACTTCTATATAAATAGTTAGAGTGTTTTTATTATTAATCAAACATTTTGTAAGATTTTAGAGATGTTTTTTATTTCTCTATAATGGTAAAGCTGTAACTTTACAGCTTGAGAATGCTAGTTTTTATCCTCGCTAAATGCTGTGTCCGATTTCTAGTTTTTCTTCAATCATTCTACAACTTAGGTTCAAGTTTTTTGTAGAGAGATTTTTCATCTTATTTTCTTAAAGTTTGCAACTTGATTAGTAGTGCAACAAATTAATCTTGGGAGACTAATTGTATTTAATCCATTTCACATAAGTAATGAGCAATAAAACATTAAAAACAAAAGATATATTACTTGATAGTAGGGTGATCTCCATCTTTTATACAATTGAAGTTATTTAACGAGTGTACTTAACATTTTGTTTGAGGTTTTCGTGTACAAATCTTTAATACATGCTTTGTTTATAAAGCTATAGCTCTTTTTAAGTGTGTTTGGTATTGTAATAACTTTATTGGTTGTGGTTTCAATTGTTTTATGAAAAACATTTTTGATTGAGGTTGGTTTGGTATTTATATATATGTGGTTAAAACTGTGATTGAAATTGAGGTTGAATAAAAAATAGTTTAATGTATTTGGTTAAACATGCTTTTCAAATTGAGGTTATATATATATATATATTGATGATTTTTAATTTAAATATTGTAGATTTAACTACCACTATTATATCATTAAATAAATAATACTTTATGTCAAATATTTTTTATTGTTCCATTAACTTATCTACAATTTCATCATGTATAAAATTCATTCGATAAGAACTACAGTTTCCATGGTTTTTTAAGTGTGCATCAAAATCAGGTAAAATATCATCAGAAATAAAATTGGAATTGCCATCAAATTCTGCAAATGTTACGTTATCATGCGATCTCCTTCTAATTTATATAGTGTTATTAAATAATATTAAACACTAGTTTTTCGAGTAAAACAAAATTTAAAAAATAAATTTTTTACAGGGTCGGATGCGGTCCAATGAATAGTGGAGTCACTGTTCAGGTGAACAGTGCCACATGAAATTCACCTGGCACTGTTCACGTGAATAGTGCGGAGTGAATTAATTCACTCTGCACAGACGTGGCAGGAAGAAAGAAGTAGATCGATGTTGCTTTCGGATAACCCACGTTTGAAATGTTAATTGTGATAGGTCTCATACACAATAAATAACGTTTGTCATTTTACCAAACATTTTGTTTCTGTGGTTTGTTTCAAACGTGGAATCAATTACGGAAATAAACACACTCTAATAACATCAACCAACCACCACTAGTAATTTATCTTTAGATTGTTTTGTACTTTGTTAAGTTTACATAACTAACATAATCATGGTTCTTTAGTTTTATTTTTTAATGCAAATTACATATAGTTAAACTAAACATTTCAAAAAGACTCAAAATAAATTACTAGAGTCATTTAAATCTATCGTGCACACTAGGATTGGGAAAATTAAGAAATGCTTGTAAGGCCGAATACCACTAAGGTCCATGTTCGTAAGAGGTCTAGCTTGCTCCAGTGCAAGCAGAATGAAGAACTAGTTATGACAGCTGAATATCACTAAGGTCCATGTTCGTAAGAGGTCTAGAAACTCCACTTCCTGCTCCAATTGAAAAACAAACAAACTTACTGTTCCATAATTTCCTTTCTACAGAAGAAACACTTCCTGCTCCAATTGAAAAAAAAAAAAAAATTTCAGAAGAATGTTTCCCTATCAGAAAAAAAAGAAAAAGAAAAAAAGCACAATATCCCTTGAATTTTATTCAGTCCTGATCAAATGTTCCAGCACAATATGCTCATATTCACATGAGAAACCTTGAGATCCCGAGTTTGCGGCCAGTTTCTTCAATATCCCTTGAATTTTGCTTCATCAACTCTTCGAATGTGAACTTCCTATAAATTGATGGCTTCATTCCACTCTCTATGACAGCATCATTTCTGGGGCAATATAAATATGCCAAAGAAAGCCTTTCAACTTGTTTGGAGGCAAGTACTACCCGATGCCTAATGCTTTTGTAAACATCATTGCTCAATGCCTGCTTTTCATCAAACACAAACATGAATTAAATATGCAACCGATATTAAAATTTCAATTTTTAATAATTATATAAAAAAATAATCGAAATTTATAAATAATTTAAAATTCAATGGTGTAGTTTGGATTATATATAAAAGAGGATTTAATTAAAAGTTTTACAGCTATCGGAACATACTTAAAAATAATTTAGACTCTAATAACAATCTTCACAAGCTCATAGGAACATACCTGAAATAAGTCACCAAGATTAATTAGTAGAGCTTCTGGATGAGGTTTAACGCTAATCCATTCTCCATTTACCCAAAGTTGCAATCCTCCAATCTGGTCTTGAATTAATACATTGACGAAACAGCTATCGGTATGAGGCAGTATGCCAAACACCTCAGAATAGAATGGACATGGAGGATATCTGTTCATTCGAAGATAATTAGTTTCCGGCAGACAATTCTCTTGAAAGTAAGTGGAGGAAATATCCAGATTCTCAGCTAGAATCTCTGTCATCTCTTTAGCCAATTTCTCAGCAGTTGCTGCGTAAGCTTCAATGCTCTCTCTGCAAATTAAGATGGAGGAATGTTGGAAAGATTAGAAATAAGTTCAATTAAAAACAATACATGTATATATAACCAAATATATGTGTACAAGATATTAGGTTGTAATGACGATTTACAGTAGGAGGCACTCCATATTGATATAGTTCATTTTCACTTAATCACCCAAGCTAAGGTAATTAGTAAACCATTGGATGCACCTTGCATTTGTGAGCTTATCCAGATAACCTCAAAATTAAAGAATTGATTCTAATTAGATCGGTAAGAACTCCTTAATATGTTTAGTCCATACGCTGCATTATTTAGCTATAATAGGAATTAAATTTAACAGCACCTGAGACTCTTGTATTCACCACCAATTTTTGAAATATCTGTGAGAGGTATGTGGAAGGCTTCTGACCATGATATCTGCCTCAAACAAGTGGCTGTATGGTTACCCCATCTGTAACCATTATTTTCAGACAAATTCAAAATGTTTTCTTCAGCCTTTTTGCTGAATGGATGATGGAGAAGCTTCCTTTGCTCCAGTTGAATGCGCTCCAAAATCTCCTGTGGAATCCCATGATTCACAACTTGAAAGAAGCCCCATTCACGTGCAGCCTGCCTTATCTCTTTTACACATCGCTCTCTCTCCGAGAATGAGAGAGTAAAACGGTGAAGATCTATAATAGGCAGCTCATGCTCCTCGTAATCACTCATTATAACATCATCCTCGTCTTTTGATAATAGAGTACCATTGGTTAAGAGGGATTTGTATTTCTCCTCAAATGGAGGATCCATTGTGTTATGAAGGGGAGAGGGACGAATGAGGGTGAAGGAAAGAATGTGATGTTTCTCAGATTTTAAAAGTAAAATGAGTAAGTTTCAGTTTATATAAAGCAAGGAAACTTGGGATCAGTGCAGTCTAATACAAACTTGGTAATGTCATGCAAGCGCGTATTTCCTGGGGTCGGTGGGAGCCGCTTCCATGCACCCGCTGTGGCATTGTGTGTGACCGGACACTTCTACGTCTCGATTCATCTGTTCTAGGACATAGTACATCTATTTTGGACGAAAAAATCGTTTCGAAAAGAAAGGAAACTATTTCAGATATGATCAAACATAATAGATGTCAATCCAATCCTATCTTCTTCAATATTCCTTATTTACTTTTTTACTCTTACATAGAATTAATTATAGATATATTGACTATGCATGAGATTCACCTTACCATACTCTATATTGATTTTAGATATGATTAAATATAAGAGATGTCAACCCAATCCTATCTTTTTCAATATTCCATATTTCTTTCCTTATTTACTTTTGTATAGAATTTTAGATATAGATCAAATTCACTTTACCATACTCCAACACAAGGAAGCGTTCAAAACAATGTCACACGTGGACGTGCAATATTGACAAGTCAAAGAGTCATTACCTAGTTATTTGATTCATCATCACTAGGAAACCCTTTTATATTGGTCTTATTAGAGATTCTAAAGGTAAATGACTGATTCTGGTTAGGAAATGTATTAGCACCCATGTCGTACCATACTTGATGTAAGCTATATTGTGTAGTCTAAATGTGGTTTAGAGGTTTTGATGGGTTCCTAACCGATAGTATGTCTATGGTTTAGGATAAAGATTTATTCGTGTGAGTAAATATGACGTTTTGAAATTTATTATGAGCTCGTGTGCCCAAATAAATTCTTATAGAAAGGTTTTTTTGCAATTCGTATATTGCAATAAAAAATATTCTTAATTAAAATTGGTGAATATTTAAAATAATTATGAGAATTTTCTAGTCAATTCCTGACATTTAAATACCAACCTTCTTGTAAGTCCAACATTTATATCATAATATTGACCATTAATTCCATGAATTAAAATTTATAGGGGTTATTGAAATATTGGTCAAGTTCTCATGGATCCAATCAATTGATTATTAGATCTGATATGCATTCTAATATATATTTTATAAAAAAACAAAAATGCTAAAACACAACATGTATTTTTATACATCTATATTTTAAACAAAAACATGATTTTTTTTTAATTTTTGATAGACTTGGTCGTATGCAACACGCAAAAAGACATTTTCTATTATTTTCTATTATATATTTTTTTAGTAAGGTCATGTTTGGCAAAAAAAACCTAATTTTTCTTGAAATAAAAACTACCCAGAACAAGTCTAAAGGGTTTTTGTCAAACACATCCTTAAACCAAAGAAACCTTAACAAAAAAAAAAACAGCAAATCAAACAGGGCCTACTAATTGACCTAGTTTTGACCCGAATGGGTTGACCCGACCAAGTTAACCTGGAAACAAACCAAAATAAAGACCCAAACTCAAAATAGATTCAATATAAGTAAAAACATAAAAACTAAAAACTTCTCAAGAAAGATGGATCAAACACAGAAAAGTATGAACAACATTCAAACTCAAACCTAGCAACGTAAACATCAAACCAGATCAGATTTCAAGTAATAAAAAGCATGTTTTGATTGCAATCAAGCATAGATTAAGAATAAAGTGTCAGTTTGCTTCAATTATTCCTCAAAATATCACAATTTTTATCAAAAATAAGTTTCGATTCAAAACCAAAACCCTAAAATTAAAATCTACAAAACATGTTATTGATCCTAAAACCATAGATTACTTACTAATAATAATATGCAAACTTACAAAAACTAGAATTGAAATAAAACAAGACTTAAAACTAGTACCTAAAACAATGTTCATTGGATGAACACGAAAAGCATAAACCTAGATTTGCCTAGAAAACGCAAAGATGTTGTTAAACCCGGAAAACACATTTTAAACCTCCAAACCAGTCTCTTTTGACCTCGGCAACTTAAATTATCATAATGAAACATACTTGAATAAAAAAAAGTAATAAAAACAACAAATAATCATAAACATGCAAAACATTCCAAGCTTTAAAATTATCAACCTAAATCAGCCTACATATTTAGCAATTTGGATTTAAAATGTCTTCTTAAACCTTCAACCAGAACCAAAGAAAACTCAAAAACCTAAAAACATATAAGAATAGAAGAAGAAAAACATTGCTAAGATATTTGGAAAATTTCAAATCAAACTCGTATGCAAACATAATGTATTAAAGCAATCATCAATATGTTAACACATTAAAAACATTACATTTAAATAACAAAAATCAATCCAGTAGACCTCATGGACTCCACTTCAAGGTTTGTAAGGATATACCTTCCAAGCTTGAATTTTCCAATAAGAATGGATTTCTAATGTTGCCTTCTTTTTTCCTTCTCTCCAGACCTAACAAAAACAAACTGAATCATTGAAATCATAAACTTGAGAGGATTGCTTAAACTTTCACCAAAATTTATTTCCACTTTGTTTTTCTCCCCTTTTTTCCACTCCTTTGATTGCCTCTTTTTTTTATAAGCGGATTTAAAGCTTCTAGATGAATTTGTTAGGGTTCTAACAAACTAAAACTAGGTTGGTTTCACCACAAGATCAATGATTTTAGATTTAGGTGGTTTTGTAACAAACTTAAAGGCTAAGATAAAGTGTTTCTAGCCTTTTGATCTTGAAAGAAAGGTTTTAAACCCTTGATAAGAACCATCTCGAAGTTTTTAAGTGTGAACACATGAAAGAGTTTGGAGGTTTTGTGCAAATGGGTGTCTCAGTTAAGGCTGACTAGGTTGGCCATTTTCATGGCTTCGTCGGAGCAACACCAACGTCAACGTTTCTTGAGACCACTTCATCATGGTAGAGGGGTGCATACCTTTATGTTGGATCCAATCTTTCTCAATTTAAAGGTCGATAACTACACATTCATCTGTTTGAAAGTGTCAAGCCAATCAAAATAGAATCTGAAAACGCAAGGGTGGTTGATTGTAGACAAGATATTGCTGAGGTCATTAGAGAAAATGAGGTGTAAATGTTTGACTTCATGGAAATGGGATTGTAGAGGAAGTGTTTTTCAGTTGAATAGTGGATGTTACAACCTCAAAGGTGATTAGCAACACCACATTCACTCACCTGAAAGTGCTTATTAGATCAGCCAAAATTACCGAAGAAGAAGACGCACAATAGTTGAACGACATCGTATAGGTTAAACCCTACAAATTAGAGTTTTTAATTTTGGATTTGGAAAACTTCAATTTAATCCCTATTCTTCTTATTTCTTTTAATTTAATCTCATTCTTCTAATTAGGTAGTCTTAGAAACCTTTGCTCGCTCCATCACGTGCCTCTTACGTATCGGCAACAAGATTGCTATCCAAGCTTCTATTTTACTCTCACTTTCCCTCTCACCAAACACACTTCCTACTTAAAAATTCACGGGTAATGTTTGTAAGTAGTTTCTATTGAATAATTCATTCATTCATCTATCAAAAAATTGTATTATATATATATATATATATATATATATATATATAATATATATATATTTTCTTTGATTTTTTAGGAATATTTTAATTTTGAAATCGTTGTTCAATTGAAACTATTTGATATTCTTCCTTATTGATGTCTTTGATAACATCTTTATTTTTAAAGGAAGCAAGTGAAATTTTTTTAAAAAATTACTCTTCAATAAAAATTCTTTAACTTAGAGCATTAATACATTTAAAATAGATTATAATTGAAAAAGATTATATTTAAAATCTCTTAGTTCACATGAATTTACAAATCCAAAATACACAATCTTACATCAAAAAGTTATAAGATTTTGTTGTAGCTTATATGATGAAAAATTAAAGATTTAAAATTTAGTCTATGCACCAAAATCTTTAGAGAGAATATGCGAAGACTATGTGATAAGTTGTGGGCTTTAGTCACAAAGACTTGCTAGGCTTGGCCCCAAAGTCTAGGTTGGATAAAATAATTTGTTAGTCTAAAAGAAATATTATTTGTCCACCCATGATTAAATTGTGTAACCATTCTTTACCTAAACAATTTATTTTTAATAGGATAACATCTTATTTTAAGGCAAAAAAAAAAATTGTCAAAATCTTTGTTTGTGGTGGGTAATTCAAGCAATACAATGAAAATTAATTATAATAATTACCAAAATTATTTTTACATCAATTTTAGTTTCAAAAATCATTGTAAAAAGAGGTAAAGGGAAAGTGTAATTTACACCATGCAGTAGCCCTTACACTTTTCTTTGTTATTTTCCAATCTTTTCTACTCGGTTTTTCTTTAATCATTCTAGAGTTTAGATTTTGATTTTTTTAAAGATATTTTTAGCCTATTTTTCTAAGTTTGTAGACCTTAATTAACAGTAAAACTAATTAAGATAATAGTGTTGGATTTTTAAGAGGTTAAATGCATTCAATCTATTTACACCAAGTGATGAATAATAAAAATTCAATGACAAATATACTTTTTACATCTTTCATATCATCTAAATGCTTCAAAAAGTCAGTATATACATAACATTCTATTTGAGATATTAAATATACAATTCTTTAAGAATATCAACCACCAATTTGTAATTTATCTTTCAATTATATTATACCTTGTTAAGTTTACAAAACTAACAAATTGAGGGTTCCTTACTCTTCATTTGTATGCAAATTTCATCTAGTTAAACCAAACATATCAAAAGATTTAAAACAAATTACTAGTCATTTAAATCTATCGCGCACACTAAGGCTCCATTTGTTTGCTGGAAAGTAATTTTCTTTTGAAAAGTGAATTTCAAGAAAGTGAATTATTTTCCGATGTTTGGTAGTATAATAGAAAATAAATTGGAAAACACTTTCCAGTATTTGGTTATGTCATGGAAAATGAGCTGGAAAATAACTTATTAATGTTTTATTTTTTCAAATTTATTAAAATAGTGAGGAACAAATCTTACAAATTAAAAAGTTGAATGTGAATGAAATTAAAAAATATATATAATTTCATAAATTATCTCAAATAAAATAAATAATAATCAAAATAATAGAGATCAAATCTAACATATAAAAAAAATTAAAAGATGAAGAAATTAAAATAATAATAATTACCATTTCATAAATTATTTTAAATAAAATAAGTAATAATCAAAAAGAATGAGGATCAAATTTGCTAGATAAAAACTTCAAATTAAAAAATGAAAAGGAAAAAGAAAATAACAATTATAAAAATGAGAACCAAAGTTAATATAAAAATCAAATTCTAAGGGATGAAATTGAAAAAAAATATTCAAAATAAAATATATATTTATATATAACAATTAAAAGTTTGAGGACTAAATTTAATATAATCAGTAAATAATATGACATTTCTAAATTCTTCATAATTTTCGGAAAGTGTTTTTCATCCAAAATAAAAGAAAAATACTTTTTTAAAAATCAAATCAAATTTTTTTAACTAAAATATATTTTTTATTGACGAGCTTTTTAAATAACAAACAACAACAACAAATTTTAAAAATAATTTTTAGAAATATAACCACTATCCATTCAAAAAACGAGGTCAAGGTTTGAAAATATTGAGAAATGCCGAATCTCACGTCTTTGTCAAGGTTTGAAAATATTGAGAAATGCCGAATCTCACGTCTTTGAGCTTTTTTTTTTAATATAAAAAACATATTATTTTTTATAATTTTTTAATTATTTTTTTTGTTTTTTTTTTTTCATTAATGGATGGTGACGGAGTTGTCCACCAAATCCAAACCCCTTTGCAAGTTGTGTGATCCATATTATAGGCGTAAGCAGACGGCTACCCACCGTTTACTCGTTCCTTTCCCTTCCAACTCAGCAACACTCCAAATAAGAAAGATAAAAACTAATCATTCAAGGTGCGTGGACTACACTGCCTCAATTACTTAATTTTGGTTTTTTATGCAAACATTTTTTTTTTATTGTTGTTGTTAGATAAATTTCCACCAGGTAAAAATGTAAATGCTTGGTAAAATATTTTCACTTGAGAAAAGTTTTTTTTTTATATGTTCAATTATTATTCATAAATCCCAACAACAATTTTTTTTTTTTTTTTTTACTTTGATGTCATTTTCAAGTTTAATGCTGATAAAATACAACCAATTTTTAAGGGAATTTCACTTTTTAAAGTGGAAAATATTCTATTTTGGTTTTTTTTTATATTTTGATTTTGTAATTTTATTTATTTATTTGTATAAAAAATATTTAAAATAACCCCGCTCACTTGTGTTTAAATTAAATAATTCTATCTAAATATTTAAATCAAACCTCAAAATTATACAAATTAATAAATATTTGAAATTTTATTTAGTTTAATAACTGAAAATCAACTAGTAATTAGTAAGTCTGTAGAAAAAAAATACTTCAAAGAAAAAAATTTAAATTTAACAGTAGATAAAAACAAAATAAGGTTCTAGCGCCTAATAAATTTTTTAAATAAAAAATTATTTTTAAATTAAAAATTAACTCAAAAATATTTTGATTATTTTTTCATAGCAAAATAACGACGTAAATCCAACAGAAAACTCTTTTTTTTTTTTCCTTACAAACAAACAGGAAAGTTCAAATACGGAAATACCGCATAACACGCGCGTACTCGAAGAGCGTAGTCCTTCGCTCTCACTCTCAGTTTCCTAGCAATATCCGCCCTCACTAGACGCCACAGATAAAAGGAAAAACAACCAAGAAGTCTTCCGGAAGGATCATCCTAAGACGTGGCGTTTCATAATTAGACGCTGCAACCGGGTATTCCCGTAATTTCACCATCAAATTTCTATGATATATTGAGACGCTCCACCTCTCTTCTCCTCACAGTTGTGATTATTTCTTCTCTATCAAAATCTTTAAACAGCTCTCATTCAAGGTATGCCTCTCGTGTCCGATTGTCTAGTTTTTTCTTAAATTTATTTTTTAATAAATAATTCTTATACGATCTGTTAGTGTTTTATGGATCAGTCCTTAATAATCGTTTATTGATGACAGTAATCTGTTTTTTTTTTTTATCTGGATATTACGACGTTGTTATTGATTCTATTGTTTAGATCTCGATTGATGGGGGTAATCGAGGACCCTTTCCTTTTTTTTTTTTCAAATTTTGATCAATTGGATTTATTCTGTTAAGATCTGTTAGTGCTTTACGGATAACATAGATCTGCCTGATGTTCAGATTTATTTATCTCGATCTTAGGGATCTATTATTAACTCTGTTTAGATCTCGATTGGTCGGTGTTTTCAAGGGCCTCTTAAGATTTGATTAATTAATTAATTAATTAATTAATATGGATCATGTTTCTATTCGTTTAATTTTGATGCTATTTTGATTAAAAGAAAAGGTTATCGTTTTTTTTAAAAAAATGATCAATTGAATTTGTTTGCTATTGTTAATGATCTGAAGGATTGTTATATGTTGAGATCTGAATCTAGTTTGTCTCTGATTTTACTTTTTTGGGGTGTAAGATGCAAATCTTCGTCAAGACTCTTACTGGCAAGACCATCACCCTTGAGGTGGAAAGCTCAGACACTATTGATAATGTTAAGGCCAAGATCCAGGACAAGGAGGGAATCCCACCAGACCAGCAGAGGCTGATTTTCGCCGGCAAGCAGCTTGAGGATGGCCGCACCCTTGCTGATTACAACATCCAGAAGGAGTCCACCCTCCACTTGGTGCTCCGTTTGAGAGGTGGCATGCAAATCTTTGTTAAGACCCTTACTGGAAAGACCATCACCTTGGAGGTGGAGAGTTCTGATACCATCGACAATGTCAAGGCTAAGATCCAGGACAAGGAAGGCATTCCCCCAGACCAGCAGAGGTTGATCTTTGCCGGCAAGCAGCTTGAGGATGGCCGCACCCTTGCTGATTACAACATCCAGAAGGAGTCCACCCTCCACTTGGTGCTCCGTTTGAGAGGTGGCATGCAAATCTTTGTTAAGACCCTTACTGGAAAGACCATCACCTTGGAGGTGGAGAGTTCTGATACCATCGACAATGTCAAGGCTAAGATCCAGGACAAGGAAGGCATTCCCCCAGACCAGCAGAGGTTGATCTTTGCCGGCAAGCAGCTTGAGGATGGCCGCACCCTTGCTGATTACAACATCCAGAAGGAGTCCACCCTCCACTTGGTGCTTCGTCTACGAGGTGGCATGCAGATCTTTGTGAAGACCCTCACTGGAAAGACCATCACTTTGGAGGTTGAGAGCTCTGATACCATCGACAATGTCAAGGCCAAGATCCAGGACAAGGAAGGCATTCCCCCAGACCAGCAGAGGTTGATCTTTGCCGGCAAGCAGCTCGAGGATGGCCGCACCCTTGCTGACTATAACATCCAGAAGGAGTCCACCCTCCACTTGGTGCTTCGTCTACGTGGTGGCATGCAGATTTTCGTGAAGACGCTAACTGGGAAGACCATTACCTTGGAGGTGGAGAGCTCTGACACTATCGATAATGTGAAGGCCAAAATTCAGGACAAGGAGGGGATCCCACCGGACCAGCAGAGGTTGATTTTTGCTGGAAAACAGCTTGAAGATGGAAGGACACTTGCTGACTACAACATCCAGAAGGAGTCAACCCTTCACTTGGTGCTTCGGCTGCGTGGAGGAATGCAAATCTTTGTTAAGACTTTGACTGGAAAGACCATCACCCTGGAGGTGGAGAGCTCAGACACCATTGACAATGTCAAGGCTAAGATCCAGGACAAGGAAGGAATCCCCCCTGACCAACAAAGGTTGATCTTTGCCGGAAAGCAGTTGGAAGATGGACGCACCCTAGCAGACTACAATATCCAGAAGGAGTCCACCCTTCACCTTGTCCTCCGTCTCCGTGGTGGTTTTTAAGCTTCCGCATGTTGTCTTGGGTCTTTTATGCCTCGTGGGGCTCTTGTGTGTGCTCAGTAGCCATCTTCGAATGGCTACTGTAAATAAATTACTGTACTCTTTTGAAGTTGGTGTTTGCGTCCAGTTTGGTACTGTTTGGATTGGCTGTTAAGGGCCGTTCCATTGCAAGCTTTCGTATTTAAGCAAATAAATTTTAGTTTATTAATATGCGCTTTTGTTGTGGAGTGCCTGTTTTGGCAGGTGATGCTCGTAGTTTCTTGGTTCTACATTCTAGTGATGCGAAGCCAAACAAGCTCGCCTTCGACTGCATTCTAGTGCCGGCGTGACAAATGTGAAGCCAAACAAGCTCGCATTCGACTACATTCTAGTGCCGGCGTGATGTTGTGGGATGTTTCTCCCTGTTTGTTTGTCAGTGTTCCTTATTTGGTTTTTGCTTTAGCAAGCGGTGAGGACCTCGTGAATGAATTATGAATCTAACACCGAATATTTTGAAAAAAGTAATTAAAATTAAAATCATGAAACTAGAAATATTACATACTTTTAAATGTTGTTTTAGATTGAAACTTTTATTAATCAATTCTAAAATGAAGTTTTTTCAACTTCTTTTGGCTAAATACGAAAATACCTAGAGAGAAAAAAAAATACTGCCTTGGTACCTTTTCTCTTCAGCTTCATTGTTGTCTGTCTGCATCTTATTTAGAAGATTAGATATTTGGTTTATTAGAAATCCATTTTGCCACATTTGAGTGATTTGCAGATTCATTGAAAATTCTAGGATGGGGAAGAATATTTTGTACTTTATGGATAATAGATAAGAAATGAATATTATTAAACCTAACTAGAAACCGTCCGAACTAACTAACCTGAAATAAATATTTATATTATATAAATATATTTTTAGAATATTTAGATTTATAAACTAGTTTATTTTTTATTAATTAATAAATACACATTAGATATCTGAAACTCAATAATACTTTTTGAATATCTAATTTTTTTATACAATAAATAAAATATAAATATTAAAAAAAAGCTTATGTCACTGTGGTTATCACCCCTTCTTTTTAAGCTCAAAACATAAAAAACATTTCATAACTAGACAGTAGTCAAAATGATCTAATTGTTTTTAAAAATAGTTTGATCTTTTTCTTAAATCTATCTTGAATTATAATTAAAATCGTGTTTCAGAACCACGACATTAATAAAATGTCACAGTTGAGAACCACAATATTTATTATAATTTTGTCGTAGTTTTCAACCACGACGTGTAACCAAATATCATGTTTCTGAACCGTGATATTAGTTAACTATCTTATTTCTGAACAACAACTTTTTTAAATTGTACTATTTAATCAAAACTTTTTCTTTCTATGTTAATTTATTATTTATTTGCATTTTGTTTATTAATTGCCCAATTTATCCTTCGGATTAAGGAATGTCATGTGACTCTATATTTTATTGGACCTAGGATGTTTGACATTATTTTTAAGAAGCTCGGTTGGCCTACAATCCATTAGTTCTTAGAATGGGTCCAAGATGTTCACATACTCCAAGATGCTCACATATCTTTTTATGAAAACTCTTACCGGAAAAACTATTACCTTAAAGGTTGAAAGTTTAGATACCATATACAATGTGAAGACAGATTCAAGTATGGATAATTTGATCTTTTGCTAGCAAATAACTTGCGCCATGACGAACTACAATATTCTAAAGGAATCAACTCTGCATTTGGTGCTCCGCCTTCATGGTTGAATGCAGATTTTTGTTAAGCCCCTTATAGGAAAGACCAATATTACTCTTGAATATGGAGCCAAACTATAATTTTTTTAAAAAAAATTGCTTGTTGCCAAACCATATAAAAATCTCCTCTATGTACATTTGGCGTACATATAGTGATATCTAAATCCTTCTCCAGTTTAATTAATGTGGTCCGAATTGATTCCAATTTACAGGCAATCAACTTGAAGATGGAAAGATTTTGGTTGACTATAAAATTCAAATGGACTCAAACCTTCACTCGATTCTTCACCTACATGGTGAGATATATATTTTTGTGAAGATTGTCATAATGGATGTCAAGAGTTTGGATGACATTGATAATATGAAGGAAAGATTTAGGACAATGACAATATCTCACCAAACGAAAGGAGGTTATCCTTGTTAAGAAGTGGCTGGAAAATGGTTATTATTGATTAAAAAAGAAGAAGAAGTTGATGATTGCATTACATGCACCGCATTCCAATTGTTTGGGCTTGCTGAATGACTAAAAATCTTAGTTGTTTGGCCTAACAAAAAAAAAAACCCTAGCATTTTGAGCCTTGGCTCAATCCTGACTCACCTCGGTTTGTCCGTACTTGCCCCAACACATACCATTATATACTTTTTCAAGTTCATAGAGTTGCGCACATAATTTTCTATGAACGCAATACGTTTTCTATGTAGTGTAGATACTAGTTTTCTAGCCTATGATTATTTCCTAGTGTTGTAACTAGTCAACATCTCCCCTAATGTTGCGCAAGCCATAACAATCTATGAACCAACTTTCTAGAAAAAAAAAAGTATTTTTCTTCTCTATAAGATAAGTTCAAGAACTTGATGAAAAATACACTCGGCCACAAGTAAGAAGGAAAACACAGTTCCTAAGTCTTGGTCTCCACACATAACCATTAAAGGCCTAATTATTTAATCTCATAGATAACAATCAATCTCTAAACAATTCTAGGAGCCACCACCTACCACCTAATAATTTCAAGGACCATCATCAACCACCCAATAACTTAATTTACCACAACAACCACCCAACAATTCCTAGAATATATAATTTCGCTTACATTCTCAAACAACCACCCATATAGTCTGTCTGAGTTAGATCCTTATCTAGTTATGTTAGATCCTCACTTGAATGCTCAAAATCTTATTTTCCACAATCCTAGTTGTATTTATTCACATACTATTTTTTCCTATATCATATATTATTTTCACCCTTTATATTTTACTTAGGCATTAAATTGTTCCTTGTACCTACAAGGGACCTATTTTATAGGAAAACTCATGGGCCAACTCAAGATCACAACCCTACAAAGCCCAATTCATTTTTGAAGATTTTTATGATTTCATCACTCATATAATAGTAGATTACAACATCCAAAATGAGTCCATTCTATATCTTGGTCCTTTATCTTTGTGATGGTTTTTAAGTATCCAATGATTATGCTTTTTTATTGATAGAGTTTAATACTTTTACCAAGCTTTTCTAGGCATTTTTTTACTGTTATAGATAAATATGATAATGGTTGAAATGAAAGCCTACCATTACATTAATATTTTAGTCTCTTATATATATATATATATATATATATATATATATATATATATATATATATATCCCAAAACTATTTATTAAATGAAATCCTCATTTTATACTTCTGCCTCTACGATGTTCTTTATTTCTTTACAGTATATTCGAGGTTTTTTTCAAATTTATAGATATAGATACAAACTTGAAAAATAATTCAAAATGATGACGAGTAAAAAAAATCACCCTTAAACCTCTTGAATGTTTTTGAGGTCTATGCAATTTGCATGTTATTTTGGGTGGTTATGGTGATTTTTTTTTCTTGGGGGTAGTTTTGATCTTTCAAATAGGTTTGCCCACATATCTTGTTAATAATTTGATGTGGTAATGTCTTTTGTATGGTCTTACTTTTGTTTTCTCTTAATGTATATTTACTTATATGGTTCTTTTTAAGGAAATCTCCTAATGAAACCATATATGTTTTCCAAGGATTTCTAAGTAGCTTCTTTATCTTTTTGGAAGTTCCTTGCAAAGTTGAATGGTTGTGTTAATTATAATTTGACGGTGGGGGGATTAGAACCACTAGAGTTTTGCTATCGATCTAAATCTATTCTCGGAATACATCAAAATAATGTTATGCAACTAGGTACTTACTCTGTAGTTAAGAGTATATTAAGTTGAATTTGAGGTTGGAAAGTACATTGTCGCAGGTTACAGTATTGCTCTAGCTTTTAGAAAAGGCATTGCTTTAAAGGTTTGTTTACTTTCTTTATTAGCCATGTTTTTATTTCTTCTGATGTTCTATTTATTAAGTATGTTAGCTTGGTGTCTTTTTTATAAAGGTTTTTTTAAAAAAATTAAAACTAAAGCTTGTTTCTTTGATGCATTGCAAACTTTCATCTTATTTCATAAGAAGATTATAAATGCATCAATGGTCTCATATGCTTGCATTGGTAATATACATTTATAAATATCACATATTAGTACTAGAATGAACTTCATTTACTAGCATATCATATTAATGTAAGCACCTCTCATACTCTCCTTATCACCTCTTCTTCTTGCTGCTTCTTGTGGACTATTTATGGATTGTAATGCTTTAGATTAGCACTTCCCAACCACAATCTTTAATTGGTAGCAACATTGCTGAAGGAGCTTCCGATATTATAGATCATCATCATCATTAACTTCTCATAATGTCGAGTCTTGACTTGTTGATTGTGAAAAGTATGTTTCTAGGGTCCAAAGTATTACCTTCATATCTATTGATAATACTTTTTGGTTATTAATGGTTGATTAGCTAGGTTCATCAACCTCAACAATAGTGATAGTGAATTTGTATGTAAAGGCATTGGAAATAGTTATCAAACTAAAGAGTAGTGATAGATTTGCTATTGTTATAAGCCTTGCCATTATGAATAAGTATGGTGAGTGGGTTTTTTTTTATATAGTAATTAGGTTGTACTTGGTTAGTGAAAGAGATACATTATGTTTTTATAAGGATTTTATATTGTGCGTGTAGGGAAAAGGATTATGCATGTTATGGTTCACATGGGTTTGGTGTCCCGATCCTTCCTTGTATGTCTATATCAGCATGCATATTCTCACAAGAAATACTTTGTTTGGTTTTGGAGCGATACAATAGATTATAAAGAATCTAAACTTTTAATATGAATTTTTTTGTAATTGGATTATATAAAAGGTCTAGCAGATACATTTATGAATTTAATAGATAAGTCTAAGTCCAATAAGAAGTCCAAACTCATCGAACAATCTTTCTGATGAAAATGGACATAACTTTTGTTTTGTTTCCTAGATAAAGGGGACATGTCTCCATATACTTTCTATTTTAGAAGTAAATAAATTAACTCTAAAATTATCCTATAAATAAATTTATTTCATGTCTTTTTCTTTTCAAACAAACGAGTATTTATCCTCATTGTCTCCATCTTTTTTTTTTCATAAGAAAGTAACAAAACATTTTCTTACGGATCATGTACATATACACCACTTGTGACTAACTATTGAAGTTGTCCTTGCTCTAGTTATTGTGGATTGTGGATCCCTTTCAAAGTCGAATTTGGTCTTGATTGTGACATATGTTGCTCACATTGGCTCAGGAACTCCCTTTAAAGTTGCTCTTAGCATTTTTATGGCCTTGGAAAGTTAGGTTTATTTGCTTGGATGGTGGCATTGATGTTGCTGTGTAGAAGAATTGGCAATGAAAACCTTGAGAATTAAGGTGTCTTTTAGTTGAATGAAAGAGGTGATAAGTTTTTATAAAGGAATTTGGGTTGTGTATGTAAAGAACATGGAGGTGATGAGTTTTTGACCGCAAGTTCTGATTGAACAAAGAAACAAATGCTTTTATAATTGGATTAGCTTAGTTAAGAAATTTAATGAAGAACAGTGTTTAATTATATCGATTTGATAAATAATCATGTGATCAATTATTGACTAATCAATTGATTAAGTTTCTTCTTTCCTATAAAAAAAAATATAGTTGAGAACTGAATTATATGCGAAGAAAAGTAGCAGTCTCACAAAATCAAATGAAATGTGAATATTCAAACATTTCAAACCTTAAAAAATGTATATCTAACAAAATGAGAATGTTTAAATACTTCAAACCTTGAAAATGTATATCTATCCTAAGTAGCAGCATACACAAGAAGAGTATGTAAGGATAAATAAAGCAAAGAAATAAATATAACAATAAATAAAAAAATAATTGAAGAAATAATTAAATTGCATATATGGAGTTGACTATTTTTTCTTGAGGGCCTATTTATACATATAGAATGTTTAAATTATATCTAAATAAGTAATTCTAATCATATACAAGTAATCTATATCATACAAGAAGGTATAATGAATACCAATACAAACTAAATCTCTTATAATCATATGAATTCTAGCTAAGCTAAACTAGTTTAATTTATCAAGGATTTTTATAAACCTTCTAGTCATTCACGCAAATTTAAATTTACCTGGTTGATTGCTTCTTTTTGTGTTGATATGTGAATATATTTTATTTTTTTAAAAAGAGTTGGCTTGATTCTTAGGGGTTATAATTGGGTTCTTTGCACGCCCGAAGAAATACGGGAGAATTCAGTAAATTAAGAGTCCTTGTGGGTTCTTTTTTTTTTCCTTCTCTTTTTACTATTCAGAATATTCTTGAAAGCATTTCTTATATAAACCAAGATTCAAAATTAGCATCTTACAATTTGGCATTGCAATCTTTCATTGCAGAGGCTTAAGGCTTATTCATCGAGGAAGAAGTTTTCGCTTGGTTTACCGATCAACAATGTGAATTGTGATAATTAATAAAAATTAGAAGTCCAAGCAAATGATAAGTAGAGATGACATGTTTGCTACTGTATATCATCAAAGCCGAGCTGCTGCATTGCTTTTTTATTGCATGCGTACATTTTACATGAGCTGATAAACTCAAAAGGTAGACGTACTTTTATTATGGCGCAAGTACTTGCATAAACTGCCTGATCGACGTGCTAGACTTACTTTTATTGCATAAGTGCTTGCATAACAGCCTGACGTGACTGCTATACATGCATACCGCTCACAAGCCACTCTACGAGTCAGTGAACTTGATTGCTACCTAGCTAGCACATCATATGATCCTAAAACAGCATCTAGAGCCAGATTGATTGGGATTGACAATCGGGCAAGCTGCACTGACTTTGTATTTCGGCTGCCCTCCTCTGTACCTCCTGCCTCTCTTCCTGTTCAGGGCGGCGTTGGTGCTGTGTTTGCTCCTCGATCACAGACCTTAAAGCGTCGCACTGGCACTGCCTATCCACATTCCTTATTTGCTGGCAGCATTGCTGAACTTGCTCTTGATCACCCTGTCGATCGCGGATCCCTCGGAGTGCTAACCTTGGCCTTGATATTTGGGATACATATTGCTCACAACTGCTCAAGTCCACCCTCCGAATCTTCTCTTGGCAGCCTCCAGATCGACTCCCGCTGGACTGATCATCAAACTCCACGGTAGTGACGGTGGTTCTGTAAGAAGAGGCATTGGCGACGAGTGCCAAGAGAAGGCTAGCTAGAACTGCTAATGTCAAAAACCTTGCCATTTTTTAGGGAGAAAAGTACAGTGGGGTTAATTAGGGTGGATGAATGAGGTGATGGGTGCAATGGGTTTTTATAGGGGATTTTGAGCTATGCATGTAGAGAACGTGGAGGATGGCATGGTTATGCGTATGATCTGTGATTTTGATGCGGTGGCTATGAATGTTTTGGCGGTTTGGTTGATGCTTACACGTCTAGATCAGCATGCAAATTCTGCCAAGAGATGCTTTGTTTGGTTTTCGAGTTTCTTTAGTCATTATCTAAGAGAATATCAAACACGGACGCTCGTGTTGATAATTCAAGAGTACTGATGGGGTTCTGCGCTGTCCGGTCGCAGCGTCTCTGTTTCCACTGTATTAATTAGGATTAAGCTCGAGGTTTAGTTGGCTTATTTACAAGGCCTTTTGATGTGCTTAACTTGTATTGTTAAATGTCATTGTTGCCTTTTTTTTTTTCTTGCTTTTATATATTAATTGTTATATCTTATGTAACAATTAATATACAGGTAAGCTCGAGGTTTAGTTGGCTTATATACAAGGCCTTTTGATGTGCTTAACTCGTGTTGATAATTTTTTTTTCTTTCTTTCTTATATACAGGTAAGAAATGTTTGCATTGGTAATATACATATATAAAGCTCACATATTGGTACTATAATGAAATTCATTTACTAGCATATCGTATTAGTGTTAGCACCTTTTATACTCTCCTCATCATCTCTTTTTCTTGCGGCTTCTCGTTAATTATTTATGGTTTATAATGCTTCAGATTGGCACTTCTCGGCCATAATTTTTAATCGGTCGCAACAATACGAAAGAGCTTCCGATATTATAAATCATCATCATTATTATCTTCTCATAATATCAAGTCTTGACTTATTAATTGTGAAAAGTATGTTTCTAGGATTCCGAGTATTACCTTCATATTTATTGACAATACCTTATGGCTATTGATGGTTTATAAAGTTCATTAACCTCAACGATAGTGATAGTGGATTTGTATGCAAAGGCATTGAAAATAGTTATCAAACTAAAAAGCAGTGTTAGATTTGTTATTGTTATAAGCCTTGCCATTATAAATTAGTGTGGAGAGTGATTTTTTTATATGGGTTTGGTGTCCTAGTCCGTGCTTGTATGTTTATATCGGCATGCATATTCTCATAAGAAATACCTTGTTTGGTTTTAGAGTGTTATAAGAGATTATGAAGAATCTAAGCTTTTAGATATGATATTTTTGTAATTAGATTATATAGAAGGTCTAATATATACATTTATATATGAATTAAATAGATAAGTCTCTAAGTCTAATAATCCAAACTCGTCAAACAATAATATTTTTGATGAAAATAGATATACCTTTTGATCCGATCACTGAATTATACTCAAAGTCTGCTAGGATATTTTACGAACCTAGTTCTAGATGATACTATTCTATATTTGTATCAACTAGTTATGAACAAACTTCTAGTAAATAAGTTAATTTTCCTAGATATTTTTAGATTTTCATATTTTTCTTCTTTATTTTATCTAGTAATTTTATGGTTTTGTTTCGTTTCCAACTTAAGTATTATTTCATTTCTAACCTAAATCTATTGAATACCTATTTAAATAGTTATAGGTTATTTTTATAATGGTTTTTTCTAAATTATTCTGAATCATTTTGAAAATAGCCTTGTCTAGGGTTTCTCAAGCCCTTTTGGTTTTTTTTTTTTATCTTCTTGTTTTTCTTTTCAATCCTAATTTATCTAGTTCATATTATGTCATGGAGTTTCTCTTCATGATATGGAGATTTGTTCTTTTGTAACTTTGGTAGTCTAGTCACATGTTTATGCTTATATGTGGTTTTTATTAGAGATATTCTCTTTTTCTTTTTTCCTTCAGTTCTACATAAGTATCCTACAAGATTAAGAGACTAAATCACATCACTTTACAAAACTAGAGCCTAAATCTCTTATTCTTAGCCTTGTTTGATTATTGGCTTTTTGAAATATTCAATATATATTTGGTTGTTAAGAGAATGAAAAAAACAAGGCACGCATTATTTTCTTAAAATTATCTCTTTAGATAACCATTTTCTTTCTCTTAGTTTAATTTTTAGAAATAAATTGTAATTATTATCA
Organism: Populus deltoides; assembly: GCA_015852605.2. Taxonomy (NCBI): domain Eukaryota; kingdom Viridiplantae; phylum Streptophyta; class Magnoliopsida; order Malpighiales; family Salicaceae; genus Populus; species Populus deltoides. Next base: position 17,908,413 of record CM027580.2, read on the forward strand.
CAAATCTTTCTCTTGATATTTTTTTTTGCCAGATTGGCTATTAAATGAGGAATATAGCTTGAATTATATTAAAGCATGCATTGTATTGTTTTTTTTTTTATGAAAACCTTATGATTGAACCCTTATATCTTTATAATCCAAAGAATGCAATAACGACTCACTTATTTTGTTTTTGTTTTTGTTTTTGTTTCTTTGTTTTTGTTTTTTCCTTTTTCTTCCATATTATTCTGAAATAATTAGGTGGTGTTTGGTTACTATCTTGAGATGGAGATAAAAGAAACATGTCTCTATATACTTTCTATTTTAGAAGTAAAAAAATTTATTCTAAAACTATTTTATAGATATATTTATTTTATGTATCTTTCTCTTCAAACAAATGAGTTTTTTCTTTAATGTCTCCATCTCTTTTGTCACAAGACAGTAACAAAACCCTTCCTTATAGATCAAGTCATGCACACCACTTGTAACTAACTATTGAAGTTGTCCTTGCTCCTATTGTTATGGATTGTGGATCCCCTTCAGAGTCAAATTTGATCTTGATTGTGACATATATTGCTTACATTAGCTCAAGAACTCCTTTTAAAGTTGCTTTCAGCATTTTCATGAAAGTTGGGCTCATTTGCTTGGATGGTGACATTGATATTTTTGTGTAGAAGAATTAGCAATGAAGACCATGAGAATAGAGGTGTCTTTTAGTTAAATGAAAATTAAAGGTGATGAGTTTTTATAAAGGAATTTAGGTTATGTATGTAAAGAACACAGAGGTGATGAGTTTTCGATTGCAAGTTCTGATTAAACAAAGAAGTAAATGCTTTTACAATTGGATTATCTTAGTTAATAAATTTAAGGAAGAATAATGTTTTTGTTTAATTATATCAATTTGATAAATAATCATGTGGTCAATTATTGACTAAGTTTCTTCTTTTCAATAAAAAACAATATATAGTTGAGAATTGAATTATGAGTGGAGAAAAGTAATAGCCTCACAAAATCAAAAAAAAATGTGAATATTTAAATATTTCAAACCTTAAAAAATATATATGTATCCTAAATAGCAGCATGCGAGAAGAGGAATAGATAAGGATAAGTAAAGCAAAGAAATAAATACAACGATAAAATAAACCAATAATTGAAAAAATAAATTGCATATGTGTAGTTAACTTTTTTTCCAGGGGCCTATTTATACATATAAAATGTTTAAATTCTATCTAAATAAGTAATTCTAATCCTATACAAATAAGTTTAATTTATCAAGGATTTGTATAAATGAATACTAATATAAACCAAATTTCTTATTTATATGAATCCTAGCTATGCTAAACTACTTGGTTATATAGTTTAATTTATCAAGGATTTTTATTCTAAATAAGATTAAACCTTCTAGTCATTTACGCAAATTTAAAATTTACACAAATTTAAATTTACCTGGTTGATTGCTTTCTTCTTCTTCTTCTTCTTCTTTCCAATTGTTTTGCTATGTGAATATTAATGCTTAGGGGTTATAATTGGCTTCTTTGCACACCCGAAGAAATAAGAGAGTATTCAGTAAATTCAGAGTCCTTGAGGGTTCATATTTATGTGAAAGAATAGAGAATATATATGAATGTACCAATTAATTTCTTACAGATATTCCGAGAAATCGAGGCCGTAACCATGGGCGTAGTACCTTTGCATGCTTCTCGACAGCTTTTTTTTTTTTTTAATGTAGTTCTTCAACATATATTCTAAAATTAATAATTATATAAATTTTTAATAACTTGGTTTATAATACTTAAATTAATAATTTATAAAAAGCAAATTTAATACTTAACCAGCTGAGCTACACGATTAAATATTCACATTTATACATGTTAAATTTCATAGATATACTAAGATTTTCAGAGATAATTAATATTTGGGATCTTGAAGATCACTAATATTTGGGAAATGTAAGGCTACAGTCTTGTTTGTAACACCAATTTCAATGCTACCTATCATCTGAATGATAAATTCCAAATTACATGTGGAGCCCGTTTGTCAATTTTACACTTGCATTGTTCACCAACTTTTCAGAAGTCTCAACCGTTTCAGATGGTCTTTTCCTTTCACCTACAATATTCGAATTGAATCTTGCTACAGCGTGTGCTAAGATCACTCTTCTTGCGATTTTTCTGGTCCACTTCCAATCGTTTTTAACAGTAAAAAGTATGCTGGCCAAGCCATTGTAGTGTGATACTTAACATTCACAATGATAAATTGCAAATGTAACGAATGACATGTTAGAGTAAGCTAATTCCAGGCCCCAGGGGCAATCAAGTTCAATGTATATTAATGATAATGTAAGGCATATGGATCGACGAACATTCAAGCACTTCAAATCCCTTTTTTTTTTCCTTCTCTTTTTACTTTTCAGAATATACTTTGAAGCATTTCTTATATAAACCAAGATTCAAAATTAGCACTACAATCCTTCATTGCAGAGGCTTAAGGCTTATTCATCGAGGAATAAGCTAGTTTTCGCTTGGTTTACGATTAACAATGTGAATTGTGATAATTAATAAAAATTAGAAGTCCAAGCAAATGATAATTAGAGATGACATGTTTGCTACTATATATCATCAAAGCCAAGCTGCATTGCTTTTTTATTGCATGCGTACATTTTACATGAGCTGATAAACTCAAAAGGTAGACGTACTTTTATTATGGCGCAAGTACTTGCATAAACTGCCTGATCGACGTGCTAGACTTACTTTTATTGCATAAGTGCTTGCATAACAGCCTGACGTGACTACTATACATGCATACCGCTCACAAGCCACTCTACGAGTCAGTGAACTTGATTGCTAACTAGCTAGCACATCATATGATCCTAAAACAGCATCTAGAACCAGATGGATTGGGATTGACAATCGAGCAAGCTGCACTGACTTTGTATTTCGGCTGCCCTCCTCTGTACCTCCTGCCTCTCTTCCTGTTCAGGGCGGCGTTGGTGCTGTGTTTGCTCCTCGATCACTGACCTTAAAGCGTCGCACTGGCACTGCCTATCCACATTCCTTATTTGCTGGCAGCATTGCTGAACTTGCTCTTGATCACCCTGTCGATCGCGGATCCCTCGGAGTGCTAACCTTGGCCTTGATATTTGGGATACATATTGCTCACAACTGCTCAAGTCCACCCTCCGAATCTTCTCTTGGCAGCCTCCAGATCGACTCCTGCTGGACTGATCATCAAACTCCACGGTAGTGACGGTGGTTCTGTAAGAAGAGGCATTGGCGACGAGTGCCAAGAGAAGGCTAGCTAGAACTGCTAATGTCAAAAACCTTGCCATTTTTTAGGGAGAAAAGTACAGTGGGGTTAATTAGGGTGGATGAATGAGGTGATGGGTGCAATGGGTTTTTATAGGGGATTTTGAGCTATGCATGTAGAGAACGTGGAGGATGGCATGGTTATGCGTATGATCTGTGATTTTGATGCGGTGGCTATGAATGTTTTGGCGGTTTGGTTGATGCTTACACGTCTAGATCAGCATGCAAATTCTGCCAAGAGATGCTTTGTTTGGTTTTCGAGTTTCTTTAGTCATTATCTAAGAGAATATCAAACACGGACGCTCGTGTTGATAATTCAAGAGTACTGATGGGGTTCTGCGCTGTCCGGTCGCCGCGTCTCTGCTTCCTCTGTATTAAAAGCTCGAGGTTTAGTTGGCTTATTTACAAGGCCTTTTGATGTGCTTAACTTGTATTGTTAAATGTCATTGTTGCCTCTTCTTTTTTCTTGCTATATTATATATATATATATAGGCAGTCTAGCAATTTTGTATTGGAAATTGATTTAAAGCATGGGTAATCCATATATTATTTATAGATTAAAAATAATAGGGGTGAAATATAAAAACAATTTGAGAGCTTAATAGAATTAAATTGAAAAAATAAAAAATAAAAGTTGAAAAAAATAAAAAATAAAACAACATCAATTTAGAAAAAAAAAATAGATCAAAACTCTTAAACCTGATCTAATCTTTGAAAGATACTTTTCGTAGATGTCCAAACCAGTTTATACACATCGACTAATTCTATGGGTCTTAAAATTAACGATTATGTAGTTCATATAAGCTTTCAATAAATCTGAAATTTATAAAATTCAAACCCATAAACTTAAAAAAAAAAAAAAATTAGAATCTCATCAGCTATACTACTCCATTTCATTTGTGCGCCTGACTACTGGCCTGAGGTTTGTGCTTAACTTATATTGCTAAGTGTTGTTGTGGCTGTAAAATTAAGTATACAAAACAGCTTTAAAATTTTATCAACCACTGGACATCAAATAAATCCACGCTTCCGGTAGTAGACAAAAGCATTGTCATGTGTTGTCTTTTTTTTTTTTCTCTGCTTATATATATAGGCAGTCTAGCAATTTTGTATTGGAAATTGATTTAAAGCATTTATAATATGATATATTATTTATAAATTAAAAAATAATAGGAGTGAAATATAAAAAAATTGTTGAGGGGACCCAATAGAATTAAATTGAAAACATAACAAAACAAAAGTTAAAAAAAAAGATAAAAAAATAAGACAACATCAATTTAGAAAAAAAAAAAGAAAAAAATAAGCAAAACTCTTAAACCTGATCTAATCTCTAAAAGCTACATTCCATGAAATCTTTACCCAAATTCAATTAAAAAGCATAATTGTCAACCAATTTAATTTTAAATGAAAAGATTGGTTGAAAAATATTAATAAAAAAACCTGTAAAAGCACCAAAAAGAATAAGGATAAAATTTGATAGAAAAAACTTAAGGAGGATGCAATTTAATAAAATAAATATCAATTAAGATAGAAAAAACTTAAGGAGGATGCAATTTAATAAAATAAATATCAATTAAAAGAACAAGGATCATATTTTAAAGATTAAAAAAATCATAGGTTATGAAATTGAAAACATTTGTAAAAACCAAGTAAACATTAACAAACATCTTGAACATAGTCAAATTTTAAAAATCTCGCAACCTATGAAACCCTGGATCCGGGTCCCATTAGTAAGTTTATTATAAGCAAATTTAAAAATTTAAATTTAAAAAACTAGTCAAAGCAAAAAAAAAAGATAATAAAAAAATCTTAAGCAAACTCTGCAACCAACCAGGGTCAACAAATCAAACACATGACCTAAGACATGAAATTAAGATAACTCTATAAATAGAAAAGAAAAAACACACCTGCAAAAGGAATATAAAAATGCTTTAAAAAAATAGAAGTCGACCCAGGCTAATCCTTCACATATTCTTAAATAAAACCTTGTGACTTTATTAAAGACAAATATGAAAAAATAAAGAAGTAAGATTCTTAATCAAACAAACATTAAGGGATGAAATTGAGGGGGGAAAACCATTAAAAAAGCAATGAAAACAAAAAAAAATAACAATTAAAAGAATTAGGACTAAATTCGACATAAAAATTAAATGAAATTAAATGTTTTGGGAAAACTTAAAAGAAATTAAATGTCTAGGGGTGGAATTGAAAAAAAAATCAATCAAAAAAATGATTCAAAATAAAAAAAAATAGAAATTAAAAGAATGAGGACCAAATTTGAAAACAAATTTAAAAAAAAAAATCAAATGATCAGAGATGAAATCGAAAATAAAATCCAATTAAAAATAATTAATGTAAATAAAACAATTGTAAATAAGAGAAAAGGGACTAAATCAAAAAAAAAATTGAAGGGCTAGTATAAATTTTTACATGACCAGCACACAATCCTACGAGAAAAGATAAGGAAAAGAAAAAAAAAGAAAAACAATTTCGAGTCAAATCACGTCAAACCACCATACATGTATCACCTAGAGAAGAAGAGGACATTGAGTTAGATAAATCAAATGATATTGTGAAATCACTTTTGGCCGCACGCATCACTAGAATGCGGCACAGCGGCTGGCACGTGCAAGACACACGCAACAACTTTTTTATTATTTTTTTGGCAAAAACCAAAAAAGTCCTTAGGACTAAACAATATTAGAAAACAAATCATGTTGAAATTACAACCAAACCCCTAAAGTCAATGCTAAAAAATTTAAATTGTAAAGGTGATGTAGTAATTCAATTGTTCTATAAAACATGAAAAATACAAAAACATCATTATACAGAAGGCATTGATTTATTTTATTTAACAGTTACATTAGTAATTTTACTATTCATTACAAAATATATTTACCAAAAAAACCTAGTGCGATCCTCAAAAAACATTTACATCATGGTAAAAAAACCACCTTACCCTCGAAGCATAAGCTAAAGATAAAATGACAAAAGGGCAAAGTAGTAATAATATTATTATAATAAATAGTAATCCGTGTCTTGGGACACAATAATATCGCTAAGGGGGTTAGTTTTTTAGATAATATAAACATCTCTGAATTAATTTTTTATCATAGGGAGTTTTAATTTAATATATTTTCTTTTACATTTTATCTATCTTTTTGTCAAATAATATATATGTGAGTTGTAAATGTTTTTCTATAAAACATCAAAATATTATTAATGGTAAAAAATTAAAAATATATAAATAAACTTCATCAATATTATGATTAAAACATTATTTACAAAGTGATATAATTATCATCAAGATATTAACCCTCCCTCGACACAGTTGGATGACTTTTATTTAACACAATAGAAGAAGGGTATCAATTATAACACCTTATACTATGAGGATTGTGAGGATCATTGTAATAATGATAATGAGTGTCAATGGAATCCTATAAATCAATGAACGTTGAGGCACTTTAGAGCATTTCTGTTTTTCTCCTTTTCTTCTTGAAATTTTCTTTAAGATCTTTTTCTCCAAGGAAAAAAAATCGATTCGAAGCATCTTATATACTATTTTACATCAGCAACTCTTAATTAAAAACATATGGCAATCTTGTGTGTAACAGTTGCCTGGCTAAGATTATATATATATCCTTAATTCTTCAAGTGTCTTGAGAAATTTTGATTAGATTGCTGGAGGCCCATGCATGAAATCTGATCTTGTTTTGGGCGTGAATTCTACCATTAACGTGGATGGAAATTAAGATGTTGTTCTCTTAAACCTTTTCTCATGTGATTTATAAAAATTTGAAGTATTTTTGACGAAAATAAAATTCGAACTTGGACAGTATACAAGTAATAAGAAAGGCATAAGCTCTTTTTTAACACAAAAAGAAACTCCTTGCATTACATTACACCTGGCCTTACATGATACTCACATACTCAAACAAAACCTTTGCCTTGCATGACAGTACTCGCATACTTCGAAGGAGAAAAACACCACACAGTGATGTGCTTTATTAGTACTACTTATTCATCTCAATCTCAAGCCAAAATAGCAGAGATCGGTGAACTCCATTTATTATTCCGTACATTGTAACCTTCAACATTTATTACATTCTGTAGGGCGAACCAAATTCACAACTGTCTAGTTCCATACCACAATCGCCGGGAAGGCTACTGGCCACACTCGCAGCCTCATCAAAATCCATTCGTCCGACACCCCTCTGCTTTGGCGCACTCTTAACAGCCTTCCTGAGGCCATAGCAGCGGCACGTGGATCTCATCTGTCTTAGCTGATCACAACACCTGTCAAGACGTTCCTCTTCTCTTCGGTTAATGTCAAGGCCGTCCCGGGAGCTCGCTTCTTGCATGATATATTCCTGGCAATGCTTGAGATCTTGTGCCCTAATCAACTCGTCGCGACAGTCTTCTTCTGATCGCCTGGGGTTTTCCTCATCGATGATCACTGTTGTACTGTGAATGGAGGCGTCAACTAGGAGCAGAAAGGCTGTCAAAATGGCTGCGAAGATGATGAGCTTTGCCATTGTACGTAGATAGGGGCTAATAAGGATATGATTTGTTGGGTGAGAGTTGATGTGGATGTTGGGGGTTATTTATAGGCATTTACGGCAGGCCTGGCTTGTGAATTAAGCAGATGGGTTAAGGTACGATGATTTTGTTGTGGTAGATGGGGAATTAACTTGAGGCTACACGTATATATTAGATAATATGCATGAGCTACACGTACTGAGATTTATCTCCAAGTGTTAACATGCATGAACTGATTTTGTTGGGTTCCCAAATGGGCTGCAATTTGATTTGGAAGATATTGGTGGGCTAAAGGCTACACGTACATGCGATGGTTCCAGGTAGAATACTACATTACAGTATCCAAAAAAACTATTCTCATGGAGATATTACTATGTATGTCCCAAGATATAGATTACTATATATTATAATAATATATTTACTATTTTTCTCCTTGGTTATTTTGTGTTTTTTGTCTTTGTTTCGGAGATAAAGTGGTCTTTTTCCTATGACATAAATATCTTTTAAGAATTGTGCGGAGTTATTTTGGTAATTGTGTTTTTCAACATACAGTAAAATTATTAATGTAACCCTTTAATAAAATAATTTAATATCTTTTGCATGAGGGTATTTTTGTATTTTCAAGTTTTAGAGAATATATAATTGAATTACTACATTACCCTTACAATTCGAGTTTTTTAGCCTTGGCTTCAGGGGCTTGGTTGTAATTACACCAAGGTTTGTTTGTTAATATTTTTTAGTCCCGAAGGAATTTTTGGTTTTTCCACCAAAAAGTCGTTAATACATGCCTCACATGCGTCAACCACTCCGCTTTCTTCTGGCAAAGCGTGCAGCTATTTCTAGCTAGCGGTTGTAACCGTGATTTCACCACATCATTTGATTCATCTCGACATCGTCTTTCTCTTTAAGTGGCCCGTGTATGGTGATTCGGTGTGGTTTTACCTGAAATTGCTTCTTTTTTTCTCGAATTGATATTGGATCTTCAATTCATTTATTTTTTTTATTCAACCCCTCTTCTTTTATTTGTAATTATTTTATTTACATAAATTATTTTTGATTGTATTTTATTTTGGATTTTATAACTTTCAAAAGGTGGCTATAATTTATGAATTGGATTGATTTATAGGAAAGGCAGGGCCATGCATGTTGAGTACGTGTTAGATGTATGGACTACACGTACGTTAATTTATACACAAATGTTGCTATGGACTGTGTTTTTTCTATGGTAGGGTAAATGGCTTGTTTTGGAACAATATGGTGGGCTTAAGCTGCTTACACGTAGATTCTTACATGCAGATGCTGTCAAGGTTTTGTCTGCTTTTCCAAATCGCCTTGATATTTGTTAAGCTTGAATTAAGATTCCCTTGTGGAGCAACGTTCATTCGCTGCTGTTTGCAAGCTTATAAGGTGAAACCCAGTTAAATTCCATTCACTGACAAATTAGAAAACTTCATCTAGTGCCTAATATGATTTTGTCGATTTCGAGAATTGATTAGCCCTTAAAGAGACCAATTTCGCTGACATGTGGAACCCGTAATCCTTGCCTAGAGTAATCCTTGCCTAGAATAAACAGCCTTGGGTTCAGCGACCTGTCCTAGACACATAAGGAATTCTGTGTCCTTCCATGAAGCTATCGTCAGAGAAGTTCTGTCTGGCCCAACTAAGACATTGGTCTTTCCAACCCATTATCGAAGGATTAGGCCTAGGGCTCTCATACTTGAGGCCAATCACTAAGACTAAAAATTCTAATTCAAGTGCATGGCTGTCGCTTTGCATCAAATACTTGATAATCTCATCTGGGAGGAAATCCTCTCTGATGGTGTTAGAACACACTCTGTCTATGCCTAACACCTTGGACACTTCGGCTCACGTTTGCAAAGCGACTTATCATGACTAAGGGTAATTATCCGACATGATTAACCCTAATATGGGGCAAGGACTCCATTCTCTTTTTGCCTCCCTCTCCATGAAAGAAGAAGCAACATGACTACTATGCAACCACATGATCAGTCCAACATCCACGATAGGAAGGGAAAATGATTTTTCTCTTTTTCTTGAAGTTATCGAATACCGCAATACATCTTAAGGTATTTTAAGAGAATTATGGTAATTATTTTTTAAAGTGTTTTTTTACTTTAAAATATATTAAAAAAATAAATTATTTTTGAAATCAATCCATTAAAATGATTTAAAAAACCAAATAATTACACCAAAAAAATTAAAATTAAATATATATATATATATATATATATATATATATATATATATATATATATATATAAGGTTTCGGATATTCTTGGATGTACATTCAAGATATTCTTCTCTCATAAATAGTTATTTACATAAACAGAGGAGGGTTTCCTGTCCATAACTAAAAACCTGTTTTGTAGGTAATCGATAAGGATCATGTCTCGCCAGAGACCTCCTTTGGATTATTCAACTTTTTCTTTAGCAATGACCAGCTTGATCCTTATTTCTCTATGCCTTCCTTAAACTCAAACCCGATAACCTGTCAAGAAAGAGCTCATCAATCTCTTAAAAGCCTGAAACAGGAGCATCATCAAATAGAAAGTCACTCATACTTGTGATTTCTGGTTTGCATAATTAGGCTACAAGCTGCAAAGGTTTGGATAATTTGATAGAGCATTGTAAAGTCGATCAATGTAATTTCTCGGCTTCAACTTCTTAGACACAGCTGATATAAATATCCCCAAAGGCCAGTTACTCATTAAACTATATATGATGCCAGTTAGCCGAAAACTAGATAATTGTCACGCGATACATCATACAAGGAGTGAGTTAACAAAAAAAAAATAAAACAAAAAATAATAATGTTTAGTTGACACAAGTATATTTTATAAAGAATGAAAAATATCAATATTAAATAATAAAATTAAAAAAATATATAAAAAAAAACAACATCAACCCCGTATTAGCCTACAAAACACATGACATAAGTCATTTAACCAAAAGCAAATACTTTTTGGTTTTACAAAACCAAAATAAACCAAAGTTTCATTTTGGTTTTGTGATGATTATTGGTTTTTGAATATTTTTTTGGGTTCTTGATGGTTATAAATATTTTTTACAAGTATTTAATTATGATATTTTTTAGGTTAAAATATAATTAAAATGAGTTTTTTATCTGAAAATTCACAATCTATTTTTTTAGCGATTAGAGATTATTGAAATTTAGGCATAGAGATTATTGACCGACATCTCACCTGCTATTTTTTTTTTTCTAAAAATTTAACCCTTAAAAAATTAAAAAAATAAATCTCAGGCCTGAGCTAGCTATTCTAGCAACGTGCACCCGAGCCTTTTTCTCGAGGCCATGTGCTCCAGCTGGTGGCTCTTTAGAGCAAGTGATTAGTCAACTGCTCACAAATCCCACAGTAGCCCCCACGTTTGGCAACGATAACGCTGGTGCTGTTGATTCATTCTTGTCGATCCTGTTCTGGAGAATGAGTTCAAATACTTTAGATTCAAGTGATTAAACAAATTAATTTAAAAAACAAGAATAGGTTTTGATTTGGATTTAGCCATCGATTATAGATTTATAACAAGCACAACAAAAGTATAATAAAGAGCTTAAGACAAAAGAGGTTCAAGGGGGAGGAGTTCCTGTTCAGGACAGAATTTGGTGGGTTGGTCTCCACAAACAAGAGCAATACAAAGCTCTTGAAACTCTTCTTGAGTTTCAATGTGGAGAAGAAAGCTCCAAATATATGTAGTAATAAAAGTTACGTGTAAAGGTGTGGAGGTAGATTTGGTGCAGGCAGCAATACTTGGTCAAGAGGGAATGCGAGTGAAATGAAGAGTCTCTAGCTTGGGGTCAGCTGTATGGATCCACCAGGAATTACCATTTGAAGGGTTTTAATGGCCAAGAGGCAAGAAGTGTTTCATATTTTGAAGCTTTTCTTGGCCACATGGTGAGCTACAGTTGACTATCATTGAATTTATTTCGGTTCCGAATCACCACGATGCCTGATTCATAGAGCGAATTCATCATTCAGTAGACATCATGACCGTCTGATGCAGCCATATAAAGCATCTTGCCCCACATTAGATGGTGGGTCTGATCTGATGTGGCAATATCAGAAAGCAAAATTTGGTGCCTTCACTTTGATGGGGATGTAGTGCAATACTGATCTGTCTTCTTCACATCTCTGAGAGAGGAGAGGAACTTGTGCCTGACATTACAATGCTGCCACCCTTTTTATAAATTTGGAAAAGAAAAAAGAAAAAGAAGGTGTCTGCTGCACTCTTTCTTGGTTCATTCTGTACATGTGTCCATTGGAAGATGATGAAATGTTCTCTCGTCCAGTTTTTGTTTTTTAAAGAATATTGCCGTTGAATGATGAGTAAATCCTGCAATCCTGGAATCACTCGAAATCACAGACTAATGAGCTTGCAATTTGCAAATATATCAAAGCCACTCCCTCTCCACCCTCTATTGGTTGATAAAATAAAATGATCTTGCAACTTGTTCGTAAATGCCTTTCCGAACTGATAATTAAACCAGTTGACCTTTCCCTAGCTATCCAAATATATAAATTTTATTCATTTCCGTATGCTTTTGAGGGCAGATTCAACGCTATTAACTAGGGATGACACAAGAATTTATCATATTCAATTTCTGCCCATGTGCTTAGAAACTGGAGCAGTTCCTTCTAGCTATCTTCCTGACTGGTACTATTTTTGAAGTATTATATATATATATATATATATATATATATATATATATATATATATATATATTATATATATCTTATTCTTATATTAATAAAGTCTATATTTCTTAAAGACAAAAGACACTGAACATAAGGGACAGAACTGATGAAACGGGAGACCTTAACTTTCGTCTTTCGGAGATCAAAGGTATGGTTCTTGCATATTCGTGGCATATATGATTAAAGAGTGAAAGAAATATAATACCAAAACCTTAATAATGCAGAATTTGTTCTTGGCATTGGCTGCCGAAAACCAAGCCAAGTGCGTTTAGATTTAATAATTACCGACGCTTTGCCGTGAGCTATAATTTACGTAAATAAACGATAAATATTTACGTATAACTATCTAATTAAATAAATCTATAACTATTTATATAAATAAATGAAAAAAATAATTAATAATTACTAAAAAAGAAATTAAAAAAATTAATGATGAATGTAGATTAATATATTTAATCAGATAATTATGTTTACTGAACTTATTTAACTTAATAAAAGATAAATTCATATCTTAAAAAATTCATGATCTAAAAGAGAAGCACAAATAAAATTGATTGAATAAACACACAGCTTAAACAAAATATTATGCAAGGCTCAACACATCAACAATATTATTTAAAAATAAATATTTTTATTTTGAGACACAAAGTTCATTTGTATAAAACAATTACAGATGAATTAAAATAATATCTTGAAAAGTTAAACACAAACAAAACAATTCCCAAAAAACTTATATTCAAAATTATCATGTAAAACTCGTTACTTAGGTCATGAAACCATAACAAACCCATAGAAAGATAAAATTGAAGATAATCACAAAACCAATATTTAAAAAAAAAACTAAAGCAGAAAGATAAGATCGCATGAATCAGAATTCTTAACAAATTAAACGTTAAAAGATAAAACCTATAAAAAAATCAATTACACTAAAGGATCTAAAAATAATTGAGGGTGAAAAAACATTAATTAGATGGCAAATAAAAATAACTTTAACAAAAAAAAATGAAAAAGAATAAAGGCAAAAATGAAAAAAAAACAAAACAAAAAAAAAACTTTGATTGAATGATGAAATTGAAAGCAAAAAAAACTTCGACAAAAGGGCTAAGGAAAAAAAATTTAAAAATATGAACCAAAATAAAAAATAAAACATTTGATAAAATTTAATTGAAGGACTAAATTGAAAAAAATATATAAAAGGAATAAGAAGAAAATAAGAAATTAAAAGAATGAAGACTAAAATTAAAAACAAAAAAAATAATAAATTGTAATTAAAGGACTAAATTGAAAAAAAACTCATTTAAAAGGAATAAGAATGAAATAAAAAAATTAAAAGAATGAGGACTGAAACTATAAAAGGAATAAGAACAGAATAAAAAATTAAAGGAATAAGGACTGAAATTAAAAATAAAACATATAAGAAAGTGTAATTGAAGGACTAAATTACAAGACAAAAAAATTTCTACAAAATGAATAAGAACGAAATAAAAAATTAAAATAATAAGAACTAAAATTGACAAAAAAAAATAAAAAAGATAATGGTATATTGTAATTGCTAAAAGAGAAAAAAAAATCACCGACAATAATCCCACTATCTTAAACTATTACATGTCACTTCAAACAAAAAATGAGACGGTGGAGCATAGGAATACAATGAAAGGTTTATTTTATATATATTATTTTTATTTTTTTTATGTTGTTAATACTAATGCTTAAAACAAAGTGATAGAAAATATATCAAACCATCGTACCTTTTAAATTAATGAAATCATATTGATTTTAATATAATTAAAAAATTAGTATAAGCATAAAAAATAAAAGGTAAGTGTACTCAAGTTTTTTCTCGATAAGATGGTGACATTATTAGCACACACAAAAAAGAGAGTCACAATAATAGATTTATGGTGTCATGAAACATCCTAAGACTAGGAATCCACTCAACATATTTAATAATTTCTCTTTTTGTTTGTAGAAAATAATTTTTCTTTATTCATAACTTAATACAATTTTCTTTTTCAAAATATATTCATATTAAAAAAATATATTTTAATATTTTTCCTTTTCTTTTAATCTCAATAAAATAAAAATCCAAAAACCATTAATTTGATGTTGTTAGTGTGTGTTTGATATTATGATAGCTTTTATGGTTATCGTTTTAAAAAATAAGTTTTAAAAATAAATTTTTAGTTGTGATTTTAAAAATTAAATTTTTAAAAAATATATATTTGATGAAATTGTTATGAGATAGATATTTATATATAAAATAAATAAAAAACAGATCTTTATAAGTGAAAACATGTTATTTTAGGTTATAAAAACATAATTATTTGTAAGGTTAAGTTATTTAATTAATCAAATAATTTTTTTATTTGTGATAAGATAAAAAAATTAGCAATTAATCTTTTATTGTCAAGAATAATATTTTTTAAAAACCATCAATTTTATTTTTTATGTTTATTAAAATGATGATATTATTGGTAAATTATTATATTCAAAATTTAAGAACTTGTTTGTAAAAATTAAGAGTATCTTTAATGGCAAAAATTATTTAGAATACATAAATTATTGATATAGATTTTTGAATAGTATAAATATAATTTTATTTAATGTGCATTATAATAAAAAAAAATTATTTTAACAATTTATTTTAATTTTAATTATTTTAATTTTTCTATAAATATATAGAAATGATTTTTCTACGATAAAAAAATCCTTTTTACTCGACTTTCTTATTAAAACTAAAAAAAAAACCTAAAAAGTTAAAGTTTTTTAATTTTTAGTTCTTCTTGTGATTCTCCCATGAAGTACAACGTTTTTCTCGATGTTCTCTAACACATTTTATACAGACAGCTTCGCCCTTCTATCAAATTACTTCTCCTGCTCTCCCTCTACTACGAATCTTCTCTAATCGCATTCTCCACCTGCCACGTGTTCGATCTTATAAAATCACAGCCAGGACAACACTCATCGCAGCGCGTAGTTACACACTCTCACTCTTGAGAGTAGCACTCACTCTTAATCAATCCAGCCCCAAAATGTAATTTCAATCCAACACCCGCTGGCTTGTTCTCCTTATCTAGTTTCTAGAGATCTCTTATGCTTTCTCCGAAAGCAAACAGACTCTCATCAGAAAAGCTTAGACTCATCCGATTTAGGGTTTCGCTTCATATCAATCAAATAATCTAACGCGTCGAAACCCTAATCACCGGATAAGGTAATTTATTTTTGTTCCAGTTAGTCGATTTGATCATCTTCTTATGCAAATTATTTGCTTAATTGTTAATTTCTTGCGTTAATTATGTGAATCATGTTTAAAAAGAGCTGTCCTTGTGACTTAATTGCAAGTTTTAATCTTTTTCTTGAAAGGTTGCTTTTCTGATGTTCTGATTGTTAGTTTTGTTTGTGTTATTTTTTTTTCATTTACTGTAGGTGTTTTTGTGTCTGTGGTCTGACTAGCTTTTGGGCTTATGGGTGTGATTATTTCTCTTTGATTAATCAGATAGTTGAGATATTTGATCTTTATTTAGTGGGATTTTGATGAATAAAGCAAGGTTACTTGTTATGGATTACATGGATATCCATGTTTCATTATTCGTATTAGTTTGCGATTTGATATATTTTGAATTTATTAGCTTGTATTTGCACTGATTTATGACACGTGAGCAACATATATTAATCTAGGATGTTGATTTGATGTTTTGGTTGTTAACTTTGTCATATGAATTTTTTGTGGCATGTTCTATTGTAGAAATAGAGCAACTTGGTCTTGCTTCCTAAGAAATATGTTGTAGTGTTAGAAAGGATGAAGTGATACCTTTGATTAAGTTAGTTATCCGTAGTTTTCATTTGTGTTCTAGTCCCTGTGAAATATGTTGTTATGGTAGAAAGGATGGAGGTACATCAACTGTCCTAACTTTGACAAAGTTAGTTATCCTTAGTTTTCAATTGTGTCTTAGTCCCTGTTAATGTGAGTTATTGCTGTTTAGGTCTGAGCTTTCAGGTTGCTGGACTTCCTTGAACAGTTAAGTTTTCATGTCTGATTTCGACGCCCAAACTCCTACAGCTTATGGTAAGCTTGCTTTTTTTACTTATATTAGATTTCCTTGCTAGTGTTGTACTGACACTGGAATTTTTCTGAGATGTGACAAAACCTTCTACTCCATACGTATCCATATGTCTAACAATTATGTGGTTTCTTTATGGTAGATCCTTTTGCTGATGCAAATGCCGAGGACTCTGGTGCTACAAAAGATTATGTGCACATTCGTATACAGCAACGCAATGGTAGGAAAAGCTTGACAACCGTGCAAGGTTTGAAAAAAGAATTCAGCTATAACAAGATACTAAAGGACCTCAAGAAAGAGTTCTGCTGTAATGGTACAGTGGTGCAGGACCCTGAATTAGGCCAGGTGTGTGTTTCACCTTAGCATGTAAACTAGCATTGAATGTTTCTCTCCTCATTGTGAGTGCGCTTTTTGTGTATAGGTTATTCAACTTCAAGGTGACCAGCGCAAGAATGTCTCGACCTTCCTTGTTCAGGTAATCTTCACTCCTTGTGCCAGTCGACGAGTCTTTTAAAATCAATTCTTTCTCCTTTGGGTCATCACCTGATGCTCATATAGTTAAGTGAATTCCAAATTTGTATTTTGCTTTGTTTGGTCAGGCTGGCATTGTGAAGAAGGAAAGCATTAAAATTCATGGTTTCTAAGCTACTGCTGCAAATTAAAACTCAGCATAGTGCTCTTCCTGCATGAGTCAAGAAATTAAGTAATATCGAAACTGTTACTATCTTCCCTATGTTTGGTTTGATATGACATGCATCTTTTGTTTCTGATGTTATCTGGTTTCTGTATTGTGAGATGATAATGGAATGTTTTGACAGTTTGCTCTCCTGTTTCAAGTGGTTATGGCTATCTGGAGTCGAACGTTGAATTGTTGAGAATCTATTGGTTTTCTTGGTTAGGGTTCAGTTGATTGGCAGGAAATTTACTGTTGTGGTTCATTGCCTTCCACACAACTGCTGTCAATTTAACTGCCAGGAAGCTCAGTAGATGGTTGAAGCTTCTGAGTCTTTCCGGACGGGTTTAGGACTTCTGGCAAGTTTATACTAAAATTAACATGCAAAGAAAAAGGATCAAACTCGGGATTATATGCTGCATTTTTTTGGTTATTTCCGTGAGAGCAGCTTTGGGAAATATCCACCTGAATTTGTTTCCATGGTTATCAAATTTGGTGGAATAGTTAAATTAACAAAAGAAACGAAATTCTTGAGATGGTTTCTTGGATGTAACTCGCCAGTGTCTTGGAGGCCAGAGTAAATTGAAAAGGATGGTAATGTGAAAAGGAACGCAAAAAAAGAACCCTGACCTTCCTAAGGTCGTTATAAGAGCACTCTAGGGATCTGCCGATTAAACCAAGCCCAGCCCGTCGAAATATCAGATTGTAATTAAGAAAAAATATATTCCATCAGAACAATTATTAAAAAAACAGTCTGTTGGACGGTAAAATGTATTTCCTTGTAAACATGATTCAAACCATGCATTATACAATTAAAAACAAGCTAAAAAACCAGGATCTGTGCTTGAGCTGAACATGCGCTCCCATTCTGGTACGGCTCTAGATGATCAACACAGTGCCAGTCTTTCCCTTAAAGCGAAGTAAATTCACTCTATTATCGTTCTAGCCAGAATATCTAGTAATTATGTCTTAATCATTTAAAAAAATAGAACAAGGCCGGTTCAAATCTTGTATCGTTAGTTATTTCGGATTTTTCACTCAAATTCCAGCTAAATCTTTCTGAATTTACTCTCTACTAATATATTCCGAATAAAAAAAATATACCACCACGAATAAAGATCCACTCTCTCGTTTTTCGTCTTCCACATTTTTCTTTATCCCCATTAAGCCCTTTATTTACTATCACAGTCACTGTCATGCCCGTGTACAGAAGTTTAACTTTTTATCTCTATAAAAATCACAACTTTTGATCACAAAACAGAGAACCCAACTAAAAATATATATATATATATGGCTGCTGATTCACGGGTTTCTCGCTTCTCAAGTTCTTCAAGAAGATATCAGACTCGATCTGGTTTCTTTAAAATCTTTCAATTCTTTTATAATGTTCTTTCTTTTATATAAGAAATGGTGCGTGAAAGTATTTTTATTTGAATACTAATCATAAGCTGGAACATTTTCTTGAAACCACAACAATTTTATAAAAAAATCAAACAAATTATAAAAATCATGACTGATAAAATTGAAAAAAAAAATCAAGGTAAAAAAAGAAAGAAAGAGAAAGATTCTTCATCCTATGAATTGAAAAACACCATTAGCAAGGGTCAGTTCTTTTATTTTTTTTAAGGTAATTTTGGAGCTACCACATGTATTTAACGAAATGAATTGATGGGTACAATTGATGAAGGGTAAAATTGATGACAATCTTATGGGTAAGGGGTATATTTGCAATTAACTCGGGTTTTTTTAATTAATGTAACCCCACCAATAAAGCAAACACTATATATCCCTTCCCTTCAAAAGAATCAAAACTCATGTATAAAAAATACTGTCTACTATAGTGTAGTGATTTGTTTGCTTTTGAATTAGAGGTATTTTTATCTTTTCATATTATTCATGAGGTGTTATAAATTTTTTTAAGGGTATTTTGGTTGATTTAATATATTTATAAGCAGTAAAATAATTAAAATACCCCTAGTTGTAAAAAAAAGGATTCCGAGTAGAGATATTTTGATATTTTTGTTTTTTATAATAATTACACATGTATCCTTGGATCCAATAAATTTAATTCAGTGGGGTCGGGGGTATTATGATCTTTTAACAAAGATTTTTTATATGAAAAAGCTGTTGGTAGATGTAGTTCACTCGTTAGAGTGTTGAAGCCGTCCACACACTTCGAGTGGTGCGTATGACAACTCCAAATGCTAAAAAATGAGTTTTTGTTATCTTATATTATTTTTCGCTGTCTCATTTCCCATGTAAAGGGACACATGATGTCCAGAAGTTATCGATTTATCAGTGATCTTTTTCCCCCCTTCATCTCTCTCTTCTAAACTGATAAATACACTATGGTCTTCATTGTTATTCGTATTTCAAATTCAATCATTTTAGTTTTGATTTTTGTATTTTTTTTTGTTAAAGTTTTGTTAGTTTTTAATTTAACCATTGCTTTTTAATTTGTATAGATAATGTTTTTCGATTCGGTCCTTTTATTTTTAATTTTTAATTTTTTTCCTTTTTTTTGTCAAGGTTTTTATAGATTTCAATTTTGTCCTTTATAGTTTTTGTTTTTACAATGATAATAATGATTCAAATTTGATCATTTTTCTTTTAATTTTTTTTATTAATTTTTCTAGCTATTTTATCAAAGTTTTTATAGTTTCCAATTCTATTCTTCAAATCAAGTTTATGGCTTTTATTTTTTCAACAACAACAACAACAATAATAATAATAATCAAATTAGTAATTATAATATTAACGATGATGACAGTAATAATATTATTAATGATAGTAGCAAAGATAATAATAATAATTATAGTCATAATAGTAGTGGTAATAATAATTTGTTATGATAATAATAATTGTAGTGATAGTGATAATTGTAATAATAATAATAATAATAATAATAATAATAGTTATGATATTAATAACAATGGTAATAGTAGATATAATAATAGTATTAATAATGATGATGGTGAGAATAATAATAACGATAACAATAATAATAACAATAACAATAATTATAGTAGTAGAAGTAGTAGTAGTCCCATTACTTCTAACTCATTTTTTATGATTTTTTGAATTTTTTTCTTATTTCTTTTATGTTTTTTTGATTGTTTTGAAGTACTAACATAAAAATTAATCGTTTTGAAGCGTTTCAGAGTAAAAAATATTTTAAAAAATAACAATTATCATATTTACAAACACCTCATATTACTTTAATAATTTACTTGAAAGTTTAATTGATTTCAAATGTAAATTACTTTTGCTTTACTATATTATATAGATACACTCTCCCTAATCTCTATATATATATTAATTTTAATTTTATGTGAGACAATAAACCCAGAGAGAGAGTACTGGAGTTCACGTCATGGACTGTAGCATGGAATCCACTTGCCAAAAAGACACTTAAAGAGCAGAGGCACACCTGCCCCTGCAAAATAGTCAAATCACAGTTTAATCGTTCTAGACCCTTCAAATTCTATCCAATCTCCACTTGTCCTTTGATATTCTTACCTCTGCTGTATCGTATCCTCTCCTTGCATTCTAATGGCTGTCTAGCCGTTGGATGAAAAGCCATCTCCCAGATCCGTCCAAACGTCTAACGTCCGTTAGGGCCATTGTTCTTGATATTATGATGTGAACAAAATATTTTTGTTAAAAATTAAAATCAAATATGGAAGAAAGACTAAAATAATTCGAGACAGGTTGAATTGAATGTATATTCATTAATTTATTGCTATTGTTATTGCAAATCATTCTATTTATAATTATTGAACTTATCATAATTTAATTAATTATTTTATCAGTTAATTTTATCATATAATAACTTCCCTTATATATCTTGGTTTTATAACTAAATTATTTCAAAAAACTAAAATAATTTTAAAAATAGCATGTTTCTAGAAAAGAATTGGCTTGAACTTTTCTAGATGCATTGTAGAAAATGCTTCTAATTAGTTTCCAAAATAGTCATAAAACATTACTAACTTTTTTTTGAAATTGAAAATGAGCACAAAATGTGGAATATATATATAAAATTATCACTTGGGCACTAACGCCGTGAGTTAAAAGAAATCAAATGTATCAAGCGGCTAATATTCATCTCCACAGGCCACACCCGAACACTGCCTCTCTTCACCTCTCTATCCCCATAAATTCTCGCCATCTTCTTCACTCCGCTGCACTCCATAGCTCTAAACCTCAACACACAACCAAACGCGCTGTCGTTCATCATGGCAACCATGGCTACGACTCTCACTTCTCTCTCAACAAAGTCCCAAAAACTCTCTCCTTTCGACACCTCCTCTTCCTTCCATGGCACTCCCATCTCAAAACCAACACTTCGTATGCAGCCCACAAAATCATCATCGTCACCAAACGTTTCCATCTCCATGTCATCTCCAGCGTATGATTTGAATGCTTTCAAGTTTGAACCGATCAAAGAGTCTATAGTGTCAAGAGAAATGACAAGAAGGTACATGATGGACATGATAACTCATGCAGACACTGATGTTGTTATTGTTGGTGCTGGCTCTGCTGGGTTATCTTGTGCTTATGAGCTTAGCAAGAACCCTTCTGTCAAAATTGCCATTGTTGAACAATCTGTTAGCCCTGGTGGTGGTGCTTGGCTGGGTGGTCAGCTCTTCTCTGCCATGGTATGATCAAAACTAATTCTTTCCTTTTCCTTCATATGTTCTTACGCAGGCAATGCTAATTAAACCGGCCGGCCTGGTGGGTGCGTGACTCGACCACCACCTGGCCCTGGCCTCTGCATGCTTTAAAGAAAAGTAAAATCGGAGTTCACCAGACCGATCTAGTGAGTCAATCCTAGATAACCTGTCTAGTTGATTTAAATTTTATTTTTTCTCTAAAAAATATTATTTTAATTTTTTTAAAATATCAAAATAATTATCACTTGATCGGATTCTAGGTGATCATGTTTAATAAATTTTTTCAACACGATTTGATTTGCTCGTTTTTGTTCTTATTCAGAATTTTTTTTTTTTTGCCATAGTTGTATCTTAAATGATAAGGATTGATTTATTTTTTATTTTTAATTTATTGAAGATGACAATAATTGATAAAATCATAAAAATACACTCTTTTGTTTTTAATAGAGAAAGGTACACTTAAAGTTTTAAACTTTATGATAAAGTTGAGAACTGTGACATGAAGGTATGTCCCCCTGTTCTTTTGGACCTAATGTCTTGCGCTCATAAAAGAAAAAAATATATATCAAAGTACTACTTAGTGAATATAAATTTCAGTCCTTGATTACATCATATATTACAATACTGATAAATTAATTTTTTATTTTAAAATATATTAAAATAATATATATTTTTTATTTTTTTAAAATTTATTTTTTAACATCAAAACATTTTAAATAAAAAAAATTTAAACCGCAATATATGGCTCTTAAAAGCATATTCTTTTAAGCACTTTCCCTGACTCCTATTGAAGCTTGTTTTCTTGTGTTAAATTAATCTGCAAGCCATATATTATTGTCCATGGCGTGGATCCCTTGAGGCTGGAGATGTTTTCAATTCATCTAGAAACCTGGCCGTTAGTATTGGCCTTGCTGTTGCCAAGACTTATGAGTTTTGTGGGCATGTGATCATTTTCCTTGTAATTTAAGTAGAAAATTAAGATGTTTTCCATGCTTCATTTGTAGAAGTGCTAGTAAAAAAGAAGGAACCGGCTGTTATATATTTGCTAGTTATAATTAATGTATAAGATATATCCTTGCAATCCAATCCACGTTTTATGAATTAAGATTTGAAATTGATTTCAAATATTCTGTGTCTTGACCAGGTTGTACGCAAACCAGCTCATATCTTCCTTGATGAGCTCGGTATTGAGTATGATGAGCAAGAAGACTATGTAGTAATCAAGCATGCAGCTCTTTTCACCTCCACAATCATGAGCAAACTCCTTGCCCGTCCAAATGTTAAGCTTTTCAATGCTGTGGCTGCAGAGGACTTGATAGTGAAAGAAGGAAGAGTGGGTGGAGTGGTCACTAATTGGGCTCTTGTGTCAATGAACCATGACACACAATCTTGTATGGACCCTAATGTGATGGAGGCCAAGGTGGTTGTGAGTTCTTGTGGCCATGATGGACCATTTGGTGCTACTGGGGTCAAGAGGCTTAAGAGCATTGGCATGATTGATAGTGTGCCAGGAATGAAGGCTCTTGACATGAACACTGCTGAAGATGCCATTGTGAAGCTTACTAGGGAAGTTGTGCCTGGAATGATTGTTACTGGCATGGAAGTTGCTGAGATTGATGGCTCTCCGAGAATGGTAACTTTTCAATTTCCCTTTTCTTTAAATATCGTGGTTGGGATTTTTTGCCTCGAGATTGCTCTCATTGTCCATTCATCTTTTGCGCTACATATTCAATTTCTGCAACTAAAAATGTTGATAGTCTTGGATTATACTATATAAACTTGGTGCTGTCAATTAATACAAGGTCCAATCCAACTATTTATTAGTGGATAGATTGGACCCGTCATAGTATGGTCCCGGCAATGGGTCCTGAAATATCATCTCTTCAAGGACCACTGTGTCCTTTTCCTGATATGATTCAGGGACCGGGAAATGCTAAAGTGAAATTAAAGCTTGAGATTGACAAAAACAGCTAGCGTGATTAAAGCTGTTTATGATTAGCACTTAGTGCTCAAAATCGAAACCATATGCTTACGAGACTGACGCGCTTGTATGTGGTTATTGGTAATGCAGGGACCAACATTTGGGGCAATGATGATATCAGGGCAGAAGGCAGCTCACCTTGCCTTGAAGTCACTCGGGATGCCCAATGCACTGGATAGAACATTTGTGGGAGGCATTCATCCAGAGCTGATCCTGGCTGCTGTTGAATCTGCTGATATTGCAGAGACTTGAGTAGTAGCAAAGCAATAGACTCAAATATGTCAGATAAATAAAAGGCAGTAGAAATGTGTTCGAGGGGTTTCCCAGTTGATGTGGTCATGGTAGGTTTTAGTTAATAATCTTGGTGTCTTTTCCTTTCGTTTAAGACTCTGTTGGCACTCGGCAGTTGGAAGAATTTAGTTCATGCTGCTCTCGGACCTTGTTGGCTGGCCTATCTGTCAATTCTCTCGGCTGAATATAGAGGGTTTGATTTGCATATGATTGAAAAAACATTTTCTTGATTTTCTCTATGAGGGCAAGCCATTTTAGTGGAAGACCCGTTTCACCATACCTCCATTTGTGCTGAAATGGCGTCGCCTTCTTTCTCATAAAATATTTAAATGCCGTCACTGAACCATCGAACCAAATCTCTTTTTTGAAAACCACCGTGTGGCCTCATTTTCCAAAGCAACCACAGCACAATATTGTTTTTTGGGCTTTTATTCAACGAAAGAAAGCAGGAGATTTCATTGATTCTTAAAGGCCTGGATTCCCCAATATCCTAATGTGAAGATAACAAGTAGTCCATGTCAGGGACTAAAATAGACCAGCTTGAACATTGATCGACCAGCCCGACCCATCCTGGAGGTCATCTGAGAGTGGGTTCACCATAGCCCTCATGCTCAGAAATATAGCGGTAATATACATACTCACACTAATAATAATAACAATAATAAAAGCGCCAACCACTTGATCACAGTTCACAAGGCTTCTTGCAGAGGCATAACGCATCAGGATAGTTGCCTCTTTCAACAAATCTTCCGAAGCCGTATAGCATTCTTTAACATATCGAGTGAGAATTGCATGATTAGGCATATGTAAATCATCATTCTCATTCTCCTATGGTTTGTCTCTGCACCAATCTAACACTTTAAAAGTACGTATACTTCTCTGATCCGATTTAAAACAGACTATACAGAGTACAAATAACAGATCATGAAATTTTATCTACAGTAACTTAAAGTATAAAATCTGAAGGTCAAAGAGAAATCAGACAACTTCCTTGGGTTAATTATTCCATACTCATCATCTAAATCATCTTCAACAGCATGATTAAAGGTTCGAAGGTTTTATGCTTTTCATCAAAGTATGGCCCTACCACTACATCTGGTTTTCAACAACTCCATGATACTGCACTATATCTTTCAATCAATGTGTTGTCCCACGGTACTGATCTCGCAACCGTCCTGGTATCTAAAACGTTCCTACTTGAAATGTGGGGCTTACAACGCTTCTCAAGAAACAAAATAGTGCAAGCTTTTTGCGTCTAAAAAGACGCAATATTCCTTCCATTCATGGCTACATCAGTTTGGTTTTAGTTCCGGCTCTTAGAAGAGGTTGCTGGTGTGGTTGGCGATGTTAAATGTTGCTGTTGTAGCTTTAACTTTGATTATAACAATGTTTCGTAATGCTTTGTTACGGTGTTTTTGTATGAAATAATTAGAGTTTAAAACCCTTTTTTTTTTTTTGTTAAGGGATGGCTATGACGTATGTTTTAACCATTGATTGTATTGAGAAGTTCCACTACCTTTGAGAATTATGTGTACTTTTGACTTTAAAATGCTAATCCATTTATTTTAAGCTTATTTGCGTAAAAACTTTTAAAACATTTATTCTATTTATTTTTAAAGAAAAATGGCAAAAGTAAGGCCAAAAACCATCTAAATTCAAATTAACAATAACAACAAACTCGCTTAAGCTGGATATATAACCATCATATCTCGAGTTTGTCATTACATATAATTAAGAGAATTATTAATTAAAGAAATTATGAATGTGATAAGAAAAGCTTATCGAAATATACGTGGACAACTCATCAACCATTGCATTAACAAAGAATCTAATATTTCATAAAAAAAAGTAAGCATATTAATATAAGATTTCATTACTTATGAGATTGCATTGCAAATAAAAAAGTTAAAATTAAGTATGTAAAGACACAAGACTAAATTATAGATATATTCACAAAGACACTCAAATATGATGTTTTTATCAAAATGAGAGATATGTTAATTAGAAGTTATGAAGAAATTAAGTTTAAAAAGATATTGAAAGTAAACCAGATTTTAGATTCTAAAAATTTCAGAAAGCCGACCAATTTAGTCGGTAAAATACAGTTTTCATTCAAATAAACATAAAAAAAGATAAAATAACTAAGAGAGTTTAGAGAGAAATACTTAATAAAAATATATCTTATTTTCAATTTTTTTTTATTCTGGAATTCTTGACCTCGCATTTATGTGTTGATCTTATACCATACCTACTCAAATTCAACATGAAATATGAAATAGGTTAAGAGATGTACATGAGTTTTTTTTTGTAATAAAATAGCAACGATCAACCTTTTTGTTGTTGGCATGGTAATGTGGATGACTTGGCAAGACTGAAAGAGGGACTGTTGTTTGATGAAGGAAGACTAGGCAGTGACTAACTAATTTTATAATAAAACAATATTACTAACAAAGACAAAGGCTTTAAGATAGACGAATGTATTAGTGGAATGGCCATGATCGCTACCTTGTTACCTAAGACATAAAAGAAAAAAAATTATATGATAGATGATCTTGTGATAAGAGTTTGAAACAAAGAAATTTGTTTCTTTTATGGTCTCAGGCTTGAACCCTATGATTGCTAATATAATGTTCACTGGAGGCTTACATGATCGTTAACTTCAGAGCTGGTTTTAGGTTCGAGATTTGTGATTGCTAATATGATGTCCACTGGAAGTTTATATGGTCGTTAACTTCAGGATCCTCAGGATTAATCGAGGTGCACACAAGCTCACTCGGACACCCACGTTAATAAAAGAAAAAAGACATAAAAGAAAAAAGAGAAAATTGTATGTATTTACTTGAATGTAAGATCAATACAAAGAGCCCTATTTATTCATAAAAATAGCCATCCAATATGGAAGGCGGTTAGCAAGAAAATATGACAACATAATTAAGTAATATTATGATGAATATTACACAATAAATATGAGAGATATTCACATATTATTGCTATGATTAAGAGATTTGCTATCCTTTATTAATAAGAATGAGATTCTTTGCTAATACTTATCTCATGAATTAGAATGAGTTTTTATCTATATATAGTTTAATTGGTCTTGTCATATTAACTAAACTTGTTGAATATAATTTGTTGAGTTAATTGGTTTTATCTGGGCAAATGAAACATTAAACCTTAAAGTTGAGATTCTTTATTTTTTTCAAATAAATTTTAAACTATATTATTTTCCAAAAACAATTTCTACTTTGCTATTTTGAAAAAAAAAACTCAAAATTTTCTTATTTATAATATACTAAAAACCCTTGGCATTTCACTGTAGCATTTTACAATTTAGTCTTTAAAAATAAATAAAAATTTAAAGAACTTTATTTTTAATTTTTGATCTTTTTTTAATTTTACCCTTCAATATTAGGTTTACTGGATATTAAACTTCATAATTTATTTTAATTTGCTTTCTATGAAGTTATCCTGGTTTTATAATTCGTGTTGCGAGTTTTACGAGTTATTCATATTGACTTAAGTTTTTTTTTTTGTTTTTTTATATAAACTTTATCTTTCAACATTGAGTTGATTGAAAATTAGATTTCATTGTGGGTTAATCAAATTGACTTGGTTTTTTTCCCCTTTTTTAATTGATTTTTATTTCATTTTTATCTTTCAACATTAGGTTGATTGAGAATTAGATTTTAGATTTTAGACTTTTTTTATTTTTTTTCTTTGAGTTATTCTAGTCTCGTCACCTGAGTGTGACAAGCTAATCAAAGTTGACTTGGATTATTGTTTTAATTATTTTTTATTTGATTTTATCCTTTAATATTGGATTGATTGGAATTGAGTTAAATAAATTTTTTTATTTGCTTTCTATAGGATTATTAGTCTTATGACCTGGATAACAAATTTAATAAATTAACCCGAGTTAATATGAGTCGATCTAATATGTTATCATTTCAATATTTAAAAAAAAATTAATTTTTTTTAATTAAACTATATTTTTCTTGGTCATTCATATTACTTTTAAATCTATCAAATCAACTAGGTGACTTCAAATCAATTTCTATATAATTTTAATTTTTTTCTAGTAAAATATACATTAACGACACTTGAATATGTTTTTATATCCAGAAAAACTTTAATCCGACCCCCATCACGCGACAATTATCTGGTTATCTTTTTCCTTTTTTTTCTTAATAAAGAAAACGACAAAGCATGTCGGTGCAATACAATTTCCAAGTACGTTGAACTGGAACACATGGCGTTGTAAAAAAAATTATAATAATAAAGGAAAGAAAATGAAAATTAGCCCAGACATGATCGGCGTTAGATACGGCGAGTGTTATGCTTGAAGGGTCTTTCACCATTATAAAGCACATGAGATCAACACAAGCAGAGAACCAAACGCACATACCTCATCATGGCTTCTTCTACCCATCAGCCACTTCTAAACACTACCAATAACACTAAATCCCACGTCAAGATCCTTATCTTTGCCATTTCTCTGTTTGCAGTCATATTCTCTGGTGTTTTTCTTCCATCCCGTTTAATCAAAGTTAGTCAATCTAGTCCATCAACTCCACAAATATGTAACCAAGCCCATGATCCCCAAGAATGTTTATCAATACTATCTGAAGCTGTCTCCACTGAAGGAGTTCAAGAATCTAATGGCGTTGGTCTCCTAAAAACTTTCTTGGTAAAATCTCTCTCGCAAATGAGAATGGCAAAGGCAGCTGCCAATGCTGTAAATAGCAAGATCAATGGCCATAAACATCAAGCAGCTCTAGCTGATTGTGTGGAGCTTATGGATATGTCCATTGACCGTGTTACTGATACATTATCAGCTCTGGCCAACTGGGGCAGCCAGTCTGATGCTAGTGATGCAAATACTTGGCTAAGTGGTGTACTCACTAACCATGTTACATGCTTGGATGGCATTGACACAATAGACCAACCATCAATGAAAAAATTACTCCAAGATTTGATCTCAAGGATGAGAACCTCTCTGGCTGCTGTTTCTAGTCTTTCAGCCTCTGATACTGATCTCGTTCAGCCATTAAATGGGGGTTTTCCATCATGGATCTTGGGAAGGGACCGCAAACTATTGGAAAGTTCAGTAAGCAATGTTGAGGCCAATGTGATAGTAGCACAAGATGGGAGTGGGGACTATACCACAATTCAAGAAGCTGTGAACTCAGTCCCAGATAAAAGTAAAAGCCGGTATGTGATATATGTGAAGAGTGGGATTTATAAAGAGAATGTTGAAGTTGGGAAGAAGAAGAAGAATGTTATGATTGTTGGTGATGGTATGGATTCCACCATCTTAACTGGTAACCTCAATGTTGTGGATGGATCTACAACCTTCAGATCTGCCACACTTGGTAACAGTTCTCTACTTTCCGACTATAATCTTTTGCTTTTCTTTTTGTTTTTTAAGCTTTTGATTAAGAACCACTATAGTTAAGCATTAAGCATTACCAAGATTCCAAAAACATTTCTTTAATTAAGCAACTATACTGCACATGGTCTAGGTAGAAGCTTCTTCTCCTTTTTATGCTTTCAGCTGAGAAAATGTTGATAATCGCTGCAATTTCTTCTTTTCTTTTTTCTTTTTTTTGGTATAAGCTAGACATTATTTGAAAAAAAATTTCCACGTTTCAGCTGTTGCAGGTGATGGATTCATATTGCAGGACATCTGGATCCAAAACACAGCAGGACCAGAGAAGCACCAAGCTGTGGCTCTCCGAGTCAGTGCTGATCAATCTGTCATCAACCGTTGCCGCATCGATGCATACCAAGACACCCTCTATACACATAACTACAGACAGTTCTACAGAGATTGCTTCATAATTGGAACCATTGATTTCATCTTCGGTAATGGAGCTGTTGTACTCCAGAACTGCCAAATTATCTCAAGGAAGCCTATGGCAAACCAAAAGAACATGGTCACAGCACAAGGAAGGATAGACCCCAATCAAAATACTGGGATTTCAATCCAGAACTGTGACATTGTTGCAAGCTCTGATCTTGAATCGGAGCAGAATAAATTCCCTACATATCTTGGAAGGCCATGGAAAGAGTACTCAAGGACTGTCGTTATGCAATCTAATATTGGTGGACATATTGATCCTACTGGCTGGGCAGAATGGGATAAGGAATTTGCATTAACAACATTGTATTATGGTGAGTACGCAAATAGAGGGCTAGGTGCAGGTGTTAGCAAGAGAGTGAATTGGCCTGGATATCATGTCATTACAGATCCAAATGAGGCCAAGCAATTTACTGTGGCAGAGCTGATACAAGGAGGGGCATGGCTTGGATCCACTGGAGTTTCCTTTACTGAAGGGCTGTAATCTAGGACAAGCATGCATTCCCTTCATGGATTTACTTCTATATAATTGACGCAGCCTGTCGTGTTATTTCATGCCCTGCTTTCTGAAGTTTATAATTTGGGATGCAGCTACAACACTTAAACTCTTTAATTGATAGCATTTCTGCTGTCTGCTGTACTATTTTCTTCAGTTCTATGTTGGCCTTTTTTAGTCTCTTCGAACTCAACCAAGTGACCAACTCAATCCCAAACAAATAAGGGGTAATCACATGAATATCATTTCTTCCTGTCCAGTTCCGATTGAGTATACGATGGAACAATTGAAGGAAACTAAACTATGATAGCCAAATGTAGCAAAAAAATTCAATTTACTCAAACATCTTGCAATCAATCAAGATTCAAAAATGAAGCTCAGCTGTTTAAGACATCATTTGCATAAGTTTTAACCTTTCAATAATATACAAGTTGAATAAATAAAACCGGTGGATCAACCAATCTACACATGGACCATCTGGTGTTAGTAGTTCTGGTTTGCTCCTAAGAATTTACCTCCAGCATCTCCTTCAACAGCCTTTTGAAATTATCATCCATGCTGCCTCTATAAGGAGTGATTTGCAATTCTGAGCAGAGTGCCATAACTTTATGAGGACTCAAGTACCTGAGAATCTCAGGGTCTCGATAGTAATCCTGATAATTCAATGGAGAAAAATAAAGAATACTCACACTGTAATGAGCTGTTTTCTTGAAATTCCTATTTGAATAGTTCACAACTTCAATGGCCCAGGACTTCGCAGTCAATTAGCGTTAATATGATCTAAAAGTTGCACAAGCATTCTCATCAGGAAAGAAAACCAGGCATGCTTGTATCCACTTAAGGGGAAGGTATCCTCCCAGTGAAAAGTAATTAAACTTGTAAAATGAAATCTAGCAGCATATGATGTCCTTTTAGTGGTCCTAAATAAGCTAGGAACGAAACGATATCATAGTCTAGCAATCCAGCACAACAAAGTAGCTTTAAACCAACAATTAAGAACAATAAATACTTACTCACCTTCTCTGTTGTGACAACAACAGGAATGGAACATAACTTATCCTCCAGCTCTCTGATTTGAGTGGCAACAGGATAATAAGTGCCATGCCCCCAAAATCGGGCGTAGATACGATCGTATTATCTAGCATTTAACTCTTAATAATATAAAAACAAACTTTATGAAGTTCTTCAAAAATCATAAATTTTAAACTAGAAGGTCTTAAATATTTGCATTTATAAATTTTATAAATAATTAATTAACAACACCAAGTCTTAGACATTATAAAAATCCTACTAAAAAGAAAGCACTAAAAATCTTATTACAAGCTCTCAAAACTATTAATATTGAAAGATGAAAAGAAGTTGGAAGATGCACTTCATTAAACAGATACCTTTTAGCTCAATTAACAACTTAAATTGACAACGTAAACTCCATAGCTCTAAACTTATTAACATTTCTACTTATTATTTACCTATCTAGAATTTATAGGAGTATGTATCCTGTAAGTTGTGATTTACTCAATCTAAAATTCATTATCGATTTATTATTTTTTTAAATAGATATATTTTATCGTAAAATATGGTCTCCTTACATGTCTTTTATTCTATAGATATTTTATTTTATCCTAAAATCCGATTACAAATTATCTTTTATTTTATGTACTTGGATTCTATTTCAATTTGTGTTTAAGTTTAATTCCAAAATTAATTAAGTTTAATTCTTCTAGCTTAGCTGTAAGCAAACTATATACATCTTTTATTTTAAGTTTGCTTCCAGCTAAGCTAGAAGAGTTAAACTTAAACTTAAACACAAACTAAAAGAGAATCCAAGGGCATAAAATAAAAGATAATTTGTGATTAGATTTTAAAATAAAATAAAATATATACAGAATAAGAGACATGTAAGAAGGTCAGATTTTATGATAAAATATATCTGTTTAAAAAGATAATAGATCAATGATGAATTTTAGATTGAGTAAATCACAACTAAGCAAATAAAACTCTACACACACTACTAGCCAAGCTCATGTTTCATATATATTTTACATTGCCAATAATAATAAAACATCAACTTAAAATAATTCAAAAAAAATATTAATATTTAATAGTTCATAAAACAAGTCTCAATACATGCTTTTACTTAGTATCTAATTATATAAACATGACTTTACTCTCATACTAAATTGCTAAAACCACATTATATTTGTGACCAAGTTATTAGTTAGCTATTCCTGTTCAATTATTGTAATCTGTTGGCAAGAACGATGCTAATTATTAATAACCTATTGGTGAGCTATTAAAACTAGTTTTAGTGTCAATAACCTCATTTATTATATATATATAAACTAATTACAACTGGACAAGCTTTATAAGACCATCACATTAGGCTTGGAAGATGATGCTTGAGCCAATTTCATCATTTTTTTTAATATTTTAGCTTAATTTTAAATTTTATGTTGACTTTTGTATTTGACTTAGGTTTTTTATTTTTCTACCTGATAAGAGGTCATTTTCTTAGCCTATTTAAAGAATTATAAATCTCATAGATCATATTACAGAAAAAAATTACTAACAAAGTGTGTAATGGAGCCAATTCTGTTTTTCTTAGTGTTTGTTGTTTTCTTGTATTGTTTCTTTATGCGTCAGTATATAAGAATCTAAATCAGACAGAAAGAAAGCAATACTAAATTTGGTGGTTCTTGAACAATGATAGAACTGAGCTTTATTTCTTTGCTGACAATCTTCATGCACTGGTTATTGCATGTGCTGTGTGCTAGCTGTTCTTGTAATTAGGAATTTAATCGTGTAAAACTTATTGTATCACTGCCTAACTTTGCATTCCACCGTTAGTTAATGCCGGAATGAATCAACCGGATCGCCTCCCTGGAAAGTACGGGTATGTGTTATTGCATCTCTTTAATTCATTGCATACATGTTTTGAGCAGTTCTTAGTGCCCTCTGCAACTTTTAAATGTGCTTCAAGTTCTTCTGTGCTCGTGTACTTTTCTTCTTTTGAGCAGTTCTTGGTGCCCTAATCTAGGCCGGGTCCCTAATTTTAGCTCATATATATTATATATAGTCTCAACGTAACGGCACTAGTGAATATTCTTCTCTTCTCTTAGGATTATATATAAATGTACTATGCAAAAGTTATTTGAGAGTAATTTATATTTAATTAGTTTTTAAAAATATGTTAATATTTGATGTTAAAATACACGTTAAATTACAAAACCTAACATAACCTTTTTTAAAAAAAAAAATAAAAATTGGATGTAGTATTGAAGTTCATGTGTCATTAAGTAAATGGCAACGTAAAAAGGGTATGTATTCCAGAGTTAGATTCAGTTATTACCATCTAAAAATAGTAATAACTGAGTAGCAAACCAAAAATATATTTGTTATATATTAGTACAAATTACTTTCTGTCTCCACCTAAGAACTGCTGACATCCTCCTCCACCTCCGAATGGTTCGTGGAAACTAGAGGAAGAGAATTGATATAAGACTCAGTCTTGTCCTTCTCTCTTCCCATTTATAAGCTTCTCATCTCACTCTAACATGGGTTTCCCTTCTCAGTGTCCCCATTTCTCACTCATAGCCGCGTTCTGAATTGAACGCGGCAAAATCATCATCAGCTCAGCCGCAACCGCACTTTTCTTCTTCTCTTGTTGAAAAGAAAAAATATTTCTTGCTCTGCAAGAAATTAGGAAATGAAAGCAAGATTAAGGGTGGGGGTTCCATGGCATCTGGTAACGCTAATGCTCCTTTCATTACCATCTATCATTTTTAATGTTTGCTATGGCCAAACGGATGACTATGAGAGTCCTGCAGCCCCACCACCTGGACAGGATGAATGTAACGGCATCTTTCTTACCTATTCTTTCACCTCTCGTGAAAAAGAATATCCAAAGGTAAAGAATGCATCCGCGCAGGCATGGGCGTTCAAATCTTTGGCAACGATAATTAATACAGGCGAACATGAACTGAAGGGTTGGCAGATGTTTGTAGGTTTTCAGCACAAAGAAATTTTAGTGTCTGCTTCTGGGGCAATCGTCGTCGATGGCGATGACTTCCCTGTGGCAGTTGGCAATGGGACAATCTTCGCAGGAAATCCACAGGTTGACCTCAAGACTGCAATTGAAACAGCTGGAGATTTCACCCAGATTTCAGCACAGATTGAGATTACAGGTTCGGTGTTTGGAATTAAGCCACCAGGAGTGCCTATGCCAAAGAATATCAAGCTTGTGAATGATGGATACAAATGCCCTAAACCGACTTTGAGAGGTAAGAATCCTCATGTTTTGATCATGGTATAAGTTTTCTCTTTTCCAACATTTATGTCACGTACATAGAAGCAAAAATAAACATTTCCTTCAAACTAAGCATTGCAATTGGATTTCGTTCCTAGAGAGATTTGTTAGAAATAACTAGTGAAGAAATTAATTTAAGAGAATCAATGAATAACTACTACATTAATAACCTACATTACCTAGAATAAATAAAAAGACACTTGAATGTAAATTTCAAAATTAATCCAACAAGGTTTTCTTGTTCGAATATGTGATCAATGTTCCCGACCAGCCCAAAAGGCAGGGACTTGTTTCTCCATGTAAAAGTTAATCAAAAGTTTCAATCAACATCGTTACAATTTTCAGCAGTCTACAACTTTTTAGTCTTTTCTATTACATTTTCTATTAAGAAAAAAAATCATCATTGATATCATGCCACAAATTAATTGCAACAGAAGTTTCCATAAATTCAATATTCATTTTTTTTCCTTGCAGGAAAAAGCTATATGCGTGTTTGTTGTAAGAAGGATCCCAAAGCCAAGGAAGAAAAGAAAAGGCTCAAGTTCTTGCCTCGTAGATATGGGGATCTTTCTCTCACTTATGATGTGCTTCAAGCCTACGGTAACAACTACCAGGCCCAAGTTACTATGGATAACATCCATCCATTAGGCCGGCTTGATCACTGGAACTTAACCTGGGAATGGATGAATGGAGAGTTCATTTCCACAATGAGAGGAGCCTACACTCACAAAAGGGACTTTTCCGAGTGTATTTATGGTACTGCAGGAAAATATTACAAAGATTTCGACTTCTCCACTATTATGAACTGTGAAAAAAAGCCGGTCATCTCAGATCTTCCTCCAGATAGAAAAAATGATTCACAAGTTGGGAAGTTGCCATACTGTTGTAGAAATGGTACCCTTTTGCCAGCTATAATGGATGAGAGCAAGGCAAGGTCCATATTCCAATTGCAAGTCTACAAGATGCCTCCTTTCTTGAACAGGACTGCCCTTGTACCACCCGAGAAATGGAAGATTGATGGGGTTGTCAATCCGCAATACAAGTGTGGCCCTCCAATCAGAGTAGATCCAACAGAATTTCCTGATCCGAGTGGACTTGATTCTAAAACTTATGCTGTTGCAAGTTGGCAAGTAACT
Organism: Populus deltoides; assembly: GCA_015852605.2. NCBI lineage: Eukaryota > Viridiplantae > Streptophyta > Magnoliopsida > Malpighiales > Salicaceae > Populus > Populus deltoides. The sequence goes on from CM027580.2 coordinate 17,944,452, forward strand.
TGCAACATAACACGTCCGAAGGAGAAGCTTTCGCGATGCTGTGTTTCTTTCTCTGCTTATTACAATAGATCTGCCATTCCCTGCAATACTTGTGCCTGTGGCTGTGATCATAATAATAAAGGTTGCAGCCAGAATGCAAAAGCAATGCTTCTCCCGCCAGAGAGTCTTCTCGTGCCTTTTGATAACAGGACAGAAAAGGCATTAGCATGGGCTGCACTAAATAAATTCAAAGTTCCAAATCCCAGACCTTGTCCTGATAACTGTCCAGTTAGCATCAATTGGCATATTGACTCTGATTTCAAGACTGGATGGACTGCTAGTGTCACTCTTTTCAACTGGGATGATTCTCCTTTCGAGGATTGGTTTGCTGCAATCAAATTAGACAAAGCCTACAAGGGCCTTGAAGGTGTGTATTCCTTAAATGGAACAAAGTTTGACAACCTCAACAACACTATATTGCTCCAAGGCCTAACAGGTTTGAATTTCTTGATGGGAGAGGTAAATGGCACCAAACCAGGAGACCCGAGGGTTCCTGGAAAGCAACAAACTAAGATATCATTTATCAAAAAACGTACTCCAGGCATCAATATACCACGCGGTGATGGGTTTCCTACAAGAATACTTTTCAACGGAGAAGAGTGTGCCCTGCCTACGCAAATTCCCCGGTCGAGTGCACAGCAAAAATCCCATTTTAAGTTCCTCATGGTCATAATCATGGCAATCGTGACTTTCATTCTGATGTCAGATCTCCTCCATTGATCGTCGTTCGAGGTTAATATTCTTGTTTTTCTGGTTTGGAATTATCTTGGGTGAGTATTTATTTTGCTTTTATTAATTTCAACGAAAGCTTTGTAGCACTTCATAAAGACTTGGACTAGACAGTAGCCATTTTCTTTCTCAGGACAAAACTTTTATGCCTCAGCAGCGGAGCCGGAAGAAATGTATGCGCGTTTCAGTGGACTAGATATGAACAATGAGTTCAAGGCCTGCATCTGCTAAAGTTGATTGTCAAGGGAAGATGGGAGGGATTGTAACAAAGTTCAAAACTGAAAAATTTCAATACTTATTACAAAACTCTAACCACCAGTAGTTAATAATTTGCAAAACAGTGATGAATTTTCCAAATGTATGCTGATTACTTAGCTGTCTTTTCGTTCACGTAGTATGCCCGATGAGGTTTTGATGGAATATAGAACAACTTTCAGTTCATTTGATCTAGGATTCTTGACTTTAGCACCAAATTAAACCATAGTAAATATATAGTTAATTTTGCAATTCTATCCTGAAAAAAGATTTTGGTTCCTCATGCATGCCAGCAAGGTTTGTCTTAGCTTTATGAATCTCGACAAATAATGTTTCTTAGACAAAGAAATATTTCAGCGTAGTCCATACTTTTACAATGAATTCTTACAAGCAACTGATTTATGAAGCACTGAGCTTCTGACATAACCTGTTCTGAAATAATGTAACCACATTTTTATTGGTCAGCAACACATGAATTCTGAAGTTCAACTTGTTGGAAAGAAAGGATGTAAAAAGGGAAGAATGATGGAAGACTATTGTTGTATCACTCTTTTAGAAGAGAGAGTCCAATGAAGTTGGATTTAAATTACAATACTTTCATAATTCTTAATCGATATTGATTTTTTAAACAAATATTACAATCTTTTATTAGTAAAGGGTTTAATTGAAATATAACAAGGGTGTAAATGTCATATAATTTAGCTTTTGTACTATCATCAATTTTTAAATAATTAAAGGAACCTTTGATAAGAGTTGATAATTAGCAAACTTCTTTATTTTCTAGGTGTTAATATATATATATATATATATATATATATATAATATATATAAAATATACAGTATTAAATTAAAGTTTATGATTTAAACTTTTCACGGGTTGAAGTAAAAAAAATAGTTTTTATTTAATTTTGTTTGGCATAAAACTTTTTTAAGTTTTTTTCTAAACTAAAAAAAAATATTTTTCAAATTAGCACAATTAAAAAAGTAATTTTTAAATTAGCATAATAACCAATATGTGCGGGTGTTACCTGCACAACTAGCAAATTTCATAATTTCTCTTGTATATCCATGCTTTTTCCAAGAATTTATATATACAAAAGTCAATTTTCATGTTTTATAAGGATTTAATTGTCAGTAAAGAAACAAAAATGATTTAATGACCAGAGAAAAAGATGATACGGCATAAAAAGACAAGAAAGGAAAGAGAAATGAAAGAAAAAAAATAAGAAAATGAATGAATAAATGAATGGAATATCAAAGATATATTGGAGTTATAATGATGATGACATCTTTAATACCGTAAAGATTTCAACAAAAATAAATTTATAAACACTATAAAATTCATAAACAAATTCATAAATGAATTTATAGTTTCAAAGTTGATTTTATATGGTATTTATAAATTTATTTCATCGAAATTTTTTTTGATAATACTAAAAATATTATCATCAGAGCTCTCGTGTGTCTCTAACATTCTTTTTTTTTTTTAATCTTTTCTCTTTCCTTTATTATCTTTTTGTTTAATGGCCATTGAATCTATATTAAACATGTATATTGACTTTTATATATATATTCCTGGGAAAGAATAAATCTGCGAGAAAAAGTCAATGACTATTTTGTGCAGGAATAGTTGAGCATATTAATGACTATCTTGTGGCATGTTAAAGTTAATTAGCTCTTCTGTATCTTGTAAACATGGCTAGTCCACATGTCAACACCATATAACTCATCGGGAAATGCTTTCGTCATATATATAGAATATTGAAGATAGATGGAAAAGCAAAAGGAAAAAAAATATAGAGAACTTGAGCTCGAATCCTATGCACGCAGATGATTTTCTTTGTATTTCATTGATGATTAAATTAGAACGTATATTACACAACATGGATGGATACATGCATGGTTCTGTTTATACATAGATTTTCTTGAGGAAGGGGATGGTTTACATACAACAATTTGCTTTCTGTATGACCATTTTGCAGGTTGGAGCAATCTTTACAGTTCTGTGATCTCCAAGCAAAAAATTTATGTGCAAGTATAATGTCATCACTTGAAAAATTAAAATACAAAACGAAAGCTTCCCAATACTTGTCGACTGGGGGAAAAAATCATGTGTTTCATTGTAGGCTATGCCTTCTTCGCCTGCAGGAGGAATTAATGAGCAGTAAGTTAAAAGGAATAACCAAACAGTAAACAAGCAGCTGAGAGGATCCCCAGGACAAACTTTTGACAACAAGGACTCATAAACAAGCAAATGGAATTAAGACCATGTGCTGTTATAAACCCTTTGGATGTAGCTAGGTTTCAAAAAAATTTCTCGATTTCCTTCAGGAAGAGAAAACTCTAAACACAAGTATAATGGAAACAGTATTTCTCCCAGCCCTTTCAATAATTTGATTTAGAAACAAAATGCTAAGGGAAACTAAAAACAACAAATGCTTCAAACAAAGTTTTGGCTCTATTTTTTTTTTTTTTTTAACTGCTCGCTTTCTTTAATTCTTTTCAACTAATTGAACATTTCAAATGCATCATCAGGATTTATCCAAGGCAAGAAAAGCACCTTTTTTAAATACTTTCTGTGAAGTTTCATTGCACCGCTGCATGCTTTTTTGGCATCTAAATTTCCAGTCATGTCATTCAATATCTGAAAAGCATTGCAAAAGAAGAAAATGAATAAGAAAATAAACACGAAAAAATCATATTCATATACACAGAGATTCACAGCACAGGAGGAATAGGGAGCTCGAGGAATATTATCTAGGTAGCATGCATTAACTATTCACCAACCAAACATTTCACAAGTTTATGTCATCTTTCTCGCTACAGTTCTACAATAGATGCAGGCATAAGCAAATGTTAGAACCTACAAGCATAGCACATGACTGGTGTAGGACACATTCAACTGTTCCACGCCACCAGACAAACTCTGGCCATGTTTTCAGTTTCAGACTCCAAATAACAATGTCATGAGTGGGGTTTGAGACTGCTCCTCAACAAGCAACGCACAACTATGGCAACTAGAGAGGGAAATGGAGGCTGCTTGGAATTTAAGTTTGAATCTTTCTCGAGACACATGCACACAGAAAGGGTGATGCTCAAGCTGCAGCAACTCACCAGTCCTCCCCTGCATGCAAACAAATGGGGTTTGTGGGTAGTCTTCACTAATCCACGCTTCCACTCATTTAATTTCTCCTACATGCTTCTGTTTGGTGGTACATTGCCCTCTCTTAACTATATGGCATTTTACAGGTGTCTAAAGCATAAGCACAATTCAAATTATCAAGCTTACCCTGACAACATCATCCAGGCCTCGAGCTTCGTGCAAAAGCTTAGAGCTCTTATCTTTCAATACACTCGCAACAAGAAAAATAGACATGGGGAGGGGGCCTTCAGAATTTGCTGCCCCATTTTTCATATTTTCCCTTTCAAACTTCCCATAGTGCCGTATTGACTTTACTCTTCCCTTAGATCCCTCTTGTTTCTCACCATTCAGTTCCAGCTCTTCATATACAGAGAACAAATCAGGGTCGTATTCAAGGGCCCACATCATCTGTGGAGCATAATGAAAAGAAAGCACATATAAGAAGTGCAGATTTTATGTTCAGCAAACAAATAAGTGAGTATCAGTAACTAAGACACATAGTTTACGAAGAGACAGAAACTTTGCACTTTTTTCTATTCAAAGATGCAGATACATGACAGAAAAAACAAGATAAAGAAAAGAAAAGGACAACATTTAGGTACCAAAGACTTGTCAGAAAACGTAGCACCACAAAAGTGGAGACTCATCTGATTACAGTTTATCCAGAAGCCTTTTCTACCCACTCAAGAAAATAAATGTATGTCTAACCCCATAAGAGAAAGGCTTCGGTTTTGGCAATTGAGTAGCTATTGTTCTCACATTTGTGAATGGGAGATCTAGAATCAAGCAAGAGGAGATTGGGTTGGGTTTGCCTATTAATAGGCCTTGAGTCCATTGAGATGGCTCAGCAGATTTTTTTGAAGGATCTAAGATTCGTCCTTAACTGTCTTTCTTACAGAAACTATGAATAAACTCCACAGCTTGGTGATGAACTGCAGGATAGGGTGAGGAAATGGTCACTATGCATGCACATTATCAGTTTTAGAACAAGTTTTCTGAACTTTTGACAAGACCAATTCCATAGAAAAACAATTCTACCTTTTTTTTTTAAATTAAAAGGAAAAAAATGAGAAGAGAAATAAGGGATTTTAGTAATTAGAATTTCATATTTGCCTTCACTACAGGCAATCCACATAATACTCAAAACATGCATATTTTCAATAAACCAAACTAAAATAATAAGCAAACTGGAACCATACCTCCCAAAGGTAGAGTGAATCACAAAATGAAAATTCTCGGCGGAACAAAACCATGAGCATGCGGAAAGCAAATAAATAGTCACCTCCGCCAAGTGCATCTGTGTTTAAATATCAAAACACAAGAAAGTTGAGAAAACAAGTACGGGACTATCGCAAGACAAAGAAACTCAAAGACTTTAATTGCAGGATAACACAGTTATTATGCTAAAGAGTCACAGCTGAAAACTGCAATCTGAAAGGCAAGTCATGACATAAGTTGTTTTCAATATCATGGCTGATACTACACTAAGGCAAACACTCACATATAATCAAAGCTTTCATACTCCTATAACCTTGTTCCTGAAGCATCTATATATTCCAAAAAGGGTATTTAAAAGGGTTAAGAGGAAATTTTATTTCTTTTAATGAGCTTGTTCCACTTTTTTTAAAATTTTGACAGAGGTGAAACTCAAATCTCAGACCTCACCCCTCTCACTTATGCAAGAGTAACATTGAGCTACAAGCTCATTGGTAAGAGATTATAAGATAATAAATACTGCAGTTTCAAATTGGAGGCCAAAACTACCATCTTATAGAATTGCATCATCATTTCTCTCTTAAACCTAGAATATTTTCATCAAATCTATGACAACACCCAAACAAGCAGGACTAGGAACTTAACTTCAAGGGGACAAAAACTATTATGAAATGAACAGCACGATTGGATGTTAACTAAAATATTAAAGATAGAGTTGGATGTAATTGTTTTTTTTGGTTGGGATAAAGGCATCAATCATGATATTTAAGCCTTATATCTTTGGGGTTCCACAGCCATTTAAAGGTATGCATAAGTCCACTCCTGCAAAACAAGCCATCTTAGAGGAGCAAAAGCACAGAGAAATGTTTCCATCACAGACAAGTCATTTAAGGAATTATCCAGGTGTTGTCTCTTTTCTCCGTGCAAAAAGCCAACAAAAAGTGAAATGAAGGCTTTTGTCCATTTCTTATGCTCAAAATTTCAAAGCAAACAATATTCTTTTCTTTTCCTTTCTCACTAACCTATATCTTCTTTTAGTACGTATAATAGAAAGAATAAAAAAGGAAAGGATAATAAACTAGTTAGTATAGCTGAGTGACTCAAACTGACTGGGTTTAAGAATTAACAATCAGTATATTGCATAACATACACAATGACTTAAAACACATAATGAGAAAGCATAAATTTAAGAAAATACCTAAATGCTGATGAAGTTTTGGATCAATGACTTGAGTAATTTCAGCCAAATTACTAAGTTGTGTCTCCACCCCAACAGTTCTCCCAGTGCATCTGAAATTTCCTCGCTTTAAAATTTCAAATAACAATAATTCATGAGAATGTGGAAATCAAAAGGCAAAAATAAAATAATGAAGCTAAGAGCCATGTAAACTCCCAAAAAGCATTAATCAGAGAAAAACTCCTAAAAAGCATTAACAATAGAAAAAAAATATCAAATAATTGACAACGTCTGAGAAGCAGTCATTAGCGCAACGGAGGCAAGGAACCAATTTATGAAAATAAGCAATATCATTAATCCCTATGAGGACATTAAAAAGATAATTAACTCACAAGATACAAGTAAATAATGTTTCAATCAAGGTAAGAAAATTGAAACCATCACGAGATCCATTTAATACAAGAATAGTGAAAATTCAAATAATCTAAAGAAAATTAACCTTATCATCCACTTCATTGCAATCAAAATGTACTACAAGAATATTAAGCAATAGCTATATACTTTATCCAAGAGCAACATCACACAGTAAAGTATCTTGTGGACAAAATTGAGAGAAACAAAGAAAAATAAGAGAAGGTACCAATCTGCGCATCAATCGTTCAAAACACCAAAATGCATCCGCTTCATCTTCAAGAAGCATTATCATGGGTGAGCAAAGATCACTCATTCCTGTCAGCATTTCATGCATTTGGGACTTTAGAATTTTCACTTCATTACACCAATGTAGACATAACTAGAAGCATCGTAAAGGAAAGTATAATCATTATGTTCAGCAACTCAGAGAAGGTCATATTTATGGAGCTACTTCTAGATAGCTCATTCTATTAGAAACCAGTAAGTATCCAGATCTTTTCAAATCTCATGTGTAATATCAGGGTTATATTTAGGATATGACCATGTACATGCATACCAATATTAATTTTCTGATCAACTGAATTTCAAATGGAAAAGAAAAAAAAATTTAGTTGTGTAACTATCATTGCTTATTCTATTAGAAATTAAGTGCTAGAATTAATGGTTAATCATTGAAGGAATAGAGTATCTCTGGCTCTCAAGGTTACAGGGGAATGGGGATAATGCAAGATACTTGATTTCTAAGAGTACATAACTTTCATTACAAAGAACTTATAACTCTATAAATTAGCAGCGAAAATGCATAACAAGAAGAGCCCAGAAAAGGAGGGGGGGAAGGAAATGAGTAATGAATTAAGAGTTTTTAAGCGACCATCTAGTATGTACTTGGAATTGCTGAGCAGCACATGGTCAACATGGAATAGCAAAAAATCTGGTAGTGGAACTACTTTACTCAACCTCAGTGATTTATCTCACAAAAGCAACAGTTTGAAAAGGCAGAGAACAGCTGCTTATTCTCAATGATGGACTTTCACCAACTTCAGAGCAACCGACAACAATGCCACCAGATCCCCTTGTACAATTTATCATAAATAAGGAGAATGGTCTTTCATTCTATCTGTCTACAGACTGATCTCCAAATGTCAAGCACTTATATTTCAAGCATTAGCACTTCTAAATGCCAGGTATTAGTTTTTGAAACTTTGTTGAATTCACAAGTGTCTGTTATATAGATCAGGTCAACACAAAGCACAATAATGTACATGCTCAGGTCCTATACCAACCACATCAGAAGCTGAGTGGCAATGATTTAACATATCAATATAATACTTTCACAAATAAGACAATCATTTATTCATCTACCTTGACAATAGCCGACATCTGTATCGATCCAGGCATAAACAGCTAAAATATCCCAAAGTTTTGACAAGTTCTCCTGCTTCTCATAAAACACCAATGTCCTGTCAGTGCGATGCACATCAAGACCTAGCACCCATATTAGTCCAATCAGAAAGAGATTCAATAAAAAAAAACACAAAAAATCCTTGATTACAATAATTAAATTATGACTATTGAGTTCTTGAGGTTCAAATTAACAGCATGCACATGCATGACAGTATGCATTGACAGGAGAACAGGAACCAACTTTGCACCAAGGAAGAGAGAAATGTGCATTTATGTATGAACATCACCAACCTATTTGATGTAAGGTAAGCATCCACTGGATCACTTTCTGGTCCAAAGGGCCATGGCTCGTAAGCTCTTTCACCATTTCTGAACAGGAAGCATTTGTTCTTGATTGATTTGTGGCATAGGCATGTGAACTGCCAATTTCAGCAGAATTACCATCTTGAGAGGGGCCTCTGTCTTGATTTGTTTCTAAAATTACTAATGGTTCCTGAATGGGCTGACCATCTTCAGTGATTACAGGCGCTGTAATAAATTTGCCACTTCCGACAACAGGAAATATTTGGCGGCACTCTTCTTTCCACCTAACATATTGTACCCTGAAGATGCAACATAAGAACGAATCTTAGTCTTCTAAAGTGGGGAATAAGGCACAGCCTAACTTCAAACTTTTATGCACAAAAAACAAGGCAATTACAGTATTTAGCTTCAAAATAGTTTACCTACATTTCTATGGGGGAGATCAAGGTCAGCAGTTTCTGATTTGACTAGATTGTATTTATATACACGCAAGAGGATGAAGTCCCCAATATAATCTAGTGTAGGAGATCTCCAGAGTCAGATTAAAAAGACTAAAGACCATAGTCTTACGCTTAGTATATTCACCTACATGATCCATAGGTTATCAAATTTTCTTAGTCCAAAGAAAGAGTCCAGCATTTTGATGGTGAAGAATGCCAATTATTGGAATTGTCAAGTTTTGTCACATTATTGTAATGCCCATTGTCATGATAAAGGAAAGCAATTAATAAGATGATGTTGCTGTCAGTAACTTTGATTGGACTAAGACCCTAAATAAGTATGAACTTATCCTTTTCTATGGTTTCTTGACCATGAGTTACACGTGTAAAAATAGACTACCTTCTACGCTGTCGAATCTGATCTCGTTCATCAAATGTACTCTTAGGATCATAACAACCGAGTAGAAATTCCCAAACTTCTCCTCTAATTGATGGATGGATCCCCTAAAAGTAGAGAAAAGAGCGATCGTGAGCATTAAATCTCACAGATTGATTATAAGATCTCTTAAAAGAACAGTTACCCCACGGTAGATTCGACTAAGGGTCTTGCTTATATCCAGGTATCCTTCTGGAGTAAATGCAGCCTGCCATTTCCTTGAACTTAAAGTTCTACCTGCCTGCAAAAGTGGATCCAAAGGAAGCTTCAGTTACTTCCATGACAAGCAATGTGTTTTATGTTCTATTGGCAACACCAATTAATATGAACTGTCGGAGCTGATCAGTTCAACCTTATTGTTTATTTATTTTTTGTTTTATGTATACACATAGAATTGTTGTTAGAATGCAAGAAATTGCTAAAATTAGCAGTTTGACAGCCAGCTCGTACGATCATTATAGTTGCATAGTATAATGATCGCTTCTGAAATTGTTTGCTTTTTCATTAAAACTTCAAAATCTGATTAATCAAATCTAATGAACCCAATTCCATAAATTATTTAATCCAGCTTTAAACTGTAATTAAAAATTAAGCCCTTTTTAGTACATTAATCACACAACCATTTCATATCTGACCCAGGAATTACATCTTTGCTCAAACTCTTAATCATATCCAATGATAATGAAAACGTTACTGCAATATGGTACACCACATATATATGACGTTGATCCACATCAACATAACAAATACCGTAGAAATCCAAATTAAAAAAATGATCTGTGCACAAGAAATATCAAGATAGAGCCACGGTGAAGCAAATTAATCTAATTAAAACCCCAAAAACATAGAAAAGAACCAAATTTACAAACTTAATTCAAAATCAACCAAATGAGCACATCATAAACATCAGAACAAAGCCATAAAGGACCAAAATTACAAAATTTTGATCTAAACAAACAACTCGAAATGCCTCGACTTTTTTAGGGCAGGTCCGAGTCAAATAGCAACGATTCGAAGCACTTCTTTTTACATTGGGTTCAATCGTATGGATATGAAAAATACAGGATTTCAAATCCTAGCAGGAAAAGGAGGGAAACGGATACGTGAGTAAACAGAATTCCATACTAAATCTCTGAACCAATGGGCACTTCACAAATATAAAAAAAAACAAAGGAAGGCCAGAAATAACCAAAAAAAACTTGATCAAAATACACAAATGGGTATTCGAAAAAACTAAAAAAATAAAAAATTTCACACAAACCTTGATCTTGAATTTAGATTTTGGAACATCGGTGCATTCAGGCCGGACCTGATAGTACGAATCAGCAGGCTGTCCAGGATCTCTCCACATTTAACAATAGCAAAAGAAAAGAACTCACAAAGCAGAAACCAGGAGCTTGACCCCCTTAAAATGGAGAGATTTACAAGAAGATGAAGAGTTCAAAGAGAGGAACCCAGCTCCCTACCAATAACAACAACTACAGCAACGACCAGTTCAAAACAGGAAAATACGGGAAGATTCAAAAGAAAGCGTTGGTTTTTTTCTTTTTCTTTTTTCAACGTTTTATTGGCTTCCTTTTTGTGTTTTTAATAATAAATTAAGGAGCGATGATGATAATTAATTAGAGGTTGTGTTTTGTATGGTTGGTAGTTATTAATGATGTTGGCATGCGGGTTGTCCGGTTAATGGAGTGTCATAGATTGATTTTGTGTTTTTTTTTATAAAAAAATATATTTTAATAATATTTTTTTTATTTTTTAAAATTTATTTTTAATATTAAAATATAAAAAAATTAATTTAAAGTAAAGAAAAAATGCAAATTTTAATTAAAAACATATACAACCTCAATATTAAAATGAGGATTTATTTATAGTGTATTTAGGATTACATTCAACCGTGTTTTTTAAAAGAAATTATTTTTTTATTTTAAATTAATTTTTTAATATTTTTTATCATTTTAATATATTATTTTAAAAATAAATTTTAAGCAATGTCTATACAAGCACTTAATTATTTTCATGCTAATGCTCGTCCTATTTTACTCTGTCAAAGCTCCCTCGTCCTATTTTTTTTTCTATTTTATATTTATCTAATTATTAAAAACTAGATCAAAATTACTTCTTAATGATAAAAATGGAACTGCCTAAAGTCTAAAATTTATCTAAAATAATACTAATTTTATCAAAAGAATTCTTCTTGAAATCAATTTTTTTTTTGGAAAATCTCATACATTGAATAATGAATAAATGGATTCTAAAAATCCAATAATTGTGGTTTTCAAATAATTAATTTGTTGTTAATTTTTTTTATAAAGTTGGTATTACTAAATTATCTAATATGAACATTTTAGGATATAAAGATTAGAAATTCTATTACTTATTATCTAGTAGTTTATTTTTCATTTTGACTAGAATTTTTAATTTTTACTTGGTTTTGATTGGTTGTCTTAGTTCCTTGCACTTCTCTTCCCTTTGTTTTGGGGCTAAAGTTTACTTGGTTTTGATTGGGTGATCAAAGAAAATAAAAGGAGTGGGAATAGCGCGTCAAACCAATTTTCACTCGCTAGTGGTCTAATGAGGCATCGTAATTTATATTATTTAGTCCTGATTATTTTTTATTTTAAAAATATTTTTAAAAAATTAAAAAAAATTCTTAAATTAATATTATTTTATATTTTTAGATTATTTTGATGCATTGGTATTAAAAATTATTTTTAAAAAATAAAAAAAATATTTTTTTGATACTTTTAAAATAAAATTATTTTGTTTTGGGACTTGGATTAGTCTAATTTAATTAATTTTAAAAATTCAAGTTCATTGATGATAAATTTTAATCTAAATTTATGTTTTAGTTTATTAATTTTATTTTTCAAGAAAAAACAAAATCCAGTGAAAATAACATAATTATTTTTTAAAAAGATTCGTACTAACCAAAGTTAACCCTCCAAGCTGTCCTGGATCTTGGTTGTAGAATTAGGAGTTGTCCCACACGAGCCTGGTGGAGAGTGAAGAAAACGCGCCGTGCGTTGTGGAAGAGTGGTGGAGCCCATGTTGATTGAAGTATGGGCTGGAATTTGGTAGCTGGTGTTATAACTTCCAAGTGGGCCTAAGAGGGAAGAGAAAACAGGGGGGAAAAAAGCAAAAAGTAGTAATGGTTGACTTTGACCTGATGAGGAAGCATGGTATTGGTCCATTGGATTGGTACCAAAGTTGAATGGGTGGGTGCCCAATGATGGATCCATTCAATCCTAATATTAAATTGACACAAGGGGCTAAGAGAAAATAAATTTTTAAAAAAGGAAGAAGAAATAATTTTCTAAATAATTCAGAAAATGTCTGTACATATATATTAAAATTTGAGTAATTATTTTATGGTTCCATTTTTTTATGAAAAATAAAATTAAATTCATGAAAATAAAAAAAATAAGAATATTTCTATATGGGTTGAGAGGTATTTTTTTTATTTTATCTCTCTCTTTTTTTTTGTATTTATCTATTTTAAAAATAAATAAAAATAGTAATAAAAATTAAGTTATTTTCCTCGACAGGCCTTGTCCAGAATTACATACCATCAATGCTGGGATAGGTTTGCCAGCTCAAGTTGAAAGGCAAAGCACCAACCACTGGACCCAAGTTAACGTTCTGCTTTGATAATGTTCGAAGTTGAAGAAAATTCAATGCTTTGGAATCATAATGGGATGCCATTAATACTTCACCAACCCTTCTATCCCGTTTTATACTTGGATCAAATCAAGTATTTTTAAATGCAAAAACAATAATATTCAGGAGTTGCTAACTCTTTCCTAATTGAAATTATTTTTTTAATCATGCGAGGATTAATCTAATATGATCCAGTTAACTTGGCGAATTCAAAAACAATCCAAACACAGTAAAAAAGTAAGTTTGATTCAAAAAGAAATTCAATATGATGTTTTTTTTAATAAATTTAAAACAAAAACATATTTGATCAATCTAGGTTTGATATATCAAATCCACAATCTCAATTATGAGATCATGATAATTTTATATAAAACAAATTATAAAACTTAATTCCTAATTAATTCAATATTAAATGAAAATTTTTAAAAAAAAAATCAATTAAAAAAAATTAAAATATAATCCTGGGTCAACTCAGGTTAAACAATCAAGCCCACAACCTAGGTCATAAGATCAGGATAACCTTATAGAAAGCAAATTAAAATAAATTATGAAACTCAATTCTCATTCTACCCAATGTTGAAAGATAAAATTGAAAAAAAAATAATTAAAAAAAGAATACAAAAAAATAACCCAAGTCAACTTGAGTAACTCGTCAAACTCATAACACGATTCATAAAACCGAGATAACCTCCTACAAAGCAAACTAAAAAATAACCTGAGTTAACCTAGGTTAACTTACTAAACCCGCGACTCAGGTCATGAAGCTGAGATAGCTCTATAAAAAGCAAATTGAGACAGATTATGAGGCATAATTCTCAAGTAACCCAATGTTAAATAATGAAATTTAATAAAATCAATTTAATAAAATGATTAAAACATAATTTGACTCAAATACAATCCAAATGACTGGTAAAAACATAGTTTGACTAAAAAAACTCAAGACAACATCAATTTTTTAAAAATAAAACGACAACATATAAAAAAATTAAGACCATGATAACCCCACAGAAAACAAATTAAAAAAAATTATGAAGTCTAATCCTTAAAGAAGCCTTTAGGCATCACTTATAGATTCTGTCAGTCAAGGACTACACTGGAGAATAGGGGATCCGAGATCAAACCTAGCAAATTGGTGAGATACCCTTTAGGCATCACCTAGAGAATGTGTTAATCCGAAACTACAATGGAGAATGGGATATCTAAGATCAACCCCTATCAAATTGGAGAAAGGTTTTTAGGCAACACCTAGAGAATGTGTGTTGTCTGAGAATGCATTAGAGAATAAAGGATCCGAGATCAACCCCTGATGAATTGGTGAGAGGCCCTGAGGCATCACCTAAAGAATATGACAGTCTGAGACTGCACTAGAGAATAGAGAATCCAAAATTAACCTTTAATGAATTGGTAAGATACCCTTTAGGCATCACTTGGAAAATATATCATTCCAAGACTGCAATAGAGAATAAGGGATCTAAAATCAACCCTTGGCGAATTGGTGAGAGACCTATCGACATCACCTGAAGAATATGTTAGTTCAAGATTTCAATAGAGAATAAGGGATCTGAGATCAACCCCTTGTAAATTGGTGATAAACCCTTAGGCATCACCTGGAAAATATGTTAGTTTAAAATTGCATTAAAGAATGAGAGATAATGGAGGATCCAAGATCATCCTCTGATGAATTGGTGAGAGGCCTTTTAACATCACCTGAAGAATGTGTTTATCTAATACTATATTAAAGATATTTAAATAGGAAATGTATGTTAGAGAGACACTATTTTTATTTCAAAAATAACATTACATTCCTATTAAGGATTGTACATCCTAAGGCGACTTGAGTGGTAGGTGTGAGAGAGGTTCTATTGAGGAATACGTCTTGGAGGTGGTAGGTGTTTGCCTTAACTGCCTTGATAACTTTGAATGGGTGATTCCATTTTGATTCAAGGGAGTAATAAATACTTAGGATATAGTAAGCACTTATAGTTTTTCCTCGAGCTTTCATTTATACTAGGAGAATGATTTTACTTGGAAAATTTTTTGTACCGGTTGTCTTTATAGAAACGAAAAGGCTCGTGTCATAGCATATTGGCCTCTTCCACCCGTATATAATTTGTCATGACTTGTTTCACCTTGAACAATCTTTTATCTAATAAGGCATAAAGTTTTCTCCAGATAGTATGTTCTTTACCTTTATTTATCAAGGCTTCTAAGAATGTTGGCTCAAGCAACTCTTCTACCTTAAGTATCTTCTCATTAAACCTCTTAAAATATACCCAGGTAGACTCACCCTTTTGTTGGGTAACACAAAGTAGCTCAATGAAGCTTTTCTTGGCAGGTATGATGATGTTGAAGTATGCCACTAGCTTGGTGTAGAGGTCACTGAACCCTTCAGTGGAGCTTAGCCCAAAATTATTGTACCAAGCTCGTGCAGATCCCTAGAAGGTTTTGGGGAAGGTTTTACACATTGATTCATTGTCCTTGATGACCAACTCTAAGATATTGTACACATTATACACATACTTCCTCGGGTCGGGTTAGCTAGACAATCATAGCTGTCCAAAATAATTTTTATAGAAATAAAATCTTTAGGGATTCAAGTGTTCAATACTCGTTTAGACAAGGAAGAACTCCTCACCTAATAGGGGTTGTAGGTATTCTCCTAGGCATGCTTATGTGCAGACCGTCTTTAGTTCGTTGTTTGTTAGGCTCTAGAAAGCCCAAGGAGTTTAGCATGGAATAACGACTATGGTAACTAATGTTCATCTCACGATAGCTGGGGGGAGTACATTTTGAGTATCGGCAATATGCATGGGTATCGTAATAACATGAGTGAACCCTTGAAGGATTCTTATGAATGCCATTTTGCCTTATCTCTTTTGGGTAGTGTAATTGTCTATTGGTGCTTGGTGCGCCTAGTAGTCATGGCGCTAGGGTGTTATGTGTTGCTGAAGGTGTTAAGACTTATTAGGGTGGTAAGGTTTGATTTTTCTCTTAGGTTTCCAACATGGGCTGAGTGAGGGCTTGCACCTAACTGATGAGTTGTTGAAGGTCCTAGCCTAGGCATGTCTTGGTTGTATGCGTCATGGAATGGTCTGGAAATATCAAAAACCAAGTTTTAGGAAGAAATTGATGGCTTTTTTATTAGTTTTTCACATACGGTGTTAATGATGATATCTCGAAATATTCAAGTAGCTTATAAATAAGACTTATGTGTTGGATAATTAGTTAATCTCTTAATTCTTACAATTTGATCCATTCTCCCTAACCAATAGGGCTGGTGGTTGGCACCTCATGCTTGGTAAGCCAAGGTGATAGGTAATTGATACCTGCAAAAGGTTCTTTTTAGTAGATGTGGGGACTCTCAAATGCTTAAGCAAGTATCTTCATAGAGAGAGAAATCACAATGATATTATAGAGAAATAAGCTCTAAAAATATAGAGAATGAAAAGATTGTAAACTTGGAGCTTGAAGAAGAATTCATAGGGTATTTATAACCTCTGAGTCTTATCTTTTTATTAAGGGAAAGGGTTAAAGAGTCATTTTATCCTTGTGATATTTTGAGTTATATTCTACTCAAAATATCATGTATTGGATCAATATAAAATATTAAGGGATTCGTATAGGGTCCTGAAACAATTCTCGTTGGAGTGTTGGACTCAAGCGAGTTGTCGAAACCTGTTAAAAATAAAAAACAGATTATGTGTGTGGTACTGCGGTAGCTGTTATGGTTGTGGTTTGAAAAAAGTTGTTTTATAAAAAATACTTTTAGTTGAGGTTGGTTCGGTATTTATATATGTTTGGTTAAAACTGTGGTTGAACAAAAAGTAGTTTAATGTGTTTGGTTAAAAAATTGCTTTTCAAATTGAGGTTATAAAATAATATATATATATATATATATATATATATATATATATATATATATATATATTGATGGTTTTAATTTAAATATTGTAGATTTAACTATTGCTATTATATCATGAAATAAATAATATTTTATATAAAATATTTTTTATTATTCCATTAAATTATCTACAATTCCATCACGTATGAAATACATCCGACAAGGACTACAGTTTTCTTGGTTTCTTAAGAGTGTAACAACATCAGGTAAAATATAATCCGGAATAAAATTAGGATTGCGATCAAATTCTGCAAATGCTACGTCATCAAACGATCTCCGTCTAATTTATGTAGTGTCATTGAATAATGTTTAACACTAGTTTTTCGAATAAAACATAATTAAAAATAAAAAATAAAATTTTTTATTTTTTTTATTGGGTCGAATCCGGTTCAATGTATTTTTAGCTTTGGAGCGGATCCAGTCCGGTCGGCACGTGAACAGTGATTTCTCCGCGTGCAAGAAGCAACAAAATATAGCTTTTGGTAAACTTGCGGCACAACCTTAATAAATGGTGGGTCCTATATAAAAAAAATGTGTTTTTTGCTTAATCAAACAAGAAAAATTATAATCGCGGATGAATCT
The DNA here is from genome assembly GCA_015852605.2 of Populus deltoides. NCBI lineage: Eukaryota > Viridiplantae > Streptophyta > Magnoliopsida > Malpighiales > Salicaceae > Populus > Populus deltoides. Next base: position 17,962,149 of record CM027580.2, read on the forward strand.
CACCTACAGCCACAATATCAAATAACCATTCAGATATACTATCTGGATCCAAGTATGGTGGGCTGGAGCGTGACAATGTAAATCCAATGAGGTGCGTGGCAGCACAACCATCATGTTTATGGGCTACCGTGCCTATGGCCAGGCATCTTAGGGCCAGGCAATATCCTAGACTCAACCTTTTGGGCAGCATGGTGGGCTTGGGAATGTAGCCGAGAGTCTATTAGAGTGTTTTGGGGCTGCATTTTTGTTTTGGGGGGTCGGGGCTGCTGTTAAATTTGGATCTATCAGAAGGCATATCCGTTACATTGCATTCTTCAAATCCATCAGAAGTTTTATTCATCATTTGAAAAACACACAACTTAATAATAACGTTATCTACTATGTTAAAGGCAATTAATTATCTATTTCTTTAATGCAAAACAATATATCCTTGCATTATTTAGGTTATATGTCCTTTTAAGGAAGGAATTATACAGAAACTTACAAAGCAGCTCAAAGAAAAACTGCATGATATTTAAATCTCGAAGTGAAATGAAGCCATCAAAGGCTCGTTTGTGTTCAAGAAGAAGAAAGTAATCGGCATGTTAGAACTGCTTAAGAAAGCAACCTAATGGCTGAAAATGGACTCAATGAAAGTGTCTTCTTCTAGTGTTAACAGACTTGTGTGGTTAGTGCATCAGATGTCATTGGTTTACCTAGCCCAAACCAGAAGACATGAATATTCTTGATCATGGTCAAAGAAAAGCATTAACCTACAGACCAAGTTACCTGAAATACTAAAAAATGCCACCAACAATTAATCCAGTTCTTATGCTTGAACATATGCTTTGCACTGGTAGCCAAGAAACCAAAAGAAATGAGAATATGAAAAAGCCAAAAAAGAAGAAGCAAAGCTTTACTTCCACAGCCTGTAAAGCTCGTGCAAATTGGCCTACAAAAACCCCTGACCATAACACCATCCTTGTCACATCTCAAACTGGGATTTCAGATTCTGGGTGAAAGACACATCACTCGCTCTAAATCTCCTTCATCATTTTTCAATGGCTTACACCACTTGCAAGGACTATGTCTTTCATATTCTGGGGCTCTTGTGTTTCTTGCTCTTGATACAGAAGAACAATGCGTATCCATTCCCCGTTGGAGGTCCGAAAGGTTGGACTGTGCCTGATAATACCAGCTCAAAGAGCTACTTCAACGACTGGGCTGAACGTCACCGATTTCAGAGAGGAGACTCCATCTGTAAGTTGATTTTTCTTTTGTTCCAATCATTCATCCTGGATGATGACTGAATCGATTTCTTATCGGTTATTGCAGTGTTTGATTATGATGCTAGCCAAGACTCGGTTGTTCAAGTAACCAAGGAGGGCTACGAGAATTGCACTGCAGAGAAGCCTTTGGCAACATTCAATGACGGCCACACTATCTTCAAATTCAATCAATCTGGACCTCACTACTTCATCAGTGGAAACAGAGATCACTGTCAAAAGAATGAGAAGTTGGCAGTCGTTGTTTTAGCAGACAGATCAACAAACGCCACAGCTTCTCCTCCATCTCCAGGTTCCTCTGACATGGTCCCAGCTCCTACACCCAGCAGCGAGGAGTCTCCCCCTACAGGAACAGTGGAGATCAACCCAACTCCACCTCCTACCGGCACGCAACCAAACTCAGCTTCTTCCATGTTCGTGAGTTTCTTTGGTTCCATGGGAGCATTCTTTGCTTCATCACTTATTTTAGCAATCTAGGTGGAGAATTATTCAAATAATTGTTTGCTTTCCTTCTTTTTGGCTGCTTTCCATTTTTTTTTTCCCTTGCTTTCTCAATGATTTTCCTGCCTTCGAGCTCGGTGATTTCAACTGGGAGTTTCGAAGGTGTATTGGTATTCGGATATTCGTTTGTCCTGGATGGTAAATAAGCTGGCAATTTATGGTGTGCTTATTGCTTCATGTAAGGTTATTGTATAGAAGGAAATAAATAAATAAATAAAACAAACAAAATAAATTTGTTACTTCTGTTTACTTCTTTTCTCCCATCAAACATCGGTGGGGAATCGAGCACTTCCAAGTCTAGAGCAACAGCAAATAGCAAACGCAATATCATAGTTCTCACACTGGAAAAGAAAACTTCTTCCATATAATCTTGTGGCCTTCCCTCTACAACAAGTCACACGATTCCCCTTCTTTTCCTCGATACAGAGACCGCCGGGCTGTTGTTTCAAGGGGGCAAGAAAAAGGAATGAACAGGCAGTCAAACAATCTAGGTTGGAGTTGCATAGGGCCATGGAAAATTTCTTGTGTTGGCAATTTGAGTAGCTAATAAAAATTCATTACCAGGTAAGAATTGTAATTGCTAAATGGAAGTTTGTCTAGGATGGAATTTTTACGTCGTATTTCATCTTCCTATCAAAAATTCTTGCCAAGTTCTACTTTTTTCATCATTCTAACTGTGTTGTGCAAAATTGAATCCAATATCCCAGCCACCTGAAAACCCAAAGTGAAAGGCTATCAGAAACTGCATCTGCTTCAGTCTGCAGGTAAAAGACCAAAAATAGCACAATTTAAATATACGAACCGTGAAGACACCTCCAATTATGGCACAGACATTGGTGATAAAATGCGAAAAAGACTTGGGATTCTCAGTGATCAGAACCTGATATCAGAAGTAGAAATAAAATGTAATGGGAACAGATGGAAGATCAAAATCAGACAAACAGTATGAATAATCCTCCAGTCCAATAATAATAAAACAAGAGGAAGAATCGATTTTTTTTTTTTTTTGAAGTTATTACTGAACCTGCATAGGAGAGAGCTCAAAATGGAATTTAGCAGTCGGCATGTAAACAGTCTGTGACAAACTGCTATGGGCTGTATATTCATACTCCTCGATTAATTTACGTTCACTTGAAGATCTTCTTGTAACCACCTCAGTTTTAACTACTTGGAGATAATGCTCTATCTGCAATTATCAATGTATCATATTATTGTAACTGAATGTTACGATATTCTTAAATTGCAAAAGATTATACATTGTCTAGAATCATATCCATTCACATCTTGTTCTCATGCATGTAAAATTGTCGGTGTTGTTGGGAAATCAACTTACATCACATTGAAAAATGCTGATGGGTTGACCAAACATGCAGTAAGCAGTACAAAATTCCACAAAACAATGAATTTAGAGGACCACTTGCAAGTGACAACTTACAGTGACATTAGCCCCTACATCACGGTGATTAATAAATGATCGTCCATTCAACTTGTCATGACTTCGACCAATGTAAGGTAACAAGCGCTTCACATCACTCATTACCCTGGGCAAAACCTTCATACCAAATGAGAAATGGGATATGACATGTGACAGGTTCATTTGTTTAGAATCGAAGGAATGGGCTCCTGAAAGAGCTGAGATCATGAGGTTTCCCGGAACCTGCAGAGTACAGGACAGCTCAAATTTAAAACCCAAGAACTAACCAAAAGTAATGCAGAATCCTATTAGGATCAATTTACAGATCCACAAAACAACCACAATATCTTGAGAATAGGAGGATGGCTGAATGATTATATTGATCTGTCTTGTTTATACTACTTTTGATCTTTCCCATCATGAATTACAATGCAACATATCTACAGCAACCATAGAGTCTATCCCATTGATTTCCATGCGGCACGGGAGGTTTACCTTCTTTACACGCACATATCCTTCAATTCTGCATCCTCCTGCTGAAGGCGCTGGTCTTTTAACATGCTGTGTTGCATTTTCAGGTTTATTCTCCAAAGCTTGCCTTTGAGATTCCATTGCAATAGGTGCAACCAAAGCTTCCATTGTCTGAAAGGAACCATAAAAGGTAGGCGAAGACCGCATCAATTATCATGAATAAGCCCAAGTTTGCATCCATGAGTAATGTAGCCATGGCACAAGTTAAATAGGAAAAACAGAAGTGTTCATACCTTAACTAAGCTTTCTGTATCTCGATCTCCATAATAAGATTCATGGTCATGGCGTCCATGGTCTTCCCTGAGACAGTTAAAGATGCCAGATAACTAAGTTGGCCAACAAAGCAGTAATAAAAAGCCAAATACACAAGAAACTTGTGATCGCAAAAGACATTAAAGGAAGAAAAAGTATAGGACACAAAAGTGTTGTATTCAGTTAAAACTGAAGTTGACATCTGTTGCTGTGAGCAGTCTTTTTCTTAGGTATTTAAATATGGTATAAACGTTGAAATTGTTAGGGAGATCTGAAACTACAGAAAAAGAGCATATTCCTTCAACCCTCCATTTTTGTTCTAAATGTCCATCTCTTTGTTTATTCATCATAATCTTTATGTATTTAGATGGCATGTGCTTCAATTTTAAGTTTCTACATGGTGTTGCATTTTGAAAAAGCAGAATCTTGATCGTGAAATTTCAACCTGACTGGTTCAAAGAGGAAGTTTACATTTTACAAGGAATTGGTGTTGCCTAACAATTTAAAATTGAGGGAAGGCTTCAAAACAGGAAACCAAAAACTTAATCAAGGCCATTAAACTGACATGTACCAATGTTGTGCCCAAAAACCCAGAAAAAATAAAAAAGTTAATTCAAATGTAAGACACGTCACGTCAAGGCACGGTCTACCTGGTACATTATTTCCAACTTGCATTCACTTTGAAACTGAAGGAAGACCAAACAAATTAAACAATCTCTTAATGAATATAAGTCAAGCTCATACCTACAACTGTATTAAAGCATCTCAAGATATGTATATGGTCACTAATGACATAGGTCATTGTCATTTCTTGTCTTGTGTACCTTTTGGTTTTCGATTCGTATTTCTTTCCTTGGTTTTATCAATGTTAATGGGTTTTAATTCGGATCTTAATTTTAGGAGCTTCTTGCATATACTATGAAGAAGCCCTGCCTTCCTTCTTTCAGCATTTTTTATCCATTTTTTTAATGAAAAAAAAGAAAGTATCCTGATTAAACAGAAGATAACAGAATAAGGGAGTTTACAAAAATAGATTCACCTCAAATGGTGAATCTATTTTTGAGCAAATATGCATTGCAATTGAATTAAATAAAAGCACGCCAAGAAAGTATACAACATAAAGGAAAGATAATCTCATAACCAACTGTCAACAGCATATGAATGGTATAGATGAAAATATATTACCGAAGATTACTTCCTTTACGGAAAATACGAATGGATGGATACCCTTGTATGTGATTCCTGAAAAATTCATGAAAAAAATACTTACAATTAAGAAACAATGAATGCTAGGGGAACTAACCAGCAAGGATAAATGCAAAAGGGGAAATAATTAATAAACTACAATGAAGCTTAAAGAAAGTAAACAATAATGAGTTGGAAAAGTATTTCGACACATTACCAGCAATTGTGTTACTCACATGCACCAGACCAGAGGTGCTTGATGAATTTCAAAATCTATTAGCTACACTATCAGAATAGTGATGCAATCCGACCATGTTGGACTACCACCAGAAATCTACTAACAAGTGATGAAACATTAATCTAGAAAATACCTCCTGCACAGATCACCTTCTTCAGTGCAGTCGACCTTAGCCAACAGAATCCGCCCATCCATTTCTGGATCATACCTGATAAAATGTATGGACATGTGGGAGTTGAATATCATGATGTCAAATTAAATGAAATTAAATTTACTTCAAATGAAGGTTCCATTGTATGTTCAGGGAAAAACGAACATAAGAAGCTGGAAAGAAAAATACCTCTCTCTTATTATATTAGCTGCCTTTTCCCATGAAGGTTTCTGAAACAAGAGAAACAGTCAGGCAAGAAGGGAGTTAAACAGTGAGTTCATCAATCATTGTATTTGGAAAGGGTGGATTTAAAATGATTTTATCCAGTGTAATCAGTAGTTATTCAACAACAAAACAAAAGACCAAAAAATTCAAAACCTTTAAATGACTTAATCAAGACATTTGCAGTCACAAAACTGTGCAGAGTATTGTGAGCTTATTATTATCATGATTCTGTCAGTTCTGTTTCTCAGTAATATCAAAGAGAAGTGTCCTGATACAAAAATCACATGACATTGTTCATTGGCCAGTTTCCAATAGACCTAAACATAAATATGCAGCGCATTGCTTGTAAAAATTAGGCCCAGCAGCTATATCATTTCAAACATCATAAAATATAAGCAATCTATTAATCTGAAGAGCCAAATGGTCTTTTATCCTAACATTCAAGCTAAATTTTAAGCAATAAATGGACATGGTAAAATTACCAGGCGATTACTCCAGTAGCACCAAGGAGCAAAAAAATTAACAACTAAAATGGGATACCTGAGAAAAAAAGTAGTACAAGTAAGTCAAACAAAGGTATCGCAGCAATCAATACAATAAAATCTTCCAAATTCAGAACCCCACAAATCTGTACACATAGGAATTCAGCGACTTACTGATGTGAGTATTGATCAAAATTATGAGCTTTGAGTGATACGGATCCTTCACCACTTTCTTCATCAACTTCATCTCCATGCTTGATTTGATGCAAAACTGGTCCAGAGTGAAATTCAGATCCAGTCGGCTTCAAATCATGATCTATTGAGAATTTGCGGATTGTTTTTGTTATATTCAACCTGTTCTGGAAAAGAGAACGTAAAAGATAGGCCAGTTCAGATTAATGTGTTGAGAAAATAAATCAATAGAAAGGATCATAAACCACAAGAATACATATCAAGCTGGATAATTTCAAGGAGAGGGCACGCTATATTATACAACACACCTAGGAGTATCAGGAACACATGCAATGAAGATCAAACTTCATAAGAAATATGGAAAAAAAATATTGAGAAAATTGCACCCTGCATAGAAGAAAAGGAGCAAAGGCAATATAACAAAAGCATTCTAATTCATCTTGGAGCACCAGAGCAATTACAATTATTATCTCTAGAAATTTCCATGATTCCACTAACATGTAAAGATAGCTTTGTGGACATCCTGGTCCATTTATTTTACATTTTTATTGAGTTCCTTCTAAACCAAAAGGCTATCAGGTTTCAGGCAGCTATCGCCTATCTACACCCAAGTAATGGAAAATAGTTTACAAAGAAGCCTTTCAAAAATTTATCCAATCATTTCATAAAACTAAATAGATAAAACACAGCAATAGAAAGAAAAAACTTACAGTTCCTAACACATCACTCACGTCAACTGATGCAAATTCACATGAGAGTGAAGGAAAGCTACAATTAAAAAGAAAATCTGCCAGTCAAGTTCAACTAGATTAATACAAGCTTAACAAATATTTATGTAAAATCAAGAAAAAGCATCGGGAAAGCATTACAGCATCATTAGAGGCAATGTAGAAAAAATAAGCCACAAACCTAGAAACTCTGAAGAGGGGGAAAACTAGATTTGACAATTGAAACTAGATTTAAACCTATTGGTCATGTTCAAAGTTAAACACACGAGGAGCAATACAAAACCGGACCTCTTTGATGAAACAAAAACAAAAGAAGCTGAAAAGAAAAAAATTGCTAATTGAACAGCAAATGCAGCCTAACATCATAAATCCTGAGAAAATCCCCAAAGCTAAACACTAAAACAAGAAACCTAAGCCTAGGCATCTCCTTGTTAATACTTTTACTCCTGACACTGTAATCACTAATAAAACAAAAAAACGTCATCAACATAGGTCAAGGGAATTGATACTAGAGATCTCAAGTTCAACTGGCATGACCATTGGCCTCCCCAAAAAGGTCTCGAGTTCGAACCTCTCCTTTCCAAAAAAATGAAATTGAAACTATTCCCTGCATAACCACAACAACAAACCTCATCCTGCTGACTATCCTCTGCACCTGAATTGACACAAATTCCGCAATGCAACCACTTGTATGCATATAAACAAAAGAGAAAATAATACTCTTCTTGATAAGGCAAGATTTTATTCTTTTTTTTCTACCTGATATTGAAATCGATACGTAAGAACTCCCCGTCAGAACTATTGTCAACAATTACAGTTGTAGAGGTGTTGACAGTTAAATAATTATTAAGTTCCTGCACATCAAAATCATAATTTAAACGCAGCAATCTGCGTATTTACTCCTTGAAAAGTAGAGGAGAAGCTACCTACCATTCCAAACAAAAACATCATAGCTAGAGCAGCTACTATCGATAATCCTGCACCTGATAACGATGCCTCTGTCAAATCTCTAGGAATTTTCCTGAAAAAATCAACACATACATTTGCTAAAAAAAATTAACAAGTCTCCTTAGCTAATTAATGAAGATTAAAATGGATATAACAGGTGTCTAAAGCTTCGAGATTCATTTTATAATGCGAAGTCTTTAAGAGTATCAGAAGAAATATCGATCGATCGAACCTGTAGAAATCGACGGATTTGAGCTTGTTCGTCGAAACCATGGCCGCTGATTTCAATCACTGGCAGACAAATCGAGAAGACTAGGGGGGAATTAGCACTCAAATCACGCATAACAGATAGATCTGTTTTTTTCTTGTATTTATTGGCAACCGAATTGCGAATGGACTCGCATTTGCTTATATATGGAAAGAAACACTGTCAGGACTCCTGTTTCCCATAAAAATTTCCCCAGTACCTTGCCTCTGACTTTTTTTTTTTCTTTTCAAAGTGTGGGTGGCTGGGTGCGGTTACAGTGGTAGCGTAAAGAGATATATTAAAATAATATTTTTTTTAATTTTTTAAATTTATATTTAATATTAGAAAATTAAAATAATAAAATAATTAATTTAAAAAAATTTTAATTTTTTCACTAACAATATTTCAAAACACAATATTAAACATGCTGTTAGGTGATCATTGAAATTATTGTTTTGGTTGTTTTTTAAAGTATATTTTATTTTAAAAAATATTAAAATAATAAAGTATATTTAATATTAGTAAATCAAAATAATAAAATATATTTTAAAATATTAATTTAAAGTAAAGAAAAAAATATTTTTTTAATTTTTATCAAAAATACTTTTGAAACGCAAAAATAAACAGGGTCTAAAGGGTGTTTAGCGTTGTGTCGTACCATGTTTTTTTTGAAAAAATTTAAAATTAATTTTGTTTTAAATTAATTATTTTTTATAAAAATAAATTTAAAAAATAAATAAAATTATTTTCTTGTATTTTTAAATAAAAAAGTACTTTAAAAAACAACAATTATCATTGTTCTAAACACTCCTATAAGTGTTGTTTATACACTATTTGTTATTGTGATTCAACTATATTTTTGAATTTTTTTAGCTTCAAATTAAGTTTTATTTATTTTTGAATCGTTGTGATGTGCTGATGTCAAAAATAATTTTTTTAAAAAAATATTATTTTAATATATTTTCAAGCAAAAAAATATTTTAAAAAGTAACTTATACTACACTCTCAAATAGTCACATAATATTGTAATAGAAAAAAAAACAGGGTGGATTAAAAATAGATATTTGATAACATTCTTAAAATTATAATTTAAAAAAATTGAGATTTAATGTCTTTTTCAAAACCATAATTTTAGGTATAAACCATAGTTTTGAAAACATAATCTCAAAAAAAGATTTTCACATTTACTTTATTTTCTAGTTTAATTAAATAAGAGGAACGTGAGTTTTTGACTCTATTTGTTTTTGTGTTTCAAAAGTGCTTTTAAAAAAATTAAAATTTTTTTAATTTACTTTAAATTAATATATTTTTAGTATTTTCTGATTTTTTAATATATTAATTTTAAAAAATAAAAAAAATATTATTTTAATATATTTTCAAACTCTATATTTCCAAGAAATTTCAAGTTGGATGGATAATGAGAGATACAAAATTCAGAATACGATGCACATGAGACCTTTCTAGTGGGGCAATTTGATGATCTGTGTTTTAGGCATGCTCATTTTGGTAATCAAGACTGTTTCGGTAGGATTGCTGAAACCCATTAACATATTACCATTTTGATTGCGCGATAATCATTTGACTAACATGAAAATTAAAATAAAATACAAAAATATTGAATCAAGCATTGTATCATATCTAACATTGAAATAGAAGGAACATTTTTTCCTATTGTTTTGAAAGTACAAACAAATTTTTAATAACCGCATTTGATGAAATTATTTTATATCTTTATCTCTTTAAATTAATTTTAGTAAACTAGATCCTAAAAAAATAGCGTAGCTTGATGGATTGCAACGATGGTAAGGTTGGGTTTGTTTATTTGCAGTTTTTGTGTTTGTGATGCAAAAGATATAGTAAAGTGTTTGGTAACATATCAAACTGTGTTTTTTATTATGGAGTCCACTAAAAATTTGAGTTTGAAACACAGTTTTTGAGAAGCAGTTTTTACATGTTTTTATAATTGAGTTTCGTAAAGTTTTGTTTGTTTTTGCGTTTCAAAAACACTTTTGAAAAAATTTAATTTTTTTACTTTAAATTAATATTTTTTTGTATTTTCAGATTATTTTAATGCACTGATATCAAAAATAATTTTTTAAAAATAAAAAAAAATTATTTTAATACATTTTCAAGTAAAAAGCAGTTTAAAAAGCAACCACAACCATATAACTACTAAACATTTTATACATGTTTTTTTGCTGCACATAAATCTCAATCATAATTTTTACCAAATATATATTTAAATCCAATTAATTACATCTAATTATATTTTTTAAAAAACTTATTTTTTTCAAATTATAACCATAAAAATTACCGTAAAAACAACTCTATGCTATCTCTATTCTCTATGTTGCGTTGTTCTCAACAACGCAACTATATTTTTTTAATATATAGATTAAACTGTTTCCAACAACAGAACTAGGGGTGTTCACGGTCCGGTTTTAACCCAAAAATTCAACCGAACCGGAAAATAGTATTTCTTATTAATATAACCCGAACCGAACCGAGAACCGGTTCAAACCGAACCGGTTTTGTTCGGTTCGGGTCGGTTTTTTAGCATAAAAACCAGAAAACCGGACTCATCTTCATCACTGAACTAAATCAAAGGAAAAATCTGACATCAAATATTAATCTAAGCTATTAATCACAGTAACCACTTGAAAATTCAAGAAAAGCAACCGGAAAAAGCAACCAACAATCAAAGTTTTCCACATAGGGGCTAAGAAGGGGAAGAGATGGGCTGGGAAGGGGAAGGGAAGGGGAAGGGAGGTCCCGAGAGAGCTGATTGACCATAAATCTCAAAGCTTGCATTCTCCCAGCACAAGGATGGAACTAATATAAGTTATATTGTATCACCATCAAAGGCAAGATTTCTTGAATAATGGTTCCCTCGCATCTGGATTGTTAAACTGAAAGGGGAAGGCTGGGAAGGGAGAAATGGAAGGGAAGGCTTGAGGCGGGGTGGCGGCTGGAAGGGGGAAAATGATTTAGGGTTCTGGGAAGAGAAGGGAAAGGGGAAAGGGGGAAAAGGGGAAGGCTGGAGAGGGAGGGGGGTTGGCGGCTAGAAAGAAAGAAAGTGATTTAGGGTTATGGGAAGGGAAAAGGAAAGAGGAATGGGAAAAGGGAAAGGCTGGAGGGGGAGGGGGGGTTGACGGCTGTGGGGGAAAGTGATTTAGGGTTAGGAATTGTTCTTTTTATACTTTTTTTTAAACCGGTTCGGTTTGGTCCGGTTCAATCGGTTTAAGCTTTTTTAAACCGGAACCGAACCGAACCGGCTGGTTTTTTTATTTATTAATCGGTTTATTCGGTTTTTTCTATCGGTTCGGTTTTTTCGGTTAATTTTTTCTCGGTTTTTTTGGTTTAATCAGTTGGTCGGTTTTTTTAAACACCCCTAAACAGAACATATATAATTTCCTGAATAAAATAATCTTAACATGACAAAATGTCTAAATTTATTTCAACGTATCGCAGACAACTGTATGGAGGGAGTTTCTTTCTCATCAATGAGATGGATAATATAAACAAGTGACGTGGAACATGTAGAAATTTATTTTAAAAACCAAATATTAAAAAAATTATTAACAAGAAATAAGTATAAAATTTCCATTTCTTATTTATTTTGAAAAATTTTGCTCATGAAAATCTATCATACCATGTTTACTGGAAACAATTTTGTTTTTTCTTTTTTAAAATAGAAAACAGGTACCTTGTTCGGATCCTAAGCCGACGTCGTCTCTCCGCTTGGCCATCCTTGAACCAGAGCCGTGCTTCCTACGACTAGTCTTCTATTTTTCTTCTCCATTTCACAATCCAGAGATAGACACTAATCAGAGAAAATGCTTAGAGCAATCAAAACCACACCTCTTCATCGATTTTCCTCCTTAACCTCCATCTCCAGATCTGTAAGCTCAAGTTTTCTTCCTCTTTAATCAATTTTTTTTTGCTATGAATTAAACACGATATAATCAGTTATTTTACTTTATTTTCTTAATCTATTTGGTAAGCAGATCAGTACCTTAATCCTAGCCGAACACGATGGAGGCGCAATCAAATCACAATCAATAAGTGCAGTAGAAGCTGCTAAATCTTTAGACAAACAAACTTCAATTTCTTTACTATTAGCTGGCTCCGGTCCTTCTCTTCAACAAGCTGCTGCTCATGCCGCCTCCTGCCACCCATCGATTTCTCAGGTTTTTTTTTTAATTGGTTTTTTGTTACAATATTTATTTATCAATTAGGTACTGATAAAATATTTATTTATCAATTAGGTTCTTGTAGCTGATTCGGATAAATTTACATATCCTTTAGCAGAAACATGGGCTAGGCTAGTCCAATTGGTTCAGAAAAAAGGCGAATACTCGCATATAATTACTGCTTCGAATTCGTTTGGGAAAAATATTTTGCCGCGTGCTGCTGCATTGTTAGATGTTTCTCCAATCACAGATGTTATTGCTATTTCTGCTTCCAATCAATTTATCAGGTAATTAATTCTTAATCACTGTTTCAATTATGCTTAATTGGCCTTTGGTAATTGTGATTAAGTGATGATAGTTTCCATGACGGTAAGGTGTTGTTTTATGTGCCAGGCCAATATATGCTGGAAATGCACTTTGTACTGTAAGATATAGTGGCAGCAATCCTTGTATGTTGAGTGTAAGGTCGACATCGTTTGCTGTCTCCGTGGATTCATCAAAATGTAACGAAGCTCCTATTTCTCAGGTTGATCTCTCAACATTTGATGAAGGTTTGTTAAGCTTTTCTCGTTCATATAAGTTTTTGTTGGCTAGTCTTGGCTTTCTGGTTTTGCCTGTGACCTTGTTTCATGTTCTTGTTGGAAATCTTTGTGATGTCGCATTAATGTTTTAAGTAGGTGATTTTTTTTTTTATTGGAATGAGAAAGCATGTGTCTCATGATTGCTAACTATTTCAACGCAGATTCTGTTGGTAAGTCTAGATATGTAAATCATACAGCTCAGGATACAGAGCGTCCTGATCTTGGAAATGCACAAGTTGTGATCACCGGAGGGCGGGCATTGAAAAGTGCAGAGAACTTCAAAATGATTGAAAAGCTTGCAGAAAAACTTGGTGCAGCTGGTAGGTCCCTAAAAATACTATTCAAAATTAAACAATATCAAGTTGATGGGCGTGTTTGTTATGGGTTGGAATTATTTTATCAAGTGAATCATGATGGTGGTGGTAAACAATTTTTTTTGAAGCTTCCTGAATCTTTCTGTTTTTTATAGTTGGTGCTACCCGTGCTGCTGTTGATGCGGGATTTGTTCCAAATGATCTCCAGGTAATATCTCCATTACTACGGTGCTTCTTTCCAACCTCCAAATGATCTCCAGTTTGATATATGTATTTGTGTTGTTTTGGCCCGAAAATTGTTCATTACCTGAGAACCTTGTAATACCTCTGAAAGATGTTTCAGCATATCACGGGTTCACTTGAGTATCCCCTACCATAACCATCCAATTCCGTTGTCCCATGGACACCGTTTTTTGTTAGTCCTTAGTCTTTAATCATGACTGCTTTGTTTTTCAGGTTGGTCAGACTGGAAAAATTGTTGCCCCAGAATTGTACATGGCTTTTGGTGTCTCGGGAGCAATTCAACACCTGGCTGGCATGAGAGATTCCAAAGTCATTGTTGCTGTAAATAAAGATGCAGACGCGCCTATTTTCCAGGTGACATTTGAAACCCATCAGCAGCCCCTCTCTCTATAACATCTCTCTCTCTCTCTACACACACACACACACACACACTCCTTAAGTTGCAAAACTTTTAGTTGGATAGAAAAACAGTTAATTGATTACTTTAGATGAGCTAATAATGTGGTTCTGAGTTGGCCTTTTTTTTTTTTTTAATCCTGGTATGTTTTCATAGTGTGCACCATTTTGTATCGGTATTCAAGTCAACATTCCATAAGATATCACGGTAACTGTTATGGCTGTCAATTTAACCACCAGTTGCTCCTTCAGTGCTCAACATAGTGTGCAGTCCTGTGATCTTTCTGCATTTTGGGCTCTGTTCATGGGATTCCAGATAGGTTTGGCCTTGAAAAGGAATAACTTAAATATTTTTTGATGCTGCTTTCAAAAGCAAGAAACAGGCAGTGAATTCAAAAACTTAAGTTGCAATTTGAATAAATTCCTTGCAGAATGACTGTTTGATACTTGGTATTAGTCTTTTTCCTAAATGAACGTGCTCTTTGAGTGCAGGTAGCTGATTATGGGCTTGTTGGTGATCTTTTTGAGGTCATTCCGGAGTTGTTAGAGAAGCTTCCTGAGAAAAAGTAAACCTGGCAAATGGGCACTTCAACCCTTAAAATGCTAACAGTCCTGTTCTTCACATTGTTCAAATTAAAGAAAATAAACATTAATAATACGAAAGTGAACTTTGATTTCACTCAGACTTGTTGACTAGTTATGTTTTGTGATGTGGGCGAAATGAAAAGTCAGTGCTGTACTGGCTGGCCAATATAAGAAAATAAGCTGCAATAATAGATGCCTCACCGGTCTCGCCTCCAGCAGTGTGGCTCTGCATACGGATAACAATCCTGCATCAGAGTGGTGCTCCTTTTTTCTCTTGAACAGTTTAACTTGAAACTTCAGAGCGGTGAGACTAATATTTGGGCCAAATTTTTTTGGATTATAATGGATTTCACTCTAGAGTTTCTTTCAAATTTTTGTAGTTGGGCCTGCATTATTGATCATCATGCTTGAAGACGATATATATAGAGAGTAAATATTTAAATTTATTATATGATAGGTAATGGTTAGAATATAAATATAGATGAAACTCGTAAATACCAACCACTAGATAACAAAATATTTCGTTCTTTTATCACCAGTCTCATCACCCGTCCCGCGAACAGACAATACTCCATGCTAGGACCCACGTTATCTATTTTTCTTTCATTCCAGAATCAAAATGATCTCTGTGATGGGGTAAAATAAAGAGAAAAAATCACATGTCAAATTAAGCAGCGCGTGTTTTCGATAAACCGAACGGATACTGAAAACGATATAATATAGTTCTCAGAAACCTGAGCTCGCAAGCGCATCTAGTGTAGTGGTATCATAGTACCCTCCCACGGTACTGACCGGGGTTCGATTCCCCGGATGCGCAGTTTGTTTTTTCTTTTAGCAATTGGATTATATCATCCACCATCAACAAATACTTGATAAAATGCCTTAGATTCTACTAAAGTTAAAATTTAATTTAGCTGTTTGGATTGAAAAGTGATAATTTTTAGATGTTACTAGTTATTTGAGCTAATAATATTTTTTGGGAAAAACAAATGCAAAGTTTTTAAATGATTTTTCACAATAAAAATCTGAATTATAAATAAAAAAGCCTATAAGAACCATTTGCGTTAATAAATGTTAAAAAAATGTTAATGTGTTTATTCTACTTGTAGAGCTGCACATCAAAAAAATATTTTTTAACACAAATAAATTAATGTGCATTTATTAATAATATGTTTTTTGACAATAGGTAAAATATATAACTGTGAATAAAAAAAATCAGTACTTATATAAAATAAAATATAATAAAGATTATATACGTTAATAAAAATAAGTAAAATCACAAGTTTATTTTAAATGTAGTAAAAAATTAGAACAATACTGTAATTGTTATATTGAAATACTATTTACTTAGTCTTTGTATAAGAGTTTTTCAAAAAACAAAAAGTGTACCAAAAAAACAAATTACAAGAAAAAAAATAAGAACAAAAAAGTAGTATAAATAGGCTAAGAAAAAAGTGTATAGAAAAGAGAAGGAAAAACTAAAAAAATATGATAAAATAATGAAAATAAGAAGAAAAAAAAAGGATTACAAATAGACAAAGTATAAAATAATAAGAAAAAACTTGTTTTCTAGAACTAAAAAAAATCCTAAAAAATTATAGATTTATCGTATTTTTTAAAAAATAAAAAATATTTTTAAAAAATATTTTAGGATTACTGTAAAAATAAAAAATATTTAAATTTAATAAACTTGTTTGTAAAAATAAAATAATCCTAAAAAATTATAGATTCAGCACCGCTAAAATTACAATTACGTAATTTCTACAGTACAAGTGTGTTTCCTTTCTGCATATAAAATCTCAGCATATAAAAATTGAAAACCATTAAGAATAAAATCTACAATCGAATGCTTTTTTCAAACTAAAGGCGCAATTTGGAAAAAGAAAAGAAAAGAAAAGAAAAGAAAAGTAATCAGATTACCGACCATATCTGGAATCCACTAGGCAGATTCATCGGCTGCAATCAATTACGGTTGTCATTTCTGTGGAGCAAGAAGGATGCAAACAAAAGAGGTAAAAAAAGGGATATGAAAGGATGGACACTTGAGGATGATTTTTGGACGGCAGGCAGTGCCAAGTAAAGTGGGGAAATGGGTGATTGGATGACTTCTCCGGGAGGATTAGTCGAGATGACCTTGATTGGACTCCTTTTGTATGTTTTGCTTGCTTGATTGCCTGGTCAGTACTTGGTAGTGTGTCACATTACCGTTCGTACATTTATTATTTAAAATTACATATTTTTTTATATTTTAAATTTTATTTTTGATATTAATATATTAAAATAATATAAAAAAATTAATTTAAAGTTAAAACAATTTCAAAAACATATTAGATAGCAATGTGAATACAAATAAAGTCAAGATTATAGGCTATCAACCTTTTCAGGGTCCTTTATATAAAAACAAATCCTTAAATATAAGGATGGGATTTCATAATTTTTTTTAAAATTTTGGAGGCCATTACCCCGTCAAACAAGGCTATGTTCTGAGCAATTCTGAGATGTATAGTTTAACTGATCAGTTTTTATATTTATTTTCTAGAGATTATCGGTTTGAGACTCACAAATCTCAATACCATTAGAGACTTGCATGGTCATTAACTTCAGGACTCGTGAGATTAGTCGAGATACGTACAAGTTGATCTCAACATCCATGTTTATAAAAAAATAAAAAACTCTCTTACGAGATTTATTTGTCAATCCAAACTTTTATGAGCAAGATTTTGTCGTAACACTATATATATATATAATTTTGAAATAATTTTTTTATTTTTAAAATAAAAGGTACAGATATATCTTCATTATTTTTATCTTTTTATTTATATACTATGATTTTCTTAATTATTTATCAGTGACCGTAATAATTAATTCTTTATTCTTTAAATTTGATTGCGTTATAGTTATCTAACTTAATTTGAAAATTAAACTGAAAAAAATAAAATAAAAAGAGAGTTAAGGTTACGGGGTCACAAGTCAACATGTAGGATACCAAATCAATTATTGTTATTAAAACAATATTATAACTTTTTTTGTTTTTCATTAGTTTTGAGCCTAGTTGGGGTTTGACTAGGTAAATAAATTCATTAGAAAACTCCTTCAATTAATTAAGTTTCATCATTTTAATATTTTATTTGATTCAATTAAATATCTTACCCTAATCAAGTTTTAAATTCTGAATTTTCCATCAGACTAGCTGAGTTTAACCATCATGAACCGTACTAAAACAATAAAAGATAGTGGAGATGAACCATGGTTACTAGCAAGACCACCCAGTCCACTAACAGTTAAAAAATAATTATTTTATGTTTTATTTTTTTATTTTAAATTAATATTTTTTTAATATTTTCATTGATTTGATATACTAAAGTAAAAACTAATTTAAAAAATTACAAAACTTATTTTAATATATTTTCAAGCAAAAACACTTTAAAAAAATAATCATTACTACATTTTCAAAGACCCCTCAAAATAATTATTTTATGGTTCATATTTTAAACCTTCTTTAGTATTGCATTTTAAATAGGAATTGGGCAAGTTTAGAAATTTTTTTGTTTAAAATTAATTTTTATAATTTTGAACTGTTTTGATGTACTGATATCAAAAATATTTTTTTTAAAATAAAAAAAATATTATTTTAATATATTTTTAAATAAAAAATAGCTATTATTATATTTTTAAATAGCCCATATTTATGATAACTTTCCTTTTGTGCCCTTATTTTTTAACCTTAGTTCCTCTCATGCATGGCTGAACAACTTCAAAAATCTTGATGCCAGCTTGACAAAAGAAAAATATTTTGCATTTTCATATCTAGCCTCCTTCTTTCGTGATAATAAATGTTCTGTCTTATTTTTATGTTTTAGAGTTTTTTTTTTATTTTTTTTGGATGGTGTTTTTTTTACTCAATGGGTTATTATTCCCACTCCATATTTATTACAAATTATATTGATAAACTATGTAACCTCTTATTTTTATTATAACTATGGAGTATATTTGACATATAATCAAAATATTATTAGAATGTTGTTTTCTAACTATTAAAATAAAAAATCAATTAAAAAAATGAAGTAAATAAAATTTGAAGTTCTTAAAATGTTAATTATTTTATTAAAAAAATTTAAATAAATATTTTAGTAGTGGATAATATCTAAAAGGAAAAATGTACTATAACCAAATAATTTTTTTTAAGAAATTAAATTTGTTGAAAGGTGATGTTGAAAAAGAGTAAAATTTAATTATTGTAAATACAAAAAAAGGAAGTACTTAAATAAAGCTGACTTCTTTTTTAATTAAAAGGAGGATATTATAATAGAAATTAAAAAAGATGGTGTGTTTTCACTATGCATCATTTCATAAAACACTATTCAATTTAATAATTTTTTTTAATTTGTGTTTTTTTAATCATTTAAAAATTGATTTATTAGAAATTGAGTTTCATAATTTGTTAGATTTGTTTTCTATTTGGTTATCCCAATCTTATAACTCGTGTTGTGGGTTTATCGGATTAATCCGGTTAACTCGAGTTTTTTTTTTAATATCATCTTTCAATATTAGATTGATAAGAAATTAGACTTCGTGAATTTTATTTATTTATTTATTTTCTATTAAGTTATCATTATCTCATAACTTGAATGACAAGTTTTTACAGGTTAATCTGGGTTGATCCATGTCATTTTATTGTGTCCTTTTTTAGATCGACTTTTTTTTCATGATTTTATTCTTCGATAGCGGGTTGATTGAGAATTATTTTTCATAATTTATTTTGATTTCTTTATATGAAATTATTTCAGTCTCATTATTTGAGTTGCGGGTTTAGCAGGATAACCCGGGTGACATGACTCATTTTCTCAATTTGATTTCTATGAGGTTATCCTGGTCTCATTACCTAGATTATGTGTTTGGCGGGTTAATTCATGTCAGTTTTTTTTATTGATTTTTTTTCAATTTTTTTTTAGCATTTGGTTAATTAAAAATTAAGTTTCATAGTTTGTTTTAATTTATTTTTAAGGGGTTATCATGGTCTTATAATTCAGGTCATGAATTTGGTTAGTTAATTTTAATAATTTTTTTAATTGATTTTTTTTTCAATTTTATTCTTCAACATTGGGTTGATTGAAAATTAGATTTCATAATTCTTTTTTGACATGTTTTATATGGGATTATCATGATCTAATGATCCAGATTGTAAATTTAACAAGTTAACTCAAGTTGACCCGGTCTGATCAATATGTTGTTATTTTAATATTTTTTTAAAAAAGATAATTTCTTGAATTTTCTTGAATGAAATTAAATTTTTATTGATCATCTAGATTATTTTTTAACCTATTAAGTTGATCAGATGACTTCGATCTAACTTCTATACAGTTACATCAATAAAAATTTAAATCACATCTCAATAATCTAGTTAAGTACTGAAAGCATTACATATGGGAAACTCTGGATAAACAAATCCCACAGCTATCCTCTTGAACATGAGAAAAGCAACCTGAAGGAATAGATGTAAAATGATGAATGATAGAGGTAATGAAAAAGCATGATGAGCAAGTCAGTCAGCACAGCGATTGGATTCTATAAAAACATGAACCATTTAACATTGCCAAGATTTCTGAATCAATTGACAGACGAGATTGGCATTGACAGACTCACTGTAAGTAACTGTTATCGGGAATAAGTAGAACCAAGTACAGTCTTTGAATCTGACTCAAGAACATCTGTATAACCTTTATCCCAAGCCATGGATAAAGGTTATAGCCCACAACTCTGTCCGGAGAGAAAACTATATATGCAGCTTGAGCTATGTAAATTAGGAAAGAAAGGAAAATCAGGAAGAGATTGAATGAAAAGAGTTTGAAAAATACTCTAAAAGCCGTAGATAATCTTCAACAGAAGAAAAAGAGAACAATCTCTTTATTATATTTTCAGAATAATATCAAAGCTTACTGAAAAACAAGCTAGACAACTTACCTAAACTTTGATTCTTAAAAAAATAATTCTTATAAATAATTATAGAGTTAATATAAAATTCAATTGATATTAGATTTTTTTTAAAAAATAATAATAATTAAAAAACAAACACCAATATAATCTCGAAAAACTCCACCATATTGAAGACCCTCTCATCGTCCCCGTGAGTATTAATCTTCATCCACTCAAACTTGAGAGGAATCCCACCGATCAACCACTCCTCTACATTGAATCTGACCCTAAAATTGAATCTCAACACTCTTGTTCTTCTCTCTGCCTTTTATGTAAAAAACACCACCATCTATTTTGTTTTTCTCTTTTCTTAACTCCTTCCACGTTTAAATTTGTCTTTTTGTTTTTTAGTTTCTTAATTAATAAACTTTATGAATTTATTTTTTTCTCTTCTCCACTTCACTTGCAACTACATCAAAATTAGATTTTTTGTGTTTTTTTTTGCATTATATTTGTTATTTTATTTTATTTTTAATTTTTTTTTGTTCTTAATAATTGTATGAATGTTGTTGTAAGATTTTATTTTCATATGAGATCAATTTTGTTTTTCAATTTTATTGTTCAATTTCAATTTCAATTAAATTATTTTATTTGTTGCTAGATTATGGGTTTTAAAATAGGTTTTCTAGGTTTGGTGGAAATTGTTTTTAGTTGATTTATTTATTTATTGTTGTTGTTGTTGTTTATTTTTTTGTGTTTTTTATTTATTGTAAATTTATTTGAGTTGATTTTCTTCTTCTTCTTTTTTTCCAAGCAACTCAGTTCCTGAGTATTATGGAGTGTTGATTTATATTAATTTAATTATTTTCTAGTTATGTTAAAATGAGTTTTTTAAAAAATAATATTTTTAAATAATCACCAATGAAATTGCATATATTATTTATGTCGGTTATGACAAGCTTCCCGAGAAAAATACCGACTGAATGAAACAGGTAAAAAACATTTTGGCATGTTTTTCTTGCCAATAAATTCATTAGTAATAAATATTTTTTTTATTATTGATGAATTCACTGACAAACCAAAAATTACTGATGATAATTTTATCGATGAAGTATTTCTGTTCATAATTCAATCAATAAATTTATTATTAATAAAATGATAATATAAATACTGACATAAATTCCATCAATAAATATAAGAATTTGGTAATGCACAATTCAAAATCATTGTTTTAATGTATGGATTTCTATTATTGTGACTAAGGGTATGAGAGACAAGTACTCCTGCAAGTTTTCAAGGGAGCAGAACATATTTAACATCTCATATTTCCATGTGTCCTTTTTTTTTTCTATACTCGAATTTAAATTTTTTTATTATATAAAAAAGAATTATGCAAGTGCATGGATTTCATTATTGTGAAACAAACAAGAGTTATCATACTTCAAAAATATATATAAAAAATAATATTAATGATAAATATATAAAAACTATTAATAATCACTGCTGCACTTGCTCAAATGAGAATGTTTTAAGCTTGCAATATGTATAAAACCCACAACCACCTCATGTTTATCTGGAATAAGACAATAGAGTAATTGAATTCGAATTACTACACACGTAATAAAAAAAATAAAAAATAAATGTTGATGTCAAGTCTAAATCACCTAATGAATCTAAAAAGATTAATGATAAAAAAGAAAGAGTCATAAATAAATAAAAATAATAAATAAATATTTGAAATAATCAAAATTCAAACTCAAATATATACCAAATTTAAATGAAAAATAAATAAATAAAACCTTAAAACAAAACTAGGCTCTACCTAACGTACTAAATGTGCCTAGACCAAAGGTGTGTGCCATGCATATTGCCAAAAATATTAATAATGTCAACATAACCAAAGTTTGAAACTAGGGAATCACATGCAAAAGATAAATCTTTATAATTAACACTCCTAAATTTAAGAGTTCGGTGGTCATATATGTCCTTTAATTAATAATTATAAATTAAACAACTTGTTTTAATTTTAAAATAAAAAAAATATTATTGTCATTTATCTATCGATGCTAATAATAATAACAACAACAATAATAGTCGGCTAATAATAATTAATTTTATTAGCGGTTTTTAATAAAATTGTAATTTTTATTTACGGTTGGGTAAAAATTTACTATTTCTTCAATACTCTTTTCTTTTGTTTAGTGATATATCTTTAAATCTTTTACCATAATAATAAAAGACTGAGGAATGTGAACGGGAAGGAGATTTTTTGGATTGAACTAAAGAGTATATACATACGAGAATAATGAGATGATAATAATGACGTGTCGGGATCGTCGGCACACACATATATATGGTGCTATAATTGTTCCAATTTGGCTGCATTGCCACTTTTTTAAATTATTGTTTTAATGTATGGATTATATTCAATTTCATCCTCACAATAATGGAGGAATCAGACTAAAATTGTTCCTCTCTATATATTGGATACTCATAAAATTACAAGTCTGACTTCCAAAGCAAGAGGAAAAAACCTTAGAAATAAATAATCTTTTTTTTTCATCATTAATTCTGCAAGTGGGTATTTTTTTTTTTTTGGGAAAGAGGATAAATCATAGAATTAATTAATTAAACAAAGAATCCTCCTGCCCCCCCTCCCTGAAAAAACCTATTTTATAATTTGGTCTTCTAGAATAACTAAATTAGCTATTGAGATGTTTAGGTGAATGGTTAAGGGCAACTTTTTTTTTTTTGGATAATCATGATTAAGGGCAACTTGAGGAGTATAATTGTTAGGTTGTTTGGTGGGCTAACTCATCCAAACGATAAGGAAGGCTCCCTGAACTACAACATTTTTAATTAACTATAACATTAAGATACTTAATTATTCAATTTTAATTAACGTTAACATTAATATTTGAAAACCTACCAGATTAATCACATAAAACCCACACAACACACAGCATTAAAATATAATAAATTGAAAAGAAAGACTTAATCTCAATGCTCGTAAACATTATACATCCAAGAAGATATCTAATTATTCAATTTTAATTAACTTTAACATTTTAGACGCAAAATTATGGTGAAATTATTTGACTGAGCTGAGAAATAAGTAGGCAATACACGATTTATTTCCTCTATGATGTGCTAAGCAATACAATTCGAAGAGAATAGAAAGAAACATTGTTCATTGTAAAACCTTGTTTATGCCAATTGCTTAATACTCCATCATGATGGCATATAGGAGGGAAACTTTACCTAAAAATTGCAGCACTTCCGTCAACTTTTGTTCCACATCACCTCTAATCCAAAAAAAAAAAAAAAAATTGCTTCCTCCTCCTCTATATCTC
This sequence comes from Populus deltoides, assembly GCA_015852605.2. Taxonomy (NCBI): domain Eukaryota; kingdom Viridiplantae; phylum Streptophyta; class Magnoliopsida; order Malpighiales; family Salicaceae; genus Populus; species Populus deltoides. Next base: position 17,986,086 of record CM027580.2, read on the forward strand.
TAGGTTTAAATTGCGTTTTCGCATATCCCTTTGTGTTTAGTGCACAAAAGAATGATATTGAGAAGCAATTTTGCATGAAATTAATACTATTATATATATATATATATATATATATATATTAAAATGCCACACAGATGATGGTGGATCTTAACCCCATCATATGCAACCAAACATACTTTTCGTTCATTCAATCCCATGGCCACAGGGTACCAGCTAGAGTGGAGAGAGAGAGAGAGAGAGAGAGAGAGAGAGAGAGCTGCTGAGGAAATGTGGATTTAACCAAGATAATTTACTACCATAGACAAAGGAACCAAGCAAAGACCCCTTTTCTTCAGTTCCGTGCTGTCACTTTCCCTCAAAATGAAACCCAAATCACTTCTCATGTCTATCTGGCTGGAAGCACTTCCTTTGTCCTATATTACAACAAAATCCACAAGATCCTGCTGTTAGACAGGATGACATGAAACCCACCAAAAAGACAATCATAGAATGATAAAATTACTATCATGCATGAAAAATAAATTAAAACCTCAGAAATGGTTATTACCTGTGAAATTTCCATTTTATCTTTCTGTTTTGTGTTCCTTTTGTATTGGCTTATCATCGTATGATCATTCACCTAGAAAAAGAGAAGAAGATGGTTGGCTTAAGAACATATATGGAAAGTATAAGATAATTGACATACAAAGATATAATCTGAAGAAACTAACAAAATCCCAGAATATAGCTGACTATAGATTGATAATTAAGGCAGGAAAACGGACCAAAAGAAACGAAAAGGGAGGAAGAAGGGATTAATATTTCTAACCTTAGGACTATTAACAGGCGAACTAGCAGTATCCTCCAAAGGATCATCAAGCAAAGCTCCTTTGGTTCTTCTTTTCTTGAGACTTAAATTGTATTTGAAACTTTTGTTATTAATAGGTAACCCAACAACTTTTTCACCGTGATGATCACCAGCAGACTTCTTCACAGCCAAAGAGGCAGCATCAGAGACCATCGAAGAACTTCCATCATCATCAAATGAGAAAGAACTATGCTCATTGAAACCATCATCACGGTCCTCTCTATTGTTTTGGGCAAAGAAATCCTCGAAGTACATAGTCCAACCACTCTCTTCAAAACTGTCATCAGCTGTCTTCTCATTAGAGGAAGAAGAGACTGGTTTGCAGCTCATTGAGTTTTCCATTTCTATAAATGAAGTTTCTTGGCTTGTTCTTGGGAGGAACTATATGGTATGTATGTGAATATATAGCTGAATAGAAGCAACAAGAAAAGAAATCGATGAGGATTACTGGTTATCTACTTGGAATCTTGGTATAATATTAGTCGGCCAAAGGGTGTTGGAGAAGTTCAATTTCAGAGGGTTTGACATTAATTTGGCAGCAAATCATTAGATATATAGTAGATATGCAACATAAGAGACTACATATGCCACTTCTTCTTCTTTTTTTTTTTTCTTTTTAATGGCGGGCTTATATTTCAGCCAAGGGCAATATTGAACAAGTCACTTAACTCCTAGTAGAGAGTTAGACTTGGTCATTTTGTTTGTATCAGGAGAAATTGTTCATTCGTTAAAAAAAAAGCTTTGAAATTTTGGATTGAGAATTTCATTGATGCTTACCACGTGTCACATATAATTTGAAAATTTCCTTGTATGCGCTGGGTTTATACAAGTGGATCGTAATTAATATCGTTATTGATTAATGCTGTAGCTTTATTTGAGAATTTCTGAATTTAAGATCGAGAAGGAAAATCAATAATGTTGCTTGAATTATAATTTTGTCAACTAGCTAGCATTCGGTGTCCTGTGTTTCCATGTCTTTTTTGTTTTAAAAAATAGAAATTTACATTAAAATTGTTTTCTATATCCTTGCTTTTATCTCTCAAATTAAATATATTTATATTTTTTATATTTGTATAATCTATCATGTGATATTAACTAAATATAATTTCATTTATTATGTGATATTAATCAAACGTGATCGGGATTAATTGATATAGTTGGTCTTTGTGATTTAATTGGGTTGATTCATATACGGACATATCCTATTTGTTTGTTTGTGAGTAAATCAATTTTTCTTTTATGAAAAAAGATAATGTACAAAGCTACGAAAAGGCTACAAACAGAGTAGACTAGATAGTTAGCACGCGTTGCGAGTTGGGCTAAATTTTTTTTTAAAAAAATTGAATTATTGGTAATAATTTTCTAGTAAAAAAAGAATCTAAATTGTATAGAGATTGACCCGATGTGACTTAATCAACTTGATGGGTTCAAAAGCAAGTCGGATGACCAATAAAAACATACGTAGTTATCTCACAGAAAATCAAGACAATATTTTTTTTCAAAAAAAATAATATTGAAACAACAACATATTGGATTGATTTGGGCTAATCTGCCAAATCTGCGATCTAAATCATGAGACCATGATAAAGCAAATTAAAACAAATTATAAAGTTCAATTCCTAATTAATTTAATGATGAAGAATGAAATTGAAAACAATTAATTAAAAATAACAAAAAAAAATTGACTTGAGTTACCTTCCAAACTCGTGACCTAAGTTATGAGATCAAGATAACCTCAAAGAAAGTAAATAAAAAAATGACATAAGTCAACCCGGATTAACCTGCCAAACTCGTAACCAGGGTCATGAAACTGTGATAACCCTATATAAAATAAATCAAAATAAATTATGAAGATCAATTTTTAATAAACTCATTGTTGAGGTTGAAATCGAAAAAAATTCAATTTAAAAACATTATTCAATAAAATGACCTCAGTCTACCCAGGTTAACCCGTAAAACACGTAACCCGAGTCATAAAATTAGGATAACCTCATAGAAAGCATATCAAAATAAATTATGAAGCCTAATTCATAATCAACTCCATGCTAAAGGATGCAATTGAAAAAATATCAATTAAAAAAAGACAAAAAAACTCAAGTCAACTACATTAATTAACCCACCAAACTTGTAGCCCCGAGTCATAAGACTGAGATAACCTCATAGAAAGCAAACCAAAATAAACCATGAAGTATAATTCTCAATCAATCGAATATTGAAGAATGAAATTGAAAAAAATTATCAATTAAAAAAAGATAAAAAAAACTCTAGTCAACCGAGTTAACCCGCTAAACTAGTGATATGAGTTATAAGATCAAATTAACTATATATAAAGCAAACCATAATAAATTATAAATCTTAATAACAAATAAATTAAATCTTGAAATATGAAATTAGAAAGAGAAATATAAATAAAAAAAACCAAAAAGCAGATAAAAAAGACACCGTTGAACCACAACCTTTTTAGTCATGGAATCAACAGATGAGCTAATTGTCATACATCTCATTTGGTTAATTAACTAAGTGTGTGTGGGTGGTAGTGTGTCTAAAACTAATTAATAATCTTACCTATCATTTAGCCTAAGGGTTCAAAGTGAAGGTAAAGTGGTGTGGTTTTTCTTGCTTATATACCCCCATGCAATATATATACGGTGTGTTCAAGCTAAGGAATATCATGTGATTTTGATGATATATCGCGAGAAAGAAAGAAATAAAGAAGGAAAGATTGATGTTCTTAATTAGATCAAATTAGATCGGAACTCGATCAACTCCTTTTCTTCAAGTCATTCGTTGAAATGCAACGTTCATAGGCACCCATCATCGGGTGGGTGGAAATGGAATGATGTGTCCAAACTATAGACTTGAGAGGGAAAAACAAGCATAAAAAAATGGGTTAAGAAGACATAAAAAAAAATGGCTTTCTGTTGCCAATTTTTTTATTGGCTTTGTTTGGCGTAGGCTGACGTCCATTCAATATTCTTTTTTCCCCAAAAATGGTTATTAATAATAAGTGATCGCATGCTATGAGAGTATTTGCATTAATTAATTATTCTTTTCTAAAATATTTATGGCTTTGTCAAGGTTGTCTAGCTCCTCAAGTGTATTCCTCGCAAGTCCACAGCCTCAAGCCCTCCTCCTCAACAATATTTTAATATATATATATATATATATATATATATATATATAATTGTACGGTAATACCTTTGTTTCAATTTTAAAAATATATTTGATGTGGCTATCGTTTTCCTACCAAAATATTAATTAAAAATATGTTAAGATAAAGAAAGTTAGCCAATTTATCATCATTTTTTTTCTATGGTTGGCTCTTTTACGTAGTTAAAATGTTGGAACATTATTGTTAAACTATCGCTTTCCTAACTCAAGTTTTGGTCGTGCCCCCCCCCCCCTTTCGCAAGAAGGTAATTGAGTTAAGTATAAAAAAAACTTCGCCAATTTATTACATTTTCGATGCCCAGTTAGCCATAAAATCAACACATGCAATGAAGGATTATTACCCCCCAGTTTTTCTCCTATCGATCCCGGGAATTTCCCGTCCTTTGGGGGATATATGCCAGCATTTTAATCACATGTAAAAGGCCGGGTGTCTTTGTATCATGCATGGGCATTGAACTTTAAATTATTTTATATGAATGATCAGATTAAACAGAACCCATTGATCTAAATTCTCCTTTCATGAATTATCATATAAATATGCAGGGCTTAATCCTTTAATTAGGTTTCTTTTTTCATGTCATTCATGGAAACAAAACTTAGAGTTTGTAATGCGCTTGATACAAGGGCAGATGCGTAGCCTTTTAACTCCTAAAAAATATCTTGTTGGTTGAGAACAATATAAATTATATTTTAAAATTTTATTTAATAGTTTAAGTTTTTAAATTAAATTGGTTTTCTGACATTATATCGAGCCGTCACAAGTTTATTCTACCACTTTATTTTTTGTAAACGGGGAAAAATGGGGGGGGTGTTTAAGTTTCAAGTTTAAAAACTTTCCCGGAAATTGTTTTTGAAAACATATAAATTATATTTTAAAACCTTATTTAACATGATTAATTATAAGAGTTCTTTTGTTAAGAAAACTATTTATCATTTTTTTCTAAAATTTATTCTGTCGGTGTTGATGGAGTTGAATAGAGTAATGAATCCCTAAAGTGAATGGTTAAGATCACAAGAAGGCACAATAATGCTGGCTGGGTACATTTCAATAATATTGCCTCTAATGTGGGAGCCCTTTGCTCAGGACAATTTGTGTCTAGTCATGTCTAGCTATCGGGTGTGCCTCCATAAGCTTTTTCCATGTCTAGAAAACAACACACGGTAGCTTTTTTTTTTTTTTTTAAATCTAATTTTTCATCAGAAATAAGCTCATCAAACCAACATAAATAAGCATATCTAGAACTCCATTTTTCTTCCTTTTTTTTCATGACAAAGGAGGTTTATATATGTTTTAGTCACTAATCAATGATAGTTGACTTTGCATCTGCCTTATGACATTCCTAAGATTGAAGATTTTGTAAGATCTCATTTGGATTAAACAAAACATTTTTTAACTTCCAAGTGGCTTAAACCTACTCCTGCCCTCTTGTATATTAGTTGCTGGGGGGGAAGACCAAGTACCCATTCGGGACCTATTCTAGCTTAAACAATGGCTCTATTTTTTTCTCATGGATGGTGACGAAGTGAGGAAAAATCTTCACAGAAAATATTGGTTTTCGATGGTTGTCAAACTGGAAGAAGATATGCAGGTCTTGTTGAGCTTGACTGATGATTAAAAAGTTTACCTGGTAAGTTCCTTCTGGAATGAAAATTTTTCAATATTTAAATAAGTAATTTGTGCAAGAGAAATAATATATGAAAGAATTTAGGAATATGTATATATAGTGAAATGTTGATTATAAAAAGCTTATTTGTTTATTTAATAACCAATATATTTATAGATTTTGATTATACCGGCTTATTTGAAACATGAAAAGTGATATTATGTTTGTTTGGTGAAAATATTGGTGCTCATTATTAATTATACTGTTTAACACTGTTATTGGTTGGGCAATTGATGAATGTTTGTAATACATTAAAGAAAATAACTATTGATAGAAAAAGAGATATTTATGTTGCATAGAGAGTGGTGCGTTTTCATCATTGGCTAGAAAAAAATGACGCCCTACATGTATAAAAGTGTATACTTAATACAAAATAACTATTGATAGAAAAAAAATATCTATGTTGCCTAGAGAGTGGTGCGTTGTCATTATTGACTAGAAAAAAATGGTGTCCTATATGTATAAAAATGTGTACTTACATAGAATACATCATTTAATCGTGAGAAATATTATATAGTAAGGTATGTAACATTGTATCCTGAATTCTTAAAATTGAAAAAAATAAATGTGTTATGAGTAAGAATTTATTGGGTGTAGCTATTTGTGCCACATGACCATTAATTAATTAATCTTTTTTCATATATATATATATATATACACACACACACCAGAACTTTGTGATGCTATTTTTTTCATTGCATTTTTTTTTTCAGAGTCAATATATAATATTCATAATTTTATTGTCATTTTACATAAGCATATAACTATCAATATTTATTAAAGTCGAATCAAAACTGGAAAGCTCTTTGTAATAGAAAATTAACAAAATATTGCAATAGGTGGTATTTTTATTGTATATCATCTCTTAAAATACTATTTATTTTAATAGTATTTTGTTTTATTTTAAATTTAGATTTTATCATTCAATGTTTTTGTTTATTATGAATTGAGTTTCATGATTTGTTTTGATTTTGTTTTTTGGTTATCCTAGTCTCGTGACTTAGATCACGAGTTTGACGGGTTAATCTGGTTGACTCAAGTTTTTTTTAATTGATTTTTTTTTCAATTTCATCATTTAATATTTTATTGATTGGAGATTATAGACTTCATGATTTGTTTTAATTTACTTTCTATGAGATCATCCCGGTCTCACGATCCAAATCACGAGTTTGACGAGTTAAACGATCTGAGTTGGCTTGTGTATTTTTTTATTTATTTTCTTAAATTGATTTTTCTTCTCTCTCTTTTTATATTTCTTATATTTTAAAATTTGTGCTTATATATTTTTTAGATTTTCAAATCTAATGGTCAAGATCAAGTTAATCAAAATCAATTGTCTATGTCTTAATATAATAACAGAGTTTAAAATTATGAAATATTTAAAGAGACATATATGAAAAATAAATCTATTTAGACCTATCTTCTCTGTCCCTTTTTTTTATAAAAGAACAAGAATCGGTAAAGTCTTGTGAAACAAAGATAAAAGCTTTTGTTTTAATTTTCACAATTAAAGACATTCTTGTTTTTTGAATCTCCATCTTTTTTTAATTCCAAAATAATAATCAAACATTATCTAAGAGCTTGTGGACTCTGTTTTGAATGCATAATCACCTCAGTTTTCACGTGGAGGAAGTGGAATTGAGGCCAAGTTTCTAAAGAAAAGAACTGTTACTAACTTTAGGTTATATATATGCTTTGTATGTTTCCTTAAGAAAGACGGAATCTATTGTATGATTTGTATTTTTTGAATTTCGGTGAAGGCATGGTTAGATGAATGTGTCTTTCAATCACTATCGTTATCCTCCTAGCTTAGACTTGGAGAGAACAAAGTTGAAACGACGATTAAAAGGTTCTTGAGAAAGCTCTACATGCATGGTTTTGGAACAACACCAAGTTGCCTCTCTTTTCTTTTTTGTTAATTAATTGGAACGTTCATCTGAATATGGACTATGAATGAAGCACAATTACCTCAAATTTCTAAATCCTTGCTATCTCTTTTAATATATATTTGAATTTGAGATTTTCAAGTGTAAAATCAAATTTTAACCACTAGGATATATATATATATATATATATATATATATATATATATATATATATAATATAATATATCCCAGGTTGCAAACGCCCTTGATGACTATAGAATTATGCCACACCTTGTCGGAACCTTTTTCAACTTGCAAGCATGTTGTGCTATCTAAAAAGAACGAGGATTAAAGACAATAAAATGTACTAAATTCATGATTTGCTTCGAAAGAATTAATGCCCTTCAATTTAATTTCATAGCTAATGTTCAGTACTAAAACAAATTGATAGATTAGTATTTATAAGGTGAAAAATCCTGGAAGACACAGCTAATGACAAAAGTTCCTTGCCGGAAAAACAACTTCCCAGAGAAAGCAACACAGCCTTCAATGCTGATTGAGGTTGGTCTCCTTCTTTGCTGCCTTCGTGCAAGAACAATCTTGATCCGCATAATAAACTATATACATAATTATCATATTAATGGAAACCCCACGACACCAACGATCCGGCAAAGAATATTGTACCAAGACATTTACATAAAGACTGTAGGTCTTTTTTAGAACCAGGATTTGGCTCCACATCCCTTGCTTCTCAATTCACATGTACACCATCACCGTCAGTTTCTTGAAACAGGCATGGCGTTAAGACATTAATTAATATAAGAAATGATGCATGTTGCTGATTTGTAATGAAATTGGACCGATTCATCGGCAGTGTCTCAACAAAGTACACATGCGTTCACACCTTCTATTCCAGTGAATGATCTATGGAAGAGCTTGTGATAGATCAGGATGGATCTGTATTATTAGTCCTACATATTACAGGTTTTGGAACTGGCAAAAGTTTACATGTACAAACTCAGGGTCATTGCTTAATAAGCTTGAAAATTGAATGCATGGACACCAGGTGGTCCAGTTTTACTCAGTTGTTTCACGATAGAAACTACAGGTGGTTCTATAAGTTTTTACTATTAACTTCTGCCTTGTTATTCATGCACCTAGCTATCATGGTGTAATTAATTGAGGGGTTCTTTTAGGCTATATTGTCAGGATGCATATAGAGAAAAATGAGGAGGAGAAAGGGTGAAGGGGTTATCATTTATTTAGTTACTAGATTGTTGGCCTGCACTACGTCGTGAGCTAGATCAAACTTGTTTTTAACATAAAAAAACATGTGGACATTGTTAATATTTTTATAGAAAAATTTTTTTAATTGTATCGAGGTTGACTCGATATGCTTGATCGACTTGATGAGTTCTAAAGCAACTCAAATGACCAATAAAAATATAGTTTGATTTACAAGAATTGAAGACAACATCTTCTTACAAAATTACTATTGAAATGACAATATATTAAATTAATCTGGGACAACCCATGCTAGTTAATCTGCTAAATCCTTAATTTTGATCATGAAACCATAATAATCTCTTATAAAGCAAATCAAAACAAATTATGAAACTCAATTCTCAATCAACCCAATATTGAAGAATGAAATTGAAAAAAAATAATAAAAAAATAAAAAACTCTTTGCCCGAGTCAACCTTCTAAATCCATAATACAAGTCATGAGATCGGAAAAATCTCATAGAAAGTAAACAAATAAATAACCTAAGACAACCCGGGTTAACTTGTCAAACATGTGACCAAGGTCATAAAACTATGATAACCCCATAGAAAAAAAATCCAAACAAATTATGAAGCTCAATTTTCAATAAACTCATTGTTGAAGGTTGAAAGTTAGATAAATTCAATCTAGAAACAAGATACAATAAAACGACCTGAGTCTACTTGGGTTAATCCACAAAATACATGACCCGAGTTATAAAATTATGATAACCTCATAGAAAGCAAGCAAAATAAACCACGAAGTCTAATTCATAATCAACTCCATGTTGAAGGATGAAATTGAAAAAAATTCCAATTAAAAAAAACAAAAACATAACTCGAGTTAACTGGGTTAACCCACCAAACCTGTAAACTCAGTCATGAAACTGGCATAACCTTATAAAAAATAAATCAAAATAAATCATGAAGTCTAATTCTCAATCAATACAATTCGAAAGGATAAAATTAAAAAAAATTCACAAAAGAAAAAAAAATCAAGTCAATGGAGTTAACCGGCTAAATCTGTTATACGGGTTAAAAGAACAAGCTAACCACATATAAAGCAAACCACAATAAATTATGAGGCCAAATCTCCAATAAACTAAATATTAAATTATGAAATTAGAGAAAAAAAAATATAGATTTAGAAAAAAAGCCAAAGGCAAAGAAAAAATATTAAAATGAATAGTATTTTGTGAGGTGGTGTACAGTAAAAAAACATTATTGTTGTACGTTCACAAGCGACTCTGATATCAAGTAGAAATTTCAGAGGACAAGAAAGTTTCTATGTTTATGTAAAGCCAACATGAATATACAACAATACTATTGTACAAGAGCTACTGGTTATTATAACATAGTGAGTTACTTAATTTGGATACATTAACTAGCCAAATTCTTAGTTGAATTGATTCCATAATATGCTCTTCAATAACATCTTTATAATCTGTCAATGTTGCTGATTTGTTTCCATAATGTCATCCAACGTCTCCTTCAGTTTTTGTCTTGTTTTGTTTCCATAATGTCCTCCAACGTCACCTTCCTTGTTAGTAAAAGATTGGTTTATTTCCATGATGCTCTTATCATGGCACCTTCCTTGTTTATCTTAATCTTATTCCAAGAACACCTATATTGCCTTGTTAATCCAATTACCATTAATATCCTTTCTCAAACTAAGTCGGGGTTGAAGGTGTAGTTTGCCCTTAAAGTATGTCAATGCAGCTTTTGACATGGGTGAAAATGTCAGCTATTTGGTCGTGAGTAGAGATGTGTTAAGTGATGAGAAGTCCAAGGGCAACACATTCATGCACAAAATGATAATCCAACTCAATATGTTTGCTATGACGTGAAACACAGGATTGACCGTCATGTGCAAAGCACTGAGATTGTCAAAGTAGAGGATTGATGGAGAAGAATAAACAAAAAAACTTTCTTGTCCTCTGAAATTCCACTTGGTATCAGAGTCGTTTATGAACATACAACAATCCTAGCAAAACCACACAACATGTCAACTCTATCACTCAATGTTGGTGATTTCATTACCCTCAAACTCAACCCTACAAATTATCCATTATGAAGAGAAGAAGAGAACAAGCATTAGCTCTTGCAGAAAGTCAAGACTTAGTTAGTCATCCTACCAATGAAGATCCAACCCCAAATAAATATATCACACCGGACCCTACCAACACCACAGATTCTTCACCAAAACTAACCGAAGAATACATTGTTTGGAAAGAGGCAAATCACTTCCTTCGTGGCTGGTTGATTGGGACACTTTCAGAAAAAAATATTAGACCTTGCTGTAAGCCCAGATTTAGCCTTTGCTGTCTGGAATGCTCTAAAAATGAATATGCAGAAGACTCACAAGAACAGGAATTCACCCTCAGACAACAAGTTACATATCTCCGTAAAGAAAATGACAAAACCATTGGAGAACATATCTGAATTTTTAAAGGATTATGTGACAACCTTGCAGCTATAGAAAACCAATTTAAGACAAAGAAAAGGTATTTTGTCTTCTCACAAGTCTTGGCCTTCAATATGAAACCTTCATTGCCACAATGATGAAACCACTAAGACCTTCTTATTCTGAGTTAGTCTCTCAATTACAGAGTCTATATCAAAGACATAATTAGTTCACTAATTAGATAAATAATTCATTCACTCCACAACTAGCACTCTATGGGCAAAGACACTAGAATTCTCAACAACACTCTTCAGGAAACTATGGCAATAGACACAATTTCATATCTAATGGGAGAGGATTTCGTACCCAACAACCTAAAGATAAGACTCGTACCTACACTGCCAGATCTACTTCAAACCTTAAACAGAAATGACCTCCTCCATCTAGAGAACATCGCATGACACCTACAGAATGTGAATTGTACTTGGAAGAAACCTACCAGTACTGTGGGGTAGCAAATCATGTTGCGAAAATATATTGGTGGGTGTCAAAACAACCAAATCAACATAAAGACATATCACAAACTCTTACAGCTCTCACTTTGGACAATACCATCATTGAAACGGAATGAATTTCAAACACAAGAGCTTCCAACCAAATGATAAGTAATCCAGGTATGTTAAAAAATATTCGCAATCACTATGGTTCAAACTCAGTTCTTTTTGTGACAGTTCTTCTATACCAATACATGGTATTAGAGATTCCTCCATTAAACAAAAAAAATAATATCTTGCCACTTCATGATGCACTTTTAGTTCCTGACTTAAAAAAATTACTCTTTGTAAGCTAACTAACATCCCAATTTCCTGTTAATTGTAAATTCTCTGACATTGATTTCTGTATTAAGGAATGATAGACAGGACAACCTGTGATCACAGGGTGGTGCAAGGGTGACCTCTTAAATTAAAAAAAGTAATGAACCTTTAGATTTAATTTACTTTGATATAGGTTATTTAAAACTTGTGCAAACTAGAGGTGAAAAAAAAGTATTGTTTTATTTTTATATATTATTGTATAAGGTTGTTATACCTATTTGCTAAGAAGTAAAGATGAAGTTTTAAAATGTTTAAATATTTCTTTTTCCTAAAATAATATAAGATCCAAATATGGATCATTGGAAAGAAATAAATTGGATACTAAAATATTTGAGATAAACTTTGAATTATATGCTACACTATACTTGATACCTAGTGGTACTAGAAAGTTATAATGATGCAAATTGGATATTAGGCTCCAAGTATTTGAATTCCACCTATAGATATGTCTTCACACTCTGTAGATAAGTTGTGTCTTGGAAATTCTCTAAGAACATATGCATCATAAGATCCATGATAGAATCAGAGTCTATTGCTCATGATAGAACTTGAGAGGAAGCCAAGTGACTTTGAAATTTTTTAGAAGATATTTTATATTAGCCAAAACTAGTGCTAGCAATTGTATCAATTGCAATAATTAGTTAACAATTAGAATGACATAAAATAACATGTATACGGGTAAATCTTCATATATATATATAAATGAAGATTTTTTTAAATGTAATTATTTTCATTGACGATGTAAAGTCAAAGGAAAATAGTTCAAATCTACTTACTAAAAGCTTAACAAGAGAGCTTGTGTTTAGTTTATCGAGGAAAATAGGTTTAAAGCCTTTAAAGATAAAAAAGTGTGGTGTAGTAACACTATCTAGCTAATTAGAGATCCTAGAATCTAGATTAAAAGAAAAAACTAAGTCACATGGCACTCTCAGTGATACTCAAAAATTATAATTTCATGGCTATATATATATATATATGAAAAGGGTATTAATTATAACTTAACAAAAAATGAATCATGCTTTTAATAATTTTTATATCTTAATATACGAGTTGTTCGAGTAAAAAATAAATATAATTATGATAACTGAAAAAAACGAAAAGAACTATTTGAGTAATATTAATTTATAACAAAAACTGAATAGCATTACATATATCGATCGTCTTAGAGACCGTTTGGCATTGCGTTTGTAACTGTGTTTCATCAAATTTTGAAATTTTTTTTGCTAAAATTGAGTGCGGTTTGTACTTTTTGGATCGTTTTGATGTGCTGATGTCAAAAATAATTTTTAAAAAATAAAAAAAAATCATTGGCATGTATTTCAGCATGAAAAGCTATTTAGAAAGCAACCGCTACCACAATATCAAACATAGTTTAAGGGATTAAGTGTTTTCAACCAACAATGATGGAGCAGGAAAATGCAGTAATGTCTCTCAGCCATATTATGATTGTGATCGTGATGTCAGAAAAGTATTAGACCAATATTTGCATGGCTAGGGTTTTTTTCTGGATGACTCCGTTATATATGATACATCCACGAAAACGGCTTCCCCTGTTGTAAATGGTCCCATAATATCTTGGAAGATGGTAGAATTAATTCATGGAGGGAATTGTGATATTCTATAATTAATGGAATAATTTTCTCCTACTATTGCTAATTTCGTAACTATTTGAAATTAATTAAGAGCATGATTTTGTCGAGGTATCTGATGACAAATAAAACCTAAAGAAAAGGGCATGAGAAATAGCAAGATTTCATGCCTTCGGGAGACCTGCATATGCAGATGGGCAGCTTTATGTCCCTGTTTTCTGGTGCCTAAATGTGTTTCTACGAGAAATGAAGCAAAAGGGCTCCTTTATATCCCTCCTATGGACGTAACAAATGATAGCTAGAGTTGGTGTTAGGATCATGAGCTCTATTAATTCCATTCAGAGCTGATGAAAAATTAATATTGAGAGTCTGTAGAAACATCTTGGTCTTGATCCAGCAAAAAGCTGACATTCATCCTCTACAAAAACGTATATATATAGCCTGTGTGTATATATATATATCAAACGTTGCACTATGAGATTAGATGTTCATGGCTTGAACACCAGATATATAATAAAAATGATAGCAGAAGCCAGCCATGAGAGAAAAAACCAATAACAATGACAGTGCAGAAGATGCTTTGAGAACAGTCCTGGATATATTAACAATAATGACTGCACGAAATCATCTCGCACGAATTAATGACACTGTTCAGAGCAGTGTTGAGAACAATCCTGGAAAAACCACCACACCTGTCGACTGCATAAATGTTTCACAAATCTTTTTGTTGTCTTCTTGCTCAAATGTCCTGGCTAACCTTCATATACTCAGAATATATATATGATCTGCACTCTAATGCTTTAACAAGGATTGATTCATCATCAAAATTCAAAACTTCCAACTTAATTTGATCGATACCTTGTCATATTAATTAGCTGTAATTCTATTGAGTCACGACTTTTTGTTCCAGCTGGTTGGGACCTCAGTCCCTATCGCCTCCACAGTAATTTAGTAGCTGGAACTTATGGTGAACTGCATTGACTAGATGATGCTTCCATGTCCCGATTCATCTCACCAAGACCGCCTTCTTCCTTCACAGGCCTTCATTGATAAATGATATCATAATTCCCGGATCGCACAGTATAAGTTCAAATGCACAAGAATTGACAATGAACTACATATGGCTTATAAAGTTGCTTCAAGAAATTCACCACAAGGAGGAGGATTACAAAATAATATTTTTTATATATTTTTAAAATTATTTTTGTTATTAATGTATCAAAAAAATACAAAAAATAAAAATAAATAAATTTTAAATTTTTCATTGGAAAGGGATGGTACAAAATGACAAATTATACTTCTACAGCAAAATCTTACACGATCTTTGCAAGTAAACAGTGAACAATATGGAACATAACGATGAACACTAGAAGTACGATAGTGCTACAATGAGAGTAAATATTTCACTTTTCAGTACACTACAGTATCATTTCAAATACAGAGGACTTAAGTACTGTTGGTAAATCGTGGTAAGTTTATGTGGTTTTTTAAAAAAAAATTAATTTTTTTTAGTTTTAAATTAACTTTTTATGTTTTTTTATCATTTTAACATGGTAATATAAAAAATTACAAAAAAGAGTGATAAAGTTTTTGAAAGAAAATATTTTGAATCGATTTGGAATCCCTCGAAACATGATAAGTGATAGTGAAATACATTTCTGCAACAAGTCATTTGAATCTTTAATGACAAAATATAAAATCACACACAAAGTTGTCACTCTTTATCATCCTCAGACAAGTGGACGAGTAGAACTTGCTAATAAAAAGATCAAACGGATCTTGAAGAAAACAGTAAACACTAATAGGAAAGACTAGTCTTTAAGGCCTAATAATGCACTTTAAGCTTATCGAACTGCTTATAAAACATCATTAGGTATGTCACATT
The DNA here is from genome assembly GCA_015852605.2 of Populus deltoides. Taxonomy (NCBI): domain Eukaryota; kingdom Viridiplantae; phylum Streptophyta; class Magnoliopsida; order Malpighiales; family Salicaceae; genus Populus; species Populus deltoides. The sequence continues at coordinate 18,001,648 of CM027580.2, forward strand.
ATATATTAGTCTATGAAAAACCTTGTCACTTACTTGTAGAACTTGAACATAAAGCTTATTGGGCTATTAAAGCTTTTAATTCAAACTTTGATGATGGTAGTCAGTTGCGAAAATTACAAATAAATGAGATTGAGGAAATAAGAAATGATGCATATGAAAATTCAAGAATTCATAAAACAAGAATCAAAGAATTTTATGACAAGAAAATACTGAGAAAAACATTCAATGTTGGTCAAAAAGTCTTGTTTTATAATTCTCGACTCCATTTGTTTCCTGAAAAACTAAGATCAAGATGGAGCGGTTTTTTTATTGTGAAACATGTGTATCTATATGGGGCTTATGATATCGAAAATCAAAAAAATGACAATGTTTTCAAGGTAAATAGACATCGTTTGAAAGCTTACTTTAATAATTTTTTAGTTGAAAATGACTCTATTGAATTACGTGATCATGTATATAAAGATTAGTTTTTTTTTATAACACGTAGTGTAGTTTCCCCTCTCTTTTTTTTATGACGCCCTTGATCAAATGAACATAATTGTCTAGTGCTAAAAACAAAATTATTCCATCCACGGCATAGCTTATTACTTGTAAAGTTGATTCAAAAAATTCACTCTTATTGCCTCAAAACAGCAAAATTTGATTACTTTCGACAGCAAGTGCTATACTGAGAGTGAATATTCAACTTTTGAGTATCGTTTCAAATCCATAGAGGACTTAATGAGAAGGGTGATGGTGAGGAGGTGGCAAATGACGAATAGCCAGCTTAGGCTACGTGTCTTCATCAGCTGGTATTTAATATATACACGTCCTTCGTACAAAGTGATTTTCACGATCTTGGCAAGAAAAATGTGGAAGATGATGAGGTGGAACACTTGAAGAGTTCTAACAAAGAGATTGCTGTTCAGAACCAGCAATAAAAACATCTTAAATGATTGCATTTGTAGAAAACTTATCAACTGTTCCTATCATGGGACCAGATCAAATGTCTTCAATCAATCAACGACGTAGTTTCCGTCTTTGACAGTCTCAGTTCTAGCTAGGTTCATTGCCTCAAGCGTAGGCGATGCTCAAATGGGGAAATGGAAACCCTAAGGGAAAACCAATAATGCAAGCTCTCTATGATTTAAACATCGCTATCAAGATCATAATTGCTTATTAATACAGAGAAGAAAAAAAACATATATTTATACTTTTGGTTACTGTTCTCTCACTCTCTCACAAAGCAGCAGTATGGGTATAACTATTTACTGAACAATATCTTTCTTTTTTTTATTTTCTTATTTTTGCAATTGAATCTTTTTTAAAAATTTTATTATTCTATGTGACGTTTGTGATATTTGATGACTTGATATTTTTATTCTCTTTGTATATTCTTGAGAATTCAAGGTGTATGATAAAATTTTAGAATTGAATTAGAGACCAATTTGATGAAATATATTTTAAAATTATAGTATAAAACAATTAAAAGAAGGACCTAATAATAACACAAACACGGGTTTTTTTCCATTTTATCTTGAAAAACATCATTTTCATTCCAAAAGTCTTCATTTATGTAACTTTGATCCCTTGAATTTTAGATTTTTATATTTAGATCCTGAACCTCTTCTTCTGTTTTTACTTCTCATTCCCCAGGTTTTGAGAAAAAAAAGTGAGAAAGTTATCAAAAAAAAATAGGAAATGAGAGATAAAATGGTCAGTTGTTTACATTCCAATAACAAAAAAAATCAATTTTAGTATCAATTGGTTTCTCTTGGTAAAATAAATGTCATTGTGGTATTTTTAAACTTTCATCTTGTTAAAAAAGATAGATTGAGACTTGGGAATTTTTTTAATCAATTTAATTTTGAGTGTTTTTCCTAATTTAAGGGTGTTTCGGAGTTGTAATTGATTTATTAAGATACTTAGGTTGTTTTTTATGTTTTAAGATTAAAAAAATTGTTGAAAAATAAGTTTTTAGAGTTCTAAAACACAGACCCTGAATTTTCAATAACTACATGTGGTTAATAAATTTACTAGTAAACGACATGTTATTTCCCACCATCAATGACTTGCTATTTGTTTATTTTTTAAAAAAACAGAATGAATGATATGTCGTCGAGTCGTCATCATCCATCCTATTAAAAAAAAAAAGCTCGAGGTATTGCCTTTATGCATTTTCATATTCAATCATATCATAAAATTATTCTCACATTTTTTGCATAATTCAAACCATCACATTTATATTTTAATCATCTCGTATATTTCCTCCCTTCTAGCTCATCAAAATGGGAATAACCAAGACAAAGAGATGACCTAAAAATCAAGCTTCGAGAGCATATAATATGACTCAAAACATGTTATCATCATATGTAAATCTATTCAAGATCAAATGAGCATTAACAGCTTAAGAAAAGATCGAAAAGCGAAAAAAATAGTTTAGTCATTTTGAAGAAACGGTCTGATCATTTCTAAAAAGATTGATGACTGTTCTGAAATATGATCAACATGTTTTTTTAGAATTTCCAGAAATTCCAACAAAACTCAACGCGGCTTTTAGCATATCCGAGGTGTATACACACACACACATTAAAAACCTATGTATGCCTTAAATAATATATTCATTACATCATGTGTATAACATGTTCATAACATTGTATATATCAACATCATAACATAACATGTAAATAAAAAAACATATATAAACATGATAAAGTAAGCACATTTTATCAAATAGTAATAGGACCACGAAAAGTACTTCTACGTATGCCCTTGAATGCTTTAATTTTTTGAAAAGAATCTTCAAGTAACTCATGCATTGATTGTATGTGATATGCTGCATTGCATATTATATGTGTTGGTATTTGTGTGACAAAATGTTTTTTTTTTTCCATTTTCATCAAACACGGGTGTGAATAATTGATTTCATAAGATACTCTTAATTGAATGCTCGACTGCCTTGTAAGTGGTAAGAACATTACCTTTTTTGCTTTGCTTGAAGACGATTGAATTGAAAGAACAGATGTGAGACTTGAATATCCTATGACTTTAAGCAACATTTATAGTTTGTTGAGGTTGGCTGGCTGGTGGAATGATGAGAAGCTTTTATCAAGACATTATTCCTTCTATTAACAATTTCTGGGTCCGAGCATGTCTAAATTGACATCATTTCGGGTTTTTGCTATATAAAAATGATGCTGTTTCAAAAAAAATTTTCAAACAAACACATGCCAAACGGCATAATTCTGAAAAAAATAAAGTTAAATCTCACGCAAGTTTAACTAAGTAGACTGGATTTGACCAAATCAATCTTCGACCAAATTGGAAAGAAACTAGCATTGCATTGATCTTTAGTTGAATTGATGCATAAGGTCACGATGGTGCTAAAAAGTTCAAAATCATTCATGCCATGGTGGATGATCTGATTCATATTTTCCTTTTGCCAGTTCCAACTATAGGAAAAATAGAAAACTTTCGTATTTAATTTCTAGGAGTTGTACTAATTGTCATGTTCATGTTGTTGCAGTGCACAAGAACAGGAGATAATTGTAGTACAAGAAAAACACTGAAACGAATAGGAGCATTTAATTTTTTATGGAGGTAGAGTAAAGAGGAGTGAGCTTTGATGCTTACTCCTAACCCTTTGAAGTTTGTATTTCGCAGACCTTAATTTTGAATTGCCTGTTGTAGCTCTGGTTTTTAGAACCTAAACCTGCTCTTCTCCTGATTTCCCAATCTAGGGTTTTGGGGAATGCTTTTTGCTCGGATGCAGTTTGCTTTAAACATGTCTGAAAATGATGTACAAAACCAAAAATCACTCAATAACTTTAAACATGTCTAGCCAATGGGGATGATGGTCATCTACACTACGAATTGCTTCACTAAAATGATGAACAAAGGGAGCACTAAAGCAAAGGGAAGATGAAGTTACTTACAGTTAGTGGTACGAAAACAAACCGAAACTATTTGATAGTGTTAGCTATTATGGCACAAAAGGAATCCATGTTGATATTGAAAAAGGAAAAACCAATCAAATTCTGAACAGGATTCGTATCAAATCAAAACTAGAGATGCATTCCGTTTTGAACAAGCGGCCATCATCTTCTAGGAAGGATATCTGAAAAGGAAAAATCATGGAAAGGCGGACCTGCAACACAAAGCAAAGCTCAGTTGAATGGCGAAAAAACAAGATGAATCATAGCTAGATCTAATCCACTCTAATCGGATTGTAATTGAACATTATTTGAATCCATCAGGCAAATGCAGAGATGTTCAACACTGCACTGAGCAGGCTATGAAATGTTGGGGAAAAAAATTAGTTCCTCAGTTGAGAGCAAGGCATAAAAACCCTTATTTTCTTCCTCCTTCGTTATTCCTTTGACCCATATAAAGAAAAAATGCAGAGAAGATTTTCTTACCTTCTTGTTCACCAAGAATGTAAAACGGAATATGTGCAATCATCTTTGTGCCACCTTCACTCCAGTTGACAGTTCCTGGCTTTTGCATGTTTCCATCTGAGGGTCTTGAAGGCCCCAAAACAGACAGACAAATTGCAGGCTCATTCATTAAACCCAAATAATCACGTGCACGCCTCCAAACCCTAACATCTGAGATCCGAGATCGGGCTACCTGAAATACAATTAAGATATTGGATTATGGAAAACAGCTAATACATTCATATATAGAGGATTGCACTTCATTTCATTCTCACACGTGCAATTTCAGCCAATATCATGACCAATCCAAAAAAGTTCTAAACAGACCTTGCCCAAGGATACGCGTGCCCTCGGTAATAATTCCCGGTGATATGAGGCAAGCTTTGCAATGGCCGTTACAACAAAACAAAGCAACCTTGACTGTGATGACTTTCTTGAGCTTCCACCACCAGATCTCAAAGCTGACTCTCTTAAACCAAGACGACTTACCAATTGTACAAAAGAAAATGAAATCAGTAAACTAACAGCCAACATTAGAAAGAAAATATCTAGATGACAGAAAGGGTAATTAAAAATCATACCTAGTGGATAGGTTTTCATATAAAAGTAGTTCTAAACTCTCAAAAAGCTCACGAGCAGCATCCTTGTGAGATCCACCTCCCCCACCATGCTCTCCAATGGCCCAGCACAGCTGTAAAGCCAATTCTGTCTATAGAAAAAGGCATGCAATGAGAAGAATACAATAAATACTGTACACAATTGTACATTTGCAATCAGCTAACCTTTGCAGGGCTGTCATAGGCTTCTCCAAGCCTATCCATGATAGGTTTCTGTAACAGAGTTTAAAAGGCTGTAAGAATCCTATGAAAAGATGCATACAATACAGGTTCTCGAAACAATGATTTCCATGAAAAATTCAAAAGCATGTGGAGATATCCAATAGTTATCAAAAGAGTCTGGTCATTGGCCAATAAAACTGTCGTGTGTATAGAACTGCAACACTCAATAAATACTCCCAGAGAAAAAATCTGACCACAATATTTTAGCACGTCAAAATATGTAAAACAATTCCATTTCTCTTTAACAGCTTGTGGTGGGGGTTGGGGTGGGGGAATGGAGCCTACAACTTAAACCTTTTGCCAGTACCAACAAATCCATCTCCCTTTGCCACTTGAGCATCAAAATTGTAATTTCAAACTTTGCATTTTAAAAACACTGAGAGACCACTTTCTACATTGGTCCCATTACCATAAACTTTTGAATACATATCGAATGGCCATTTTGACACATCTCACAGCAGCAATTTATAGCTCGCCCCAAATATGTCTAGGAAAATTACATGTGTAACTAATATAACGTCTTCCATGCAGCAAAACATTTCAAGGATTTACCTTAAGGAGAGCAATGAAATTTGGAGATCGCTGAAATGCAGCAAGCATGAACTCTAAGAGCCTCTTACGAACCTGCATGCATAATGTTTTTATTCTTCCTTTAATTGGTCATCAATTAATATTTCATCAATCCAAGGTCTAAACTACAAATGCATTTCCAGAGGATACTAGCATCATGTTTGTCTTGTAAAATTAACAGTTCCAGGCTTAATCAAAGAACAAATAATGTATAACCGTGTTTCCCTCTTTTCCAAAAAAAAACATCTTTTTTGTTTCTGGTTTATCCCAAAGTTAATATGAAATAGATGAGATGGCACAACAAGTATAACTATTCTTAATTTACACGCATAACCACCCCTTCTTCCCAAAGAAAAACACCCCCAAACTAGCACAGTATATTCCATTAAGCTTTAATACACAGTTCCTATTAAGTTCTAGTATAAGAGAGAAATTTATTCCATCTATTTATCAATATACTATTGTTCCTTCACCAATCAAGGAGCAGATCAATACTCTAGACACCTAAAGCAAAACATTCCAATTACTTTCAAACATGAACATACCTCATAAGAAAATATTTTGTCAGGAAACATTGTGTCATTTCTTGACATGAGCAGGGGAATCAATGCACAGATTAAAGCTGCAAAGCAAGGGAACAATCTTAGAGAGCACGAGCTTAGATGTAAAGCTATAACCTCCTTTCCAAAAGCTGAAAGTCAATCCACTGGAAAACAAAGTATTAACATACAATCATTAACATCACGCAATGATATAGCGAAATACACATCAAGAAGTCGAGGTGTCATTTTGAGCATTTGCTTTAACCGATCAGACTGAGGGGTGTTGATTGTAGCCTGTAAAGTGGCGACCATTGCAGGAGAAGTCCAATGCCGTTCCTGAAATTCAGCATTTATGCAACAACCAATTAGAAATGTTAGAAAGAAAAAAATTCTCAAGCAATGACTTTAAAATATCAATCAAGCATCAATCAATTATAAGTGTTTTAATAATGCATCTGCATCTCAACTTTGACTCTAAACTTATTTATCCCCCAATACAAGAGCAAGCAATACTATATAGAGAGGTTAACAACTGGAAAAATTAAATGAGTTAAGGATAGAAAAATCAAGCCATCAAGGGATTTGGAACATAAAGAAACTGAAAATTAGCTAATTCTGATTAAACTAGAACAACAAAAAATTTGAAACGGGGGGAGAAAAGGTAATATATGAAGTGAAAATATAAAAGCAACATCACTGCAGGAATCATTTGAAAGAAAATGAGAATTGGATAGAAATCAATAGTGATCCTTAAAAAACAAAAAAATAGAAAGAACTGCATATCCCTTAACTTTCTTGCAAGTTTAAACAGTAAAAAAATGATATGTGTCCACTAGCAAGAAGAAAATGAGACGCGGAAGGAACCGTACAGGAAGCCCATCATTTTCATCCTTGAGAAATTCAAGAAAAAAAGGATCAGCTGCATCTATTGCGCTGCTATCCTCAGATTCAGAGTCAACCCCACCATCTGCTATTGTTGAGCCGGTATAAGCTTCATCCATGAGAGCAAGTAGCATCTGCATCCAGATAAAATGAGTATCCATGGTTGTGTCACATGCTCTTAAAAAAGTAAATTACAAAGTCCCAAAAACAACCTCAGGAGCCGTACTCTTCTGGATAGAGGCTATGCTGCTTCCAATAAGTGATCCTGAGCTCCTTTCTACCTTTTGTAATGCCACTACCAAAACTAGAACAGACAGTAAAGAAAAAGTCACAACTTGCTTTACCTAATTGCAAACAAAATGGACAAAGGAAAACACGAAAATGACAGAGTTGAAGAACATTTCAAATATTCAAGTCCAATTCCAAAATCTCATTTAACAATTTCCAATTCCAAAATCTCATTTAACAATTTTTTCCTTTTTAGAGAAAAAAGAGATTCATTAATTGCTAGAAGAGAATGTGCATCATAAGCATTTGAAACTTTGCCAAACAAAAACCTACTCCTACAAGTGCAGGTAAAAGCAGAGGTTTTTAAAACAAAGCACAACAAAAAATAAGCAACGTAATATGCAGTAATAAATTAAAAAATTATGAACTACAAATGTATACATATTATCTAGCAACAATGACATATAACTAAGAAAATCACTTGAACAAATAAGTATAAATAAATCTTCAGAAACTAAAATGAAATCACAAGAAGTATTTAAAGAGAAGCAAACAGTTAACAAAATAGCCAAACATATATACTTACTTGGCAAATCCACTAAAGATGGAAATAGAGGAAGAAACGATCCAGGTGACATCATCAACCCTGGAAAAATCTTCATAAATGATTTTTCTAATCTGCAGGACAAACAGATAATAACAATCAGTCGGCTTCCTTTGTTACATCCAGTTAACGCATTAAACGAAATTCCTCCCTAGTACTTCCCTTGGATACTGATATACAAGTACCCTGTCAGCAGTAAATACTGAAAAAAATGATTGCACCCCAATAAAACTTGACAGTTAAGACCTCCAGAAATCTCCATAATTCACAATAACAATCTCCATGTTAGTATTTTGTTTTTTTTTTTCATTAATAATTTATTGCTAGTAAAGTTGGTGAACAAACTTACTTTTCTCCATTCCATGCAATCAGCTTCAGCAACAATGGAAAAAACTGCAAACAAATGATCACCATAAGATTGAGATATAGATGGAAATCATGTTGCTCATCATCTCAATCTCTTTCTTCAACACAGGAATTTCAAATGAATGGTTAAAAGCTACTGCTTAGACTTTCTGTTGTTGATTCCAAGGCTCAAATGTTCTAATTTTCATTTGACTATCTTTGCTGTGATCTGTAGCTCAACTAAAGGGATTGCAACTAACATAGAGGTTGGAATGCATTTGACTAAATTTTACATGAAGTCAGAGAGTTAATGATAATGTACAAACCATCAGAAGCATGCAGAAAGCTCCAGCACAAGCAAAACAAACTCCATAGTTCACATGCTATTGCAATTTTTTGCAGTTATTTATTCTAAAACCCATACCATTGTGCAATCTAGTTGACATAAAGTTATGTAGATCATTAGTCATACCTGAGGTAGTAAGGTGGGGAAAGAAGTTAAAATCTTTTTCTTGTTCACGTTTAGAAAGTCAAGAGTTGCTTCTGCAACAACTGGGTCTGCAAATTCACTGCAACCAAATTAGAATAAGATATGTTTGCAGTGAGCATTGAGCCATTACTGGATTTTATTCATAGAAAACAAAAGCATATTAAACTCAAAGGTATAAGCATCCCATTCAAAACACTTAAATAACATAAAAGCAATATACCAAAAAATTTAACCATCATCCAAGATTACTCGAATTGCTTTTTATATACCATTAAAAAAAACATGACGTTTATTTAAAATTTTGAAAGTATAGCACATGCTTAAATACTGTCAACAAAAACCTTACCGGCTCAAACACGAACGAAGAAATGTCCGCAAACTAGGGTCCGCATCATGCAGAACCACCTCTCCAAAATCAAGGAAAAATTGAAGAATAGCCTGATTAATAAACATGAGAGAGTATAGGCCACGAATTAATTCACCACAATACTAACCTAAAATGCAATTTCATTACAAAAACTCCACCATTCTTTTAGTTTAAAGTTCAATTTCTACAATTTTTCTCAACGACCGAACAAACAAACATTGAGATAATAATAAACGTAATAAGCTAACCTAAAATTACTCCTAAAACGCAATTTGACCGCTACTAAAAATTTCAAAATTCCACTCCTGCAATTTTCCAGCATTTTCTCGGCAAACAAACACAAGAAAAAAAAAACTGAATTAAAATCTAATAATAAAATGAAATTATCACACCTATAAATCACTCATAAAATATTTAAAAAAATTGCGCAAATTATAAAAATCCAAAAAAGTATTCAATTTCCGCCATTAAAAGCAAGTATTAAATAATAACAACAACAACAATAAAAGATGAAAAGAAGAGACCAGCAAGAGAAGTCCATAGGAGTTTGTAGATTGAGAAAGCAAAGAGACAGAGCGTTGAAAGAGTTTATTGATCTGCGGATAAACCCTAGCTATCAAGTCCTCTGAATTCTCTTCTTTACACAATTCATGAAGCCTCTTCACCTAATCATCAAGTCCAAAAAACATGACGCCGTTATTATAAATGTATTATAAACATGTAGATGTAAGCACGGAGAGAGAGGGAGTGAGGGAGGGAGTTACGGAATGGAGAAGAGAGGGATCAGACGCAGGGTTGTTTGCTAAATTAGAGTCTCTAGTGCCGTTTGATAATGTACGGAGATGGAAATCCCAGTTTCTGTCTCCATCACCATCTTCACCTCCCATTTCTTCTGATTTTCTAATGGAAAGAACAACCTGTGGCTTCTTTTTGTGTTTACGTTATTAGCGAATGAGAACGCTGTCGTTTCACTTGGCTTAATAATTTAACCAATTTGTTTTTCTAAGTTAATTATAAATTAATGTCTATGGTTTTTTAAATCGAATTATTTAACCCCTTTATTATAAAAAAATAATTTAAGTAACTCTTACAGCCAATCCCTTCATCAATTAATTATCTATATAAATTTAATTTAATTCATTTATGATTGAGATTAAGGTTTAGATTACATTTCGATAGGTTAAATTATATTGATTAAAATTAGTTTATTTGGTCATGTTTCTGTTAAATTATTTAAAAAATATATTAAAAATGCGAGAAGTTTTTTACAATGCTATTAAACTATTGTAAGAGGATAAATCTTTTAATACATAAATCTTTAATAAGTGTGATTTTTCATTTAAATTATATAAAAACTAACTCAGTAGAAATTAATTTATTTAATAGGTTAAGAGAAAATTTAAATGACCTTTTTTTATTTCAAAAAATCAATATTATATAATAAAATCAACAAAAAATAAAAATAAAAAAGAATAGCTAGCCAAAAAAAACTTTTTAAAGTCCTAATCCGGTTATTATATCTAAAATATCATACATAGAAAAGCATTGAAAACTTAATTTTCAATAAATCTAACATTTACCACTATTATTATTATAATTTTTAATATTTTATTATTTATTTTTATTTTATTATTGATATCCCTATCATTATAGCTATCACTGTTACTATTATTATTAAGTAATATCTTTATTATTATTATTAGTGGTCGTGATTATTATCACTTTTATTATTATTAATATTATTATTATTATTATAATTATTATTGTGATTTTTTTTATTTAATACCTACACAAGTAAAAGAAATTACAAGACGTAATGAAACGAAGACAAGAATAATTTGTTGGTCATTTTGTCGGTAGAAGGGATGCTATTTCGTCAGAAGGTTATAAAATGGCTATAAAGTGTTTGGAAAAGTGGTTTAACTTGTGTTTTTAAAAAAATTAAATTTTTTTTATTAAAATTTAATATGGTTTATATGTTTTGGATCGTTTTGATGTGCTGATCTTAAAAATAATTTTTTTAAAATAAAAAAATATCATTCACATATATTTTAGCACGAAAAATTATTTAAAAAGCACCTATACTCGTACTGCCAAACAAACTCTAAAAAGGACTCTTCAATGGATTTAGCGACTAAGTTTCGTCGCCAGATCTATCCCCCAGTCCATCAATAATACCTATCAATGAATTGGCCAACCAGAATCTTGTCGATTCATTGTATTTATTTGGTGTTAATATTCCATCATCGATAGAATATTGACAAACATTAAATCCCCAACAAAACTTGGACCAACAACATGTTTTCTTTAGTAACTCTATTGACAATTTACATTATTGATGTAATAGTGTTTATATATCGATTTAATATTTCGTTAGTATTTTTTAATTTTCTAGTAATGATTGATCATATTTTTTTCATTTTAAAAATAATAAAAAATTTGTATTGAAAAACTAGAAGGACCTTTAAAATATGTTTTTCAAGCTCGTTACAAATTAAAAAAACTAGAAAAACTAGTTTTTTATTATTTTATGGATGAAAAAAAATTGCATTTGGACAATAAATATCATTTTTCCTTTTCTAAATAGCCTCTTAACTATTATGCATAATTTAATGGTTTATTTTACTCGTCCACTATTGGTGTTGTGTGGTAAAATAATTTCTAAATTATCAATTTGGTTCATTATATATCTTTAAACTTTTATCTATTGGGAAAATTAAGGATTGCCGTTAAATTTAATTGTTAAAACTAGGTATTAAACTTTGATACTAATGCTATAAATTTCGTTTTAAATTTTAGATGAAGTGTAATTTATATTTTTTTCAATGATATATATCTTATTGCTATAGAAAATCTATTGCGTTCGTGTTTACAAACTCTATTAACTCAACTCTAAAAACACTAATATATAAAATACTTATTATTAGAAAAGTTGATCACTAAGTTTGTTTGTTTTTAGTTTTAAAAATGTTGTTGAAAAAAATAATTTTATTTTTTTTGGGCTTCAAATTAATTTTTTACTAATTTGAGATCTCTTTGACGTACTGATATTAAAAATAAATTTTTTTAAAAATATTATTTTAATACATTTTCAAGCAAAAAATATTTTTAAAAGCAATCGCTACTACAAAACTAAACAGGCTCGAAAAATATTTTTCAATCAAAGAAATATTCGGTTTAGTTTATAGAAAAGTGTTTTCCTTTGATTTTTTACAGGATGCACTTTTCATAAGTTATAAAAAAAAATTAAAAATATTGTGTTATTTGTTAATTATATTAAATTTAGTCCTTAATTTTTTGATTACTATATATTTTATTTTGAATTATTTTTTTATATTTTTTTCAAATTTATCTCATAGAATTTCATTGAATTTTTCTTTTATAATAATTATGGTTTTTATTTTTTTCATTGTTATTTTTTTTCTCTTATCATTTTTTTAATTGAGATTTCTTCATCTATCAGATTCGGTCTATAATCTTTTAATTGCTATTTATTTTATTTGTAGTGATTTATAAAATTGATTTTTTTATTTCATTCTCTTTTAATTTTTTTTATCTCTTAGATTTAGTTTCCATTTTTTATTTATATTTATTTTATTTGAAATAATTTATGAAATTATATATTTTTTTTAATTTCATCTTCCTTCAACTTCTTCATCTATTAGTTTTGGTTTTTATTCTCTTAATAACTTTTAAAAAATAAATAAATTATTTTCTAACTTATTTTTTATGTCAAAATTAAACACTGAAAAGTATTTTTTAATTTATTTTTCATGATATTATCAAATATAAAAAAACTAATTCACTTTTTAAAAATTTATTTTTCAAGAAAAATCACTTTTTATATCTACATAAAAATTTAAGAAATCATGGAGAAATTGATTCCAAATTAGAGTATGTCTTTTCTCAATCTAGTAAATACCATATTAGGTAGGTTAGAAAATGTCAGAGAAACTATCTTTTTTCTCACGTTTGACAAAGATTTTAAGCCCATGTCATGCCATGGAAAACTCATCAATTCTTGGCTTTAGAAGTTAAAACTCATTATGGTATTTTCAAGGGAAGAGCTAAAAAAAAAATAAATAAATAAAAAATTTCTGGCTTTCATCCCTTATTTGTATAGCTCAATAGGAGAACTATATAAAAGAGCCAAAATAGTATTTTATGTTGAAAAGTTTTTTCTATATTGATAAAAAAAGCTAAGAATTTATTTAATATATTTTATATAAAAGAATAATTTTGATTGGAAATGTATTAATTAGTTACAGTTAATAAATAGTTATATCAATATCAAATATATTAAAATACAATTTTTTTTAAATAATTTATTTTTGAAATGCATATATAAAAAATATTATATTTAGACTATTTAAAAATTATATTATCTATTTCGCTCTTCTAAGTAACTTTTTTTCCTTGAAGATGCTCTTGTATTAGCACAAAAACAAAGCACAAAGTTGTCGTTGCCGCCAATGGCCCCAAACTTTTCATTTTTCCTCCAACCTTTTCGAAGAGGAAAGCAGTTGAAAAGAAGGAAAATTCATTAAAAACGTTTAAAGAAGATCCCCACACAGCCACAGTGTCCCTTGACTGTTACAAGACGCGAGTCTTGAATTTCTAATTGGACTGAGATTTCAGAGAAAGAAGTAGAGTAAAAGGCCGACTCCTTCTCTTGTCCTCTCTTAGTACCCAGTCACCAACCAAAGCCCCTACTAAAATAGTTCAAAAAAAAAAAAAAAAGAGTATACAACCCTTCAAAATCTTCTTTTTTTAGTTACTATTTAGATTGATATAAGTGTATATCCTTGAGGATCCTCTTTATTTTTTCATGCCTTTTTGCCCATTGGTTGATGTGTTAAGAGAGAGTGTTTGATAAAGACACTAGCTTTCTATAGTTCGTGTCTCATAAGCTCTGTAAGCTTTCTTATATATCTTTGATCTTGAGGGATTGGTTTTTTTATTTTGAGCTAGACTTTTGAGATAAACACATTAGACCCTTTAGGATTTCGAGTCAGAAGATCAAATTTTTACATCATGATTTGCAGTATCAAGCAATCTACTATAACCCCAACAATCAACGGATCTGACACTATTTTTCGCAGAAAAAACATGTCGGCAATGCAAAGATCTTTGATTCTGCCTTCACTCAATGCCAACAAGTCAAAACCAGTTCTTTCAATGTCAAAGCCTTTGCATGTGTCGAAGGTTGAGTCTTTTGCGTTGTCAAGGCCTCAAAAGAGGACCATGATCACATGCAAGGCTTATGAGGCCGATCGATCAGAGCCAATTGAAGCATCTGAGGTGAAGTCAGAGGCAGCAAAAAGGGTTAAAATTGGGATTTATTTTGCTACTTGGTGGGCTTTGAATGTTGTTTTCAACATATACAACAAGAAGGTCTTGAATGCTTTTCCATATCCATGGTTGACCTCCACTCTTTCTCTTGCTTGCGGATCTCTTATGATGATGATCTCGTGGGCTACAAGGATTGCTGAGGCACCAAACACTGATTTTGAGTTTTGGAAGACTTTATTCCCTGTAAGTTTTGATTTCTGGATTTTGTTTGGTTTGATAGAAAAGGGAAAGTGAGGTTTTTGTTTGGTTTCTCAGATAAATGAAAGAGGGAAATCATGGCGAAGTGATGCTTTTGGTTTGGTTTGGGTTGTTAAGAAAATCACCCTTCGTATGATTGCTGAGGAAAGTAGAGAATAATTGAAGGAGTATGCTGGCTTGCTATTCATGTTGTTTTGCTTATTTTTATTAATTTATTCTGAAAATAGCCTTTGTTTGATTGCTGATAAAGCTGAGAAAGTGAAGTTTCAATTTGCCTGTTTTAACTTTACTCCCTCAAATGGAGACAAAGCAATATTTGAATTTGGATCAATTATGGTGGCTTTTGATGCGAGAATTCAAATTAGGGAAATTTTCATGTTTTGGAATTCTTTGGCAACACACACACACACACACACACACATATTCTGTGTTTACTAATAATCATCTCTTTAGGTTGCGGTGGCACATACAATTGGACATGTAGCAGCAACGGTGAGCATGTCGAAGGTTGCAGTTTCCTTTACCCATATTATTAAGAGTGGTGAACCTGCTTTCAGCGTACTGGTTTCAAGGTCCCTATTGGGTGAGACTTTCCCTCCATCAGTTTACATGTCCCTTGTTCCAATCATTGGTGGTTGTGCACTGGCTGCTGTTACTGAGCTCAACTTCAACATGATTGGTAAGAATACAAGCTTTCATTTACTGAAATTTGATTTGATTATTGCAAGGTGCACAGTTGTTTTATTGATTCAATAAGGTATTTCATTATTCTGGATTTCTTTATATTTTTTCTAAGTAGAGATTCAAAGAGAAACCGAACAGCAGTATTGATCTCAGTTCCTTATTACCTGGAATCTGAGATAGCAAAAGCCAACGATTAATAGGTTATATCTCAGATGGAAAAAAACAAGGCCATGGTGGCACGATGTGCACTGCCCACTTCAATTTTGCTTTCTTCATGATAATCAAACAAAAATTATGATCTGAGTTCCTATTATTCATTTTGATTCTGTTGCATGGTTTCTGACTACAACTGGAGTCATGGAGCCAGCCTGGTTTCTTTTTAAAGTTATTGGTTTCTAGCAGGTCATGGACATGGATTTGACATTTTATGATATTTCAGTCATTAAAGTAAATTATTTGGGCTTGGAACGTGATTTCAATAATTTTGCTCTTTTGGGTTGCTTACAGAATTATGAATTTAGTTGTTGGCCTTCTATTTCAGGTTTTATGGGGGCCATGATCTCCAACTTGGCTTTTGTTTTCCGCAACATATTTTCAAAGAGAGGCATGAAGGGGAAGTCTGTTAGTGGGATGAACTACTATGCTTGTCTCTCTATCTTGTCTCTCTTCATCCTCACACCCTTTGCTATCGCTGTAGAGGGACCACAGATGTGGGCTGCAGGTTGGCAAACAGCCCTATCCCAGATTGGGCCAAATTTCATATGGTAATTGCTGAATACTACAAACTCAGTTTTCCTTGTATGTCTTTTTACATGGTAGAAATGTCCAAAAATCATAATGTAAATTTAATTTGAAAGAATTTGTTTGATTGACCAATATTAAGATTTCTTAGATGTCCTTCCCCTTGTTATTTAGAAAGTTGAGCTCTAGGTATTTATCTGAACTAATGAAGATTTATATTGTAAGATTGTTTAGTCCTGCTAATAGGATTGCATGTGAGGGCTCACAGTTAGATTTCTATATGGTCTTACTTTTAATTGAATAGTCTTTATTGTATGTGCATGTCATGAGATATATAGTGTGGATATGTCTGCTGAACAATATACTGAATCAACTAGGTGCTAGACATCAAGCACAATCTGAAGACTTTAGTTGCCAATTCAGTATCATTTAAGTTATACTTAGATGAGTGTGAAATGAATTTTAGTCTCTTTATTCGAATTTAGTACTTTTTTTTAATAAGATATCACTACAGGTTTCTGCAAACTTTTGATTTTCTGGTCCAATAACCTGAAATGTGTATTTTATTTCTTTTCTTTGGAATTTGAATTACTAGAACAGATTTCTGCATGTGATTGTGTGAGTGATATTTAGTCCTTTCTCCCCTTGCTTATTGCTAAACGAATGCATATGTGGCTCTTATTTTACCTTACAGGTGGCTAGCAGCACAAAGTGTATTCTATCATCTTTACAATCAAGTGTCTTACATGTCCCTGAATGAGATTTCTCCCTTGACCTTTAGCATTGGAAATACCATGAAGCGTATATCTGTCATAGTTTCATCCATTATCATTTTCCACACACCCGTCCAACCTATCAATGCTCTTGGCGCTGCCATTGCTGTCCTTGGAACCTTCTTGTATTCCCAGGTAATTTGCCCACTTCTCTCTATCAATTTACTATTATGCTTCATGGTTTTCCCATGCCATGAGATCTTCAAAAAAGACATGCATGCCCTTCAGACAATTCCTTTTGTAACATACAGACAATTTATTTGCATGCATTCTTCCCCTATTGATTGTTTATTTGTATGTCAACAACGACAAATGAAAAGCTGAAAATGCTTTCAGTTGAAATATAAGATGATGTATCAGCTATCACGGGCTCATCAGGGTATACATGTTGCATCCTAAGCATAAAAAGTTGTCTACTGTATAAGTTGCAGAAATACCAATCGCCTACTTAAGACAAATACCATATAACCAGACCACGCTACAGAATTCATCTCAACTTGCCTTTGGCAGTCACTGCTTTTGATTGCGAAAGAAAGTTGAATATCAGATGCAAGGGTAGCTGAACCCGTAATCCAAGGCTTAGGGAAATATGCCACATGCACCTCCTCTGATAAATACAGATACGGGAGATCTTTTACCTGCACCCTGTGCACAATGTGATGTTTAGCCACACAGGCAAGGGAAATTCTACCACAGCTTGGAATCGCCATGTTATGGTGACGCTGAGATTTCTGTGAATTGTGCTCAACTGTTAGATATCAAGTGGTAGAAAATATAATTCTCCCTCTTTCTTTTTTCGTAATCTAGTCTGTGGGGTTAGGTGTCACCTACCCAACCTGATAGCTGATCACCTAGGTATCGTAATATTTTTGGAGGTAGTTGACTTGAACATCGTCTCCTAGTTGGTGGGGGACTGTACAGAATTTGTACCTAACGTTAAGATTTGTACAAGATCTGTTCTGTTTATTGCACATGGTGAACACCTAACATTTTCATCATGTTGGAAAGTCGACAGGTATTTTTTTTGTTTTTTTATCTGGGAAAATTCTTGGTATCTTCCTTCGCAGGACGAGCTCTGTGCTAAACATTCTAAACTTCTGTTAATACCGTGATAAACATAATCTATTAATGTAATTTAATCATCTGTTTTGTCTTTTGCAGGCGAAGCAGTAAATGCACCGGACAGGGCAATTTTAAGACTTTTCGTGTAATATACAAGGAGAGAAAGAGCATGTCGACAATCGGAGGCCTTCAGCTTAGGGTAGGGGAGAGAGCCAGTAACTATTTGTGTATTTCGTGGAATCATTTTCAGATCCAAAACTTTGTTAAAAGAAGTTTATTAAAATAATAATAATAATAATAATGGAGGTCATTATATATTTAGTAATTCCATTTCTGTATATTTTAAAATATTATTATAAAGTGAGAATAATTCTAATAAAAATATTAATAATACTTGATTGGAGGTAAAAGTTTACTCTCAGGCAAGAAGGGTACAACTTATCATGCAAAAACCAATTAGGGTTCCGTACAATATCATTTCGTGCTCTTGTTATTAATTAACCTTTCAATAAAAATTCAACCACAGATTCTTGACATTATATCCAGCATAACTTAATATTATGCACCCGTTTGGTAAATGATATTGTACGGAAGGGTACAAAAAATCCGACGCCCTATGAACCGAGATTACACTACGGATTCATTATGCTTATGAGTTTTTTTTTTTTTTAATATAATCCTTTAAGAGCTTAATTGAAAGCTAATTTGACCAAAATTATTAACAAAAAAAAATAAAATTAAAAGATATGGAACTAAAATGAAACACGCAGAGAAAGATAGATGAGGTTTTAGAAAGGTTTTGTAAAATATTCATGTGTTTTTTACCTCAACATATGATGCGTTATCTGATTTTTTTTCAAAAAAAAAAATTAGAGCAACTCCATTAGCCAAAAAAAAAAAATATAAGGGCCTAAGTGTGTTTCGCTTATCCTGGCGGGCCCAAACGCGTAGTCTCTTATTAGATGAACTTGGCTCAACATTGTTTAGTTTTTTTTTAATTATGCTTTTTTTTGTCTTTTTTCAAAGTAAAATTTTAATTTACATTTAAATTAATATATCTTTTCTCTTTTATTTTGTTTATTTAGACTCTTTTAAATAATGATTATTTTTTTTGTAATTATTTGTTTTTTTGAATTAATTATTCTAATTTATATGTGATTTTTCTTTTTATGTTTTATATAAATGAAGAATATGTATTTTTTTAATAATATTTCTAATATATGTAACTTTACATCATATTTTTTTTACCTTTTATTTTATTCAATTAACTTCATCTGTGTCTATTTCTATTATCGTTTAGTTAAATAAAAAAATTATTTTGATAAACAAAGTTGGGTCAAAAATCTATGTTGCATGGTCAAATATATTTATTTAAACATTTTTTTTATTTTTTGTATTTATGTTTCTTGATTTTTTCTATTTTTATCTTTATTATCATTAATGATTGTTTTTTATTTATTTATTAACACATAATTTTTATTTTTTTAATACAATAATATATCTGAAGATCCTATATATAAAATTTTTTGATAAAAAAAATATCTTACATGCAATGTAACACGTGTCAAATAGCCAGAATCTTCTGGATTTCATCACAGAACAATTTTTTAAGTGCAAAAAGCAACAAGTTTTGGATCTCATCAACATTGAGATGTGGGGACGATCTGACTCTCCATGTGCCTGTGTATGGAGAACCGCTCATGTCTCTTTCAAATGGCATCAGCTGGTATTGTCGGCTAAGAAGATTAACTTGCATATTTTACTCCCTCCTTGATTCGGGAATGAGCAAATTGGGTGGTGGTTCCTCTAAGCATGCGGTGCAGATTGACTCTCCTGGCAACAACAGGCGCCGTCGAGAGGGGACGTCCACTGTCTCTCCATGACGCTGAAAGGCCATGTCATATCTTCCAGCATTTCTAGGGTTAAAGGACAATATTTCAGTGGCTATTACTTGAGAGAGAATAGACCCATCGGCCATGGTGTATCGAATATTTTGTGACCTTGATGGAAAAGCCTCCCTGCTTTGTGGGCTCCACCTCTCCGAGATTTTTCACAGATATGGAAATCTTTATATTGTCACCTACCTTTATCTATTGCAGAGAAAGGGTTCTTGATGTTCATGTGCAGACAAAAACACATCTCTATTCTTTGCCAGAACAGTGTAATATTGTCGTTGCCCTTCAAACCAAAAAATATTGAATTATTGGAGGCATTAAAATATTTTTAAATTAATCATTATCAAATTGATTTGGAATAAATTATTAAATTAATTTAAAATAAATAAATCTTTTTTATTTAAAAAATTGCTGTGAAACAAGAAAAAATACTTAAAAACAAAAATTTTAAAACTTTCATTTATGAGTTTTTTTTATATTTTCACAATAGTTATTTTGATATTATCAAAACAAAGAGGAGAAAAGTTATAAATAGGGGAAAATGCTATAAAAAAATAAAAAACAGTGAAAAAATTAAAATATCATTAAAAAAAAAAGAAAGTTGAACTTTGCCTCCATAGGCCTTTTTTCATTTCACAATGGTTTTTTTATTGTTATTAAGTAAATTGAGAGATAATTTGATATTTATATATATATAAAAAATAATAAAAACAAAAGTAGTTGTCAGCGCGGCACCCAAATATCATTTTTGTTATGTCATTGAAAATGTTATTGTGTTATCGTTTTTTTAGAATGGCATGTGTGGTTAGTAGTGACACAGTTTGTTGTCAGCGATGTTTTTTTTCTCATTTTCTCTTTTCTCCCATCAAAATTCAAGATGGTCATGCGAGATTTCAGTATTATCCTATGATTTTATGGGATTTCTACTTTGATCTTTATTCCTTTTATCTCTAATTTTTGTTCTTGACCTGGATCACGAGTTTAATAGGTTAATACAGGTTGACTCAGGTCTTTTTTTAATTGATATTTTTTTTTCAATTTCATCCTTAAACATTGAATTTAATTGGAAATCAAGTTTCATAAATTATTTCGATTTACTTTCTATATACTTATTTAAGTCACATGACTCGAGTTGCAACTTTAACATGTTAACTTGAGTTAACTCGAATTATTTGTTTTTTTGCCTCTTTTTTTAATTGTATTTTTTTTTAATTTCATCATTCAACTCGAGTTTTACGGGTTAGTCATGTCGACTCAGGTTTTTTTTAATTAATTTGTTTTTCAATTTCATCCTTCAACATTGGATTGATTGAAAATTAGACTTTATATTTTTTTATTTGTTTTCTATGGAGTTATCATGGTCTCCTCACCCAGGTTTGACGGGTTAATCTGGGTTGACTCAATTCATTGTTTTTGTCCTTTTTTTTATTAGATTTTATTTTCAATTTAATCCTTCAACATTGAGTTGACTAAGAATTGAGCTTCATAATTTGTTTTTTTATTTTTTTATAAGGTTATCACAAGTTTATAATCTAGGTCGCGGGTTAAGCTGGTCGACTTGGTTTTTTTTTCCTTTTTAGTTGATTTTTTTTGTCAATCTCACCATTTAATATTGGATTAATCGGGGACTAAGCTTCATAATCTATTTCAGTTTGCATTCTATGAGGTTATCATGGTCTCATGACTTAGATTACAAGTTTATTTTGTTGATTTGGGTGGTTTTTTGTGTCCTGTTTTTTAATATCATCATTCAACATTGGATTTATTAATGTGAATTGATTTTCATAATTTATTTTGATTTTTTTATAGGGTTATCCCGGTTCCATAACTTATGTTTGAAAGATTATCCTCGGTCGATTCAACTTATTTTTTTAGTTTAATTTTTTTTTTAATTTTATTCTTCAATACTAGGTTGAATAATATTTTTTATATGCTTTCTATAGGATTATCAAGGTTTTTTGACCTGAGTAAAAAATTTTACAGATCAACCTGAGTTAATGTAATATATTATCGTTTTAATACTTAAAAAATAATATCGTTTTTATTTTATCAGTCATCCTAATTGTTTTTGAACCTGCCAAGTCAAATAGATGACATCAAATCAATTCATATATATTTTTAATTTTTTTCTACTAAAAACATATTAACAAGATTTAAATAAATTTTCATATTAAAAAAGTAATTTAACTTATGACCCACGAAAATTAAAGAAAAAAAAAGAATTTTTTTTAAAAGGTTGTACCACTTCCTGGGATTGGTGCCATAAGAAAATCCAGGAAAACGGAAGAAAAATACCATAGGGTTAGAATATCTGAACAGAAATACTTGAGGGCGTGACCCATTTCCCCACTTGATAAGATCCCTTCTGATTACCATCATCTCATTAATCCATCGAGGTTTGAACATCAGAATAAGCTGATGGGAATTGAAATGCATATCAAAGGGTTAGCACTGCACTTAAAGAACTTCTGGCATTTGATGATGGCTCCGGCAATGAAAACTATGGTTCTCGGTGTTTATAACAACTACTTCCATAGAGCAAGGCGCTTGCTTTCACTCGTTTAAAAACAAAATAGTATCAGAAGAGTCCTTTTCTAATACTCAAATTTACCCATCAGAATAACATCACCTAAATTATCTTCGCAATACCAAGCATGCATTCTTTACTCCAATTTTAGTGGTTTGATACATGTTAAAGCACATACACACACATTAGATGCATCAACTTTTCTGATAAATTTATGAAGATGATGCGCATGCATGCGTGTATTTCAAGTAAATGAAACAAAAATGCATAACTTGATATAGCAACGGAGTTCGGTCCTACACATTTGACAACAACAGAACTCTTCATACAGGAAAAAAAAGAGAAAATTTGTAAGATTTCCATAGCCAAGATAGCATTAACCTATTATTCCTCTGTATCAAGTAAGTAAACAGAACCACGAACACGATTAAACCTCCAAATACTTGATGGCAGTTTGAACATCTTTATCCCCTCTGCCGCTGCAGTTAAGAACAACCTTTGTTCCATCTGGGAGAGTGGGGCAGAGCTTCTCCAAATAAGCCAGCGCATGAGATGTCTCCAAAGCAGGAATTATGCCCTCTAATCGTGATAATCTCTTGAATGCTGCACATGAAGGTTAAAAAACTAATTAACAAGTGAGCAAGGATGTTATAATTGAGTTGCATCTCAATGACAAGAAATCCAATTATATCAGGAAATTTGTGTTTACACAGAATTAGAAAGCAGTAATAAAGATCAAAGATGTACAATCTTGAAAGACTGAAGATGGAGCAAACAAAAAATGTTAATAGGATCCCCGTACCGTCCAATGCTTCTTGATCTGTGACACTATAGTATTCAGCACGTCCTTTATCTTTCAGGAAACTGTGCTCAGGTCCAACTCCAGGGTAGTCCAACCTATGCAAAACAATAATATTGTAAGAGTAAAGGAAAGAAAGTGATAATATGAGCCACATTAAACCAATAAAAATAGGTCAGCTTAGAAGTCTTACCCTGCACTAATTGAATGAGGCTCAATTATTTGTCCATCTTCATCTTGTAACAAATAGCTCATAGCTCCATGCAACACCCCCACTTCTCCTTTGGTCAGAGTGGCAGCGTGCTTGCCGCTATCTATGCCTAAACCTGCAGCCTCCACACCGATCAACCTCACATCCTTGTCCTTAATAAATTCATCAAAGAGTCCCATTGCATTCGAACCGCCACCAACACATGCAACCAGCACATCTGGCTTCCCACCCCATTTTTCCAATGCTTGTTTTCTTGTTTCTATACCAATAACCCTATGGAACTCTCGCACCATCATGGGAAAGGGATGTGGCCCAGCAACAGATCCCAAAATATAATGGGTTGTCTCCACATTAGTCACCCAATCTCGTATAGCTTCTGATGTAGCATCTTTCAAAGTTGCAGTACCAGAATGAACTCCTCTCACCTCAGCCCCAAGAAGACGCATCCTGAAAACATTTAGTGCTTGTCTTTCCATATCTTGTGCGCCCATATAAACAACACATGGCAAACCAAACCGCGCACAGACTGTAGCAGTTGCAACTCCATGCTGACCAGCTCCAGTTTCAGCAATTATGCGCTGTTTTCCCAAACGCTTTGCAAGTAAGACTTGGCCAACAGCATTGTTAATCTTATGAGCACCTGTGTGGTTAAGATCTTCCCTCTTGAGATAAATATGTGGCCCTTCACCACTAGGGCGTTTATAATGCTCTGTAAGCCGCTCAGCAAAATAAAGAGGATTTTCCCTTCCAACATAATCTTTCAAAATTCCATTAATTTCTTTCTGCGATATAAAAACATTTGTATCATAAATTTCATTCAAATTAATAGAAACAATGGGACTAAAAATACCTTTTTTCTTGCACGCACACAACCTTTTTCACTATGTGAGATCCGTTTATACTAACTACTCAATGGAAAAAAAATATCCAGCGATACCATTGCACCGAAAATGGAAAAAAATTCAAATAAATTTCATATGAAAAAAAAACTTATAAACCGACCGGCAAACAATGCATGGTGATACCACTTTCCAGACAAGCGCGATTATGTCATTATGGCACCATTGCATTATATCCCTAATCAACCAACATTTCCCAATACATCTTCCATCCAAATTTCAATATTTTAAGAACTCAAAGTCGTATTTCATTTCAGGAATCCTACAGACACTTAAAGTCTGCACAGGCAATATACTATACGCAAGAGAAACCACTGAAAATCTTGCAATGGTTATTCATCAGAAACGCTAAGTAATAGCTTCAAATTTGCAAATTCTTTACCCTTTTCTATATATTATAGGCACCGAAAAAAGAAAATGAAATAAACATTCTTTTTCAGCAAAATCAAATAAGCCCAGAAACGCAATATATATACAGGGACCAATGTATGTATAGATAGGAAGAGATACCTTAAATTCAGGATCATCCTTGAAGGAATAGAAAGCAGATTCAAGCTCAGTGAGAGCATACATAAGGGTCTCAGGTACATATTTCCCGCCATATTTACCAAACCGACCAAAAGAATCAGGTCGTTGCCACAGGGCCGGGTCAGAATCCGCCACTTCCTCCATTTTAACCTCAGCCTCACGGGCCAAAGTGCAAGAAATTGCAAATCTTGAAGGTGCGCGAGACGTTGAAAATTTGGAGAATTTAATGGGTAATTGGGAAGAAGAGTAGGGCTTGAGGAGAGAAGAAGAAGAGGACTGAGGTTTGGTGGTGGCTGCTGCTGCGGTGGTTATGGATGCGGTGGCTGCCATTAGGGATTTGATTGATTGTGGTTTTGACGGGTTTTATTGCATTTCGAGTTGGAGAATTCGAGGAATTTTTATAGTTAGGGCACAAGTACACGTGGTGGGGTTAGTTTAGGTGGTGGATGAGACAGCAGATTACAATGATTCTGTCTTGGTGATGATGTGGACTCTTATGGATACTGTGTCACTTTTTAAGAACTTTCCTTGTTTTGATGAGTGACTGAGATTTACTCTGCAAGTACGTAGTCTGGCATTATCCGGGTTAATCTTTTAATTTTTTAAAAATAAATATATTAAAATAATATTTTTTAAAAAAATTAAAAATAAAAATCTTAATTAACTGATTTTTTATAGGTTTAAGTCTTTTTTGTTTCAAAAGAATTTTTTAAAAAATTTATTCTTTTATTTTAAATTAATATGTTTTTGGTATTATTATATCATTTTGATGTACTAATATTAAAATAATTTTTAAAAAATATTATTTTAATATATTTTTAAGTAAAAAAAATCATAACTATACTTTAAAATTCAGAATTTTGGATCGAATTAAATAGTGAGATTTTTTTGAATAATTGTTTTTTAACTTAAATCATTCCTAGCAACTGAATCTATGCTTCACTAAACTGAGTTTTAAATACTAATTATAGCAGTTGATTTAATTGACATAACTATACTCAAATTATTATATATTAATTCGAGCCCGAGTCGTTTAAGATTTCATGTTAATGATTTTCGATTCAAGAGACCCAGGGGAGTTTATTTGTTGGTAAAAAAAAAAAGAATGTTTTAAATTGAGGAGTTGTTAAAAAATTAATATGTTAATAGGTGTTAAAGATGTGATGATTTTTTTTTTGTTTAGATTTGGCAAGTGTTAGTAATTATAATTATACAATTCGAATGTTAATTGTATAATTCTATTTATTTTATAGGTATTTTTTTATTATGTTTTGGAATGTGGTTGCGGTTGCTTTTCAAATAATATTTTACATTAAAATGCATCAAAATGATTCTTTTTTTATTTTTTAAAAATTATTTTAGACATCAACACATTAAAATAATTTGAAAATACTAAAAACATATTAATTTGTAGTGAACAATAATAAAAATTTAATTTTTTTAAAAATACTTTTGAAAATAAAAGTGTTGCCAGAAATATTTTATATTTGATAGAAACTTATAATGTCTAATAAAAATCTGTATATAAATTTTAATGTATATCATCCAGAACTGTTGTAATTTTATAATTTTTTTTGTTTCAAAATGTTTATATATGAAATTAATGAATGGTAAATTAGAGATTATTTTCATGATAAAAAAAAATGATCTCTGAATTTAACGTGCTGAAAAAAAATAATTGCACAAAAAGTTCAAGTTGTTAAAGTTCTATTGTGTAATGAAAATTGGTATAGGAATATATATATTACTAAAAAAAACATAATATGATGCTGTTCGTTAATAATAATCATTTGTTCATAATATTTTCTATATTATACATATTAGTGTTGTTTATTATTTTTATCATACCATGCATTATAATTTATCATAAAATAATTTATGAATTTTATTTTTATATTAATAAAAAAATATTTTTATGTAATAAAAAATAATTTCGTAATTAAATATAAAATAATTAAAATTGCTGATACAATTTAATTTTATAAATATTCTAAATAGCATAATTAAATTAAATTATATGATTTAATATTATAATATATGAAATTGAAATTAATGATTTTAACCAAGTAGTTAAATAGTGTTGGGGATTATCATTCTAGTTGTTTTTCAAAGTATTTTTTATTTGAAAATATATTAAAATAATATATATATATATATAAAAAATTAATTTTAAAAAATTAATTTTAAAATATTATATTAAAATAGTTTAAAATTAATTTCAAAAATCAAATTTAAAAATATTCTTAGAATGCAAAAATAAACATATTATTACATAATATATGAGAGTATGGTATTTTGTTTTGCTTGAATATATATTAAAATATATTTTTTATTTTTTTAAATTTATTT
This sequence comes from Populus deltoides, assembly GCA_015852605.2. NCBI lineage: Eukaryota > Viridiplantae > Streptophyta > Magnoliopsida > Malpighiales > Salicaceae > Populus > Populus deltoides. The sequence goes on from CM027580.2 coordinate 18,028,948, forward strand.
TTAATATTAATATATAAAAACAATTAAAAAATATTAATTTAGAAGAATTGTTTTTTTAAATTTGGATGAAAAGGAGAATCAATCTCAAATCTCAATTACATACGGTGTCTTGGTGCTTCAGTCCACTGAAATTGAAAAAACCAGGCATCGACACAGAAGCTCTCATAGAGATGAGATAGAGACACTTCTCTAGCGAGTGAGAGAAACAACGGTAATACCGAAATAATAAATCTCCGAAGAAGGAAACGGGAGATGTCTCATTCTCCATCTCTTCCTGCTCCGGCGAGAGACAGGAGCTCGCATAAAGACTGGTCCCTAGTAGAGAAAGAGAGAAATTCAACCCGGACGAGGTTTCCTTCGTTAAGAATGAAAAGATTAAGGAGAGCCCATGCCGAGAAAGAGGGTGAAAAAACGAGGGATAGAGAGATCGAGAGGAATTATGTGAAAAAGGGAAGCGAGAAGGGTGAGAGAAGAGTATGAAAGGAATCACAGAGACAGAGGAGAGAGGGAAGTTGGGAAGGAGAGAGGGTCAGAGGTTGGAGTAAAGTCTTCTTCTAAAGGAAGACATGGGGGGCGGTCTGCTTCTCCATTAGGATCAAACCGTCGGAACAGGAGCAAGCATAGGTCTCGCTCACCGCAGCCTCAATCAGAGAGAGACCGCAATAAGGTATCTGTTGATATCCACTCCTAAAAACACTTTGGTCTTAACATTATTTTTTTATTAAATTGTCTTATTATCGTGTTGTTTGTGGTTAAAAACTATTTTCTTTACAATGTTGCTGATAAATGTAGGCTAATTACTGGTGTTTCATTCTGAGCTATTGCCAATTTGATAAATTGGAAACTAAGTGTGATTTGTATATTGGGTTTCGCATATTCTTTAGCTTTTTGATCAGGGTCATGTTGTTTATAAGGGTTTCAAGCTTGGTTTTGTTTGATTAGAAATTATGTGGTGGTGTTTTTTTTTAAGTGGCTATTGGATTTCAATCAATTTATTGTGCATAGTGTTTGAAGTTTCGATAAATTACTCAGCTTGAGCTTGTTTATAAGTGTTTTAAGGTTTTTTCTTTTTATTATTCCAAAGTTTCTATGATGATTTTATGAAGTTGTTGGATATTTGGTAGTATTCGAATCTGTTTGCTAACTAACTGTTTGCATATGAGTCTTCAGATTATTAACTTTAACATCAATCCCATAAAAAAACCCACAGAACTTCGTAATCTTGCATTCTCGCATTATAAATTGTAAAATCTCCTAATTTTTCCCTTAACTTATCTGCTTTCACACTGTAATGTTAATCCATGTCAAAAACCAAAACAGTAGCCACTAGCCAGAAACATTTAATTGAAAAATCCTGACCTTACAACATATAAGAGAACAAAGAATCCCAATAAAAACACAGAATGTTTTGCTAGAAAATTAAGGCCATAAAACCTTCTGGCCAGACGTTCCTAACAAATCCATAATTTGGATGTTATTTTGTTTTATTTATTTTAACCAAAGATATCTTGTGGATCATGCATCTTTTAAGATTTCAATCTTTGATGAATGTTTGGAATTTCTTCTCCTTAAAAGATATTTTAATGAAATGCTGACAAAAAAAATATTTCAGGGGAAAAACTCTTGGGGAGCTGAACGAAGGTAGGCTGCTTCTTAAACTTTTCTTCTTCTCATTTTTGTATGGAACATTGGTTACATGCCTCTACTGTGAAAATGCTATTTAGAAAAGCTTGTAATAAGAAGCCAAAATTGCCCTAGTTAAATTTATTAAGAAAGAGCTCCGGGCTGAGGGAGCATTAGTTTTCAGATATTCTTGGGATTAAAAGCCTAGCAAAAATGGTCATCTGATGATATTTGATCCCACCAACATAACAGAGCAGACCTTTCTATTTGACGTGATACATTCTTTACCATAAAAAAGAACCAAAAGAAAAAAAGCCGAAGTATTTTATTGAAGAAATGAGTTTTTTCTTTTGAGTTCTGCACAGTATTTGCAGTTGATAAATGTGTCAGAAGGGGCACATGCACAATGCCATAGGTTAAAGCTGAGTGTTATTGACTCTGTAGTCATTCATGGTTTTTGAATGAAGTAAGGCTATGAGACGATGATAAAAGCACACTGTTGCATATACCTTTGCCCTGGCCTAGTTTTTCTTCCTTTTTTATCTGGTCATCTTGAGGATCCTTTGCTTTTAATATGTTAAGCTTTTATGTAGCTTCTACTCAGATGTTCATTACTTGCTTTGGCAGGAACAGTGATAATGACAATTACGATGATTCTGTGTCTAAGATGAAGGCTGCTGAGGAGGCTTTGGAAGCCAAGCAAAAGGTACGGATAACTTGTGTGGTTCCTTTACTTCCTTGTGCTCAATGTTGCTTGCTAAGTTAGTAAACATACTTTTGTTTGGCTAACAAGCAGATTATATAGCATCTAGCAAATGACCTTAATCACGATCATTATCATCACAACTTGCAGAAACAATCTTCTTTTGAGCTATCTGGAAAACTCGCTGCTGAAACCAATAGAGTCAGAGGTGGGTAAAATGTGCATTGCTTTTAGTTTCTCTGAAGCAAATAATATTTTCTTTCATTACTTGATAGTTCTGTTGAACCTCTCTCTCTCTCTCTCTCTCACCTCTTTTATACAATTATGGTGGCAAGTTATAAGTTTTTTGACATCTTTGGCTAGTTAATCTAGGTGCGGACCCTTTTGTCATGCAACTGCTTTACTCACATTTTGACATAAATGCATCTTTTCTGGTCAATTTAGTTGAATTGATGCAGATTCACTCAGTTATTTTGTCATTTGAAAAATAGTTAAGGAAGTTTCACTGCATTTGTGAGGCGAGAAAAAAACAGTAGATTCCCTTAAGCAACATGTAGGTGATACATTTTCAAATTACATTCTTATGAGAGGTAGAATTAGGCATGAGCACTAAAGGCTTCTTGATTGATGGTGTATTTGATCTCTATAAGCAGTTTTACAAATTGAGCCAAAACTAACTTGTTTTTTTTTTTTTTGTTTCTTGCTTACTTTGGTTCGTGCATGATTTGAAAAGTTTACTAACACATGTTTTGCATAGTTTTCTTTTTCATTTTCACTTATGCCAAATTTTTTTCCATTTGCTAGGCATTACATTTCTGTTCACCAAGCCCCCATATGCTAAGAAACCTGATATAAGATGGAGACTTTATGTTTTTAAGGGTGGTGAGGCTCTGAATGGTAAGTTCCGGGGATTCTTCTTTATCTGAGATGTATGTTTCTGTGAGAAATGGAAAATTCACAAACTCTTTAATCTAAGGTTTATTTCATAAGAGTACAAGTTTAACATCCCCAAACAGTTATGTATTATCTGTACGGATTTTTTTTCATATAATTTTCAAGTTTACCCAAATTTGTTTTCATAATGCCCCCACCCACTCCCTCATTCAAAAGTTCTAGTTCTGCCCCTACTAGTTTTTCAAAGTTTCAAAAACAACTCTGTTTATTGAGTAGACAGCCTTTAGTCCTTGGCAGAAAGGAGTCTATAGTCAATCAATTTCTTTTCATTCTGACAGGATCCTTTCTGTACTTGGTGGTGTTGACACTAACTGTGTATTTATTTCTTTTATGGTCAACCATTGTTAAGAATGGACTCTCTGATTATAGAAGAAAGTTGTTAGCTTACCCTCTGGGTGATGTTTATGTTTCTCACAAGCATATTGGTAAGCAGAACCCCTTTATATACACCGTCAAAGCTGTTACCTTTTTCAGAGAGAAAGGAGGGTGGTAGATATTCCTACAGACCATCCATCTCGTAGCAAGAAACATGCTGTTATTCAATTCCAGTAGATCTAAAATTAGCAGTTTAATTTTTCTTCTTTGTTGTTTCAGGGCATTTTTGTGATTTCTTGTTTCTGGTTTGTTTGGCAAGTAGAAAAGGAGCAGCCTGATGGTATGTTAAAAAATCAAGTAAGGTAAGAATCAGCTGTGTCATGACCCTTGTCATAGATTGATGAGAATTTACCATATCTCCATGTCTAACTTTGTCTTCTCCACGTTGATTGACAGGCCTTACATAATCGCTCTTGGAAGCACCAATAAAACTTTCATTAATGTGAGCAATATCTCATAATATCCAGTTACCATAAATTGAGCTTTTCTCGTATTTATTGCTATAATTGAATGTAAAATTTCTTCTGCATTCCAGGATAATCCCATTGAACCTCAACGCTATTATGAACTATTTGAAAAGGATGCAATCAAATTTGGTAGTGGCTGGTAGGCCACCAATCAAAATGCAACTTCTATTTGTTATTGTGTGAATCATGACTAAAGTTTCTTTGCCTCTTCACTGTTATTATACTGGCAAAGTAGTCTCCTTTTAGTTGGTATTTGAATAATGTATGTTTTGGTTGTGATTTTGTTATGTTCATCTCTTTGGGCATTTGGGTCTGCCTTTTTGTGTACTGTAAAAGCTCTTGGGAAGTTAAGTTGCATACCATTTTCCCCGATTCTAAAAGTTGAGGATGTGATTTTTCATCCCTTGAAGCTTATAGTTTAAATAGCCTTAATGGAGTCTATACTCTATTGAAAACTTTGTCTGAGTATGCAGGTCTCTTATTCCAATTTTCCTGGCTGTTTTTCTCCTATGCAAGTATAATTTTCCTTTTGTCCTTGCATGCTGAGCATAAAGCATCACACTTTCATTTCCTCTTATCACTGTAAGCAAACCTCTGAAACTTCTGTTTTGAACCATTTATATACACCAAAACACGCTTTGTATATTTGAAGGCAAACTTTGAATTATCTGAATGTTATGTATGTAGGCAAACTTCTGTTTTGAACCATTTATACACGTCAAACTTTGTTTGTTTCCTGCTGCAGAAAACAAAGTGGTATGCGAATACATGCTATGCATTACCAAGTTGCATTTTGATGCTAGAAACACTATTTCGTTCTTCAGAATTGTTTGGAGCACGTAGTGCCATTTTCATGCACATGCTTGTACCTTTGACATGGATGAGTTTTGTTTTTTTCTAGATAGTAAGTGGCGTATATGCGCCAGGGGAATAAATTTCACTCTAGAAACTAATTCCAATGGCAAAGTTGACATTTTGTTTATTCTTGACCACTGCAGAAAATGCTTCACCTTGACATGAATAATTGAAGAATCCTGAATGATTTTTCCATGCTGGTCTTGTCCTGCTCATTGTAAATAATTTACGTGTCCTTTTTTTTTCAGCCGTGAATATGTACAATTGCACGAGAACTCTGCATAGAGATGTTCATTAAGTGGCTTCTCCAGTATGATTTTCTGACATCCGCATGCCAGAGAATCAACAACATTTTGTTTATCAATGGAACGTTTATTCTGAGTAGGAAACCTCTTAAATAGCGCTTATTTCTCCCCATCCAGGGATTATCAAATATGAGAACTCGATTGGTTTGAACTGGTCTGTTTATGGTTGTTTTTATGCTGATCGAGGTCTGTGGCCATTCCAGTCATGTGTGTTGCATAGCTGGCCGTTGTATTCGATCTTGTATGGCTAATTAATCTGATTGAATGGCTATTCGCTCTCTTGGTTTATTTATTTGTCAAAAATACTAGTGATTGGTATTTGAAAGTTGTGTGTTGGTTAGTGTGTTCTAAAATAAAAGGAAAAAATATGGGAGACAAAAACAGATAAATACGGAGATATTAAATAAATCTGTCTCTCGGATATTTTAGAGAATTTCTTACTTTCAAAATAGAAGTGTTGATTTACATCTAACGCTTCATTCTATCACAATAACTGAGAGTCAATGAGCAAAATATATGGAAGGTTGGGGACGTATGTTGCCGGTCCTGCGTGGGCGTCGTGATAGATAGCTATTAGCCCAATGGCTGCTTTGAATGTATACAAGAAAACGGACCAAGGCTAGGAAGCCATGGGGGGTCAGGCAAATTATTCATTTGCCATTATGAACTTCCATATTCAATAATCTTCTTTTTTTTTTCAATGCTGTGTGTTTTGGTATAGAATTTGATGCACAAATAAATAAATTTAAATCAACTGAAATAATGCTCTCTAATTCTACTCAATCAAGAATTCCAAAACTTGGAATGCAGCCAGCATTAGCCATTACAACACTGATGTTGATGTAACGCGGAGCAATTACTATGCCAATGAGGCTACAATTAGTTTCTTGTCTTCAATTTCTTGCAGTCATTACAAAAGATGACAGCAAGGTGATGAGAATTGTGGTGTATAACCAAGTGTAACTCTTAAATTCTCCTACAGAGGTTTTCTACACCTATTTCTTACTTTCTTCACTAGTCCTCACCATCCAACTCAGCATACAAGAGGCGCCGAGAAATGCCGATGAGGCGCCGAGAATGCCGATGAGGCGCCGATGATAGCCTTCTTTTTTTTTCTTTTTTTATTTGGTAATATATTGAATTTTTTTAGTAATTTTTGTAAGTTACCATTTATGAGAGATTGAATCACTAGAAAATGCAGGTACCATAATATTTTGTTTTTTGAGAACTAGGTCCATAGAAGTTATTAGATCTTTTCCTTTTCTTCTTGATTCACAATACTTAGTTCTTGGTTGTATGTTCTCCCATTACGCCAATCCTTTTCTTTAATCTCATTATCCCTGCTTAATTTTCCAGTTAAGGAGTGGTTTTCCCTGTCTGTTTTTGTTTTCTGAACAGACAGACACAGCCTTTCTCAGGAATCCAACAGCCTGCAAAATAGCTGCATTTCTTAACTATAAAAAAACCACTGCAGCTGCCTCTTGAAATTCACAGACAACACCCTTCATGACCATGGACAGAAACATAGACATGATCTCAAACCTGCCAAGCTCTCTACTCATAATCATTGCAGGTTTTCTGTCATTCAAAGAGGCTGCTAGGACATCTGTTTTGTCTAAACAATGGCTTAACATCTGGCGTGATGCGATGCATATACAGTTTAACGAGAACTTCTTTGTTAAATCTGATGAGCCTGAAGAGAATAAAAAAGTTCAGAGAGAAGTTTTCATCAACTTTGCAAGGCAGTTTATTGCAGACTATCCACAACAGGATATTAAAACACTTGGACTCACATGTTCAAAGCCAGGGGATTTTCTTGCTGATATGCAAAATATTGTCATGTTCGCGTCGTCACGTAACGTGAGAGAATTAGGACTAGATTTCTCTGACCCGACATGGAGAGAACATGCACTTGAGAATCATCAAGCAGCATTTGAATTGCCTTTGGTTGTTTATGAACATGGCCAGGCTCTCAAGTCCTTGGAGTTGTTTTCGTGCAGTTTTGATGTATCCAACTTCTCTAATTTCTGTGCGCTAAAGACTCTTTCTCTAGGGTGGATTAAAATAAACATGGGATCTATTTTGGCTATATTGGAGAGTTGTCCATTGTTAGAGAGTTTGAGTCTAAAGAAGTGTTGGGACATAGTGAGCTTTGAGATATCTAAGCCAGGTTTGAGGCTAAAAAGCTTGGTCATTGAGGAGTGTGATATTGCCGATGATTTCGTATTAATTGAGGGACCAAAACTTCAATTCTTTAAGTTCTCAGGAAACGTGGGTGAATTTCTTTTGGACGATCAAAGCGATTTGGTAAAGGCTGAACTTGATTTTGAGACGGAGACTGTATTTGATGAAATTGGTTTATTCCTTTGTGATCTCTTAGAAGATCTTTTTGCTGCTCAAGTTTTGACAGTTAGCAGCGTCTTCTTACAGGTACAGAACCTTGTTTGATTTCCTTTGCTTTTATGTTGCCTCATGCTGAGACAGATTTTGTCAGTTTCATATATTCTTAGTCTTTAAATTGATTTACCCCATGTCTTAATGAACTTGTAGATCTGATATAACCTCATGCCATAGGTTAAGCTGCTTCATTCACATGTTGTGACGAAATTCTTAATCTAGGGATGCACACTGCCGTATCCAATTCCGGGCATCGTCGCGATATGTGACCTGAGGCTGCCAATCCTGGGTTTTAGATATTTATAGGCAACGTACATTGTCGCCAAAAGCTGTTGGTGGCAATTTGTTTTCACTCCATAACTCAGTTTCTTGTAGTTTTCAAAGGCAACCATTCCACTTATCAGAAGTCGCCATATGTTTATTTTCTCACGTTCTTACAATTTTTCTGATTTAATCTTAGGGAATCCTTGGTTTTAGCCATTAACATTTTACTCCATCATCAATTAAGTTCCAAGCCCTTTGATTTTATCAAATTTTCTTCAAACGTATTTGACATAAGATAATGTGATTCCTCCATCCATTTGTTGTTAATGACAGTAAAAAGACTTGGTCAAATCAGCACTTTCTTGTTAGCGTCTGTTAGGGAACGCGGTGCAAACGGCGTTCCTAAAAAAATTATTTATTTATTTATTTATTGCAAAAAATTAATTTTTTTTGTATGTTTTGGAAGGTTTTGACATGCTGATCTCAAAAATAATTTTTTAAAAATAAAAAAACATCATTTTCATACATTTCAGCACGAAAAGTTATTTGAAAAGCAACAACAACCACATTCCCAAACATTAAAGTACTTCAATCAAAGACATTAAATTAAACCCTAATTTTCCATAAAGGAAAATTTTTGCCGATATATTTCGACCTACCTCACCAACTTATATAGAAGGAGAAGTGGAGGAAATTTAATATGATTTTGTGCTAAAATTGTCCTTTAGATTAGATTAAAGCTTATTCTCACACATTTTTATTCATGCTGTCACTAAATCTTAACTTCAGTGATTGACAATGAAGTTGCCACAAACTACTGCAAATTGTCACCTAATATTTTTATTACGCCATTTGTCGCCAAATCCTGAGTTGTACAGATCCAAAGGCAACATATATTGTTGCCAAAAGTTTTTGGCCGCTATGTGTCTCACCCTTCAAGTCAATTCACCATATGGCCATGTGTCTCACCCTTCAAGTCAATTCACCATGGCCTCTAGAATTACAGTAAATAATATAGCATTTTAATTGGCTTCTAGGCCTCTTTAACATCTGGTGTCGAGTGTATGAAATCTGGGATTAACATCGTTTTATTTTATGTTGATGGTCACTTACAGATTGTTCCCAGTGGAAACGAACCATTGGGTTTGCAAGCTCCAATTGATGTCCGCTATCTGATCCTCAAAACAGCACTGCACATTAATGAATTTTGTGGTATCAGGTTCATGCTAAGGAGCTGTCCTCATCTAGAGATTCTTACCATAGACATTGGTCCTGCAAATATTTTCCCTGTAAGTGCTATTGCATAATTCTGGTTAAAATCTCTCTGCTGCGCAATAATGTTTTACCAAGTAGCTTGAACTCCAACCATTAGCATTTTGTCCGAACTATATTTCCCTTTGTTTCAGGAATACGGAGCTCCCTATCCATTTAACCCTCAAGAATTTTGGTCTGAGGACTTGCTAGTGGAAGAGTGTGTCACTACTACTCTTAAGGCGGTGAACGTGAAGGGATTTAAAGGCATGATGAATGAACTACAAGTGCTGAAATACTTGCTCCTCTTCGGCCATGCAATGGAGGAACTCATTATTTATGTCTCCAATGAAGCTGGCAGTAATGGTGAAACTAGGGAGTTCTATATGGAAAGAGCCCAGCAAGTTTTGGAATTCAACAAGGCATCGAGGAATTTAAGTATAGCAGTCTTATAAACCAGTCTTTCCAACATTATTGCATTTTGGAAACTACATGGAAATAAATTAGCAACTTTGTGATGATTCCCTGAACTTTGTTCTGAAGATGAAGGGACCTTGCATTTTCATCTATACTTTTCATGGAATATTGCTTCTTATTGAACAACTATGTGTTGATGGTTTTATGAGTACTTCTTAGTGATGGTTTATTTGCATTTGACAGATCCTTTAAATTACTCAGAAGATTTTTTAATATGAATTATTTGTTTGCATAGAAAATTTGCTCTGAAAACTTAGAATATATAGCCTCAAGAGTCTGAGTAGGACTTCAGACATTACACTGGAAATATTATGGCCTTGTTTCTGTTAACAAATGGAAGGCTTTGTTGACCTTGTTTGGAGGAGGCTAAGGCTTCATCCTAGTGATGGAGGTCTTATTTAATTGTCATGGTGAAATTTCTATTGTTTACTTGATGTGTAAGAATATGAATATGGGCTTCAAAATGCTCTTAATAAATTATGATTCACCCAAACTGATCCCGAGGGGGAGAGAACATGTAGAGTTATTTGGCAGGGAAATGCAAACATTAGTTTGAAATAGAGAAGAAAGAAAATACTATCTTTGTATTTCTAGTTTTTTCTTCTTTTGCTTGAAGAAACTCATTACTGCCATCCTTTAGGGCCATCAGTATTTGTTAGACATTGAGGTTCAATTACCTTTCAAGTCAGTTTATTGAAAGGAAAAGAGAAAGAATGTTAAGAAAACTGAGCTTGCTGATAGCTTGATAGACTCTAGATTGCAGAGAACTCTGTCCTCAGATGATAGTTGGTTCTGATCTTGGTATACTGTTATCATCGTGTGAGTTTCTGTCTTGAATTTGTGCATATTGTATGCAAGAATTGAGAGAACATTTTTCTGTGCATCAATATGGTCCTTACCTCACTGCTTTAGCAAATGGCAGACAGAATATTGCAACGATTTGCTTGCAGAAAGCATGTTGCTATTGACAAATCAGTGAATGGTTTTTTAGTAGTCCAGTGATGACTAAGGTTCGTTCACACTTCATCTCACCCTCATTACCATGAACAGAAATCTAGTAAGATAATAGTTGGTTCCAGAAAGCATGAATTTCTTGGAGGCCATAGGCTAGGTATGGGGGAGGGCTGACAATGAATGGTGTTTTGAAGCAGAATTGGAATAAATGTTCAAAAATTGTAAAATGACATGAAGCAGTATGGCAGGTTTCTTGAAGAAACCAACTTGAATTATATTAATTTAAGCAGCATTGATTCCTTCTCTAACCTGAAGGAAGAACATATGAGGAAAAAACATCATTTTTACTATGGGACAGAGAAGAAGATATTTCACCTCTTTTAAATCTTTTGCATCAAGAAAACCCACTGCTATAGCCCCTCTACTCTAAGGGCTGTTTTTCTACGTGGCCAACCGCGTTTCAAACTGCAGTTGACCGCTCAAAAAGCATCATATACATCGGTTAAAACGTGGTTGTCCACGCAGACAAAAACACACCAAGTTACCATGCACTTGGTAACGTCTGCGATCTCCAATCCAGTGTGAAGTTAGGAAAAAAGGAAAGAAAGAAAGAACAAGGAGAACCATACAATAAAAAGAAGTCTCTAGAATCAATCAGCTGGGCTTGAATTATTATATCTTTTTTCAGTCTTTTTCCCTCTTTCGGCTATGTACACGAGGATCAGTGCTGAAGGGACACCTTTAGAAGTCAATAATGGGTTCTCCAATTCTCAAGTTTCTCTCTACAGTCCATGGCAAGTTAAGGAGTTTAGCCATGATAAATTTGAAGATCTTGTTCACATTTATGTTATGTTTAGCACTTGAAAAGAAAAGGGTTGCCTTCATTGCCTTTGCATATGCCCTTGCCTGTAGTTCAGCACACACTGTGTTAAATTTGACAAGCATAATGCAGATATAAATACTCTTTAAACAAAGTTCTTTCCAATCTTAATTAAAATTCAACTTCAATGAAACATGTGGCCCCTTGTGCTTATTTTTCAACACGGAAATGTCAATTCCTCCAGAATTTCTTCTTTTTTTTCCCAGAATTTGACAAACTAGGACTCAAGTGTCTTTTTAGTCATCCCCACATCATCATTCCTCGAATTCACAATCTCATCAATGGGATGTCACATTCATGAAAATTATGTCCTAAATCACGAGGGAAGAACTGAAAATGCATGAACAAGCTTATGCTGCAGAAATGATACGTGAATTTTACAGTTTTTGGTAGCATTACTAGTCCATTTAGTACTCCTACTTCTTGGAGTAGCACATTTATCATAAAATTACCTTCGAGCTTCAAAAGTAAAAGAATTACTCCCAGAATTTGATTTAGATGGTGCATGGAAGCATGAAAAATGCCAAAATTTTCTGGTGTGATCCACATGAGCTTCATTAATTTGAACAGATCAATCAAATAGTTTAAGATTACAAGTTAATTACCTGAGTCACTATTGTCCACTGCAAATTCGGTGGAAGTTGGACAAAATCATCAAATTTGGTCCCTATTAGTATAGGAATTGCTGTCTGCAAACAGAAAACACAAAAAGAAGCTTTGAGATATAAGAACATGCACATTAAAACAGTTTGGTCTATTATTAAATCTAGGGCTCCACTCTTTATTAAGAAAAAGTGTCAAACTGTGTGATTCAGCGATGCAGACCCCATTAAATCAAACCAATAAAGCAAACACAGGATGTTATGAAGCTCATGTACAATGAAACCATCATTAATCTTGGGCCTCCACTCTTTAGTCGGTTTTGGTAAAATCATACACTGTTACAGATCATTCTTTGAACTAACTGCAGCTTTATGGTTCGGGAATTCAATTGACATCAACGATCCTTTTCCGAGCTAATTACAAACTGAATTAACATCAGTATATATGATGATTAACTGATTAAGATTAATTAAGGTCACAATACTGTTGCTGAACTTAATCCTCTAAATTTCAATTATCGTTTATAATGAGGCACCTAATGACGACTATCATTTCAAAAAGATTAATAGAATCAATAGCTAGTAAAGAAAGGAGATAATTGCTGGAAGAGGAACTGTTCAATTGGTACCTGATTCCATTTTCTTGCCTGACTATACCATTCAAGCACACTGCAAATTAAGCCATGACAAATTAATTAATTATATGCTTAACAAAGTCTGACAATGCCTAATTTTTATTTTTTCGCATTAAAGGAAAGGGGCATGTTCCTAACCTGTTAAGAGTACAGCGACTGGTAAGATCAAACATGAACAATATTGCCACTGCATCTTTGCATGCAATTGGAACATGATCAATTGACCTGCTATCGCCTACATAAAAGTCACAAAGAAATAAAAAATAAATAAATAAACTAATTAACAAAAACCCTTTTCTTAAGCCTAATGAAAATCACCTTTAAAAAATTGTTTAAATGATTATAAAATACCTGCTACATCCCATATACTAAATGAAATCCTTGCTCCTTGAACAAATAAGGTTTTGTCCATCAAATTCAATCCTGTCATCCCCAAGCATTTCTTCTCCTGCTCATCTCCCACATACTTGATCTTCATATTCAAAAAACAAAATGAAAAATAGAAGAAGAAAGAAATAATCAACACAAAAGCATTACTAGTCAAGCTAAATAGCTATCCATGACTCAAAAAGGAAAAGGAAGGAAAAGAAAAGGTCATATAAGCTTACCATAAAGCTTGTTTTACCAATTTGGCAATCACCCAACAAACTAATCTTCAAACGGACTAAATCCGAATCCGTGTTGAACCCACTACAACTTGCAGCCTCTAACGACTCCACACCGGCTTCCATGGCCTCCGGTGGTGGAGAATACGGCCGGCGAGCTAACCTCCGGTACCTCACAGGCTTGCCTATAGAGCAAGCAAGAATCCTGCCCCAAATGAATTGAAAAAACTGCTTAAACACTGTTACTCGTTCAAGAATGTTCCACTTGATATTTTTTACATGAACAACCTCTCGACAAAGCTGTGTCATCTTTTCATGAACGACCTCGGCCATAAAAATGGAACTTTGCTTCAGGCTTTTTCATGGTACTTGTTGATGTTAATGTTGTATGGCATGTCTTTTTCTTTTTAACTAACCAAAGCCGAAGAAGGTGTCTTTGTAGCATGGGAGAGACAGTTGACCGGTATTTTGTGGAGGCCAAAACAGTCCAAAATGCCGGCCTCTTGGGTTTTACGTGGTGGATGGGGGAGCTGTGAGCGTCAGGGTCAATACTGCTGTCTTTGGTTCTGGGGCAAGTAGGGTGTTTTGGTCATTTAGGGAAAAGGGTATTTTGGGGAACTTCGGGAATATTGGTGGAGGGATAAAATAAAGTTTGGAGGCATATAAAACTTTTGTCTATGCACCTTATTCAAGGATGCGATGCTTCCAAGTTATAATAATTTAGGAGGTTTCATGGCGTATAATGCTGATACATTTAGGAATGGTGTGAGCCAACTCTTGGGGAACTTCTAAGTTCAAAATAAATAACCCCTCTCTTTTCCTCTTTTTTTTATCGTTCCTTCCCCCCCCCCCCCCAAAAAAAAAAAAAAACCCCCCCCCCCCCCCCCCCCCCCCCCCCCCCCACCCCCCCACAACCCCCCCCCCCCCCCCCCCCCCCCCCCCCCCCCCCCTCCCCCATTTTTTTAAAAAAAAAAAAAAAAAATTCCCCCCCCTTGTTTTTATTTTTTTAAATAAAATTTTTCCCTTTATAATATTTTTCATAGAATATTTTTTAATATTTATTCGTTGCCCAATATTTGATCGGTAAGGTTATCTACGAAAAATATTTTCAATTCATGGGGCTTTATAAAATATTTTATAAATAATAATTTATTTATAATATCATCCAATTATATCAACCACCACCTACTTCTTCGGACCATAGAGAAAAGGTCATCACCTGTCTTTCCTGTAACCCCATCATGCTCAATGTTTCACCAAAACTAAACCTCTTTTCACCATTAACGGATCATATCCCCTTTTCTTTTTTTAATAAAAAAAACAATATCCCCCCCCCCCCCCTTTTTATATATATATATATATATATATAAAAGAAAATTAATATAATTTTTTAAATTAACAAATACTTTTTAGCGATATCGTTGTCTTATACAAATGATCATTTTTTTTTACATTAAAAATATTTTTCACCCATGAAATATTTTACACGACCCCTAGAGAGGTTGGTGGTGGTGGCCGTCAATGGCCGAACCTTCATCTTAATCAACCTCATACAATAAAGTTTCCCAATGGTTTGATTTGATGTGTGTACTCTACGCATCACCACAGCTTCGGCAATTGTCAAGAAAATCCGAGTGCTTGTAATTTTGATTTATTTACAAAGATACCCCCACACGATCCCAGTGAATATAAAATCCAGTTTTCCCATCCTTCTTGATAAGAACAACAAAACGGCAACCCACAAGAAAGTTATCCATCTCTCTTACGCCTTCGACAATTTCAATGGAGTCTCATTTCGATTTCGAAACCACAACCTTGAGCACACAAATCAACGGCATGGCCGTTCTTAATTAGTCTCATAATTCTACAATAATCTTCATGTTTATACTAATTGTCGTATTTGCATGATATATTAATTATTATTAGTATATGATTAGTACTGGGTTCGGACAAGGGTTAATATTGTCTCAAAATAGAGTGCTAGGAAATACATTTATAAAAATTCATTTTAAAATTATCATGAAAATATCTTTTTGTATTTGTTTTCTTTTTATTCAGAATTACACAATAAAACTATTTTGTGTACGCTTAACATTTATGGTAAATAGATTAGCATATCTTGATAACATGGATCTTGCAATTCAAATATTATATTGTTTTTGCATGGACGGTGAGAGAGAGATATATATATATAAAACTCTAAAATATCTTTAATTATGAGCATATTACATTAATGATTATCTTGGTACGTACAATACACACATTGTGTTAAAATTAATTAATAAAACTGTGTGCGTTGTAGCCCATGAATTAAAATGTTGTGATCTTGGTGGTTGAGTATACCTCCTAGCTACCTAGAGGTCCACCTTGACTAAAACCACCTAACTACTTATGATCATATACTATTTATTGTGCTAATTAGCTACATATATATATATATATATATATATATATATATATATATATATATATATAGGCCATTGGTGGTGTTGGTTAGGATATGAAAACGCAACACCGAACTTCAATTATTAAAGAATGTATTGTGTTCTTATCAAGCTATATCATGGGTGTAGCAATGTCAAGGCTCTCGTGCATGGATGGTTAATTAGGTGTTTTCTTCAACAAATTTATGAATCACATCAAACCAAGTATATATGATTGGTGTATCGGTTTCTTGATTCCCTGTTGATGGAATGCGTTTATGGGTTTTTTCTGCCAAACTTTCATGTGTTGAACCCACGTTTTTGGGTTTTTGTTGCCAAACTTTCATGGGAATTAGGGTTAGTAGGAAAAGAGACTGCTACATCTCAAAATCAACCTTGCTTTTGGCTTTTCTCGAGAGCAAGTTAGCTATTGCCAAGTGGGAGCCAAATTTATGTAATTTGTGAACAAAATTCTATATGTAATGTTAGATTCTCATCATTTCTTCCAAACTCAAGTCAAATACAATGAATTTCGGTGGTCGAGGACAGAAAAGTTAATGCTTGCTGCAATGTCATTTCCTTTAACACTCGTGGATCATACATATCCTATATAAGATCGTGTTGAAGAAGAAAAACATCCAAAGGTTGAGAGGCCGGCGGTAAGTCAAGAAGAGAAAGCAAAGCTTTCTCCATAGCTTTCAAGGTTTGTTAGACCTTGACAATGACCTACTTACCAATATTCATGTTGAGAAGAAAAGGAAAGAAAGAACACTTAGTATATATTATCCAAAATATCTCTTAATTTAGTCATAAACCTAATTACCAATCATGATGATTAAGAGGATATATTTAACACTACCCCACAAGCATATTATATATATATATATAGGATGTCATGGAGGCTTGGGAGAAAAGTCATTTTGTTAGCTTGGAAGAACTGTGCATGCTTGTTTTCAATCATTTTGTTAACTTGGATTTTATTTTCAGTATTAAAATTAAGAGGATAATTATCTTCTCTCACGACTTGAGAGGGCATTGATATTTGAAAACTAAGAGTCAAGGTCCATAGGCTAGGATAATATATAGAATGTTTCCGTGTACGTACATCATGAAGAAGGAGATATTTTAATTGAGGATTAATTAAATGCATATTATGTATGTTTTAGTTCGTGTTTAATATTGTGATTTGTGTATATATATTTTTTAAAATGTTTTTTTATTTAAAAATATATTTAATTTTTTATTTTTAATACAGCCTATTAATATCAGGAAAATTAACTGCATTAATACTAAAATCCATAGTTTGTTACATCAATTTATTAGGTTAATTTCAGAAACCGAGTTTTAAAATTAGTTTTTTATATTATTTTTAATTGCATTAATTTATGGCATTATAATATAAAATTAAAATTTTAAGCTGAATAAAAAAAATATCAACTCAGTCAAATTTGATTGATTTAACTAAGTTGATTCATAATCTAATTAATTTAGTTACATCAACTCAATTATTTTAATAAAATAAAATAAAATAAAATAGTATTATTTTAATAAAATTAAATAAGTTAATAATCATGAATTGACTTGACAACCTAAGGCATTTTTCTCTACGTAGATTAGATCAGTTAAGACAGCTATGCTCAAAATGTTCAAATTTTTTGATGCAAAATTGCAAATTACAAAGCGGATGTTAAATGGGCTCTGGTCTGGGTCATGAATCAGCTCATTAAGAGCCCAATTAAGCTCTTCCAAGATTATTTTACCACGTGTCCAATCCTTATTACCAAACTGAACTAAGGTAATGTGTGACATTAGTTTTCAACATTTTTTTTTATTTTAAAATATATTCAAATAATATTTTTTATTTTTTAATATTAACCGATCAAAATAATATTTTTTATTACAACTAAGGTAAGGTAATGTGTGACATTAGTTTTTAAAATATTTTTTATTTAAAAATATATTAAATAATATATTTTATTTTTTTAGGCTATATTTGTTTTCTGGAATTCATTTTCCGAAAAATTAATTTCCAAACTTTCCTGTGTTTATTTGTCACTAAGAAAATTGGTCAACGGAAAACACTTTTCAGTTAAAGAAAAATTTGGCTTGATTTTCTAAAAAGTATTTTCCTGAAAAATTTGGGTGGAAAACACTTTCTGGAAATTGTGAAAAAATTAGAAATGTCATATTATTTGTTGATTATATCAAATTTGGTCCTTAAACTTTTGATTGATATATATATTTTATTTTGAATATTTATTTTTCAATTTCATCTCTTAAAATTTAATTTTTATATTAACTTTGTTCCTCATTTTTATAATTGTTATTTGTTTTTCCCTTATTATTTTTTATTGAAATTTTTTATGTATCAAATTTGGTCCTTATTCTTTTGATTGTTACTTATTTTATTTGAAATAATTTATGAAATGTTTATTATTATTATTTTAATTTCTTCATCTTTTATTTTTTTATTTTTTAGATTTGATTTCTATTATTTTGATTATTATTTATTTTATTTGAGATAATTTATTAAATTATATTTTTTTTAATTTCATTATCATTCAAATTTTTAATTTGTAAGATTTGTTCTTCATTATTTTAATAAACTTGAGAAAAATAAAACATTAATAAGTTATTTTCCAACTCATTTTCCATGACATAATCAAACACTGAAAAGTGTTTTTCAATTTATTTTCCATTACACTACCAAACATTAGAAAATAATTCATTTTTCTAAAATTTATTTTTCCAAAATTCATTTAAAAAAAACTTATTTCCAGCAAACAAATTGGTCTTAATATTAATCAATTAAAATAATAAATTAAAAAATTAAAAAAATAAAATTTATAAAAAAAAGACGGTTCGACCACGAGACAAACCGTCTCTTAGCAGTACTAAAATAACCGCACCTCATATTTGCCCATCTTGTAAAACCCTGGAACCCTAAAACCCACGTAATTAACAGAAACTCTGAAATAACAATTTATGGATAGATTTATGACGAAATAGAAAAATCTAAAGTATGGGATCTGAAATTGAAACCCTGGAGGAGAGATTGAACTCGTTTCTGGTGCAGCTTCAAGCAGAATGTAGGGTTTTTGAGAGAATGGTGTACAAAAATAAGAACCAGCATAGAAGATGCTCTTATTTTCAGTATCTACTAAAGGTAAATAATTGCTAGACTTGTTGAGGTTTAAGTGTTCTTTTGTTGATTAGGTTTCTGGGTTTTGTTTGGTTTCTGAGAAAACTGAGAAAGAAAGGAGAAAGCTTTGTACTTTTGTGTTCTGTATTGCTTTTACTCGGAAAGAAACAAGCTTGTTTCGGTTGAGCTTATTGGGGTCTTTGAATTTTCAGTCTCTATTTGAATTTTCTTACATTTATGAGGCTAGCGATGGATAGAAGAATAAGAAAATTTTGGGTTTTTTGCCTCTTTTTGGACGTCAAATTTGAAGAGAAGTGGAGCTCCTTTGGGGTCTAGTAGCTATCACTGTCAAGTTTTGTGGTGTTTCATTTGCATCTTTATATTTAGAATCTGTAGTATACTGTATTTTTCTGGCAATTTTCAGTTTTTTTAAAAAAAATTGTGAGCTCACATTGTTTATGTCTATTTATTTGCTTGAGATACTAGGTGAGGAGGGATTTGAGACTTTTGCAATCTAGCAAGTTGGAGGAGATAGTGGGTTCTTGCTTCCATGTTATTACTGGAAGGAAACCTAGACAAAAGGTTCATCTGTTAGAAAGGTACATTGTTTTACTTTTTCAAATATTCAGTTGTCCTTTATGGATTCAATTGTGCAAGCTTACACTTTGTCAAGATGTGAATCACACGATACACAGAGAGGAAAATTATTTCAAAGCACTACAGAAAGAGGATGGAGATTTATGTTATGCTTTTCTTTATTGTAGGTAGTGTTTTGTTCAGGAAAGCAAAATCTTGATGATTAAGTTTGTTATGCTCTTCTGGATACAATTTGTATATGATATCGAGACATGTCTCATTCTGGCTACCTTTGAAATAATAATTGTTCTTTAATTCATGAATGTTATGATATTGTTAATATTAACTAGGAGAGTAGCGAGTGTTGTATTAACTGCTATCTTTACCCATTCACAAGGAACAATGAGCATCCTTAGGCCTCTGTGAAATTATGTTGAATATAAAACTAGTAGCAAGGACGGTAGCTCCCTCACATTCAATCTAAGGGAGGTTAGTATTGTAACACAAATATATCTATCATTTGCCAAGCCTGGACATTGCATTGGTGGTCGAATTGGATTAGAGTTATTTGTTATACAAGATGAATATCTTTACGTTTTTCCTTGAGGGTAATATTTTTAGGATTTGTTGTTATTTCATTTGTTACAGTTTGAAGTGGAGAAAATGTGACTCTGGAACACCCAATTTTATGGAGCGACTTCTAGGAGCTGCGCGCTTACTGTCACAGGTACAGAACTATGGTTTTTGTTATGTTTTGTTCTGATCTCACTTACTTTCTTCCAGATACCCTGCAGTTAATATTCTTTTCATCTCTCTATAAAAGCAAGGACATTTTGATCTATCTCCAACACATCTCTTTTGCATCTTGGGTATTACTTTTTAATCATGACCATTTGGAGATGACAAAAATCTGCCTAATAGATTAGAAAGTATTATTGAGGCTTTTCACAATTACACGTGGATACAGTGCAGAGCTAAAACGTATATATTCAATGTTTGTTGCAGATAGTGGAGCCAATGCTGAAAGCAGCTACGTATCCCTTTTGTCCTGTTGGTTAATGTATAGCTAATTTTATTGTCCTAGTCAGTGGTTTTTTTTTTTATCTCTGCTTTATCTCCTTGGTCTGATTAATTTGGTATTTCAAGCATGCAGTAATTAGAATAATTACTCTGCCATCCTATATGTGTTCCTGATTCAAGTAATGGCAATGACTATCTTTGCATATTTGCCAAAAAATTTTCCATGTATCATGCTGAATGATATGTGGTTGTACACACACATACTCTCATGCACTCTCTGGTGCACTTGCAATGAACAAACATGAACACATGCAAACATATAATTCATATTGGCATATCCATAGGCCTTTTTTTTCATATTCGTTGAAATAGTTTCATTTACAATCCTATGAGCTTCATTATCTGTTTGCATTCTTGTAAATAGGAATCTTCTTTGAAGCTTGTACTCTACCTTGCCTGCTCATCACCACTCTTTTGTGTTCTCCTTGCTTTTTCTCTGTAATTTCAGGTTTTAACATATGTTTTTCTATTTCTAGATTTCTAAGAAACCATTCTAGTTTTACTACCTTTAATGTATCTCTATTATTTGGGTCTTTGATTTCTTGAGACTACTATGTAAAAGGCAGGCTGCCTGGTTTGTTCTTTTTTTTTTTTGGTTGGATCATTCCCTTGACTATGGTGCAGTGATATATCTACTCTACTGGCACGCTCATTTTTTATGGGATTTTCTCTGACAATTTTGGCTTTGCTTGCACGTCTTCGAGTTTTGGTTCAGCAAGTAAGTTGCCTATCTGTTTCCAGAAACTGCTTGAAGTTCAAAATATTGTAGTGTGAGCCAAGTGTGTTAGTTTACAGCATAAAAAAGCTATGATGTCACATATATGGATATTCTTGAAAATTCCGATGAATATGCATAGTATGCCATTCTGATATTTGGAAACTGATACCCAGTAGAAAATGGACTGGCTTTCATTAGAAACAGAAGCGCGTTACAAATGAGTTTTGTTAGGATTGTTATTGTGAAAGTAATGATTAGATAACCTAAAGCACAAAGAAAGCATCTCTATATGTTTAACGGGAGCATGAAGTTTATGCTGCTGCTTATGAAAATCTTTGTGGTTTGCTTCAACAGATATTGCTTGATGTTGTTTCAGTATTCAACATGGTCTCCTCTCTATCCCAAGAGAAGCAATCTGTAAAAATAACACAGGAAGGACTTGAGGTTGGTCATATTCTTATTTTCTCTGCATATACTTTGGGAAAAAACATTTTCCTTGGTGTACCTTCTCTTATATTTTAGTTTCTTCACAAATTGATGCAGGTGTTCAGGGAGTACTATCCAACAAATAAGGAGTTTGTCACTCTGGAGTGTGTGTGGAAGACAGATAAGTTTGTTTTGGTTGAGAAAACACACAAAATAGATGTAAAAGGTCGAGATGGAGGTCTTGGAGATGGTTCTATTGAAAAGTCAGTTCCACGTTACTGGACCATCGAGTCTTTTCTAGGAGGTAACAATATTCAGGGCAAGTTCTTGTTTCGGTTTCTTTCCATTTCTGTTGCCCTACACTTTCCAACATATTCCCATCCCCCTCCCCAATGGCCACCCTGTGGTCAATTTTCTTTATGTATCTTTTCGGCCATAGATTCCGCACAATTTAATAACATCCCTGTTTGTGAATGATGGATTTATAATTATGCTCCTGCACATAGGCATCAATCGATCTTCATACAACCGAATCTAAGAAGTGGAAGTCCATATAAGATAATATAAGTCTCAGGATTCGTTAACGTCCTGGCCAATTTTAACTCTGGTAAATAGTTGTTTGGGTGTGTTGGGCCATGTTGACTCACTAATGTCAAAAAGGTCTGTTGCAGACAGTGATTCTGATTTCGAGAAGGCTGATGATGATCACACCGCCAAAGAAGATTCCTATGAAGATAAGCAGCACTTGTTTCCAGGCCCTTCTGTTGAGAGTAGTGAGTATGGGAATCAAGTTGAAGGTGATTTTGAATTGGGAGATAATCCAATCATTTCAGAATCTCCTGGCAAGCAACTCCCTCCAAAAGATAGCCTTGCTGCAAAATCAAGCTCCCCTCCAAGCTCAAAAGTTTTGACACCACAATATGGAGCAAGGCAAGTGGCTTTTGTCTCAGTAAAAAGACCTGCACCCACAACAACAGCCTTCGTCTCTGTCAAAAAACCTACAACTCCAACTTCACATATAGAAGATTCTCATTTCAAGGAAATTGAAGACGCTAGTATCAAGGATGACTCTATTTCTAATTTGCTCGCTGGTGGTAATCCCAAACAGATTCTATTTTGATGTTAAAAACAAATCAAATAGATAACTGTCAGATTGCAAGATGTCTTTTACACTGTCTTACTTGGTGCTCAGATTCTGTCGGAAAATATTTTATACACTATTTCCATGGAATATAACTAAAAAACGAATAAATAAGATGAGCTAAATTCTGTCATGGATTCCACGAGAAATATTTTTTTTATGGAAATTAGATCACCAACGCAAGATGTAATTTTTTGTCGATAATTTTGTTGGTGATCTCATTTGCAATAATATTCAATTTTGTGATGGAATGATAAAACAATTTATAATTTAACCATTTCTATGATATTATTAATAATGAATTAATTTGTGTTTTGAGATAGCTATTAATGAGAAATCTTAATGATTTAATACATGAAAGTGTTTTTTTTTAATTATGATTAATTATTTAATATTCGCATATTGTAAACTTGAAAGAAATTTGGATGGATCAGTATAATTGAAAGCTTGTTAAAGTGATTCCATAAAACAAATGAGGATATCATATAATATAATTTCATGTATCAAGGTTTTATGTTCCTATTATTTTAAAGAAAATGGGATAAAAATAGTTTTGGATCATCCCTCTAATTCACTGATAGGTACGCGTAAAACTAGTCTTGTTCCAATCACTTATCATTCCTGTAAATTTAATTTTTTTTTTATTATTATTATTAATATGGGTATCTGGCTAGCACCTCAACTAATTCCACGGATTCTAAAATTAATAATCATACAAGTTTTTAGAGTTATTACATTAACAATCATACGACTCAAATCTAAAATTATAAAAAAAAATGATCCTAAATTTTTACTAAATCATTTAATAAATAATTAATTTAATTTTACTTTGCGTGATCAACAAGAGGTTATAATTGCGTGATCAAAATAGTTCTAGGGTTTTGTGCAGCTAGTTTTTTAGTTTTTAATTTTTAATTTGATCACTTTTCATGACTTTCTATAATTATGCCTCCATTTATTAAATTTGAATGTTTGTATCTGTATTACAAATTAATAGTCGCTCATTCTAAACTATTTTGATTGAAAGTAGAACCAAATTCAATGATAATTACAAATCAATTAATATTTATTTTAAAAAGATTATAATTGTTTTCTTTAAATCATTAATTGAAATTCATTAAAATTCCTTAAATAATATTCAAAACAATTAAAATGGTTCACTAGAATAACTTTTAAAACATTTGTGGTTGATGAAAAACACATAGCTTCTCCAAAATTGTTGGATCAAATAATCATTCATATGCTAATTAAACAAATATGAGACAATGACACCTTTGAAATCTAAGAATTACCTGGATTCTTGGTCTATGTTATCCCGTAGGTTAAATTATTTTTTTTAACCTTTAAAAAAGTTTTGAAAATGTTAGTAATTAAAAAAATTCAATGCATACTAGATGAAATACTTTTAATATGTTAAGATGGTTATATATTCAACAACATTGTTTTTTTTTTTAATATTGACACGACGATACATTGACTCAACACAAAATACTTATGGTTAACTTACAATCCTGGACATCAGACCGTAATAATGAAACCCATCGAAACAAAATAGAAAATCTAATTCTAATCAACCAATTATTAAAAGCTAAAAATGAAAAAATATTCAACTAAAAAAAATTAACTCGAGTAGAACTAGATTGGTGGCTCATGCTACACCGTGAATCAAACCAAATTATTCCTAGAATATAGAACAAGAGCAATGATAGTGTTTTTAAAAAAGTAAAAACAATCAGAGACTTGGGTCATTGACCTGACTGATTCATTAAGTCCAATAAATTTAATAATCAAACAAAAAAATTATAAATGATAAATTATAAAAAAAAAAAATGAGTTACTAATATCATACTTGGAAGGAGAAGAAAGAAAAGCCCATAAGAGACTCACCGTTTCTCCGCTGTGGCTAGTAGCCCACAACCAAAAGGAGCTCAATGAGATAGTTCCAACATCACTGCAAAAGACTGCATAGTGACACTAAAAGAGATCGCATGCTTTTCCAGAGTAACGATCCTAAAAACAAAATAAATAAAATATCATGAAATGACCATATATTCTTATATGTAAACAATGGATTCAATTTAACTCAAAACCAAAATTTCTTTTAATAAAGTTAAATTTAATAAAGAATGGAAAATAAAAAGACTCAAGATATCTTGGATCATTTTCAAAATTAGTGAAACATTCTATAGAAAGCAAAAAAAAAAAAAAAACAAAGCTCAATCTCCAATTAAATTAAATGTTGAAAGGTAAAACTGAAAAAACATAAGTTTCAAAAAAAAAAAACAAATGAATCTAAGTAATTCTCTTTAACCTATGTTAATCTTCCAAATTCAAAACCCGTTAAATTTAAAACTCGAGCTCAATCAAGAAACTCAATTTAATGTTGAATGATGAAATAATATATATTTTTAAAAAAATTCACAATAAAAAAATAGAAATGAAAAATGAAAAAGGATGAAATTGTAAAAAAATAATAATTTTAAGAATGATCTCAAATAAAATAAATAGAAATAAAAAAATAGGGACCAAATCTATTAGATAAAAGAATTGGAGGATGAGATTGAAAGCATATTTCAATTCTATAAATTAATTCAAATAACAAAAAAATCAATTGAAAAGAATAGGGACTAAATTTGAAAGAAAAAAAAATTAAAGGGATGCTATAAAGTTTTAGGAGGTCAAGCGTGAAAATCAAGAGAGAAAAGAAGTCAGAAAAAGAAAAGTCAATTAGAGAAAATTACACCACACACATCGTCTAAGGAGATAGGCTCTACTATGATGATTTGAAAAACACCAGGAAAGGCAGTTTTTTGCCATCGTAGGTTGTGACACACGCCGCTTGAACATAGTGGGGTAACTTGCTAGCGCGTGCAATGTACTTTCCATTTATCTTTTTTATTTTTTTTAATATTTATTAAAATATAAAATTGCCCATAAAACCACACAATAAAAAAAAAAGAAAGATGAAATATAAATAAACCCCTGGAGGTAAGTTAAAGAAATCTTGATTTTTAATAGCAATACAGTCATTGAAAAAGCTTCTATATCCATATTAAAAAATCATTTGCTTTTAAGAGAAATTAAATAATTGTATTGCGTAAAAAAAATATAAAAAGACTAAATTATCCAAACTCAAGTTTATAAAGACTATTATTTGTAATAAACAATTTAGTTCTTTTAAAAAACTAAAATATTTATTTTATTATTGTAATCCACATCAAAGAAGTCCTATAACTTCGCATTTAGAATTTTTAACATTATCCGTTATATAGTTAATTAATTTGCATATCTTAAATTTAATTCTAACAGAACTCTAATTACCGCCATTTTGAATGATAGGCTCCTACTCTAAATAAATATTTATTTATTAGATACTTCATTTATAAATTCTATAATAATAATAATAATAATATAAATAAAATGCATACATATACTTCCGAGACAGTAGTTTTATAGAAATAATCATCACAAGAAATCGAATCTTTATTACAGCAATATATCAAATAAACCAAATTAAATTCATATAAATAAATAAATAAATTAGCCAAGCAAACCCCACAAAAACTTACATTAAATCCGGAAAAAAAATAGTACATTTATCTAGATCATGATGCCTTCTGAACAGAAAAACCGAGGATGAAATCCTTGATTTCTTCGTTTGCTCTATCGAGAGCAGTTCGTCCATCTGCAGCTTTGATATGAGATTTTTTTTTTTATTAAAAGTGTGGTAATAGTTTTTTTTTATTGAAAATATATTAAAATAATATTTTTTATTTTTTAAAAATTATAATATCAAAATAATCTAAAAATAATAAAAAAATATTAATTTAAAATAAATCAAAAATAAAATAAAATTATTTTTAAAAAAAAATACAAAAAGAAAGAGTCTCATCATGCTAGAGCTCTTAGTAACTCTTTGATTTTTGGATTGTCACCAAGCAGCAGTTTCTATCCGCTAGTGTCTTTTCATTCCAATTATAGTAAAAGAAAAACAGTTGACCCGGTATTAATTTGACTTAATTTAATCTTTGATTTTTTTTTAAAAAAAAGTCTCATATAACATATTTTTATTAAAAAAAAATGTTTTTTTAATTAACGTGATTTTCAAGTTAGCTTGTGTTCATTTCAACTAATTTTATAAGCTCTAAAATTAACGATTATATAAACTTTCAGTGATCTAGACAAAATTTAAATTCGCTCAAGATCTCAACTTTAAAATTAAAAAAATAAATGCCATTCATGTCTTTCCCATTCCCTTCCCATCCACTATCAGTAGAACAAGCAACTGCGCCCACACCTGAAAAGCACTCAAGGTTGATGCACCAAACTACAAACCATTTTTACCTTTTCTTGCCTTGCCATTCAAGACAATAACCATCTACCAAGCTAAATTTTATTGCTGTATTTATTTTTTAAAGTAGTTTTTATTTAAAAAATATTAAAATAATATTTTATTATTAATTTTAAAATTTATTTTTAACATTAATAAATAAAAAACATTAAAAAACATTTTCTTTTATCAAACATTGTTTAGACCTTCCTTCCAAACTGCACCTTAAAAATGTACCGGAAAGAAGTCATCTCTCCTTTTGAGCCTCTCACGTCATCATTCTGACACCGACTGGGAAGCAAAGTTGTGTTGTATGGGGGCATGATGAACCTATCATGCCACTGTTATCAGATAATTGTGTCATTACCGGTCATAATCTCAGGTCAGAACCAAAACATATGCAGCGAGCAACATGTGAAGGCGAGAGCAAGTAGTCAAAAAAAGAAAAGTACAGTGGTTAGCAAATTAAATGTTTTAAGTGCAAGCACATGAAAACAATGACAATGTCGCCATCTAATCTATAAAATCCAGTGCTGTTCGCTCTAGATAAAGAACATGAGGTGAAGAATTCAAGTGAAAACACTGAGTGAGTATAAAGCCAATCAGCAGATGGCGCTATCTCAAAGCAGTCTGCCCACCAAGACAGA
This sequence comes from Populus deltoides, assembly GCA_015852605.2. Taxonomy (NCBI): domain Eukaryota; kingdom Viridiplantae; phylum Streptophyta; class Magnoliopsida; order Malpighiales; family Salicaceae; genus Populus; species Populus deltoides. The sequence goes on from CM027580.2 coordinate 18,056,778, forward strand.
GACCATCAACCAGCTCTCTTCATCTGCAAGCCTCCTTCAACTGAACAGACACAACATGCGTAAGTCCAGCGCCATGGCTGCAAGCGCCTTTGAAGATATGGGTGCGCAAAACCCTGTACAAATAGCCACGAGAGGCACTGTTGGGTCCCTCGTAATGCAAGAACTCAAGTACTTCAGCCAGCTCGAATTAAGCCATGGAAGCTCACAGAAGCCTCAGCCCCGCATTACTGCCATGGCTTCTACTGGAAATCAATCCAAAACCACTCTTGGATCTGCACTGACAACCCCGAAAAAGAAACTGAAAGGAGGAAGCAGGCGCCTACCGAGGATTTGTTCGGTGGTGGAAGTGTCTGATAGCAGTCGGCCAGTAAGGATTTCAGGATTCAGTTATAGAAACCTGAAATCTGAGGTCAAGAAAGCTGCAAGCTTAGACAGTGCTCTCAGATAGCTTTGAAAAACCAAGCTTCTTAAGTTTACTTGTTATAGGGTTAGCCCAAGTTCTATCTGGGCTACCACATCTTATGTCCACGATTTCCACAATTTTAGTTGCTTTCTTGTCAGATTTCTCCCTACTTGGCGTTCTATCCAAAATAATACTATCAGAGCCAAACATCGGCATATGATGGGTGCTTTTATTGAAGCTTTTCATTTTCTGACGAGTTTCAGGGCTTCTGCGATTCATGCCGCTGCTGCTTGCTTCATCTAATGATTTTCTTGCTTGTAGTTTTCTAGGAGTAGTTGCACTACAGGGAACCGAAACAAGAATAGTTCCAGGCTTAGCTTGAACAGATGCTGATGCTCGTGGGGAGGGTTTAATTGATTCCAGCTCCCTTGTTATCAGAGCACCAATTGTTCCGGTGGTACCCACCCTGGTAGATCCTCCACCTCCCTTGATAGCTTCTAGTTTCTGAACCATGTTTCTATATCTGTTCAACCAGAATTATGAGCTCTATCTACTAGTGTTTTGACATTAGCCTTTAGAGCTTGCTGGGATAATTGCAGGCTTGCAGCCAAAGAGTTTCACAAACCTGTTATGCAAAAGACACCCTGCATGTACGTGATACTTCTTAGTTGAAGAAATCTGCATATATTATTAGCACTAGAGTTCTGGTTTTGAGACCATGCCAACAAGTGAAGAGCTAAAACACACACACACACACACACACACACACAAACAACAAAATCTCTAGTAAACTGGATGGCAGATTTAAATGCAGAATGCTCTACAGCGTCATATCATCCCAACGATGAGAGTGATGTGTTTTTGATCGAGACAATTGCAAGACAGGAATTAACAACAAGAAATCAGATTAGTGAATGTCTTCCCAGAAGAGTTAAAATGAAGAAACGGAAATGGTTTGTTTGGCTCCTAAGAAAACAGGAGGTATAATCTAGCAACTGATAACATTCATCAAACATGAGCTTGGAAAAAATGAGTAAAGATCCAGCAACCTGTAACACTAGTGATAAGTTCATCAAAGTTCCTTTTAACATGCTCAATTAGGATCCGGAAATTGTAGGGATCAAAACATGATCAACAATAGATATTGAACGCATATTTGTACGTAAAATGCAGAAAGCAAAACGAACCGCAAGATCAGATAGATAGATTTATCCAGATTTCGGAAACCATCAATATCATTAAGATGACCCAAAATAAATCCCCAAATGAAACAAAAGAACCCAAACAACCTACAAGTCAAACCGCAAACAATCAAGTGCATCATAGGAGGAGGAGATAAAAAAAAAATCATGCCCAAGATCGAAAGCAAGGCAATCCTGTGAAACTAAGATTTTTTAGGCCACCCAAATTCAAAGACGACACCAACAATCAAGAATCTGACCTTGAAACGAACCCCATAATTGTGGATAGAAACAGGGGATACTTGCATTAAAAGTTCATGCTCTTTTTAGGTTGATTTAAGAATCATCACGCGGGATGATGTCGCCTTCCAAGGAGATATCTAATCCAAGGTCAAACTTTGTAATGAACTGTAAACTTTTTACGAGGAGTGCTTTTGTGTCTTTGTCTACGTTTATGCCAGTGATGGTCAAAAGGAAGAGCAACCAATCATGTCTCAGTGAATTCTGACTCCTGCGGCAAAGACCAGACAGCAACAGCTTGTGACCTGTAGATTAGCAAATAGCAAATAGCTAGCTACCGTGTCGTTGTCAATGGACTGAAGCTATAAGAAAATTCATGTCCTAATGAACCCAATTTTCGATTGTTGATAATTTTAAAACTTGAGATGGCTTAGAAGAAGAGCGGTGAAGTTTAATTCTTTAGATTTTGGTTTTTTTTTTTTAAATAATTTATTTAATTTTTATAAATTTCAGCATCATAATTCAAAAAAAAGATAAAAAAAATAAAACAATAGCAATCAAAAATCCACTAGAACCGAATTATTATACCACCATGTATACGTGTCACGCTCTTGGAAAAAAAGATATATAGCACTTCTAATATAGTTACAGAAGGCGAAGTTTAGAGGCGAGAAGACATCTCACATATTGCATGAATGGCATAAGTGTCATCTACTAGCACACGTGTTAGCCATTGTTTTAAAAAATATTATTTATATTTATCAAAACATAAAATTGTTCCTAAATCAACTTAATAATTACTAAAACAATAGTTTGAAATTATGTAAAATCCCTTGAACGATGGTTTGAAAAAAAATGCAATAAATAGTAATTTAGAGTCGATGGCATTGCATGTTGTATGAATGGCATCAATTTTTGAATTTTTTTTTTGTTAAAATTGAATGGGATTTGTACTTTTTAAATTGTTTTGATGTGCTGATGTCAAAAATAATTTTTAAAAACTAAAAAATATTTGAAATTAGCATGTATTTCCCACGAACGATGTATTTGAAAAAAACGCAATAAATCGTCAAACTTTAGTCTTTATGCTATGCTTTAGAAATGTAGGAATATCAAATTTTCCTCTATCAATCCTTTGAAAAAACTTCCATTTCAAGGATAATAAATTATTTAAATTGTTGATTTTAAAAGTTAAAAGATCAAATTATCCTTAAATATTTTCATAATAACTAATAAACTCTACAAGAAATACCGATTTATTTCAATAACAAGTTAATTGATTTTTTTTTTTAAAGAACAAGATGATAATTATAGTATTAGGGTGAATAGAGAGAAACAAACAAGCACCTGCAAATGCAATTTACAATTGATTCACCACAAAATGTACTTATGCCATGAACGGCAACACAATTGTTTACCCCGAGATGAATTTCTCAAACATTTAAGTGTTCTTCACTATAACAGCTGTTAAACTTGTTTTACTCAATAAATCGACTTGGAAAACTTAGGA